>OZ024740.1:379474430-379641930 GCA_964016885.1 Eledone cirrhosa | reverse complement strand
TTAAACACAGTTTTCTTTTTTAATTTTTTTCATACGAAACTACCTGAAATCAATCCTGATTTTAACAAACAAAAGTGCTTGTTTTAAAGTAATTATATTAATTCAAAAATATTCAATCATAATTTTATGTAAGTTGTGCTCCAAATACTAACTTAATAATTTATTCACATTAGTTATTTTATTCAACCCACCTAAATTCTTGATTATTTTCAAAACTATTTGAAAATCATATATGGTAAAGATAGGGTTAAATCATTAAGTAACAATAAGAAAAACTACCTATATTTCTTTCAACCATGAGTGTGTGTGAGAGAGGGGGGGGGGGGAGATCCTGCTTAACCCTCCTCCTATTCCCAACTCTGAACCAAATATTCTCCCAATTCTCCATATAGGGTAGAGAGAGCTCTTCAGTTAAGTAAACAACCAACAGCCACCCTAGTGTTGATGTCACAATTAAATGCATCCAGTACACTCTGTAGAGTGATTGGCTCTAGAAATGGCATTCACATGTAGAAAAGATGTCAAACAAAATGGTTGAGTAGGCTCTTCAGTTGTATCAAGGACAGACACATGTGGCCACACACACATGGATGAACACAAACACATGCATGGATGCAATAAGCAAGCCCGAGATGAAAGACTTTAAATTAGTAGATACTGATTCTCAGACACATATGTCATGATTCTGCATTAATTGACACTAAAAACAATAGTACTTACTTTGCTTTCTGTGCCCAACAGGCTGATTTGATAGGGTGATATTTACTGTTGGCTGGGTTATATTTCTTGTCCTCCACAGGTTTTGCTTCATCATTACTGCAAAAGAGAAAAGTTTAAAGTAAAATTAGATAAATGAATAAAAGCATAATGATTTCTGACTTAGGCACCAGGCCAGCAACTTTGGGTGAGAGGAAAGGTCAAGTGTACTAATCACAGTATTTGGCTGGTACTTTATTTTATCAACAGCAAAAACATGAAAGGTAAAGGTGACCTCGGATGGATTTGAACTCAAAACATAAGGGTCCATAACAAATACAGTAAGCATTTTGTCCAACACTCTAATGATTATCTCAATCCACCGCCCTAAATAAATGTATAATAAGTGTAATTAATTGTTGTTGTTGAGGCTTACCCTTCAACATTTTCATTACTGCACTATTGTATTTTCATGGTAAAGGTTTTATCTCGCATAATATGGAATCTACAAGATGAATTTTTAAAATAACTTATATTCACCTTGTACTCCTATAAATTAACTTTTAACATCCTATACCTCATGAAATCACATTAATTGTTTCTACTTTTAGCACAAGGCCAGCAATTACCCAGTGCATTACTGGTACTTTATTTTATCGACCCCGTAAGGATGAAAGGCAAAGTTAACCTCGGCGGGATTTGAACTCAGAATGGCAAAGGCCCGTAACTCTTTGAGTCAAAGAAATCACATTAATGTTTGTATTTTAGAATAGAGAGGCCAAATATGCAAGTGAGACAATTACATTATGAATATGTAATCATCATCATTATTACTTCTGTTTTCCCATGGTCACATGGATTGGACGGGTCCTTCTCAGCACAATATCTCTCCACTCACTAAGTTTATTCATCATCTCCTCTGTGAGTCTCGGTGATTTAAAGCCAGCTCTTACTACCTCCATCCAGGTCTTTCTTGGTCTACCTCTACTGCAGCTTCCTGGCACTTCTCCACCCAACAATCATTATCCTGCACACCACCTCAGATTCCTCATAAACCCAGTTTCTCCCTCTCTTCATCCAAACTCTGCCTTTCTCTCACATTTACATTGCACATCCAACAAAGCATGGCTGCTTCATTTTTCTCAAGTCTACGCATGTCTTCTTCAGTTACTGCCCATGTTACACTACCATGCAACATCGCACTTTGCACACAGGTGTCATACAGTCGTCCTTTTGTACATATGAAGAAACACCTTGTTCTCAACAGTGGGAGTAGCTCTCTAAACTTCTCCCATCCTATCCTTGTTCTAGCTATTATGCTCTCAGAACACCCTCCTCCACTGCAAATTAACTCACTCAGATAGCAGAAGCTACCAACCACTTTTGTGGACCCTTCCTGTGACTTGAAGAGGTTTATAACACTGACGTTCTTCCCTTCGATTACACTTGTGTATCTTCTACATACAAAGTATTCCTTTCCTGTTAATCTACTCATTATCCCACTACATCTCTTGTGTACCCAAGATTTACATTGAGTACACCAAATGAAGTTTATGCCTACTCCTTTCTTACATATGGAGCAGGGCTACTTCCCTGAAAGCACTAAGGTCCTATCTTTTTTTCTTCTCGCTAGCACTTTAGTTTTGGCTAAGTTTACTCTCAGACCTTTTGGTTCCAAATTCCATTCTTTTATGGACTTGGCTATAAGGACCAAATCATCTGCATAGAGAAGATGAAAGAATAATACATGCTCAGTGAAAAAATGGTGTAAGTTAGTGATGGAAAGCATGTGCAGTATATATACCCTCCCTCGTTATGTCATTAAAAAAAAATAAATGCATTATAAATATTGTTAGAGTTAATAAAATAAACAAGAAAATATACTAAGAGTGATTCAATTTGGCCATGTACATAAACAATTTTATTTTTAGAAAATGAATTTTGTACCATTTCCAAAATATCTATAACGTTAAATGAAATAAATTAGGTTTCAGAGTTTATGATGACACTATCTAGAATATTCTTAGGATGAACAACAACAAAGCAATGATTCATTAAACATCTATGTGTATTGAAAACTAACATTAAAAGATTCATCATTCAACCAACGAAAGCATGGTTTTAATTAAATTAAACCTAACAAAGTCAGAGAGATTTATTTTGAAGGAAATAGAGATAAAAGTATCTTAAAGCAGCAACTGACAACACAAAATGCCAAAGTAGAATCAAAAGGCTTTCAGAATTTTACAATTGTGAATCATTGAGACTAAATTATTATCGTATTAAATTAATTTGCAAGAGTGAAGTCAACCACACTATCACCACCCTAGAAAAGATAGAAATAGTTCATGTCTAGAAAATGGATAAAGAACCCACTTGATTTTCATGTGAATGTAATGATAGATAAATAGATAGACTATTGTGTGTATATATATATATATATATGTGTGTGTGTATGTGTGTGTGTGTATGTGTGTGTGTGTGTGTGTCTATATATATATATATATATATATATATATATATATATATATATATATATATATATATATATATACACACATATATATACACACACACAGATGTAGATAGATTGATCAGATATTCTTGTTAGCAGGAAAAATGGACGCATGATGATGGTCATGACAGATAGATAGATGTGTATTTGAAAATATAAACAACAGTAAAAAGGAAAAATGTTCATGACACAAATATATATACATACACATATATTGCTTGCATGACATTGCAAGTTTACATTCTCATAAGGGCATCTGGCAAACAAACTAACCAAATCCATAATATTTTTCTTCTTTTTTTCATAACTTAATAAAAAATTCAACAAAAAATTAATAACTTTTGATGTAGGCCAGATGAAATTGGTAAAATCCAGAAGAAAATAACTGACTTTTGAGTCATGCATTTAGTATTATTTCCAATGCTGTTGTCATCGGTCCATGAAAAGAAAATCTGTTTTACAATAACATATCAGGAAATGGTCACAAGCACACACATAGAATGTATATTAATAATAATTTCTTATGCTGGCATGAGACCACATATTTGTAGCAGTGGTAGGGATAAGAGGTTGTATATTTGATAATTGAATTGATTCTCATCAGTATCATCATCACTGTTTTCCATGACAAAAAGCACCTAGTCCACCCAGCAAGGTAGTCGTGCTGGTGACATGCTAAAAAACATCCAGTCCACCCTGTAGGTCATTGTGTTGGTACCATGACAAAAGCACCCAGTCGACACTGTAATGTGGTTGGCATTAGGAAGAGCATCCAACCAAAGAAACCAAGCCAGAAACAGTTCCATATGGGCAAGACATAATCACCTGGCCTGACTTGTCTCATAACATAACATCCCATCTAACACATGCAAGCATGGAAAATAGTTGTTAAACAGTGATGATGATGGCATGGGTTAGAAGGGTTGTCACATTCTGACACCAGACAGGTCAGATGACTGCATCTCACTCATACATGCCATTTTGGGTTTGGCTTCTATGGCTGGATGTCCTTCCCAATGCCAATAACTTTGTGGCATATAACAGGTGCATTTTATCGTGGCACCACCACTACCACCTGACAGTGTGGACTAGGTGTTTTGTTCAAAGATGATACAGTCATGAACCCCTAGATGAATTTAAGACATCTGAAATTTTACCTGTATACATATGTAAAAACACTCAGTACTCACAGTAAATGTGGTTAGCATTAGGAAGGCCATCCAGCTCTAGAAACTAAGCCAAAATCAGTTCTTTATAAGCAAGACACGGTCACCTGACCTGGCCTATCTCACAAGACAATTCATCTAACCCATGCTAGTGTGGAAAAAATGGACATTAAATGATGATGATGTAGTAATCTATTGTATAAAACCAATTTAGAAAATGAATGGCACCTACACCACATGCTAGAATTATCAAATGAAATATCAAATAGCAACATCTGATTTTCTACAACCTCTGATATCTCTTTCTTTCTCTGGGAGTGTATGTTTATACTTACAAATGAAAGAAAAAGAATACTCAATACATAGTGCAGTGTTTATATATGTATTGGAAACTAGATGATGATTCACTCCTCAGCTACAAAGAGTTTCACCCATGTAGTCCACCCACAATCATTCAAGCAATATTTCACATACATGCGCATGCGCACACCCACCCACCCACACACACACACACACGTGTACACTTCTTTAATAAGATCAGTAATATTTAAATCATAATTGAGGTTTCCTAACTTATCTTTAATGTAAAAACTAAATCAGAAGTTTTCCTTGATTAAGTTATGCCACGCTATGATTAATGTTTTCTAAGAAGTGTATATTGCTTTCCAAAACCTCAGAATGAGAAGCTAACAATAAATAGTTTAAATATGACGAGAAAAGAGGGGAGGGGGGGGGGGGGGCAGAGAGAGAGAGAGATGATGATGATGATGATGATGATGATGATGATGATAAAACAAATAGGATTTAAGTCTTTTGTTGCAATGAATCACATGGAATTGAACATCTAGCATCTTTGGCGACAGGATGTGCATGTGTGAGTGTGTGTGTCTGCATGCGCATGTGAATGTGTGTGCATATATGTGTGTGTGCATGTGTATGTGTGTCTGCATGCGCATGTGTATGTGTGTGTGCATATGTTTGCATGTGTATGTCTGTGTCTGCATGTGTTAGGAGGTTGAGGTTTCACAAAAGATAGTAGTAGACAGCATTAACCAGCTGAAAATTTCCAGAAAGACAGCTGAGCTAACATCAATGAAGAGCAATGAGGAAAATCAGATTAATGTAGATAGAACAGAATTATAGAGAATAAAAGAAAAAGGGAGGATTGAACATACCTCCCTGCTCATCACGACAAAGGTCTTTCATAATATGAAACATTATAAGAAGACTGACTCATTGCATTAGAGAAACAATACTGGCATTCTATTTCTCTTTGAATTTCACAAGTCTTTGCACCCAGTACAAGGGTCTAGTTGAGGATATGACACCCTCTCTAGTGCTGGTGTCACATAAAATGCACCTGGTAACACTCTTTTAAAATGGTTGGCTTTAGAAAGGGCATCCAGCTGTAGAAACCATGTCAAAATAAGGAATATATGAGCAAAATATGGTTCTCTAACCTGCATATTTTCAGACCTTAGCAAGCCATCAAATCCATGCCAACATGGAAAACGGACGTATGATGATGATGATGATGATGAGTGAATCAAGCTGTAGTGCACCTGAGCACTGCACGTTATTATCGGTGGATTGTCAGTATTGGTAGAGTGTCGGATGCCATGCTTTGGCGCATAGAGTTACGGCCCTTGCCATTCTGAGTTCAAATCCCGCCGAGGTTAACTTTGCCTTTCATCCTTACGGGGTCGATAAAATAAAGTACCAGTAATACACTGGATAATTGATGGCCTTGTGCCTAACGTAGAAACAATTATTATTATTATTATTATTATTATTATTTGAAACTTCCTTTGAGTTCTGCTTCTTTCCAAGTCATGCAGAGTGTCAACCTGGCACCTGAGGCAAAATTTGATAATCCACACATTTCACAATCAATTGTCACACAAATGATGCCACAAGGGCACCAACAACAGTAAATGTCCTTGCAAAGTTTTTAAATTGATAATGCCCTTCTCACTACATGGGCAGTACCAGTCAGCATTGTTGGATTGGCAGTATTGGTAGAGGGTCGGATGCCATGCTTTGTCGCATAGAGTTACGGCCCTTGCCATTCTGAGTTCAAAAGCCGCCGAGGTTAAGTTTGCTTTTCATCCTTACGGGGTCGATAAAATAAAGTACCAGTAATGTACTGGGTAATTTGCTGGCCTTGTGCCAAAAGTAGAAACAATTATTATTACTATTACAATGATTATGATGAATAAATGTATATGTTGCACATATTCCTTTTTATATAGTATGCTAATAGTATTATTCCAAATATGATAGATGGCACAGTATATCTGACACAACATTTTCAAGAACAAATAAATTTATCATGAAATTGATTTGACAGCATAAGAATAAAAATGATTTAAGTCTTTCTTTGCTAAATTCAAGTCTTGGCTGACTGATTTACTAAGCTGTTTGACTGCAAAGTCAAAAGTAGTGCAATGGCTTGTACAATGTGTTGCATCTGAGATTAAATTACTTAACTTTCACTGGTTCAATCTACATAAATGCAAAGAGATAGCAAAAGTAACTGAAGAAAATATTTGTATAATTAATGAGTGTATCCTTCATCATTAGCTTGCAGTGCAGGGCTCAATTCTTCTCTTTAGCTACAATGAAGTGGTTGTTTGCCCTGCTAGAAATAGCAGCCAAATTCTCCCTTAAATTATATCTAATGGTCTTAAAGAAATAAAAAAGGAGACAATAGATGATACAATCTGGACTACACTATGTTTGAAAAAAATGGAATGGAATTTGCCATAAATGAAAAAATGCATAGAAATAATGTTTGACTAATGTAACATAATAATTCACAATCAAAATGTTGTAATTGAAGATTTCATTTAAAAACATATGAATGACAAAATTTCCATAAGATACTGGCTATGACAAAATTTCTATTAGACATTTTTGGAAATAAGGTATGTCTAGTGTCTCATGCAAGGCACTGGACAGGACTGTGTCTATTACACAACACTAGATATGATAGCACTTCATAAAGAATACTTCAATTTCTAAAATATGTTATATAACACTTAACATCATATCAATATTAACAAAATATATTCAACTTACGAAAGATCCTTTAATATATCTGCCACTTCAATAATAACTTTAACCTATCAAAATTTATTTCATACGCCAAAGCATCTCTGGGGTAAATAATGTTTATTATGTAAACCTCTACTGTAGTTTCCCTTCACTGGCAAACTCTTCACCCTATGACTATCATCCATACACATATGTGCGTACTAACTTGCACACCTCTTCAGATTCCGATTAAACCTATTTTCTCCCTCAGTTCATCCAAACTCTGCCTTTCTCTCACATTTACATAGCACATCCAATGAAACATGTCCTCTGCAGTCACTGCCCATGTTTCACTGCTATTTATGGTTTTTTGTTTTGAATGTTTTTTCTTTTGGTTGTGTCTTATATTGTGTTAGATGGTATTATAATTCATTGTAATGCTTTGAAACATGTTTAGCTCCAAACGTCAAAAGGTAAACAAAAACATGGTGATTGTGATCATCGTCATGAAATCTTGCTGGGCTCAACTTAGTTTTCCATCTCCTGAGAGTCAACCAAGAAAAAAATGTTCAAGTAATGGACCAATGTCAAGCCAATTCCCAATACTTTGTCCATTGCAAATTCATTGATCTTGTGAGAAACTTATTAATGTTGTTGCTTCAGTTATTATTATTATGTATTACAGGCAGATCTTTTGTTGTTTTTACAACCCTAGGAGTGAGTCATAAACAAAGACCAAGAGACCTTTGGGATTCTTTTATCTTTGGGATTCTTTAAGCTGAAAAAACGCAGTTTTTCACATAATGCGGGCCATAGGGGGATCAAAAAGTGGAAATTTTTTATGTGCATAACACTCCCTGAACCATAAGTAATACACATGTAAAGTTTGAAAAAAATCAGTTAGGTACTTCTCGAGTTTTAGGGATTCAAACTCACAGACACACACACCACACACACAGACAAACATCCTCAATTTTATATATATAGATATATATAAAACTGAGGATGTGTGTGTGTGTGTGTATCTGTGAGTTTGAATCCCTAAAACTCGAGAAGTACCCAACCCCCCCGATTTTTGATCCCCTAGGACCCGCATTAGGTGAAAAATTTCATTTTTTCATCTTTTTAGGGCTTTTTTTAGGTGTTACGTCTAGCCAATTTTCCAAAAATTTCAAGGCATATTATGCACATAAAAAAAATTCATTTTCTTCATCCCCTAGGGCCCCGCATTAGGTGAAAACCTGCATTTTTCCTGCTTCATCGAGGAAAATCTTAAAGATTATCCAGCCTTCAGAGTATTTGGTTTATTTTCTTTACATATTGTCCAGGTATGCAGTTTTTCCATGATTAGGTCTATTGGCGGCCCGCATTCCAAAATACCTTATCCTGTGCAACACCGGGTACCACTGCTAGTTATTAATAAAAATGATAATCAATTCTTTATTGGTCACTAGGGCTAAAACACTCAAGATAATACACTGTCCTTGTTTATTAGTGGTCAATAAAGAGATTATTATTAGCTTTGCCTTTCATCGTTATGAGTTCGATAAAATAAAGTACCTGTAATGCACTGGGGTCAATATAATCAACCCTTCCCTCCCTGAAAATTGTTGGTCTTGTGCCTGAATCAGAAACCATTATTACTATTATCATCAACATTACTTGTGTTTCAGACCTAGAGTCCAATAAGGAAATTGTTGTTATTGTTATTATTATTACTGTCATCACCATTACAGAGACCAACACCACTTTTGTTTATAGATGTTATTTCCTTGCAAACAACCAGCAAATGAAGTAAAAGACAAATGGGCATCATGTATATATAGTGGTGTATGGGTAGGTTTGAGAGTAGCTGAATGATCTTTGCATCACCCCATCACATCTGGGGCTTTTTTAGAGGGGATTTTTTGTTTTGCTTTTGTTGTTATTTTTTGAGGGAAGGAGACAAAATGTGGCAAAGTGTGTGTGGAGAAGTGTGCAGAGAAGAGAACAAGGATATGGAGTGTTTGAAGTGGGGTAAGAATAGCAGAGGTAGAGAAAGTGAAGGAGTGAGGTAGGGAATCTTGTAGATGGGAAATGGAAGAGAAGTGGAGAGAGTGGTGGAATAGTGCCTCACCGCCTGCCCTGTACCATACCTATAACTGAAAACAAATTTCAGCAATATCAGTAGTAGCAGCAGACAGAGAGTAAATCACACGTCTCCAATCAATGTGCACTCGCTCGATCAAACAAGCAGATTCCTCCTTCTCTTCCTTCCTCTCTCATTTTTCATGCTTGCACATCTTGCACTTCCTCCTTTCTCACTCTCTCTCTCTGTTTGCTTTTACCTACCTTTCTAGCTCTAACACTTGCAGATAGAAAATACAAGCACGCACAATAGAGCTCGCAGTGTCATTGTCTCCAGCACGTAGAGAAGCAACAACAACATTGACAACAACAATTACTCAAAAACAAGCACGCATACAAAAAAAATATATATATATATATATATATACACATATATATATAACAGAAAAAAAGCTATGCATTTTAATCTTGCAGTTTCTATTTATTTTTTATTCTTTTAATCTCCTCCCCCAAGCTAACCACCTCTGTATGAATGCTATAAACAGGAGGAGTCTGAGCGAACAAGTGGGAATTACTGCTTTCCAAAACAAAAGACTGCAAAACAGCACCAGCACCAACATTAGTAAGAAGAGATTAGAAACATTTGCCAGTTGAGAAACAGCGACTTCATAAACCATTCCGACTGGAAGGAAGTGATAAAAAGGTGTGTGACTGGAGATACTGGGGTGAATTATTCCGACACAGCAGTAGGAAAAAGAAGGAAAACAAACGAAAACAAAGTCCTAGCGGGGAAACTTAAGAAGTTGGAGAGTGTGCCACTGCATTCAGGTAAACAGGTAAATACGGAAGATAAAACAGAAAAGGAGTAGTGAGTGTAATGCAAATTTGATAATTGATAGCAAAGACACTGGAAATCATTGAAAACGTAAGTTAGATTTTAATTATCTTTTCTAACCATTGCTGTTAATAATTGTTATTATTATTGTCATTTATATTACTATTATTATTATTAAAATTTTTATTGTTATCATTATCTTTATTAGTCTTTTGGTAGAAATAGTAACTAGAGTGCCTCTCAGTTTTCAGTCCTGTTTTATCAATTTAGGTCTTGCCCAAGTCAACTTTGCTTTTCACCCTTCAAGGGTCGATAAAATAAGGCTCCAGTAATGCACTGGGTGAAATCAGCGCAATTGAATACATGTTTCACCTTAACAAACCTGAAACCTTGTTCCAATGTAAAGAATCATCATTATTTATTATTGGGAATGGCTAAGACAGTAGTCAACAAGATTAGATGCTTTATTGCTTCAGCTTTGCCCCTCTGCATCGTGTGTTCAAATATTGCCAGAGCCTGTTTTGCATTTCATGCCTCTAGAGAAAATACAATTAAGTACAAGTAATTACTCTGGGTTAAATGTAATCAACTATACCATCTCACCTATAAAAACTGTCCTTGTGACTAGTCAACAGAAAATCTTATTGATATAATTATTAATATTATTATTTCATTTTAAATATTATTAGGGTGGTGGGTGGTGGAACCTATAGAATGCCGGCTAGACTAAAATGTTTTACATTATTCAGTTATAAGCCTGCTGAATCCAAATCCTGCGAAGGTCAACTTTGGCTTTCACATTTTCATTGAGATAGGGTTGATAAAAAATAAATACTAGTTATATATTACAGTCAATTTAATTGACTGTGCTGTTTCCCCCACAACACAAGACTAAAAAAATGTGTGGCCTTGTGCTTATGTTAGAAACCATCAAAGTTGTTGTTATTATTATTTGTTCTTAACAGTTTCATGTAAGCTTCTACTGCACCAGCTGGTGCATATGTGTTCCTCAGGTGTATGCAGCATTGTCTTTTAGTGGAACAGAATTTTGTTTGCAGACTATATGTTTGTTGTGAGATTTGTACTGTTGGTCCTGTTGTTATATCAGTATTTCATGTATTTGTTGTGTAGAGTTTGTGCAATATCAGTTGTGTTATTTTTATACGTTTCATAGGTGTTGTGTTGTTATGTGGTAATAATGCCGGTTGCTGGGTGTATAGAATATGTGCTGTGCTGTGTTTTGTTATGCGGTATAGGATCAGGTGGAGAGTATTTGCTGTGTTGAGTTATGTAATGTGTTCCAGTGTTAGATGATAATTGTGTAGAGTATGTGGTGTGTTTTGTTATGTAATATGTTCTAGTGTCAAATGGTGATTATGTAGAGCAGAGGTTCTGAAACGTTTTGGGCCACTGCCCCCTTCAAGGCCACGTTAAACCCTCAGCACCCCCAACCCCATTTCCAGAGAGACCTGCCTACATGCAAATTGTACATAATAGATAAAATCGTTAATTTATATATAATAAATAATATAATATATACTATGTATAAATAAATATATATTTTTTATTTTACTATATTTATACATAATATGTATCATTTGATATTTAATATACAATTATATCAATCTACCATTCCCCTACTGCCACCTTAGACCTCAGCACCCCACAGGACCTTCTCAATTCCCCTCAGGGGTTGGTAGCACCCACTTTCAGAACCTCTGGTGTAGAGTATATGTTGTGTTATGTAATATGTTATACTATCAGTCCTGGGTAGTGTACATGCTGTGCTGTGTATTCTAGTCTTAGGTAATAATTGTGTAGAGTAAATGTTGTGTTATGGTATCAGTCCCAGGTAATGATTGTGTAGAGAATATAATGTATAGTGTCAGGTGGTGATTGTGTAGAGTATGTGGTGTGTCAGTTGTGTTATTTTGTTGGATAGTGATTATATATTACTACGGAAAAAGTAATAGCGCAACTAATCAGAGAGAGAATTGATCTAGATGAAATGCAGTTCGGGTTTGTGTCAGGCAAAAGTACCACAGACGCTCTTTTCATTGTACGACAACTACAGGAGAAGTACCTAGCTAAAAGTAAACCCCTATACTTAGCTTTCGTCGACTTGGAGAAAGCCTTCGACAGAGTCCCCCGTTCCATTATCTGGTGGTCTCTTAGAAAACTAGGTGTTGACGAATGACTTGTGAGAGCTATACAAGCCATGTATAAAGGAACAGTCAGTAAGGTTAGAATTAACAACGAATATAGTGAAGAGTTTAGCGTAAAAGTTGGTGTCCATCAGGGCTCTGTTCTTAGCCCCCTACTATTTATTATTGCCCTTCAGGCTATAACAGAGGAGTTCAAGACCGGCTGCCCATGGGAACTCCTATACGCAGATGATCTAACGCTCATAGCTGAATCAATGACCGAACTAGAGAAGAAATTCCAAACATGGAAGCACGGCCTAGAATCAAAAGGACTTAAAATTAACCTGGCTAAGACTAAAGTTCTAGTTTGTAGGAAAGAAAATAAGGCGGCGGTCCCATCTGGGAAATGGCCATGCTCAGTGTGTAGGAAAGGCGTAGGTAGAAACTCCATTTTATGTCCCAAATGCAAAGTATGGGTGCATAAAAGATGTAGTGGGATCACAGGTAAGCTAACTAAGAACATAGATTTTACATGTGGCCGGTGCTCTGGTGCAATAAGTAGCAGCAAGTGCCCACAAAATACTAGCTCCTTCAACTGCGCAGAGGGTTCTATAGAAATAGTGGACAGCTTCCGTTACCTGGGTGACAAAATCAGCAGTGGGGGAGGGTGCTCTGAAAGTACAGTAGCTAGAGTCAGAACTGGATGGAAAAAGTTCAGAGAGCTTATACCACTATTAGCCGCTAGAGGGTTCTCCCTAAAAATGAAAGGCAGGTTATACGATGCCTGCATACGAACAGCAATGCTGCATGGCAGTGAGACCTGGGCATTGTGTGCAGAGGATATACGCAGACTAGAGAGGAACGAAGCTTGCATGCTCCGCTGGATGTGCAATAGTAATATACGTGAACGGCAAAGCATAAACGAACTCAGGAAAAAATTAGAAATAAGAGGGATCAGATGTTGTTTACTCGAGAGAAGGCTACGTTGGTACGGTCACGTGATGCGCATGAAAGACGACAGCTGTATAACAAAGTGCAGGGCAATAAAGATAGACGGTAGCCACGGAGTAGGCAGACCCAGAAAAACATGGGACGAGCTGATAAATTCCGACCTCACACGCTTACACCTCTCCAAGACAATGTCACTGGACCGAGACCTTTGGCGGTACTCAGTAATAGAGAAGACCCGCCTTACTTAAATACAAAGTAAAAACCTACTACAGTCAGTAGGCATCTCTATCAAAACACCCCCCCCCCCCGTCCCACCACCTCCACCCCATCCACACCGCCCCTTTCAATGTAAAGTTATGTTGGTCCCACAACATCCAGGCCGAAACAAATGAGATCGTGTAGGTGTCACGACAAAAAAAACACACAGTCCACGCTGTAAATGTGGCCATGTAGGCAACACGGTAAAAACCTCCCAGCCCCACACTGTAAATGTGGTTGGTGTTAGGAAGGGCATCCAGCTGTAGAAAACCCGCCAGACAGTCCACGCTGTAATGTGGCCGTGTAGGCAACACGGTAAAAACCTCCCAGCCCCACACTGTAAATGTGGTTGGTGTTAGGAAGGGCATCCAACTGTAGAAAACCCGCCAGACAGTCCTATGCGAGCAAGACAACCACTCTTGCCTCAAGTGGGAAAACCCCCGTCCAAACCCATGCAAGCGTGGAACACGGACGCTAAACCTGATGATGATGATGATGATGATTACTTTTATTGAAGCAAAAAGGGCAGTGGATTGGCAGGGTCATAAGAGCATTGGACAAATACTTAGCAATATTTGTTCCAGCTATTTACATTTTGAGTTTAAATCTGAAGTCAACTTTGCCTTTCATCCTTCCAAGGACAATAAAATAAAGAACCAATCAAGTATTGGGGTTGATTTACTCGACTTACATCTCACCCTAAATTCTCTAGCCTTGTACCTAAATTAGAAATCATTATTACTGAAGCATAAGATTTAGCTCACATGGCAGTGAGCTCAATATTTTGCTTTTCTGATATCAAATCATGCTAATAAGACTTTGCATCCATAATTTTATATTACATAAAAGTAAGTGCTACATAGTATAAAAAAACCCAGAGAATTCATTTAGCTAAGTTTGTCATTTCCACTAGAATGCTAGCCTTTGTACCCCAGATCAACACTAAGAAAGTCAACCTATAATCAAATGTATTCTAGTTTTGACTAACCCATATTTTTAGAGGTATCTAGAAAACATCATCATTGTAAGTCCACTTTTCCAGTATGCCTGTTTCTTTTTCCAAAATAGTGGGCTGCTGTTTGAGAGCAAAAGATTAGGGTACAGTTTTGTTTCACTGCCCCACATTCCAAGTTAAAATGTCATCACAGTCTACTTGGACTTTCATTCCAACATGCTCAATACTAACATTTTCATGTAAGAAATGATATATTATTATTACATATCAAATTAAACAAATGCCTTGCAGTATTTAATCACTTTGCCTTACATTCTGGGTTCAAATCCAATCACAGTCAACTTTGCCATTCATCCTTGATAAAAACATGTAGCAGTAAAATAATGGAGATCAAATCAGTAAAATAAAACCCCTCTCCTTTAGAAATGTGTCACTGTGCAAATACAAGAAATTATAGTTGTTATTATTGTTAAGTCACAGGTTAACTTTGCTCAAGCAGACAGACATGATAAAAGACATTCCAGTTACGGCTATTTTGTCTTTTTCAGAAGTAAAGTGTACTACACTATCTATTTTCATAGCAATAGAATGTGATGTGAGAGAGACTTGAATGCTATATCTATCTGTGTAACTGAGTAGAGATGTCTGGCAGTATCAATATGGTGTCGGACAACATGCTTTGCAGCAGTGTTACGGCCCTTTATGATCTGAGTTCAAATCCCACCAAGGTTAACTTTGCCTTTCATCCTTACGGGGTCGATAAAATAAATTACCAGTAATACACTGGGGTAATTTCTGGCCTTGTGCCAAAAGTAGAAACAATTATTATTCAGATTTAACTTTGCCTTTCATTCTTACGGGGTTGATGAAATAAAGTACCAGTAATACACTGGAATAATTGCTGGCCTTGTGTCGAAAGTAGAAACAATTATTATTCAAAAATTTAAGGCAATCATCATCATCATCCTCGTTTAACGTCCATTTTCCACGCTAGCATGGGTGGATTGGCAAAATCGTTTGAGCAGTGAATAAAATATTTTGCAGCATTTGACCCTGCTCTTTACATTCTGAGTTCAAATCCTGTCAAGGTCAACTTTGCCTTTCACCCTTCAGAGGTCAATAAAATAAAGTATTAGTCACATGTAATTGACTTTCCCAACAAATTGTTGAATTTGTGCCTAAATTGAAAATTATTATTATTATTATTTGGGTCCTTCCATGGTCAATAGAATAAAGTACCAGTCAAATACTGAGATCAATATATTTGACTTTTTCTTTCCACCAAATTACAGGCCTTGTACCTAGACTAGAAACAAATGATATTCAGACGTTCAAGTCTGGTCCAATTTTCAATCCCACATAAATCAAGTAGCTATAACATACTGCAGGTTCAATGTATTAACTATACTCCTCCCAGCCTCACACCAGCCTTATGCCTAATCAAAAACTGTAGAGCACCAAACTAATGAGGAAGCCTCTAAGTGGTCATTTGATCTGCTATAAATAACAACCAAATCTCACACATATATAATTCCATTGTCTGAAGTAAGGAAATGTCATATAGGATGATCTGGCCCAAGACAGGATGAGCACAGCTGGAAGGCTTTTGAGCATAGGTCTTCTCAACAACAATATCAAAACCTTTTTGAGATCAAACGTGCCCATCATCCCACTAGATTGGCTAATTTAGAGCATGGAGTATTGGTTTTGGCTCTTTATGTTGTAAGTTCAAATTCTGCCATGGTCAACATTGCTTTCATCCTTCCAAAGTCAATAAAATGGAGTGCCAGTCAAGTACTAACACTGATTTAATCGACTAACCCCTCCCCAAAACAATTCTGGCCTTATACCTATATGAAAAACAATATTATCAATATTCTCGGGAAGTAGCAGAAACAGTAGAGCAACATATAGTAACTAGCTTATGGTATTTAGTTACATCCTTGTAGTTGTTATGAGTTCAAATCCCAGCAAAGGTCAACTTTGCCATTCAGTCTTTTGATAAAATAAGTATCATCAAAAAAGAACTGAGACAAATCAAACTGACTATGTGCTCCTACTGATATTCTTAACTTTGTGCCTAATTTATAAGTCATTATTGTATGTAATGTGGACATAGACAAATGGTTACTAAGTTCACTTCTCAATCATGCAGTTCCAGGTCTGATCCTACTGCATGGCATCTTGAGCATGGGTTTTTTTACCATAGCCTCAGGTCGACCCAAGCCTTTAAAGTGAAACTGGACAAATGGAAACTGTTTAGACATCCATTGATTGAACTTTACCTGTAATTCAAAGAGCCAGCTTTGTCACAGACTGAATTACATTGAATCTTCCTGAAAATTATTTTAGGGGTACATGTAGGAACGATCGACTTTCGTCAAATCGGACCGAGGGAACAATGTTTCCGTTGGTCTTTCCAATTGCTAATACTATCTATCGGTCGCAACTCCAGGTAGAAGGAGCAACGTGAAATAAAGTGTCTTGCTCAAGGACATAACGCATCACCTGGTCCTGGAATCGAACTCACAACCTTACGATTGCGAATCCAATTCCCTAACCACTCAGCCACACGCCTTCACAGGGGTACATGTGTCAGTGGAAAATCAGCCGTTTATATGTTAGTTTTAGAAAAAGGTTGTTTTGTTGATCGAATATCTGTAACACTCATCAATGAGATCAACAAAGGTCAATTTATTTACTATATTACATGCAATATTATTTGCTACTGATTACTATTCATAAATAATAATGATATTAATATCAAAAGAAATATTCTGCCCACAATTGTCTAACAATGCTGGCAGAGATAGGAAATAAAAGGTGCTAAAACTGATATTGATTTCATAATGAAACAAAATCACTTGGTTTATAAACCATGGGCATGCTGTATGCACAAAAACAGAAGATATAACAAAAGTGAATGTAGCAATAGCAATAACATCAGAAAGAGATCATAATCCCAATAAATTAACAGCACTTCTCTTCATAACTAAAGCTAAACACTGAAACACAAACAATCAATTGGGCTTTATACACTGACAAACAAAAACTGTGCAAATGATAACACTGACTATGTATGAGTACAGACATACAGCAGTGTCTGTCTGCATCATATAAACCAACAATATAATATGCATGCAGTACACTCTGTAAGATGGTTGGTGGTTTCACTCAGATGGCCAAGCATACACGGGTTAAAAAGTAATAGAATTATTCTAATTGGTTGTTGTCTGTTATGCATCAGATGGTCTTCTTTGAAATTCTCAAGGGAGAATTTAGGAATGTGTAAGGAAATCAAATTTAATTTGTCCATTTTAAGATTAAGTTAGGTTGTTGGATGATGTGAAGCTTCTCTGTGAAACAGAAGTCACAGGACTCTGAACCCTTAAATGCTGTACCTTGTCAAACACTACCCATGAAATTTTAGTAGTCTTTCCTTTGGCTGGAACAAGTTATTGTGCTGATGCAAGTGAGTTTTAAAGACATGTTCTATAAGCCTTATAATGCTTGTTGATATGTTTGCTGGTGAAGTCATCAACCTGATATGAAATGCTTTTCTCTAGACATTCACCCTTTAAGGCACAGAGCTATGTTTCAGCAATTGGCACTCTTTGCTCCACATCTGGTAACTATATTTTTGTATTATGAGACATGTTTTCTGTGTAAAATGGGTTTACTCAAAAATGTGTATCTACAATTCAGTTTACATGATATGAGTAAGCATTAAAAATCAAAATGTGTCTTATTCCTTGATGACAGTGCAGGTCATCCTCATGAATCTTTGTTTTAGTTTATGGAAATATATTTTTGCATTATCTACCCACTCTATCTCACTTCTCACACTATCAACAGACCAGAATTTCACTACAGATAATTTTATGAGACAAACGAACAACCATAATGTTAATCTATTACTGCGTGGATAGCAAAAAATAACTCTTTTGATACAAAGCTATTTGATACTGTCTTTATGTCTACAATAAAAAACAAAATGTTTGTTTTAAAGTGTTTACATTTATCTAAAAACATTCCAATACAATCATATACAAAAACTTTTTTTCAATTATGTTTAATGACACTCTAAACTATTTTAGATGTCTTATTTTCTAAGTATGGTGTAGAACACTACTAAATGTTTGTTATATAACTATGCTGCAGGTTGTATTGCATATGGAGGGCATAAACAATATCACTGCTCATTTTGTTATGAATGGCATTGCTGGTGTTAGCAGCAACTGACATATACACACACACACACACACATATATATATATATATGGAGAGGAAGAGAGAGAGACCAGTATGGCCTCAGTCAGATGGTTGCAACAGGTAAAAGAGTAAAAGTCTCCAGCGCCGAGAGCAAGAAGACTACAAATCAGGGGAGTATTCTATGCTTCTTCCCATGCATAGAGTACTTCCCTGGTTGCTGGTCTCCCTTGTCTCAGCACTGTAGACTTTATATATATATATATATATATATCTCAGCTCCTTCAGTCGAGCATTAATTCCCAACCTTAATCCACCTACCAAGTAATCATTTATCCACCACAATACAAAGGAAGACTATTGAGGACTATAGTAGGAGGTGCAATGAAGACTGGACCACAAAAAGAAAACTTCTTAACCAAATAGTTGAAACCAAATAGTTGATCTATGGCTCAATTGTGCAAAGATGATCCTTTCTTATTTTGAACAGAATCCAAGTATCTCTAAGCAACAAGTTATATATGATCATATGATCACAACAAAATAGAAATAGCTTTTGGAATGCTTTCTTTTCCCATGTAAAATGAAATTTGAAATGTATGCAAATAATAATAATAGTCAATCAATATAACAGTTCAGAAAATTGGGTAAAATACACACTTTTTTCTTATAGTGATCAACTACTATTATAG
Source organism: Eledone cirrhosa (assembly GCA_964016885.1). Taxonomy (NCBI): domain Eukaryota; kingdom Metazoa; phylum Mollusca; class Cephalopoda; order Octopoda; family Eledonidae; genus Eledone; species Eledone cirrhosa. Next base: position 379,622,406 of record OZ024740.1, on the reverse strand, counting down.
TCATTGGAGTTGGAGTGCACACTTTTCAAATTTTCTCATTGTTTCTTATGTCAGCCAGTTGTTTTCATGTAAAATAATTTACTTTTACTTGAAAATCTTCTTTAACTTTAAAATGCTTATTATGCTTATTTCTTTACTAAGCAATTCCAAATAATTACCTAAGCACTCATGGTGTAAGGTTTATTATTATTTTTATTATTATTATTATTATTATTATATATACTTTTTTTTTTTATTTTGCTCAAATTGCTTCCAGTGCAGTTTGCAGCTAATAAAATGGTATTCATTATACTGTATCTTTATTTTCTACTTATATACATCATTTATTGGCATACTAAATGCATTTCAAAAATCATTCTAAACAATGGAAAATACACAACAATGGCCTCTTACATCTCTGAGGTTGCATATATATACACACACACACATACACATACACACACACACACACACACACACACACGCGCATATACTTACAAAATAGCTGTAAAGTTGTAATACAGACAGTGGTGAAGAGAGGGAAATAGAACCATGAGCCACATCATCAATTCAGTACCTTCAATGTATTGCTTATCATACTATGAACTTGATCAATATAATGTAATATTCCAGGTGTGAAAAAACAACTCTATGATGCACTCATTAATCTGTTTGAGCAATATCTATTACACAGCTTCACTACAGAAACCTAATGCAAGTGACACTGGGAAACATCTATAAAAGTTCTTCATTTTATGAAATAGTCAGGGGGAGAGAGAAGTGGTGGAAGGAGAGACAGATAGAGCAAGTGAAAAGAGAGAGGAAAAGTTAGTATTATATAAAAGGCAACATGCTCTTAACTGTTGGTGAAGTCATAGCAGTGCCCTCCTGAGACATGGTGTATCTTTGATATTTTCAACCTGATGCAGCCCATCCTTCTCCAGGTTGTGTCACAGTTGATTTCTTCCAAAGAAAGAAAACAACTGACCCCATTAAACTGGTACTTCATTTATTGACCTCAAAAGGGCAAAATTGATCTCAGCAACATTTAAACAAAGTGTGCAGTGAGCCAGAACAAATAATACTAAAACATTTAAAATCCAACATCCATATCATTGTTTATGTATCTGCAATGAGATATCTTGTTTCCTTAGATTACAGTTTTTCTCTTTACTATATAAAACAGCATTTATACTATTTTATATTCAGTTATATATATCTGAGTTAACTGGTTTCAAATTTAGATATTAGATTTATTGCTAGCTATTACAACTACATCATAAATAGAGAACTACACCTATTTATTATTACTTTCCAGTCCATAAGTATTAGGCTAGGGTGTATGTGGTAATAAATACACCAACCAAACTCACACCAAAGGCCTCAAACTTTAAAATCCATCCCTTTCTTGAGTATGTGTTATATCAATATATATATATATATACACACACACACACATATATATATATATATATATTTATCTGTATTTTTAATCGTTACTCAATCAATGATAAACATTGATTCCCTGATAAATTAACTATGGAGATATAAAAGATACAGAAGCAAAAACCAATCCAAACCAAACAGTGAGTGTGCTTTATTATTATTTCTGACAATATTATAACAATATGACCCTCAACAATATATATATAGATAGATAGATAGATAGAGAGAGAGAGGGGGGAGGGGAAGAATTGGGAGGATTATTCAACTATACTAAAAACATGACAGCTAGTGTTGGTCCCACGATAAATTGTACTCGTAGTGTACAGGATCGTATGTCGGGCACCCAGCCCAGAGTTTCTTCTTGAGTACTGATTGGTCTGTGACAACACAACCAACCCTCGCTAGCAAGGAAAAATGGACATTAAATGATGATGATGATGATACATATTCTATATATAAATATCATTCTATACTTTCAATCACCTGTATTTAGATTAATAATAATTATCAATGAAATTATTACACATTAAAAAATTGGTTTTTACTGAGCCTAAACACATAATTTCTAACAGTGAGTAACACGAAGTCATATTATACTGTCTAGTGATAAAACATGTAACATTTAAAATTAGATACATCCTTTCATAGCAGCATTTTAAGATTCATTTTATGGTTTGCTAGCCCTTATAATACCAAACTGCCTGAAATTACCTGTGATTTTATGAAATAAAACTGTTTATAATAATAATAATAATGAAATTATTGTGTACAGTGCTCAGGTGCACTACAACTCATCAAAGGTGCATGTATAGTACATAGAATAATGTACAAATGTCAGGAAAATAAACAGTGTATGAGTCATGATATAATAACAATAACAAAATATTGTGCACAGTGCCCAGGTGCACCACAACTCATCAAAAAAGTGCATGTACAGTACATAGGGCAATGCACAAACATCAGTAAAATGAACAGTGCACGAGTCATGATACACACATGTGTGCATGTGTATGGAAGGGGTACATCAGGTGTAGTTTTGGCGTATTTTGGGAAGCATGAGTGTCTTAAAGGATGCAGTGTCTCGGCAGCTAACAATTGACGCAGGCAGTTTGTTCCATGCTTCAGCAACTCTGAGCGTGAAAAAATGTCTGCGAAAGTCATGGGAGCTGTGCTGTTTTCTTATCTTGTAGGCATGTCCACGTGTGTTAGACACATGGAGATCAAAGAGGCGCTCAGGGTTGCAGTTGGCGAGATGGTTAAAAACTTTGTGGGTATTCACCAAGTCCATTGCCAGACGTCGGAGCTTCAATGAATCCATGCCCAGGGAAGCAAGGCGTTCAGAGTATGGTAGGTGTCTGATGGAGGGTATGCGCTTGGTTGCACGTCTCTGAACAGTTTCCAGGAGGTCAATGTTCCGAGCAAGATAGGGGTTCCAGACTGATGATGCGAATTCCAAGTGTGGTCGCACCATAGCTGTATACAGTTTTAAATAGATGGCTGGAGAGCGGCTAACAAAGGTCTTGCTGAGTGATGCCAAGACACCCTCGGCCTTCTTGACAATCTTAGAGACATGCTTTGTCCAACGCAAATCGTTGCTGACAGTAATGCCCAGGTCACGTTCACAAGAGGACTTTTTGATGTCAGTGTTGTGGAGGGAGTATGTGGACGCTGGATTTTTCCTTCCAAAATGCATGGTGGTACACTTGTCCACAGCCAGCTTCAGTTGCCAGTCTGTGATCCATTGCTGCATTGTGTCCAGGTCTGATTGTAGGAAAGAGTTGTAAATTTCAGGATCAGTCCTTTTGATTTCAAGGTACAGCTTGATGTCATCTGCATATTTTAGTATATTAAAGTGTTTATATTTATCTGATAACTTTTCATCATAATTTTATAAAAGAACATTTGTTCTTTTATAAAATTATGTTTGCCAGCTTAATAATGAAAAAGTTATATTACTAAATCTGTCAAAATTCATGATTATTTTAAAAGTTATTTGAAAATCATAGACAGTGTCTTTCATTAGAAATACAGTAATGAAAGGGTGAAGAAATTTTCCTGGGATTGTGTATTTTTTCAGTGAAGTAACATTTATATCTCTTAAAACTCAAACGATAATATTGGAAAACAGTCTGTAACTAACAGCCGGCAATTTGAATGATCAGATCAAAAACCACCAAACAGTAAAAGAAACTATTAAGAGAAAGTGATAAGCTGTTTCATTAAAGAAAGTAGCAATTTCTTTGATATATTGTAAGAGAATCAAAATAATTTACAAGCAAAGCATAAAATTCAAACCAATAACTATGACAAGTTTTCTTTCTCTACCTCAAAGATCACAGTTACTATAAAAGTTTTCATACTCATAAAATGTAAGGAAGTTCAGCATTTTCTTTGTGAGCACGAGAATAGGTATCAACATTATTACAAACTATAATTACAGAACAACAACAACAACAACAAATCTACTTTTTAACTTGTTTAACATCAATATTAATGAAACAAAATGATGATGATATTAAAGATAATGGTGGCGATGATGATGATGACTTCTCTTTTATTCTTTTACTGGTTTCAATCAGTGGACTGCAACCATGCTGGGGGGTACAGCCTTGAAGGGATTTTGGCCAATTATAATGACCCAAATACCTATTTCATCAAGCTATATTTTATTGAGTTGCTCAGTTACTTTCTTGATATAATAGGTTTTTAATCAGTACTGTGTGTCAAACACATAAACACAAACATAGACACAACATACACACACACATAAACATAAATATATAGGCTTCTGCACAGTTTCCAGCTATCAATTTCCACTCACAAGGTATTAGTCAAACCAAGGTAATAGTAGAAGTCACTTGCCCAAGATGTTGTGCAGTGGGACAAAACCCAGAACCTCATGGTTGCAAGAACTTCTTAACTACACAAACATGTCTACGTAATATAAAAGAGAGCTTTCTACCAGGAAGATGAGGTCAAGAAACTAACTATCTATGTTAGGTGGTATTGGCAATGTGTTGTCTCCATCAACAAAGCATTTAACTTTCACTGACACAATGCCCGAAGCTATAAACATATATATATATATCAAAGCTGTACTACAGAGGCTTTTTAGCCAATAATATTTATAGGTCAACAGAATTTGTTAGCCTTGGTCGACCATCTGTCTAGGAAAAGATCACTCTGATTTCAAAACTTTAGTAGATGGGATTCCTCAGGTGACCTTGGTGACAACCTTTCAAGTGGCCAACACTTCATCCTTATGATAAAGGTGAATGAACTGCGACTCAGTAGTCAGCTTCCAAGTAATGGAAACACACCGACATCCCTTCCCCCGCTTCATGAGAATTATGGACATGTAGCATCATATAGTGTAATTGTTCGTGGTCCCTGACCCTCAGTAATGAGGATGGGAAGAGACCAGACTTAGTTCTTATTTTGAATAACCATGTTTACGATACTACACAACAATAAGCATTTAAGACCATCTTCCCTGCTAAAGCATGGAGGGAGGGCTAGCCTTACAAGTTTCATCACAAGGTTCCCCATTTTAATTTGGTTTACAATAGGTACACCATAACTGTATGTATGTGTCATAAGAGGAAACTAAATGAGTCAGCACCAGGAAGGGGAATCAGATCATAAAACAATACCTCAAAAAAAACTTTCTGATGAGTATAAAAATGTTTACTATGTTACGAAAAATTGAAAAATACGTATGTGACTTATTTTCTTAATTTTCCTCTATCTGTTTCATCATGGCCTACATGTTATGTTTGGCAATTGATAGAAGAAAAAAAAACGAAAACAAAATTTAACATGACACTGTTAACATGTGCTGAAGATTGATGAACAAATAACATTTTCAGATGGAACAGATTTAACACACACCAGAATGACAGATCACTGTTTGGGGACAAAAATAAATAGTGGTGGGTATGGTGGCAAATGAGGTAGTTGCAGTGGTGGTTATAGCTGCAGCAGACTTAGTTGTAGTTGTGGGGTATAGTGGCAACAGAAGTAGTAGTGGTGATGGTGATAGTGGAATGATAATGATGATGATGACGATATCAATTGTTATGATAGTTAGTTATAGATGACGATGGGTTATAAAAGCAGTGATGATGATGATGGTGATGGTGAGTAGCAATGGTGGTTATAATACTGATGACTATAGTGACAACAATGGTGATGATAATGCCACAGTATTATGATGATGCAAGTAGTAGTAGTAGTAGTAGTAGTACCATTTTCTTTTTGTGACAGAGAATGATGGGGGTCAAGTAAATAACTATGATGATGATGATGATGATGATGCTAGCAATGATGATTATGGAGAAGGGTTGTAAGGGAGGAGGGGATTCTGATTATTTTGGCTTTGGTCATGACAGTACTGACAATGTCAGTGGTGGTGACGACAATGATGATGATATTGCTGAAGATGTACAGGACAGGGAGGGGGAAAGGGGGAGGGGTGAAAGGTGGATTAAAATAATTAAACTGATCCCTACCCCCAACCCACTCACAAAGAAATTTACTTTTCCCTCCCTCAGTAACCTGTTTAGGTTACATCCACATCATGTCTATTTATATATTTATTTTCTTCTTTTCTGCCCTTCTAAAATCACCACCACGACCACAACCACCACCACCCCAGGAATGTTCTATTTAAGGGTTTATTCAATGCTTTCTTCTTGGTGGGTATGTGTGTGTGTGTGCACTTGCGTATGTGTGCATGTGTGCTTGTATGTGTGTGTGTGTTCTTATATGCATGTGTGTGCACGTGTGCATGTGTGTGTTTGTATGTATGTGTGTGTGATTGTATGTGTGAGTATGTGCGTGTGTGTGTGTATGTGTGTATGTGCACGCAATGGGAGGGAACAGAGGTTCAAAAGAAGAACAGTTAATGAGAAAATTGATTTTCACAAAAGAAAATATGCACAAAACAAAAAACAAAGTAAAGATAATACAATTTTAAATTAAAACAAAAAAACCTAAGACAAAACAAAAACAAACAAGGAAAAACAAACAAGGAAAAACAAACAAGGAAGAATTTTTTTTAAAGATTTGGAAACAACAACAAAAAAAGGAATTTATAATAAAATTGAAAATTGGTTTATTTTGGGGAGTTTTATAAACAACATAATATTGGCAGCTGTCTAGCATGGATGAGTGTGGAATGAAGGAGATATTAGTGATTACAGGAGAGAAGGAAATAAATGGTGGGAGTGGGGCATCTTATTCAAAAGAATGGTAAGCATCAATTTCCTAGGCAAACATTGCCTTCGTGCTTCACTGGTGCAAAACTGATAGCTTACAAAGGATAACACACATACAGATGAGATAACTAACTTGAACCCATTGTTAACACCTCCACCACCTCTACCACTGACAACAATCATCACCTTAACAAATACAACTACCATACAGGAGCCACCAACACCACTACCACCACCAGTGCCAGCAACAACCACACTAACAGTCACCACCACCAATACCAGCATTGACCACACTCACCACCACCACTAATGCCAACATCAACCACACTAACAACCACCACCACCAATGCCAACATCAACCACACTAACAACCACCACCACCAATGCCAACAACAACCACACTAACAAACAATCACCACTACCAATGCCAGCATCAACAACACTAACGACCACCACTGCCACCACCACCCACACTAACAATCACCACCATCACCAATGCCAGCATCAACCACACTAACAACCACTACCACCAATGCCAGCATCAACCACACTAACAACAACCATCACCAATGCCAACAACAACCACACAATCACCACTAATGCCAGGAACAACCACACTAATGTTATTACCACCACCACCAACAACAACAACCACCGTCATCACTATTGACCATGACCTCCACCATTTTAAAAATCACTACTATGCTATAGGAGCCTACACCACTACCATCAACAACAACCATTACCATTGACCATAACTTCGGCTAAACAATAGCCATGAGTTTGGAGGGTCAAATCTCCCTCAAATCAAACCCTACCAGCTTAAAAAATAAAAAATTTAAAAAAACAGGACATATTGGATAATGTAGATTGAGATAAACAAAAATAAAAGAGAGTAGAAAGTTTTAATGACAGCTCACCTGGGACTAAACAAAATTTCAACATCCAATACCACTATCTCTGTCATAACAATTATAAATCATTCTTCCATCAAGTTATAAACATACCACACATATGGTCGCATGTACATATACACATACATGTGAGGAACCTGTAGATATGCCATCCTGAGGATAGTTTTAGATTTGTATCTGTACCCCCACTCCACCCATTCCCATACATCTCTCATGAGGACAAGCTTTAATATACATCCAGTGAAGCCTTCAACCCACACTGTAAAGTGGGCGTGATAGTGACATGGCAAAAAGCACCCAGCTCACACTGTAAAGTAGTTGTGTAGGTGTCATGGCAAAAAACACCCAGTCCACACTGTAAAGTGGTCAAGTAGGCGTCACAACATAAAGCACCCAGTACTCACTGTAAATGAGGTTGGCGCTAGGTTGGCTGTAGAAACCAAGCCAGAATCGGTTCTGAAGGGACAAGACATGGTCATCTGACCTGGCATTGCTCACAAGATAACTTGTCTAACCCATGCCAGCATGGAAAATGGATGTTAAACGGTGATGATGATAGTCATCATCAACATCATTCGGACACTTGGATATGTTACTAACTGCCCTAGCACAAATCTTGAGGAGCAGGGCTTCACAGAACCAGGAAAAGCTCAGTTAATTAGGAAATTACAAGTACAACCTGTTAACAGAACTATAAAAATGTGTAAAACACTCAAGATGTTTAGCTTGTGATAAATGCTATAGAAACATATGTATATCTGTACACATATAATTCAAGATACAGATCTACAAATGCAATGACATCCATACCTGCACATATAAACATATGTAAACAGACATACAGACATAATTACCTAAGTGGTATCTAAATTCCAATGAGAGAGCTTGATTCTGTGTTAGAAACCCCGAAACCCAGCTCTATTGGTGAGAAAAAAAAAAAAGAAAAAAAAACTAGAAGTACATACATACACACATGTATGATTTACTAAAAAGCCCAACCCTGGCTTAATGATGATGATGGTGATGATAAACCTAATAAATCTCAGCAAACAAGCTAAAGTAAAAACAACCACAAAAAGTTTCCTTATCATTTATTTTCTTTTTATCATAATATTGCTTCTGGAAACCAGTATTTTTATTGCCTCTTTGAGTGAAAAGGAGGCAGTGTGTGTGTTTTTTGTGTGTATGGTGTATATGTGTGTATCATTGTGTGTGTGGTTTTTGTATCGTGTGTGGGTGTATGGTTTTTTTATGTGTTGTGAGTATGTTTGTGTGTGTGTGTATGTGATTTGTGAGTATTTCTGTATGGTTTGTGTGTGTATGTATGCGTAGTTTGTGTGTGTATGTCAGTGTAGCTTATGTATGTATGCCTGTATGGTTTGAGTGTGTTTATCTCTGTGTAGCTTATGTATGTATGCCTGTATGGTTTGTGTGTGTATGTGAGTGTGGTTTGTGTGTGTTCTGCAAGAGAGTAGAGGTGATCCAAATAGACATCTACAAAGATAATTACTTAGGAGAGTCCATTATTGAACAGAGTAAGTGAGAGAACTTGCATTAATTACCTGTTGATTGATTTAGCAAAGACAGGTAAAACTTGATTGAATAGTGTTTGTGTATATTGAGAATGGAATTTACTGCAAGATGTTCAATTAAGACAAAGTAATATGTGCATTACAAGCATTAGATCTTGAGTGATTTTGAAAGAATTATGTCTATAACTATATGAGCCAATGAAGGAGGCTTTACATGATGGCTCAACCTGCTACAAACAGCAGTAAAATTCTTCTCAAATTATACCTTAGCTTTTGATACTGTTGTGACATACAGCATGCCTTGGGAAATTTACACCTGGCAGTGCTCATTCTTTCACCATACTGGAACACAGCCAATTTCCTCCACAGAAGAAGAGAGTGAGGGCGAGGAAATGAGAAGAGATATAGAAGAAGAATCTAAACCAATACTGGTACTTTTTTTTATCAAATCTGAAAGGACAATTAACAAAGTTGTCCTGGTTCTACAATACGAAGCTGTTTAATTTAAGGTAGCTCATATTTATCTAAAACCCTTCCATCATAATGTTATACAAGAACCTTTGTTAAATTGTTCCAAACACCAGATTTTCAAAATACAGATAGTATTTTTCATTAGAAATATAGTAATAAAAGAGTGAAACAAAGGATACATTGGATGATGTATCACTAGATACTTTGTCTGAAAATTAGAATATGATCCTTGCCAGAATGCTGTGATAGTTTCTAATTTTGGCACAAAGCCAGCAATTTAGAGAAAGCCCCTAAAGGATGAAAGGGTAAGTGGGATTTGAATGTAAAATGCTGAAAAAAATATTACTAAGCATTTATCCAATTCTCTAACGATTGCTTAAAGCTACAAATTCAAAGAAATAGCATAGAGTTAGTTGAATGAATGAAAAAAGGTCTCTGGAACAAAACGAAATAAAATAAACATACACAGTATAAAGTTTTTAGTTTTCTGCTGAAAGGACGAAATGGAGAGTAAATTCAATATTTCAATATTTCAGACTGTGGTCCTTCAATAAGAAATTAAAGATAGTAAGGTGTAATTAGAGGGAGATTTAGCTACTATTTAAAACAGATCGACTTATCACATAAAGGGTCCTTTATTGGTTCATAAGCATAAGACTACAAGATTTTGAGTGTGGGTATAGTCAATTAAATCAAAACTTGTACTTTGTTTAGTGATTCATTTCAGTGAACTCCAGAAGGATGAAAAAAACAAAAACCAGCCCACACCAACATTGAAAAGCAGATGCAATTCAATGAAAATCATCTGATAAATATTCTTACACCACAATAGTTTAATCAGCTATTTCATAGATAAATCATAACATTCCTCGTGCTGGTGATATGATAAAATGCACTTGGTAGAGCACAGGAACCAATGTAAATAAGATGCAGTGTCCTGGCTTGTCTGAGAACTCAGCTGAGTGATGGAATGTATATAAGCAAGATGCAGGCCCACGTGCTATCTCATATATCAGCTATCTCATATATCAGTAGGTGTGAGGTGTGATTAAATACTGACTTGGTTTGTGCTAGGCTGTCCTGCCCCTGCTAGCAGGGAAAACTGACATTGAATTATGGCAATGACCATGATGTGCCTGAACTCTGATTTATGTTGCCATAATAATCATTGAAACCATACATTATCAAAATAATTAACATAAATTAAGTTATCATAGCAGAATCATTAGTGTTGCACAAATAATGCTTTGTGGTATTTGTTCCAGCTCTTTCAGTAAATGTAGAAGTGAGCATGCATCAATGGATGCATGAATGATGAAGCATATATCAGCTGAGAGAAAAACTGGGTATACGAGGATTCAAATGAAGTGTGCAAGAGAAAAGGGTGCACTAGTATGGATGCTCATCATTGGGTAAAGAAGTGCCAGGAGTTCCAAGTGAAAGGAAGGGACATTAGGGGAAGGCACAAAGAAAACATGGGTAGAAGTAGTGGGAGCCAATGTCAAAACATTGAATCTCACAGAGGAGATGACAAAGGAACACAGTGAGTGGAGGCAAGCTGAACAGATCTGTCCAATACATGCAAGCATGGGAGTAAAAGGAGGAGGAAGAAAGAAGGAAGAAGAAGAAGAAAGAAGAAGAAGAAAGGAGAAGAAGAAAGGGAAATGCAATAAACTGAGTGAAGAACTTGCACATAAATAATATAGAGAAAATTTCTATAAATACGCACTCAATCATTATAATACTGTATGCATTATCAGTTTGTTTGAATTGTGGTTTTAAAATTCTTATTCAATGAATATATATGTATTATCTTCAATGGTATTAAGTAGAAGCAATTTTATTGAAAGCCACATCTAGAAGAACAAAGGAGTCAAGTTCTTGCAGCATACACTAATACCAACTATTTATATGTCAATTACTGAAATGGTCTGTGGAAGAATGTTATGGCCACATAAACTTGTGAGATTAGAGTTATGTGCACATACAGGCTTAACAATTAAGTAGAGTGTGGGAAGACAAGATAGAAGATGCAAGCATGTGACTTGCTAACAAGCTCCATCATTTAAGAAAACAGATAACTAGGCATTTTGTTAGAAGTCTTGTATATTGGTTGTATGTAATGATAGACAATGCCAAATGCCAATTTTAGTAGCACTTTAAAACAAATAGAGAACCAAAAAATACAATGTTGTATTTACTGTTCTATCCATACACTTAATACTTTATCTACCTAGCAATATCAATGTATGCATGAGCAAGCACACACACATATATATTTATACACACACACATATATATATACACATAAATATACATATTCATATATATATATATATATATATATATATTTATTTATATATATATAAATGTGTGTGTGTGTGTGTGTGTGTGTGTGTGTGTGTGTGTGTGTGTGTGTGTGTGTGTGTGTGTGTGTGTGTGTGTGTGTGTGTGTGTGTGTGTGTGTGTTATGGGTGTATTTGCAATATAAATTAATAGTATGTGTCCATCGTATCATCATTTAACATCTGTATTCCCTGCTTGCATACGATGAATAGGTCATCATACACCAAGTTAGAACTTAATCAGAAGTACTGATCTCTCAGATGAGCCATGTCTTCTTGCTTACATACATTCTTTTTTCATGGCACCATTTTATCATGGTAATGTCTTCTCTGCTCTTTGTTTAGCATGTTTTCTATGGCTAGATGCCCTTCCTATCACCAACCACATTACTGGGTGTTTAGGGTACATTTTATTGAACTATCAACACTAGAGAGGTTGTTCTACCTTTGGCACAACTGAGGAATCCTCTCAACCTTTTCAGTATAGTTTCTACAGCTGGTTACCTTTCCTATCACCAACCACTTTAGAGGGTGTAGTGATGCATTTTATCAACATTAGGGACGTTGTTGGTCATTCACTCAACTGAAGAGCCCTCACTACATAATGGGAGGGTAGAGGCAGTGTGACAGTTTAATGTCATTGTGGAACCAGCATTACCACTTTACAGAGTGTAATGAGTGCATTTTATTGTGGCAACAGCACTCCAGAGCCTGTTGATGTTCATGCAGACTGAAGAGTCCTTTCAAACTTTATATTGTCTCTGATCCAGTCTGTCACCATGTTTTTTACAAAGCCACAGTGCTTGTACTGGCAGTAAGGTTGTAGTATTGTCATATTACCAGTTAGCTTAGTCCTGTATCTTCTCCTTCATGAGGTTATGTTTCTTGGCATCATTTTTCAAACCACTGTTCACATCTTCCTTGGTTCCCCTCTTCAACAAGTTTCATGCACTTGGAGCACTTAGTACCCTTTTATAGACTTCTCACTCCCCCTTATGCATCACATGATCATACCAGGACAATCATCACTCTTGCAAGCTATATTCAATTCCTCTAATTTTCACTTGACAGGTGCTTAACGAGTGAAATTGAGTAGATGAAAGCTGCACAGAAGTAGCTATATATATGTACATATATGTGTCTGTATATATGTTTGTTTATGTTTGTCTCTATGTATGTCACTTTCAGATGATCTCTGATTTCTTTAATTCTGTTGTATAAAAACTGTAGTAGTCTAATGTCACAGTTCTGATTTTTATTTTTTTTGTTTGAGTTTTTTTTATTTACTTATGGAACACTTTTATGATTTTACTTCAAAATCAACAGATATGACAGAATTCTTAAATATATTTATTTTTTAGTAGTTTCACTCATCAGACTGTGGCCTTTCTGGGTCACAGCCTTAATTTAGATGATCATATCAACCCCAGTACATATTTTTTTAAAGTTTGGTACTTATTTCAGCGATCACTTTTTTGTTGAACTTCTAAGTAACAGGATATAAACACAAACACAGATGTAACGATAGTCAAGGACACACATACATACATATATAAATATATATACACACAGAAATATATATGTATTCACATTTATATGTATGCACATTTATATGTATGCATTTATATATATGATTTCCTTCAAACGAAACAGTTCTAGTGCTATAGAAGCCATTTCTATATGAAATGTGTTGTAAACACTTTACTAATGTATTGAGTACCTTACTTATGGTGGTTACCCCAGATTGAACCCAGGACTCACATATATAGATATATATAAAAGTTGACGGGACTAGCATGGGTTTCACTGCTAGTACCAGATGCATCTTAGCGTACTCAATAGGTAATGTTATGTAAAATCCCAGAGTAGACACATAGTTATTTACACACACACACACACACACACAATATATATATATATATATATATATATATATATCATATATATATATATATATATATATATATATATGTTTCTAATATATCTAAATAGCTAAGATATAAAAAGTATAATCTACAAGTGGTTTCCAGCAAACAACATAAAACATACAACAAATACTAATTGAAAAATTCCAATGCCAAACTGAATATTATTAAATTTTATTTCGTTTGTCAGCTGACATAAGCCAGTAAACAAATTCTTCTCTACATCTCCTACTTACTCAGTCCCAATCCACCAAAACAATTTTCTTCTAAATCTTTCCATTAAGCATCTAGTCCCCTTTAGTAAATGGTTATTATCAGAAGAATTTCATGCCTACAACCAATTTATAATACAGATGTTAAACTATGAGGTGTGGGGAATGAAAGCAAGATACAGTTTTCATTTTATTTATATATTAGGAAGTAATTCTTGAATTTATTATTAGCTAAGCGGCTGAGTTGTGTATACTCTGAAATATATGGCATACATTTCTTTCTTTCCATCTGTGGATGTTTGCACATGCACAACCACACACACACACACACACACACACACACACACACAAACACACACACACACATATGTATGTAAAAGTAATAACAATAATAACAAAAGAAACGGCACAGTACACAGAAGAAATATTTAGTTTAACACTTGAAATAGCAGGAAGAGAGTCATAACGTTTTAGACACTAGTCTTTCATCAGAAGATAGGGTTAGAAATAGAAAATAAATAGAAAGTAAAGAGTGGTGAGAGGAAGGAATGGGGAAAATGAGAAAAAATTTGGAAGAAAAAAACATACATGTGCATATTCAGTTGGCCATATACATATATATATACACACACATATTTTTAACGTTTTACGTATTGGTTTGCATTTGTGTAAGTGTTAGTAAAATAGTTTTATAAATTAAAAAAACACAGGCATATTTGTATCGTCAAGAAGTTTGATTCAGGTTTGATCTCATAGCATCAGGCCTTGGGCAAGTGTCTTCTTCTATAGCTACTGGCAGAGGAGAGTGTTGTAACTAAAATTTAATAAATGGAAACTGTGGAATCTCAATGTCCCAATGTATGTGTGTATGTGTGTTTGTTTCCAGGCATGTCTTTGAGCTGACGAAACTTAAACAACTGATATTGTTCAGATAAATGGAAAAAGTATCATACTTAAATATAAAGCATGAGTTGGTGCCAAGAAAGGCATCTGGCTGAAAATACTGCCTCCAGAAAAGTCTTGTTCAAGCCATGACAGCATGGAAAAATAATTCACAGCTAAAGTAATGTCTGATGAAAAAGGTTAATCTTGGAGATAGAGTTTAGAAAATATTTTATATGGAATATTAGCAGTCTTACCAAGGTTTATTCAAAATAAATACAATAAGCAGACATAAAAACAATGATGATGATATATATATGCCAATATATGTATGTGTGTGTATGTGTGTATGTATATATATATATATATATATATATATATATATATATATATATATATATATACACATACACACAGAGTCCACCAAAATATTGTATACACACTTCAGGAAAAGAAAAACTTGTAAAAATATTCAACTTGTTTAAATACCTCTATAAATATAAATACCCCTTTTGAAGTTTGATCAAATTACAATAACACTGTGTACTGTAGTAAATTAGTATTAAAATATTTATACAAATTTTTCTTTCCCTGAAGGTTGTATACATTTTGTTGGCAGACTCTGTAAAACAACCTGATAAGAACTCCATACAAAATATAAAGTTAGATAATAATATATCATTAAGTTTGACAGTGACTGGTAAGTTTCTATCTACATAAAGTTTCAACACAGTACTTATTTCTTTTATAGTCTCTGATGCATGAGAAGTTCTTCATGTGATTTCATTTTTGGCTGTGCTGCTAGTTTAGGAAAGTGGTGAGTGAGGGTGTAGGTATGAGTCAACCTGGCCGTAAAATTGCTTGGTATTCAAATTAGGCTAATCAGCCGATGTATACATTTGAGAATACTATGTATTCTCAGCATTTCCAGTGGCTAGCAGCGACAAGAATACACAGTCTCGATAAGGAGCAAAAACTCCAAAACAATTGTCAACTGTTTTCTTTCAGCTACCGCTGGAACAAAAGGATGATGTTGGTCATCTAGAAAACACACATTGTGTTTATGAGGCTGTTTGCTTGCAAATAATCCCAGTCAATTACTGGTACTTTTCACTCACAAATACCATTAGGCATACACCATATTAAGAGCATAAACAAATTTTGTTTTTCATGGCTTTTATTGTTTTCAATCAATTCCATGGCTAAAAATTACAAATTCTTAGCCATGGAATTGTTTATAATTTTTTTTATTCCATTATCTAACCTTTTCCTTATGTTTTCATACCTATGATTTTGAAAATAATCAAGAATTGGTAGGATTTAGTAATATTCTCATAATAAACTGGTAACTAAAGCATAACTCAACAAAGATTCTTACATAGATTTGTGACGGAAAGGTTTTCAATGTAAACATTTAAAAAAAAAACAACTTTGGTATCAAAGGGATTAAAAACATCAAATATTTTCATGTTTTGTTAAGATATTTGTTATTTTAATTTGTTGGAAAAAATAGTGTTGATTTGAGGAAACTATTCTAAAAGGTTTCTAATACAGAATATTTATAGATAAAACACAGCTGATATCTTTTTTTTAAATATATTACAAGTCATCAACCAGACCAATATAGTTTTGCTAAACAAAATTTATTAATCCTTTTAATATGAATCCACCTCAAACCCCCTGGATCTAGAAAAGAAAACAACACATTTTAAATGGTTCCTAGGTAAATTAAAATATTCCAATATAATTGGACACAAGAACATTTTGTTAAATTATATTACAACTCTCTAGTCTAAAGTCCCTCTTAAGTACGGAGGTTCATCAGGCCAGTGCTTATCCTGGTTCCCATGGCGTTAAAGCGACTGAGAGTACAATACCCCCCCCCCCCCCCCCACATACAGGACACCAGTCCATTGCAGAGTTAAACCCCAGCTATTGCTGGTACTTATTTTCAGTTGAGTATACTAGAACAACATGAAATGAAGTGCTTTACTCAAGAACACAACATATGACCCAGTCCAGGAATAGAACCTACAATAGTATGGTTGTAATTCCAACACCCTTATTACTAGGCCAGGCCCTTCCATGTGATATTAAAATACCATCTTAATAATGAAATAATTATTTTCGTAAATCCCTCCAGATTCTTCATAATTAATTCAAATACAGTGTATTTCATTATAAATACTAGCAGAAAAACCACCCTTTGGGTGGTTTTCTGCTAACATGTGTAGTGTGTATATTGATATTATACGCAAGTATATATACATGTAGATATGATACATCAAATAAAATCGTAATTGACAATATAAACCGAAATTGAACGAAGACGTTCTTACACTGTCTTATGTAATCAGTTACGTAATCCATGATACATTAAAAAAAGACGATATTATATATAAACTACATTAGGAGAAAATTAGTGACAGAAAATTAGTATGTTTATTTAAGTGATCGCCACCGAAAGTGTTGACATCACACACTCTCTCTCTTTCTATATATGGTAGTTGAAGTGGTGGTAGTGCAACGATATACCGGAAGTGCAACTTTGAAAAGAAGTCAATTTTAAATTATTTTTGTTTACGAAATTTAGTAGATAAATTATGTAATATTCATTCATTATTTATTCAAAGTAATCCAACTTATTTTACTAACAAGATAAAAAAAAAAAACTGTACGCAGTTTCGCAGACCTTCCTTTATTATAGTTTAGATGGTAATGAAAGGATTAACTATTAACTAAGACTTTGACAGACTACAAGTCATTAACAGAGTCCCCCACACTGTAATCTGGTGGTTGCTAAGGAAATGATGTGTAGACAAACAGCATGTGAAAGACATACAAGTTATGTACAGAGGTGCAACCAGCAAAGAGAGAGTTGGCAATTAGCATGCAACTAGGGAGCCACAAGGGTTCAGGCCTTAACCCTCTTCTGTTAATCACTGTCCTACAAGTCATGACAGTGGAGTTAAAAACTAGCTGACCATGAGTACTCCTGTATGCTGATAACTTACCCCTTATAGTAGAGTCTGTAGAAGATAGCTGTAGTCAATTAGATCAACTACATTGCTGACAAATAGATTCATGACCTTGAGCCAATCATTATCATCAACATCGTTTTAATGACTGTTTTTCCATGCTGTCATGCTCCTTTTGGGAGAAATGGTTTGTGGTGGATGTCCTTTCCAATTCCAGCCTTATTAGTTGCCTTGCAATCATTTTTTTTTTGTTTTAGCCAAAAGCACCTTAACCCTCTGCAATTTAAACTGGCCATATCCAGCCACAATTCTCTCACCTCTTTTTGTTCAAACTGGTCATAACCGGCCGCTCATACTGCTGTTAAGGTATTGTTCTCAAAATAAATAATATCAAAATCTCATTGATTCGATATTATGTGAGGTAAAGCCTTTACCACAAAAATACAATAGTAAATATAGAGTAATGCAAATGCTAAAGGGTTAAATACCGTGGATGAATAGTTATATTGATAGAATATTGAGATCATACTGTCTTTTTAGGCAACCTGTATTTCTATATTGCTCTAATTAACTTAATTCTAGAAAGGTAAACACCACTACCATTTCACATTTAAATAACTGATATTAAAACATTATCTAATGGTCAAACAACATTTATTTATCCTGGCTAAAGTGACAAATGAGTCATTAAAGCATCTATCTTTAACCCTTTATCATTTAAACCGGACGTATCCAGCCAGAATTCTCTCATCTCTTTCTGTTCAAACCGACCATAACTACATAACTAGTCACTCAAAATAAATAGTATCAAAATCTCATAGGTGAGATATTATGTGAGATAAAGCTTTTACCATGAAAATACAATAGTAAATATAGAGTAATGTAAATGCTAAAGGATTAACATGAGAAATCATTTTTAACTCTTTAAAATTCCCTTAATTTTAATGAATACTTAAAAACATTCAAGCTTTATTTAAAAATATAAGAAAGAAATTTACAATTCATCAATGTTTGCATATCTTAAATAAAAAAAAAATTAAAGGATTTAATAATAAATGTAATGGAAGTGGGAGGGGGCAGAAGACCCTACAGCCCTGACTGTGCGGTATATCTCAGCTGCAGTTCATAGGAAAAAGCAAAGGATTTGCTGCAGAGAACACCAGCAACACCCACTGCATCAACCACTCCACCTCATGTGGCTACTTCCTCAGGTAGGATGCACTTCTCCCAATTTTGCAGAGGCAGTTTGGGGAACTGTTTATCTCAATAATTCTAATTTTTATACATGTGCCAAGTAATCCCAGTGAAAGGAAGACGCAGTAGAGGAAGACCACAGAAAACATGGGCAGAGGTGGTGAGAGCTAACTTCAGACCACTGAAGCTCACAGAGGAGATGACAAAGGACCATGACAAATGCTGTGCTGAAAAGGACCTATCCCACACTTACAAGCAGGGAAAAAAGGACATAAAATGATGATGCTGATATTCTATTATTAGTAGTAGTTCTGAGCAATTGAAAACTGGGCTTTTGAATTCACTGGCATCACATTCTTTACAATAGCTTTTGGTTTTCTCTAACCCTTTTGTAGAAGGATAATGATCATTGTCATTTCACGTCTGCTTTTCCATGCTTGCATAGGTTGGATGGGTCTTTTTCAGAACAGCATCCTGATGTGTAGTAGGATGCTGCACTGAAAAAGACTCATCCAACCCATGCAAGCATGGAAAGTAGATGCAAGATGGTCATAGTGAAAATGACAATGATAAATGAAGATGATTTATTCAAAAGTCAAAAATCACTCAGAGTTGTTTATACCTTTCTATATGGGAATGGCTAGTACTGTAACATTTTAAGTAGTTCATTAAAGAAACTGCTGATCTGTCACTTGAAAGACAAGCACATCTTGTTCACATATTTCATCTTTGTTATAATTTCTACAGCAAGATACCTGTCTTAACACCATCTGCAGCATTGTGTGCATGTTGTCATGGCACCAACACTACTACTACTACTACTACAGAGATCATTGTCACCTTGACAAGGTGGAAGGAGAGTGTGAGGGAGATAATATGGGAGGGATGAGGGCCTAGGGAACCTGAAAGGTCCCAAGCTACCTCTAGATTGTAGGATGTGCAGTGCAGAAAATTTGAGAAAATGGGGGAGATTCAGTTGAGAAGATGGTGAGATGTAGCGGATAGGCTGATTGAGTGGATAGGACAACAATTGTAGCAGAGCAGAAAATTAATAGGGGGGAGGGGTGACAAGACTGTATAAAGTGCCCTGCTTATATATGAAAAAAGACATAGTGCTCATGGCTGGAATGCCTTTAATCATGTGCTCAATCAAGTCTTACAGCAACTAACTACTTCAATTTATCATTCCTTCTTTACTGTATGATTGACTTAATGCAGTTAATCCTTGTTAAAAATAAATTACAATATAAAACACATAAGATAATGATTGATAACTATTTGAAACCCCAAAGATAAGCTCTAGTTTACAGAAAATAAATAAATACACGGAGAAAAACACATAAAAATGACAGGTAACTACAACCTATCACAATAAGGAGATAAGAAAAAAAAAGATATATTCTAAGAAAAAAAAAAGAGCCTTCAAACTATAATCTGCAGAGAATTGAACAGAGCATATTTGAACTTGCCACATCAATCAAAGCATTGAGCTAAACTTAATAATTATGTGTCTCAAGTCATTTGGTTTTTGTTATCACATAGATCTAGTGTTCCAGAATCACCAATTTTATTAATAGAAGACTGTAGAAGTACTTTGCTGAAGCATTTAGTATAATTATTTTTGTTTTTATTTGGGGATGGGGGTTAGGGTTTTTTTTCTTTACTTCTTTTATTTATAAAAACATTGGCTTTATTTAAAAGTTAAAAATAAGTAAATGAGAGATATATGGAAAAGACTGTTTAAATAATAGAGAATTGATTTGTTATCCAATTCAATTAAGATTTAACTAATTACTTTCTATAGCATGGCTGAGTGGAAAAGAAATTCATTTCACAATCATGAGGTCCTGTATGATTGAAATTGGGTTGACAGACACTGTGTGGAATCCCATTGGATGGATCGTAACTGTAATTCAAATGTCCAGTGTTGTCACATATTGTGTCATGCTGATTCATTTTGGGAATTTGTTTAAGAATACATCTTGATTCATGAGTTGGAAGTTCAGTTGACTGAACAATTGAATACTCATCATCGAAACTGACAGAGAATCCATCGTAGGTTGGCAGTATTGGTAGAGCATCGGACACCCTGCTTTGTGATATAGAGTTATGGCCCTATATGTTCTAAGTTCAAATCCCGCCGAGGTTAGCTTTGCCTTTCATCCTTACGGGGTCAATAAAATGAAATACCAGTAATGAACTGAGGTTGATTTAATGGACTTTCCCCCTCCCTCAAAAAATTGCTGATCTTGTGCTTAAATCAGAAACAATTATTATTATTGATGATTTGCATAGTAAATATGATTATTGGATCTTCTACTGTCTATTGAAGAAAGACCTTAGACAGAAGGTACTTTCCTGAATATAAGTGCAGTGTCCAACAGAACAGTCTTTTGTAGGAGAGCAATTTGTAATTTGAAGTCTATTTGCTCTCAGTTATAATGGTATTGAATTCAAATCTCCGATAACAACTGGAATTATCTTTAAGTTATCAAGTAGTATTGACCACATTCTTGCAATTTTGATCTTCAAATTAGTATATCCTCTTATCTGTTCAATTTGTTTCAAGGTTATGTTGTAGTCTCCTGAGATGGTAATCTCAGTAACCTGGCATTCATGCCTATTTTTATGCATAATTACAGTATGAAATCTGTTGTGTTCAAGCATGCAATCTTTTTGGATAACAAAGTCCCAGAGTACATTGGTTTTGTCTCAGTTATCAAGGAAACATTCTGGAGCATACTAGTACCTATATCTATATTTTTGGCACACTGACCAGTGAAGACACACAGACCTTGTCATGTCTTCTCCTATACTCTTTTTGTACTAACATTTTGCATGCACTTACTATGTGGATGACATTTTCTGTATAAATTCTATACAGAGGGTACTTTGTACAATGTATCCCTTAAGTCAACAACTTAGCACTTAAATCTTGATGTTAGGTTGATATCAGCAGTGCTCCAGTTTCCCTGGAAGCACTGTTTGTAAACTATGCAAGTGAATCAAAGAACATACAAACATGAGTGCTTCCTCAATCAAAAACCATCTGCAAAAATGCCACACCCGAGACATTGACTATCTTCCTCCCATGCATATCCATTCAACACTTTCTCATAACAGCACTTTTCTCTTTAGATTGGTGAGAGCATGTATGCCAGGGTCATTTCAGATGCACTTCTCCCCAACAACATCAATTTTCCCTACCACATTGCCTTGCAATTGTGAACTCCTTTCATTCACAAAACATAAAGCATGTGTAAACCTTTCACTTTCTAGTTTCCTCCTTACCAAGTGTACCTGTCACCTAGCTTCTTGTTACTGTTCTTCCCCCATTTTACCACTCTTTCCATACTTGTTTCTTAGCTTTGATATCTCATCTATCCTACTATTCTGTCACCATGTTAACTTTCATCAACAGCCACAGCTCAATAGCTATATATACATGTAGGTTTATTGATATTTGTATAGTGCATAGTGTCTGTTGGAAACATGCTACATGAGTTACCTTCTATAACCCCAAAACACAATCACTACTCATATCAAAGAAATATTTACAATACTACACCTACTATACTTGTGAACCATTACAGTTATGGTATATATATCAGTGATATATACCATAATAAAATATGGGTTGACATCAGGAAGGACACCAATGCATAGAAACATTGCCCCAAAACCAAACCAGCATAAAGAAAAACAGTTGTAAAAACAATGGTAATGATGACAATAGTGAATTCATGTGAGTGTATTTACTTTCAGTATTAATAATCCCAGGCAAGGCCAGGTGTGAATGCTAGTATCACATGTAAAATATTTCCAAAATTATCTCAAATCTTCTTTAGAGACATCAAATACTACCCTGAACAGTTTGTTCACCCCCTAACAAAGCTCAAGCCAGGCCCAAATGGGTGTGTTGCTACTCACACATTGCTAATTATATCATTTCTTGTTTGTTTGTTTTTATTGTTTTTACGAATGTATTTCTGTATTAGTTAGCTGTTGCCATGGAAGATTGGTTAGCTTAATATTATTTATTGCTTCAGTGTAAGCCAGGCATTTCTATTTGTTGATATTAAGTTTATCTGAAGTAGTTTTCTTTTCTTTTTAGTATTTACTCTGGTGTCTGTTGAACACACCAAATATTGAACATTTTAAGTGACAGTGATTGTGTGTAAGAAAGAGTATGAAAGAGAGAGGGGGGGGGGAGAGAAAAGAGAGAGAGATAATGCAACCATTTCGAAAGCCTACCTTTATTGCCAATATTATTAATGTAAGAAAGAAAACAAGAGCTTTGCTTTGACCTTTTGATGTCAAACGAAATATATATTTTTAGTTCCTGTTAAGTAGTTTGTTATCCTCAATGCCTATGTAAATATCTATTTCGCATGCATGTGTGTGTTTATAAGTGTGTGTGTGATGTATGAGTGTGTGATAGGTGTGTGTTTGTGTGATATGTATGTGTGTTTGTGATAGGTGTATATGTTTGTGTGATAGGTTGTATGCATATATATATATATGAGAGAGAGAGAGAGAGAGAGAGAGAGAGAGAGAGAGAGATGTGCTGATACATTTTATGTCTGATTCCTGAGGTATATATTTTAGTGTGTATGTGTCTTATATTTGCAGATATGAGTTTCACGTGTGATTATTCTCCTATATTTAATATTAATACACACATAACCTTGAAAGATTTTGATGTGAAATGAAAAAAAATAGATAGAGACTACAGAAGTAATAATAGACTGAATATTGATTTCTAGCATTGGCACAAGGCCTCAAATTTGGAGGGTGATTGTGGAGAAATAGTCAATGAAATCAACTCCAGTGTATCACTGGTACTTTATTTTAATGACCCCCAAAATGATAAAAGGTAAAGCTGATCCCAGCATGATTTGAACTTAGAATGGAAAGTCATTGTTATCATCATCATCATCATCACTGTTTAACGTCTATTTTCCATGTTTGCCTAGGTTAGATAGGTTGTCATATTCTGAGGCTAGACCAGTCATGTGACTATGTCTAGCTTATACATTCTTCTTTTGGCATAGTTTCTACAGCTGGATACCCTTCCTAATACCAACCACGTTTTCAGTGTATACTGGAAGCATTTTACTGTGGCATCAGTAATCCTTATGGGATGAACTGGGGGCTGTTTACATTTACAATATAGATACCATGTACTTGCATACAAATATAAATAAACCGAGTATATACAACCATTGATCTGTGCCTTGTGCAAGACCCCAGTGTGAAGAAAGGTGGCATTATGACAGAATAAAAGGATAGATGAGATTATGAAAGCTAAGAAAAAGACTTGGAAAAACTGGCAAAATTGGGGAAGAACAGTATCAAGAAGTTAAAGAGAAGCTGGGTGGCAGGTACACTTAGGAAGGAGATAAGCAGAAAGTAAGTATTCAGTAAAGCAGTGTGCTATGGAAAATCAAGATGATTGTGGGGAGAAGTACATCTGAAATAACAGTGGCACACTTGCCCTCACCGATGTAAAAAGAAGGAAGCACAGAAGTGCCGTAATCAGGGATTATTGAATGAGAATGCATGGGAGGAAGATAGTCTGCCTCAATTAGACCCAAATAAGGGACCAGCCATCTAAATTAGCAGTAGTTTAGTCCAAAGGTGATTAAGGATATGAAGATGGACAAAGCAGTTGGACGATTAGAGATAACTGCTGTGTTGCTGAAAGGATCCAGTATGGAAGGCCACACGCTAAGTGTATAGTAAATCAAGTAATACAGGATAGCATCATACCTAATTACTGATATAGCAGCAGCATCAACAACTACAAGGGAAAACTGGGGGCATCAATTTGATAGACTAACTATTGAAAGTTACTGAAAGAGTTATAGCACAACTAATTAGGGAGGAAATTAACCTAGATGAGATGCAGTTTGGCTTTGTCAGGTAAAGATCCCACAGATGTACCCCTCCTGGTGAGACAGCCACAGGAGAAGTATCTAGGTAAGAGTAAGCCACTCTACCTAGCATTCATTGACCTGAAGAAAGAATTTGTCAGAGTACCTAGTTCCATAATCTGATGGGCTCTTATGAAACTAGGAGTGGATAAGTGGTTTGTGAAGGCAGTACAAATCATGTACAGAGATGCAGTAAGCAAGGTTAAAGTTAACAATGAGTATAGAGACGAAATTAGTATATATGCAAGAGTCCACCAAACCTCTGTCAGCAGCCCCCCTCCCTGTTTATTATTATGCTCCAGGCCATAATTGAGGAGTTTAAGACTAGCTACCCATGGGAACTACTATATGTGAATGGACTAATCCTCACAGCTGAATCTACAGCAGAATTAGAGAAGAAATTCCAGAAATGGAAGCAAAACCTGATATCAAAATCAACTCGGTGAAAACTAAAATTCTAGAAAGTAGAAACGAAAACAGAGCCCTAAATTCATCAGGGAAATGATTTTGTTCAGTATGCAGGGAGTAAGTAGAAATTCCATTTTATTTACAAAATGTACACAAGAGGTGCAGTAGGATCTTCAGCAGACTAGCAAAGAATGTATGCTTTCTATCTAGCAGAAGCTGCAGGAGCAGTAAGAGCTCACATAAAGCAAGCTTTATCCGTTACCTAGGTGACCAAATTAGCAGTGAAGGTGGGTGCTTTGAAGGCAGAGAAACTAGAGTGAAAACTGATGGCTACAAAGAGTTTCTCTTTTAGAAACAAAAGTTAATTGGATGATGCTTGTGCACAAACAACAATGCTACATGGAAGTAGAACCTAAGCATAGTGTGTAAAGGAGCTACAATGATTGTAAAGAAAAGAGACAAGTATGCTCTAATGGACGTGTAATGAACGAAGAAATATTAATGTAAAAGCTAAGAAAATCTGAGTGTAAGAAAGATTGGATGCAGTGAGCAGGAGAGAAGGCTGTGATGTGTATGGTGGATATCAGCAACATAAAAAATGCAGGACACTTGAAGTCAGTGGAACCTATAGAAGAGGTAGATCTAGGAAAATTTGTGATAATATGATGAAGACTAACTTCACACTGCTGAACTTTATGATGGAATGACACACGATGAAGGTAACTGACATACTACTGAAGACTCACCTCTCCAAACAAGCGAGATGAAACAACCATAGAAAAGATGGTAATGAAGAGGCAGAGAGGTCCCCACCTGTTAGCACACTCCTGACTCCCCTACCATCATCCCTCATCTCCATCACCTTTTACTATCTAAGCCCCACTCCCACCCTTCACTTCCATCCCTTCCCCATTCAGCCTATGCCAGCATAGAAAGACAGACACACTCCACTCTCACATCCTTGATTCACATTCTTTGTCTAACCCAAGTTAGTATGTAAAGCCAGGTTTGCCCCATGATGCCAGATGTCACTCACTCTCTTCAAGGCCACTTCCACAACCCAGCACTTGCTATCTCCTTGTGGGATGACCATCCCATCCTTCCTCTGCAAGAAACATGTAGCTTTTTACCCGCCTCTCTAGTCAGATCTTACAACCCTACCCTCCTTGCTTTCCCAGCCTCACCAAGGACAAAACTAGGGCCTTAGTGTTGTAATTGGATAGTACTGGTGCCACCCACAGCCTAGCCAAGGTCACAACCACTCTAGTGTCTGTAACAATGTAGTGCTGTTGCCACAATAAAATGCACTCAGCCCACACTGTAAACTTATAGTGTTGGTGCCACAATGAAATGCTCCCCCAACTCACTCTGTAAAATGGTAACGTGGTGCCATGATAAAAAGCACCCAGTCTATTCTGTAAGGTTAGTAGGGTTGGTGTCACGATAAAAAGCACCCAGTTCACACTGTATGGTGGTAGTGCTAGAGTTAAAATAAAGTGCTCCTAGTATATGCTGTAAAATGGTTATTATTAGAAAAGCCCTCCAGTCATAGAAACCATGCTAAAATGAAATGAATGAGCTTGACATGATCACTTGAGAGGTCAAGCCTCAGAACATAATGACCCATCTAAACAATGCAAGCATAGTAAATAGACATTAAACGGTGATGATGATGGTGACTCTGCACATCCCTGAACGGAAAACAAAGACTGTAAATCTCATTAAGTGAGAAGGAACAATTACAGTGAAAGAGATGCATGAGTGTCTAGCAGCAGGTCCAATAGGAGTGAGAAGGAAGGTGATTATGAGAAGGGTGAAGAGAAAGTTCATGATAATAATTGTTTCTACGTTTTGGCACAAGGCCAGCAATTACCCAGTGCATTACTGGTACTTTATTTTATCGACCCTGTAAGGATGAAAGACAAAGTTAACATTTGAACTCAGAATGGCAAGGGCCGTAACTCTATACGTCAAAGCATGGCGTCCGACCCTCTACCGATACTGCCAATGGTTTCTGATTTAGGCACAAGGCCAACAATTTTTGGGGGAGGGGGAAGTCGATTAAATCGACTCAGGGCGTTACTGGTACCTTATTTTATCGACCCCATAAGGATGAAAGACAAAGTTAACCCCATCAAGATTTGAAATCAGAACATAAAAGCCATAAACTCTATGCTGCAAAGCATGTTGACCAACGCTCTACCGATACTGATAATCCACTGAGGCTATGGCTGATAATAACAAGGATAATAATGACCATGTCAACCTATTTCTGACTATATTTCTAGTGAAATTAACTGTATTTCAATTAACTAATGAAGAATTTGGAGGTATTTACTAAAATGCTAGAAGGGAAAGTAGATGTTAAATGATGATGATTTCATTACTAAGATAACAATCTAACATATAGTTCTTATATAAAACTAGATCATTACCAATGGCTACACAGCCAGTAAAATATTTGTTAAACATGTACATAACTTCATAAATTGTTCAAATAATTTTTAGATTAACTTTCTCAGTGAAGATTAATAACAGTTTGAATACTGTTGAACAATCTATCTATCTATCCATATTATAAAAGAGAAGTTGTTTCTTCCTCTGCCTGTACATCAGACATATGTATACGAGGGAAAAGAGGAAAAGTGAGAAGTTGTTTTATACAAATGGGTGATTTGAACACAGCAATGGAAAACACCCTTGTAAACTACACCCTTGTAAACTACACAGAAAACGTTTCCTAATGAAGGATATTGTCAAATTATGCTTTAAACTATCCATCTCTCTCTCTCTCAACAATAACTTTTCACACACACACACACATACCCTTTTCCATTCTTAGATATATGTTGCAACAGACAGACAAGGGGCAAAACAGCTTCTCTTTTATAATATAGATTATGTTGGAGAGTGTTAATATAAATAGGAACCCTTCAAAATGAGAGGCTTTGTTTTATAAAACTAGAAGCGGTTTTGGACAGATTGGTAATGAAAGGGTTACAAATGATTGAAATATGCAGAGAAAAGGAAGATAAACAAATACCGGAGATTGCACCGATCGCCGTCAAGACCTCAGGCATACTTGGACCCTACACTGCCGAGCTCTTCCACAAGATCTGAACATCAGTGACCTGTCTGAGGAAGGAGCCCCACGAGGTGGGGTGGCTGTTGCAGCAGGTGTCGCTGGCTATTGTTTGCAGGAATGCTTTTGTGGTCTTGTCCCTAGGCCCAGAGCCCATCAGCCTCCCCTTTCCCCACTCTTCTGTGACACTAGAGGCCTTTCTTTTCCCTTCCTTTTTGTTCTTTTTTTTTTCAATATTTGCTTATTTTACATTCTGTTCTTTCTTCCCAATCTATTTTTTCCTTATTCTATTGAAATATTAAACAGTAAATAACCTTTTACTCTCAATCCTATTTCAGGTGACCATATTGGTGCTGCACTTCCTAGACTGATGGCACACACAGTTGGACTGAAGCTTTCCAGTCTGACATGGCTATTAGCTATGCACATTCAGCTGGTTGCTTCAGGTACACATGGATATCTTCAGGACAAGGAGTGTAAGTGCTGTGTTGGCCAAACAGGTCCGTCAGGAGTACCTGGAATACCGGGTCTGCAAGGTGCTATGGGTATTGAAGGCCAAAAAGGCGAGAGAGGTGAACATGGCTTACAAGGGTCAATTGGATTAAAAGGTAATTATTATTATTTTTTTATGTGAATAATACAATAATATAAGAAAATATCATGGTTAAGGAGTTTGCTTCACAATCATGTAGTTTTAGGCAAGTAATTTTTCAATAGCTTCAGGTTGACCAATATTTTGTGAGTGAAATTTGTTAGACAGAAACTGCAGAAGACTATCATATTTATATATATATATATATATATATCATCATCATCATCATCGTTTAACGTCCCTGTTCTACGCTTGCATGGGTTTGGACGGGGGGTTTTCCCACTTGAGGCAAGAGTGGTTGTCTTGCTCGCATAGGACTGTCTGGCGGATATATATATATATATATATACATATATATATTTACATATCATCATCATCATCATCATCATCATCAACGTTTAACGTCCGTGTTCCATGCTTGCATGGGTTTGGACGGGGGTAGTCCCACTTGAGGCAAGAGTGATTGTCTTGCTCGCATAGGACTGTCTGGCAGGTTTTCTACAGTTGGATGCCCTTCCTAACACCAACCACATTTACAGTGTGGGTCTGGGAGGTTTTTACCGTGTTGCCTACACGGCCACATTACAGCGTGGACTGTGTGTTTTTTTGTCGTGACACCTACACGATCTCATTTGTTTCGGCCTCGATGGCGCGGCACCAACATAACTTTACATAGAACGGGGTGGTGTGGATCGGGTGGGGGTGGTGGTGGTGGGACGGGGTGTATTTTGTTAGAGATGCCTACTGGCTGGAGTAGGTTTTACTATATATTTAGGTAAGGCGGGTCTTCTCTGTTACTGAGTACCGCCAAAGGTCTCGGTCCAGTGACATTGTCTTGGAGAGGTGTAAGTGTGTGATGTCGGAGTTTATCAGCTCGTCCCAGGTTTTTCTAGGTCTGCCTATTCCGTGACTACCGTCTATCTTTATTGCCCTGCACTTTGTTATACAGCTATCGACTTTCATGCGCATCACGTGTCCATACCAACGTAGCCTTATATATATATATTTACATATATATATATATATACATATATATATGTGGACATGATGGTGTGTATATATATATCATCATCATCATCATCATCATCGTTTAACGTCCATGTTCCACGCTTGCATGGGTACATCATTATTTAACATCCCTTTTTCCATGCTTGAATGGGAGAGACAGGTCATCTGTGTTGAGAGACAAGTTTGACCAGGATTGGCCGTACCATACCTTGCTCTGACGGGATTAAATTTGGTCGGGGTTTTTACCGCTGAATGCCCTTCCTAACACTAACCACATTTACACACATTCATGCATGCATATACATAGACTGTTAGTTGTTCTCTTCAAACTGGAGATCTGGCCTGAATGCCTGCAACAGAGCATTCTCTCCAAAAAGTACTCAAGGGACAGATGGTGAAGTTAAACTAGGTAACAGATTAATGCAATACCCCAACAACAAGAATGGTCTCTATGACTCACTTCACAGTTTCCATCCACAAAATTTCACTCTCATGGCTTTAGTTGACTCGGGACTATGGTAGAAAACAGTGGGACCTAGATGCTACACAGTTGGGAATGAATCCAAAAACACAAAGTGGTAAAATGAACGTTTTAACCACACAACCATGACTGACTATACACATTTTAAAAAATTCCCTTTGTATCCAGCTATGAAGTCAATGTCACTCGTGGCACCAGGTTGAGTGACCTCATTTTTCTCATACATTCCATATTTGGCATGGTTTCTATAACCGGATACCCTTGATTGACTTTGTGGAAGCCCACCATATATATATGGTTGGTGTTAGTAAGGGCATCCAGCCGTAGAAAATTTGCCAGACAGTCCTATATGAGCGAGACAACCAAGTGAGACAATTCCCGTCTGAACCCATGCTAGCATGGAAGATAGACGTTAAACGATGATGATGATGATATATATATATATATATATATAAAATAAAGTTAAATAAAAGTCAAATGATTAAAATTTAGCTTCGTTTATTACTGCTATATATATTTCAGTGACAGCCATCTTTGGCTGTGACATCTTCAGGCAGTTTGAATTAGTATGGTATAGACAAGTACATATGTTGTTTAGGTGTATAATATTGTCAATACTCTGATATGCCCAGTTCCTTGTTGGGTTGTTAATTCACTGAGGAACTGGAGTCATATGACTACAGTTCCTCAGTGAATTAACAACCCAACAAGGAACTGGGCATATCAGAGTATTGACAATATTATACACCTAAACAACATATGTACTTGTCTATACCATACTAATTCAAACTGCCTGAAGAGGTCACAGCCAAAGATGGCTGTCACTGAAATATATATAGCAGTAATAAACGAAGCTAAATTTTAATCATTTGACTTTTATTTAACTTTATTTTACACTACTCCGGAGTAACCAAACCAACCTGCGCACTTTGTCGAGTGCTCCAGCCTGCATACTGAGGTGTTGGTATACAACCAACATAAACTCAAAATCTATATATATATATATATACTGAAAGAGGAAAGAGTAGAATTTCAGAGTATGTCTGTGTGAACATATGTATAAGTGCACATATATGCATGTAACTTAACAGGAAAAACATGCATTTATATAAGACTAATTTCTAACTTAAACACAAGATCAAAACTTCCGTGCTTCCCAAAATTTGCCAACACTACACCTGATATACCCCCCTCCAAACACACACACGCATGTGTATGTGTGCATCTGTTTGTATATCATGACTCATACACTGTTCGCTTTCATGACATTTGTACATTATTCTATGTACTATACATGTACCTTTGATGAGTTGTAATGCACCTGAGCACTGTACACAATGATTTTATTTATTATATTTTATTTTTTAAATTTGACTGTGGATTGGTGGTGGATGTGAATGAAAGCTGAAGTATCTGACTGACACATTTTATTGATTGATTTCAGAATGAGGAAAAACAAATTTGACCATTCTGAAACTTGAATTCAGAGTGTAAAGAAATACATGTCTATTCCTATAATACTATATTTATTTTTATTTCAGGTGAAAGTGGAGTTTTGGGACCACCAGGAGACAAAGGAAGTCGTGGTAGAAAAGGGCAAAAAGGTGAACTTGGTAATAATGGAGGTGATGGCATTAAAGGAGCTATGGGACCTCGTGGATATCCAGGATACAAAGGAGATAGAGGAGAGAAAGGTCTCTCAAGTAAACCTAGCAAACGAATTGCATTTTCTGCCAGTAGAACAACCAAGCTGGGGCGAGTTTTACAAGACACAATAGTGACTTTCAACAATGTCTTTGTAAATATTGGTGACAATTTCGACATATATACATCCCATTTTGTTTGTCAGCTCAATGGAACCTACCTGTTCACAGCACACATCATGGGTCAGAATAAAGTGGATGCATTTGCTTGGATGATGGTGAATAACCAACACCAACTTCCACTGCATGGAGATGGCCGAGCAGGATATGGTTCAAGCAGCAACACCATAATTCTTAACCTCAATGTTGATGACCACGTCTGGATTCAACTCAGTAAAGACTCAGCACTGCTCAATGATTACTCAACATTCTCAGGATTTTTAATCTTTGAGAATTAAACCTTTCCCCAATATTATCATGCCTACAACAGTAATGTTTGTGAAATGGCCAAGTCTTTGGCAGCCCCTCCCCCACCCCAAAAAACAGTAGATGCATTAACAAAAGAAACTCTGTTATTGAACAAGAAATATCCATACATTCTTGCATAAGGACAACATGGTGACATAACTGAAATTTCTAAGATCATATTTGGTGTGAGTTCATAAGTGTAAAATATCTTGGAAATAAACTGACTATATTTATAGTCAGTCAACCTTCATAAACTTACAAAATAGTAGTGAAAAATAGGCAAAAACAACATCACAATTATTTTGAGAATAGGTAACAAAAAATACAAATATGTGGATAAATAGCCAGAAAAATCAACCAACCTGATTAAATGAACTCTAAAATTAACTGATTTATACTAATTACATCGTAATTAAAATGGGAACACCACCACCAAATGATATCACCTCATCAACTTCTATTCTTTAGCAATAATCTTAAAATACAAAATATCAAATGATATCACAAAGTCAACATTTACAGGATGTACTTCATGTTCTGGTGAAAACATAAAACCACATACACATTTAGACATAGATAAACCAGTGTGTAAATGCAATGTATTCATTCCAAAACATGTTTACTAAGTGAAAGAACACAGAACACTCACAACAGAAATGATTACCAAAAAGAAATACATTTACATCCTTAGCACCTAAAAGCTTTGGATATATCGTATTTATGGTGATACTACAAAACTATTTTCAGATAGAAATGTAAGATCAAAAAACTTGTGACAACTCTATTTCATATTTTGTTTTGTCTATAATATACAATTTTTTTTTCTTTCTGTAATATATGTGTATAAGTGTGACTGTTTATCTTTTACTATCATTTAGCAACTGAAATTTACTAAACATTCGTAGAGGTCTTTCATGGAATCATTTCACATTTTAAATTTTGAATGCCTACAGGCCTAAAAAACATATGATGCAGATAAAACTTCAATTACTGTATCAAAACTTCTCAACAAATAATATGAAACTGTTACTTTAAATAATCTTTGGAATAGCTTTAGAAAATAATACTAACAATTGAAAAGAAGAAAATGCAAAGAAAATGTAGTTGGATCATAATATTTTAGGACTACTATTCTAAATTCTATGTTATAAAAGCCTGAAATCTTTTATCAATCTAAATATATTAAAAGCAACAATTTTCCCTATTGGAACTAACTTTCACACACCATCATGCTTTCAAAAGGTTGTTAAAGAAACTGACTTATGTTTCTTATAAGCTTTAAAATTCTCATGGTTGTGAAAAATAAAAAAAAAATAGAAAAAGAAAACCATCAATTTTTACTTTTTATGGTTGTGTAAGGTAATAACATGCTTTTATATCAATAGATGTGCTATTTTCATCCCAATGGTTGTGTAAAATAGAGATCTTTTCTCATCCAAATGGTTTTGTAGAAAGCATATGTTCTCATTACAAGATTTTTTTGTAATGTAATCACAAATGTTTTTTTTTTCCTTTTCTATGTTAGTGAAAAGTATCAGTTTACTCTTGATGAAATAATAGTCCAAAAAATAATTTTTAAATATTTTCAAAATCATATTAATTCCTGTACAATAGTGGTTACATTGAGTAAAAGAAAAATAATAAAATCAATAACTGTTTTTTATGTAATGAGTACGTCTATGAGATAGTTGTTTACCTTTTGACAAATAGTTTTATAAGGAATCCATCCCCTTCATAATTTATATGTGAAGTACTTCTAACAGCTAAAGAATTGTCCAAACCTATTAGATCTAATATCCAAAACAAATTAGTAGCCTTGTTATCAAGTAGACAATTTTTGTGGATGGTCTCAAGTTTCTTAAATAAAATGTGAGAACAAAATGTTTTATTTCCTTCACTTTTTTATCCAAACAAATATGAGGTGGAATGACAACTTTTGAAAATTTGGGCAGTTACATATTTTGGGGTAATTTATTTTTATAACTGAATATTCTTTCCAACAGATAACAACTCGACTTGACAGTTTGAAAACCAATCTAGCAAACTAAGGTAAGCAGAGTTATGTACCTTCCTTAAAAGAACACCACTATTGGTGTAAGAGGGATAATTGAACTCAGCTATTTTAGTAGACTAAATTACCAGCTTACTGCATAAACTCAAATATAAGCCGAGGAATATGTAACCAAAAATAATCCATGGTATATTCGAGGTCAATATTTTGACAATTTTCACCAACTTCAAATTCTATGTAAATAAGGTTTGGTTTGGATTTTTGTCCATTTCTCAGACAAACTATTGGGGTTGGCTTTTATTTGAGTATATTCAGTATATAGAGCTTTTATAACGCTAAAACAGAATATTTATAGTAAAATCTAAGTAAATATAACCAAATTAATTACCAACACTCAGTATCAATTATGACCAATGTACTAAGCAGTTATTTGGTTATTTTGTTTACTTCAAACTATTGTAGTTCTGAACTACTTATCCATTTAACTTCAAACTATTGTAGTTCTGAACTACTTATCCATTTAACTTCAAACATTCTTTCACTGGTTTCAATCATTCAACTGGAGCATCATCTTCAGAGGTTGTAACTGATTATATTGACCCCAGTCAAAAAACAAGCAGCAAAGTTCACTGAGCATGAAAAGAGGTAACAGAGATAGATTGAAATACAAGGTTATTTTGTTAACTGCACTGGTTTTGAACCAATTCAGATATATTCACCCTCACACACATAGATATATAAAGATACACATCAACCAGTTTCTACCTCCCAAATTTGACTGACTCAAGGCTATGGTAGAACACACTAGCCCAAAATGGCACTCAATGGGATCAACTTAGGACCTTTGTTCAAATACACCAAAATGACATTAGAACCCCGAAATGAAGCAGATGTTTGAATTTATTATTATTATCTTTTAAAACATTAACCCTTTAGGATTCACATTATTCTATATTTACTATAGTATTTTCACAGAAAAGGCTTTATCTCATAATATTGAATCTACAAGATTTTGATATCATTTATTTTGTCGGTATGAGCAGCCGGTTACAACCAGTTTGAAAAGAAGATTAAAGAATTCTAGCCATATATGGCCAGTTTAAATGTTATAGTAGGGTTTAAAAGCCTTGTGAGTATCCAGGAGATCCTTTTTTTAGACAATGCATTATAGCTAGATGCCCTTCTTGATACCAGACTTTCCTGGCACTAAACCTCTTATGCTAGCAATTTTTGTGGCTTCTAAGAATAGATACCCC
Source organism: Eledone cirrhosa (assembly GCA_964016885.1). NCBI lineage: Eukaryota > Metazoa > Mollusca > Cephalopoda > Octopoda > Eledonidae > Eledone > Eledone cirrhosa. The sequence goes on along the minus strand of OZ024740.1, from coordinate 379,586,424 downwards.
ATATCCCTGCATAATATAAGTTGGATAAACACAGATACATACATTACTGTCAATTCAAAATCTACAGCCATACTGAATACCAGTAAAATCCATGTAGGAAACTGACACTAGATTAGTGACTAAACAGTGTGTACTACTACTTGTATAAATGTCAATGTTCAACAGGGATGGGCTGAGCCAGCAGAAACTAGTGAATACACAGTATTGCAAACAGAAGCGAGCGATGCACAGCAATTATAGATGCCTAATGCAGAGACTGTCAGTCAGTCACAATACTAACAGTAAGCAGCATGTATGTGAGGACAAGATATTAACCCTTTAGTGTTCAAACCGACCAAATCCAGCCCAAATCATTTCCCAGTTATTTGTTCAAACTGGCCAAATCCAGCCACTGATACTCACAAAGATATTGTTCTAAAAATAAACAATAATGTCATCAAAATCCCATCAAGTTGAGATTACTGAGACAGAAAGCCTTTACTGTGAAATATAACACTTAATATAGTGAAACTTGGAACAAGTGTTTTTTTTAACATTGGAAGTACAACAGATTTTTTTGTGTGTCTATCATCATCTCTTCTGAATATAGAAATACCGACTTAGAAGGTTTTACATGAGATGACATTCAAAATGAAGAAGAAATAAAAGAAAATATCAGTGATTTGTCTTCAAATGAATCAGACATATATATCTCTGACTTTTCATCCAATGAAGATTGTTGCTTTGATTGTGAAAGTGAAGAAGATCTCCAGGACGCCATTGAAAATGTTACAGCAATATGGTTGAAAAACACCACACCAATATATGTTCCTGATTTCATTGAAAATACTGGTCCACACCACACATAACCTCCCAATACTAGTCCACACCACACATAAGCTCCCAATACTGGTTCACAATACACAGTACCTCCCAATACTGGTCCACAACACACATTACTTTCCAATACTGGTCCACAACACACATTACTTCCCAATACTGGTCCACAACACACATTACCTCCTGATGCTAAAGCACTGGATTATTTCTTTTTGCTTTTGCCACAGACTTTCTTCGAAGTTGTGACAAAAGAGACAAATCAATATGCCCAACAACAAATTTCAAATCGAGGAAAATAAGATCAGTTATGGCAACCAACAGATGCTCAGAAATTCAAACATTTTTTTCAATCAATATGTTTGGTATAAAGCAATTTCCAGAAGTGTGAAATTACTGGAGCACTGATATAAGGTTTAGTGACCCTTATATATCAAGTATTATGCCCCAAAACAAGGTATTTGAAATCAAATCACTATTTGTACCTGGTCGATACTTTAAATACTCCTGATAGAAATGAATCAAATTACAATCCTCTCTATAAAGTTTGACCATTAATTAAAATATTATGTGGAAAAATTTTAAGTGTATATATACCTGGAAAAAAATCTGTGTTGAGGCAATAATTGGGTATAAGGGTAAGGTACATTTCAGACAGTATATGAATGAAACACACTAAATTAATAATTGGGTATAATTCAGACAGTATACTAAACACACTAAATGGTGCATCAAGGTGTGGGAACTCTGTGAATCGAACACAAGCTACTGTGCAAATTTTGATATTTACAGGACAAAAAAACAAAATAGAGAGAGGAAAATTGGATTGGGATGCAATGATGTGTGGTCTCTGACTAAACCCTTCTGCTCTCAACACAAAGACATATATTTTGACCATTTTTTTCTTTGGTGATTCTGGCAGAGGATCTTGCCCTCGTAAATATGTACATGTGTGTGCTACAATAATGGCGAAATAAAACTAACAAAATAAAAAAAAAAAAAGAGGGGACATTCTCCAGGTGCAAAAAGGGAACAAGCTAACCACATTGTACCAGGACAAACAGCAAATTTTATTCCTGTTTTCAAACCAACAGCCAGGTGTTAGTTAATTGCTCTTACAATAAATATATGGGTGGGGGTCGACAAATCCAACTACTATTGTGCCTATTACCCAGTTGGACATCCTGGAAAGAAATGGTGGAGATATATTTTATAGTTTTTAGTGAATTTAGCTATTATGAATTCTTTTATCGTATTCATTAAAAACTACAAAGATTCACCACCACCAAAGGACTACTGCCACATGAAATTTTGTGTATACGTTGCATCTCAGCTACGTGGAAGATATACTTTTCGCAAACACAGAGCTAGGAGAAAACAAAATTATCTGATGTGAACAAAGAAAATATTGATTTTCACAAAATAGAGAAAATTAATAAGAAGAAGGTTTGTCAAATGTGCTCTTTGCAAAAGAGAAAAACTGCTAAAGGTTATCAAATTGAAACCTTTTTTATTGAAAAAATTAATTACAAAAAAAAAAAAGAATTATTGGAACACATATGTGAAAACTAGAAATATATATAGATTTTCTGTATGAACATGCCTGCATTCACCTGTGCCACACCTGTTAATGAACTTATATATTGGGCATGTTCTGTTATATAAATCTACCCAGTACATTATGTAAGAGTACATTTCCAATAGTATATTGACTGGTAAAAGGGTTTTAAATATTTTTCCAATGAAAATATTTGCATGGAATGTAGAGAAAGACTAAAACCTTGTACTGATTATACCCACATGTTAATTAATTCACCTGTTCATGAAAAGGGCTAAAATTGTTGTAAGTCAACATCTAGGTTATTGTAGGATAATTTTTGTAACAAACCTAACAGGAAAAGCACAAAGTTTAAATGTTTGTGTTTATCCATAAAGTCATTACTTTTACACCTGTTAATTAATTTCACCTGCCCATAAAAGTCAAATTTAACAAAAAAAAAAAATCAGGTAAAAATAGATAATTGTAAATTATTGATATTTAAACATCTACTGACAAAATTTCGAATCTGCACATAGAAAATTAATAAAATTACAAACAAATATATTTGATAACCCTTTTGAGTATGATTAACTCAAAATAATGTAAATAGATAAACATGACATTTGATAGAGTAATGAAATGCTAAAAGGTTAATTCAACATCTGATTTGATTGTATGAATCCACATTTTCAACTGTCCTGCTTGCTATTTACACCATATCAAGAGCTCTCGCATAAAAGTTTTGTGAAATCAACTGGCGGGTAACAGTGTGTGAGGCACAATTTGAGTAGCAACTGTCGAAGGGTATTTCAGCGTTTGACCAAACTTCAAAAGCAAACATGGAGAGTTTGGCAAAGGAAAAAAGTAATGAAATGTTTCCAGTTTGCAAAGTCTTCATTTGTAATGTCTACTTAAGTCAGGAAAAATAAAACCAAAGAAAGACTGTGAGGAAATTAATAGGTTATTCACTCAGAGATAAGGGACAGCAGTAAGTGGTGACTCACTCTACTGGAGAAGATATATCCTATCCATACAAGCAACAGAAAACATGTAAAAGAATGTTGATGAATGAAGAAACTGTTCATTCAAAGACTAACAAAGAGACAATACTAATATTTCAATTTTTGGCACAAGGCCAGCAATATAAGAGAAGGGAAAGTCTGTTATTTCATTTCATCGACCTCAGAAGGATGAAAGGCAAAGTTGACTATGGTGAGATTTGAAACCAGAACATAGAAAGCCATAACAAAATACTACAATGCATTTCATCCAATGCACTAACAATTCTGCTAGTTCACTGCTACTATTTATAATAATCATTGTCTTTTCATGCTGGCATGAGTTGGATACATCATGCCCAAGTTACTGCCCTCCTAAACAGGTCAGAGGACCATGCCCTACTTGCTTGTTCCATTTTTGGCATGCTTTCTACAGTTGGATGATACTTTACAGAGGAGGTATTAGATGTATCTTATCATGGGATCAGCATTAGAGCGGTTGCATTATCAACTGCAAAACTACAGAGTTCTCTCTCCTGAACATTATCTCCATTCTTTCAAGGCAAACAGAACCAAGAGTAAACAGGAGAGAGAATGATAATCAAATAGGTGAAATAATAACAACAACAATAAAAAAAATATCCAAATAAAAATTCTTACCTCTCTTCATCTTCAGATTTCTCTTCCTTGATTTCTACAGTTGATTTAGATGATTTAAGAGATTGCTTCTTTTTTTTGGATTCTGGTTTTGAAGGGGTTTTCTTTGATTTAACATTACCTAATAAAAGCAATTCAATGAGACAATGAATATGGTATATAACTTAGAAGTAATTTTAGTTTGGGAAGCCTATATATGCAATGTATACTTTTACTGTTAGTCTACCTGCTATCACTCTACACTTGTGTACATTGAAAATATAGAAAAAGCTTCTGTGTAGTTTCTTTCTACCAAATTTCACTCACAAGACATTAGTTAATGACAAACTATTATACAATACATATATCTAAGCTACCATGCAATAGAACTGAACCCAAAACCTTGTGATTGCAAAACAAACTCTTTAACAACATGGCCATGTCTACCTATCAACTGTACTTAAGAAGATTATAATATAGATTCCTAACTTCATAAGTGGACTAATAATGTTCCCATATATAATGTTACAAATCTTTGGTGCCTGTGAGAATATTTAGTCTTGCTGTGAAGTTAGTTTGGGGTTGCTGAGATATTTAAGACACTTTATAACTAAAATTTAACTCTTTGAGTGCTAAAAACCATACCAGCACATCTCTTATCTCCTACCCTTTGTGTACCAAAGATGCACTGGTACATTTTTATTTAGTTTGTAAAGCATAGTTCCAAAGTAAATAAAACAAATTGAATCAAAATATCTCATTTTATTTTATTTTTAACAATTTTTTTTTAACAATGTAACAATTAACATGTAAACTCAGCCTGAGGTAGTAAAATACCAAAAATGGCACTAGCACTTACAGAGTTAAGAATCTGTACAAGTGAAAGGGTTAACTGCCAAAAGTAACTTACCAAATATAGAGGCAACCTTCACTTCAGAAGTATCTTTAGACTTCTTAGATTCTTTTTTCACTGAAGTTTCATCTGTACCTTTAAATAAAAAATATTTCAAAAATAATTTAAAATTCAAACAATGTTTTAATGACACAAGCTATATAATGATATAAATAAAAAGAAATGAATGAATTCATGAAGTAGGAATGGAAAGAAATGGAAAAACCACAAAACAAATATCTACGAGTGTATATCAAGTGATATACAAAACAAGGTGAAGAGTAGTTCTTAACTTGTCCATCTATTGTAATTCTTGTGTAATTTAATAAAATTTAAGCCCAAACCACCCATGATTTTATGTAAGAACCTTCATTAAGTTATGCTCCAAACATCTAATAAATAATTAAAAAGTTAGTTATATTAATAAATCTCTCTAAATTCTTGATTATTTTCAAAATTATTTGATAATCATATGGTATTGAAAGGGTTAGAATTAGAATAAAAAATATGAAATGTTTAATAACTTCCAATTTCTGACATCATTTACGAGATATTTTACAAAAGAAAACACCCATTTCAAACAATTCCTCAGTGAATTTATATATTTCAACATGATATTATACAATAACCATGTTATATTAGAAACCATGTTATATTAGAAACAAAATAATTAATTTGATTTCACATTTGAATTGCCCATGACACACACCAGCAGCACCACTGAACAGATAGCTATTATATTCTATATAGATATATATATATATATATTATAATTTATTCATACGTGCATATCATCATCATCCATTTTCCATGCTTGTATGAGTTAGAAGGGTTGTCACGTTATGAGACAAGTCAGGCCAAGAGACCATGTCTTGCACATACAGATCTGTATTTTGGCTTGGTTTCTACAGCTGGATGCTCTTTCTAACACCAACCATGTTACAGTGTGAACTGGGTGCTTTTTATTGTGGCATCAAAACGACCAACTAACAGGGTGACTGTTGTGTCATCAGCACAACTACCTTACAGGGTGGATTGTGGGCTTTGGTTGAGAGGACTCTTCAGTTGTGTCAACCTCCCTAGTGTAGGTTATCTACATGATAAATGCACCCAATACACACTATAAAGTTGTTGGTGATAGGAAAGGCATTCAGCTATAGAGAGCTTACCAAAGAAAATATTGGAAGAATTTTTCAGCTGTGTCAAAGACATTACAACCTCCTTGGTGCTGGTGGCATAATAAAATGCACTCAGTAAAGTTCAGAAACGTATGTAAGCAAGATGTAGGCTCTGGCCAATCTGTCAGGCCAATAGCTTTTCTTGAGTACTGACCTGGTCAGTGAAGACCCATCCAACCCTTGATAGCAGGGAAAACAGATATTAAATAATTATGATATTATCATCATGTAACATCAATCTTTTTTCCATGATAGCATAAGTTGAATGATTGGTGACTAGGTAGTGAGAAGGAGGAGGAGGGGTGAAAGAAAGAAGAAAAACAACAATAAATACCTGTTCTAAAATGCAATAGTCACCATAATACAATCTAGTTAGAATGATGATATAATTGATATCACAAAAAAAAAAAAAAAGAAAACCACATCACTTTATACTCATTATATTTAGATTCTTTATCCCAAAGTAACTTGGATTGGTGTAAAGATCAACTTGTGATTGACAGAGAGAGAAAGGGGTGCTTATGGGATGGAGGAACTGACCGACAGATGCATAGATATTGATAGATTGATGGATAGATACATAATGAGTGAGACAAAGTAAAAGAGATAAAACTAAAAGATATATTTAATATATAATCTATAATCTATCTTAAAGTAAAAGAATATTGATTTCATACAGAAAGATGTTATCTTCAACAAAAAGAATTTCTTCTTTTAACAACATTACCATTTGTTTCTCTGGAGAATTTTATTGGCAAATCAATAATACATTACACCACGTATTTTACATTGCAAAAGCTACAAAACTTTTACTGGTCAGACATGACTGATTGTCATAACTGATTTCTCTAGTTATCATCTGTATCTAAAATAGGAAACAAAACTTGCACCTAAAGGGACAATTGATTTTTCTGCTATTTTTGTGATGGCGGTGTTTATTATCTATATGTGTGTCTAGACCACATGGGGTGGGTATGGAGAGAGAGAGAGAGAGAGAGAGAGAGAGAGAGAGAGAGAGAGAGAGAGAGAGAGAGAGAGAAAGAGAGAGAGGGGGGGACATGGGTGGGTATGTAAAGAGAGGGGTAGAACATGGGTGGGTATGTAAAGAGAGGGGGAGAACATGGGGTGGGTATGTAAAGAGAGGGGAGAGAACATGGGGTGGGTATGTAAAGAGAGAGAGATAGAGAGTGATTTTAAGATTTATTATTGAACAATGATGTAGCCAAATGCCAATCTGTTGCTAATGAGTCAAGGTGTTTGCTTTACAGTGATATTGTTATTGTAGGAGGGTATCTTGAGATTAACTCTATATTTTGTGTAAATAAAAGAATACTTGGCTGTACAAGCATACAAATTGTGTAATCACTGTTAAGAAACATCACTGTTGTATCAAAAATCCATCAATACATAGAGGGATAGATGGATGGATACATAGCCTGTGATTTGTATACCAATGTATAATATTACATTAACCCTTTAGCATTTAAACTGGCCGTATCCGGCCCAAATTCTCTCACCTCTTTCTGTTTAAACTGGCTGAACTTGCTGCTCATACTGATGTTAAGGTATTGTTCTCAAAATAAATGATATCATAATCTCATAGATTCAATACTATGTGAGATAAAGAGCTTACTATGAAAATATAAAAGTAAATATAGGGTAATGTATATGCTAAATGGTTAACCCTTTTGTTACTGTATTTCTAATGAAGTACACTGTATTTGAATTAGTTGGTGAAGAATTTGGAGGGATTTGCTAAAATTGTTAAGAGCAGTTTAACCCTTTAACATTTACTTTACTCTATATTTACTATTGTATTTTCATGTTAAAGACTTTGTCTCACATAATTATGGGGGAGAGAGAAATTACCCTCAGTAGATCCGACAGAGAGACCAGCTATTGAGATTGACGAATATAGGGTCCAAGAGGCGATTAAGGAAATGAAAAATGGTAAGGCTGCTGGACCGTCGGGGATAGTTGCTGAGATGCTGAAGGCATCAGGGGACATAGGCACCAAACTGGCTGCACGCATCATCAATCAGGCTATATATGGTGATGTCATACCCAAAGACTGGTGCAGCAGTCATCATCATCGTCATCATCATCATCGTTTTATGTCCGTTCTTCCACGCTAGCATGGGTTAGACGTGTTGTCCTGTTGTGGGCAGTGTCTGGTCGGCTGACCATGCCTTGCTCATACAGGAACTGATCTGGCTTGATTTCTACAGCTGGATGCCCTTCCTAACACCAACCTCATTTACAGTGAGTGCTGGGTGCTTTTTCGTGGCGCCTACACGTCCATTTTACAGTGTAGGCTGGGTGCTTTTTTGCCGTGGCACCTCCACGACCACCTTGCGGTGGGGGGTGTGGGGGCATATTGTCTATATGTTTCAGCTTGTACCCATGGGAGGTCGGGTACTCTGTATTACTGCATGACGCCAGAGGTCACGGTCGCGTGTCATCGCCTTTGAGAGGTGTAATTGGGTAAGGTAAGGTCGGCTTTTAGGTAAGGTCAGTATTCTCATAAATTGTTACAAAGGTAAAGGGGATGCTCTGGAGAGGAGCAATTATAGGGGTATAAAACTGATGGATCAGGTTATGAGAGTGGCAGAAAGGATATTAGCACAACTAATTAGAGAAAGGGTCAATCTAGATGAGATGCAGTTTGGTTTTGTGCCTGGGAAAAGTACAACAGATGCCCTCTTCTTGATGAGACAATTACAAGAGAGGTTCTTAGAGAAGAATAAGCCACTATACTTAGCCTTTGTTAACCTAGAGAAGGCCTTTGATAGGGTACCCCGATCTGTCATCTGGTGGTCCCTAAGGAAAGTAGGTGTTGAGGAATGGCTTGTGAGGACGGTGCAAACTTTGTACAGAGGTGCTGTCAGTAAAGTCAGGGTAGGAATGGAGTTTAGTGAGGAATTCCAGATACAAGTAGGAGTACATCAAGGTTCGGTCCTCAGCCCGCTCTTGTTCATTATAGTCCTCCAAGTCATAACAGAGGAGTTTAAGACTGGCTGTCCATGGGAAATTCTCTAAGCTGACGAACTGGTTCTTATAGCAAAATCAGTAGAGGAGCTAGAAAATAAATTCTGGCTATGGAAACAGCAGTTGGAAGCAAGAGGACTGAGAGTGAACCTAGCTAAGACAAAAGTGTTGATGAGTAGAAAAGAGGATAAAATTCTGATTCCGTCAGGTAAATGGCCATGTTCGATATGCAGAAAAGGAACTGGCATAAATTCTATAAAATGCACACAATGCAGATCCTGGGTACATAAGAGATGTAGTAGGATAGCAGGCAAACTAACAGGTAGGGAGAAATACGTATGCAGTAGATGTACAGGGAAATTAGACAGTAGAAGTCGCATTGATAGACACATTTTTCAAATGCAGGCGGGTGCTATAGAAGTGGTGGATAGCTTCCGGTACCTAGGAGATCAGATTAGCATGAGAGGGGAGTGTTCCGAGGCCATAGTATCTAGAATAAGGACAGCTTGGAATAAGTTTAGGGAGCTGCTTCCTCTGCTGACGAAAACGGGTTTCTCCCTGCGTACGAAATGCCGGTTATATGATGCCTGTGTGAGGAGCGTGATGCTGCATGGTAGTGAGACATGGGCAGCAACTGCAGAAGATATGCGACGGCTGGAGAGAAATGAGGCAAGCATGCTCCGTTGGATGTGCAATGTCAATGTGCGTGAACGACCCAGCATGTGTTGAGAGAGAATCTGTGTCTGAGAGGGATAGAATGTAGTGTGCGAGAGAGGAGACTGTGGTGGTATGGACATGTGATGCGCATGGAGGATGACCGATGGGTGAAGAAGTGCCAGGAAATGTCAGTTGAAGGAAGACGTGGTAGAGGCAGACCACGGAAAACATGGGCGGAGGTGGTGAGAACAGACCTCAGATCGCTGAAGCTCACGGTGGAGAGGACGAAGGACCATGGCAAGTGGAGAGATGCTGTGCTGAATAAGACCCGTCCCACCCTTGCAAGCAGGGAAAAGCGGACGTATGATGATGATGATGATGATCCCATAATATCGAATCTATGAGATTTTAATATTATTGATTTTGAGAACAATACCCTAATTTTGGTATGAGTGACCAGTTACAGCCGGTTTGAACAGAAAGAGGTGAGAGAATTCTGGCCAGATATAGCCAGTTTAAATGCTAAAGGGTTAATATTTTGTTATGTTAATGACAACAATATTTGAATATCTAATTATTAATAATTTCATTAAGATGATATTTTTAATATACTGTATTTCCCAGCGTCAAAGACGTTGCTTTTTTCTTAAAATAAGTCTCAACAATCTACCATGCATCCAAAAGTTGTATATTATTTTTTTTCAAATTTTTGGTTGTCAAAATTAGGGTGCGTCCTCAAGGACAAAGAGTCTTCGGTGTCAGGAAATACGGTAACTTAACAAAAGTAAAATTGTTTTGGAAGGTTTTAATTTAAATAGAAATTCTTAAAATAAGTAGTTTTGTTTCATAGAAGAGGCAATTTTGGATGGGTTTGTAGGAAAAGGGTTAAAATGTCATATCTGTATCACTCAGGGGTAATGCCACAAGGAGACCAAATACAGCTGAGAAGCTGCTCTTAATAAATCAGAATGTTCATGGTCTCACTAGGACAAGAACACAAAAAAAAAAAAAGAAGGGGAATAGTAACAAGAGAAGTCTGTGAGAAAGGGGCATGTGTAGAACAAAGATCAAAGTAGGAGAGAAGGAAAAAGAGGAAGAAGAAGAAATAATGGTTTCTTATATAGGCACAAGGCCAGGGAAGAAGAATAAACAATAAAAAGATCAATAAATAGAAGTGAAAAAAAAGATGTAAAGTATATTTGAGAGAATTTAAGTGCTATTTCTAGCAGGTCAAAGAACTGCAAAGGAGGATTTCTCATTGGCTACAACAAGAAAGAGAAATTTGTGAATAATGGTTAAAAGTGCATCAATAACAAACTAAAATGAGATAAGAAGAAAATATGTCTATCTGCCTCCTTTGAATACTTACATGGCAGAACAGATATTTTACACCAAATCGAATAAATGTTAATTACATAAGATTATTACATTAACTTAGGAGCCTATATGTGCTTGCTCATTCTGCTAGAAATAGCAAATAAATCTAACTCAAACCACATGCTACTATGTTAAAAAGTAAGGACACATTAAATTATGTTGTCCTATATTCATCACATCTGATTGAAATATGGGATAGTCATGAATACAATGCATAGGTCTAATCATTGCTGCTACTGCTACCATCCTTACTAGCATGAAATAACTTGATGACAATTTTAAAAAGGCAAAAGAATCAAATGTTTATATGACCAAACATTTTTACAGTGATTATATATTTTGCTAAATAAACGATGAAGCATAGAAAGGCTGTGAGAAAAACTGGGTTTAACAGGAATCAAATGCAATGTGCAAGAGAGAAGACTGCACTTGTATAGTGATGTAATGCATATGGATGATGATTGTTGGGTGAAGAAGTGCGAGAAGTTCTAAGTAGAAGGAAGCTGCAGTAGAGAAAGATTAAGGAAGACCTGGGCAGAAGTGGTGAGAGCTGATCTTAAATGATGAATCTCACAGAAGAGATGACTAAAGAACACAATAGGTGAAGGGAACCTGTGCTAGAAAAATCTGTCCAACCCATGCAGACAAGGAAAACAGACATAAAAGGACAATGATGATGATGGTGGTGATGAAATTATCAGTGTAGTCAGTAATCCTTCCAAATACATCAATAATTGTTTCTACTTTTGGCACAAGGCCAGCAATTACCCAGTACATTACTGGTACTTTATTTTATCGACCCCATAAGGATGAAAGGCAAAGTTAACCTCGGCGGGATTTGAACTCAGATCGTAAAGGGACTGTTGCTTGACCCCTGATGAAAATAGCATTTGTATACCTCATTGAACAATAATGATAAAGGACAAGGGGGGGGGGGCATTCAAGAACATTGCCCCAAGAGAATTTGGCTGTTATGTTTAGTAGCTTGTTTGACTAATGGGTACCATCATTGGCACATTGTGTCTAAGACCTGGAAAGAAACATGTAGAACAAAGAGTATTGAATCTTCATACAAGAATTGTAAGAGAGACATGTGCAAAGGTGTAGTATTATTAATATCCCCACCAGTGATACGACGAAGTGCAGCAAACAAGAAAGAGAGTCAACAACAGACTACAGATCAAAAACATCCTCTCTTCAGCCATGTGCCAGCCAAAAGCCAAAAGCCGCCTTAAATCCAGGAAAAGTTTCCTAAAGAGCGTCACATCCCTTGAAACATTAAGTAGTGAAAGAGTCACTCGCTGGGAAGAAAAACATAACAACCTCATCTGTAACAACAATGGAGCTAAAAGTGAGTGAGGCACTGCCCCTTGGAGACGATACAAATTATGAGTGTGGAAATGCCTCAACAGATTAAGATCTGGTGTTGGTTGTGCAAAAGCCAATCTGGCAAAATGGGGATATTTAAAGGCTGGGGACGTGTGTGACTGCGGTATCGAACCACAGACTACACACCACTTTCTTATATGCCCCCTGCACAGCATTGGACTTGGCAGAGTTTAATGAGAAAGGACAGCAATGTGTTCAGCTGTGGCAGAACCACATCTAGCTAAGCTTTGTAGCCGACACTCTTGTGGACAATATAAGAACTAATATATTGAACCTATACCAACATGGTAAAACAGTTAAATTATGTTAGTGGTTCTTATGATGAATATAGTTATCCTCATATGATATTAATACATGCATTTACCTTGTGGAGATTGCTTTTCTTTGGACCTTTTATTGTCTTTGTTCTGAAATAAAAATAAAAAAATAGTTCAGATGTTTCATTTTAATTTATAGAAAGGGTATATATATAGGCCATGTTGCCTGTAGTTTGTTGGGTTGTTGGATAGGGAAGACCACTGTACAGTGGAACCTCAGTTCACAAACGACTTTCACCATGAACAAATCAGTTCACAAATGCCTCTCATTATTAACAAATCAGTGGATTGGCAGAATCGGTAGAGCGTCAGACACCATGCTTTGCAGCATAGAGTTATGGCCCTTTGCGGTCTGAGTTCAAACCCTGTCACGGTTAACTTTGCCTTTCATCCTTACGGAGTCAATAAAATAAAGAACCAGTAATGCACTGGGGTAATTGCTCGCCTTGTACCAAAAGTAGAAACAATTATTAACAAATCAGCTCACAGACAGTTTTTCCAAACATAAAACATATTGGTTCATGAACGGTGTCTCAAGTAATGAACATATAAGCCGGCAACAATGGTTGGCAACAAGCTTGGAGTATCAGCAAGAAATGTTGTGTAGTTTGTTACTATGGTGATATCTCTCTTTCACACAGTCTCTCTCTCAACATTTCGTTTGAAAAAACTAGTTTCAGTCTATGAACATTTCGGGTGACAAATGGCCTTCAGGAACAAATTTTGTTCATGAACCGAGGTTCCACTGTATATGACTTAGCAAACCTACCTAAGATATTAAATCAACATGATAGAAAAAAAAAGCACAGAACATATCTTTTATTGACTGAAAGAAAAAATAGAAGATGCATTGAATTGGTATAGGTATAGCTGGATATGGTACAAGCAGCATTTTCAGAAGATTGTAACAAAGATAGAAGAGAGAAAAGAATAAAACTAAAGGCTAAAATCTCATAAGTTTTAAGAGTTGTTGTATGTACTGCATAGGTGCAGAAGTATTACTATTTTAAACTTTACATAGGTTAGCGATTGTGCAATGAATTAATATTTTGAAGCTGTGTAAAGTAATGCAATCTTTATATGCTGTATAAGATGCTAATGAGGTTGAGTTCATCTGACAAACTTCCGCAGTTTTCATCTTCCCAATTTCACACACAAGGCTTCAGTCAACCAGAAGCTATGGCAAAATGATACTCAATTAAGATGTTGTGCAATGAAATTGAGCCCAGAAACATTACCTTAACAACATTGCTATTCTTGTGTCTATTAAAGACACACTAAGTATTAAGATTATTTAGATATAAGGGAAGCAGACTCCCTCACTAAGGAGATACTTGGAAGGTAGCAAAGGAGAGATATTCCTGCAACAACCAATGCTATAGAAATGAGGTAACTAGCAATGATAAAGGTGATAAAGGGATGATATACTGTATAAAAATACCCCAAAAATGTATTGTAAATCACTCACATTTTCTTGGTTATTCTCAGGGTCACTAGATGTGGAATCAGCATCCTCTTCGCATGATTTGAGTTTTTGTCGTTTGGAAACTCCATTACAAGAAGTTGGTGAATCTTCTGCAATAATTTTACGCTTTGGAGTAAAATTAGATCCAACCGTTTTCCGTGCTGAAAAAAAATATATATCATCATTATCATTCTTTTTCTGTCTACTTTTCTATGCTTGCATGGGTCGGACAACATATATATATATAAATGCACCCAGTAAAGTGGTGGTGCTAGTGCTACAATAGAATGCACCTAGTATACCCTTTTAGGGGTGTTAGGAAGGGCATCCAGCTGTAGAAACAATGCCAAATATGGAATATATGATCCATCTGGTGTTAGACAATGACAACCCAGGCCAACAAAGAAAGAGGACATAAAATGCTGATGATGATATATATATATATGTTGATGATATATGATATATATATATAATGGAGGCACATGGCTTAGTGGTTAGAGCATTGGCCTTGCAATCGAAAGGTTGTGAGTTCAATTCTCAGACCAGGTGATGTGTTGTTTCCTTGAGCAAGACACTTTATTTCACATTGCTCCAGTTTACTCAGCTGTAGAAATGAGATGATAGGGACTGGGGTCCCTATCATTCCACTGTAAAGTGGTCGTGGAGGTGCCACGGCAAAAAAGCACCCAGCACTCACTGTAAATGAGGTTGGTGTTAGGAAGGGCATCCAGCTGTAGAAATCAAGCCAGAATCAGTTCCCGTCCCACCCTTGCAAGCAGTGAGAAAGCGGACGTAAAAATGAAAAAAAAATGAATAATTTAATATCCATTTTCCCTATATAGCAACTAAAAGGGTTTTATCCAGTTGTAAAACATTGTTGCAAAAAGTCTCATACAGCCTATACCACCATGGAAAAGTCAATGTAAAAACGATGACAATGGTAGCATTCTATCTATAATGATAGAACATTATTTTATTTAATATGGTGGTGGATTGGCAGTATTGGTAGAGGGTTGGACTCCGTGCTTTGACGCATAGAGTTCTGGCCCTTGCCATTCTGAGTTCAAACCCCGCCGAGGTTAACTTTGCCTTTCATCCTTACGGGGTCGATAAAATAAATTACCAGTAATGCACTGGGATAATTGCTGGCCTTGTGCCAAAAGTAGAAACAATTATTTTATTTTATCTATCTATATGACCAATATTGATATTATGGTAATTGTTAGAGTTACATAAAACAATCTTGCAGTGATATATCATAAAATATTATATAGTACCAAGTGATGAAAGTTAAAGGAAATAAGTCATACCAGAATATTCTAAATTATCTATCAACAAATACTGTGTTTTAACCTTAGGTTCAATGGTTATGAAGTAGTAGATATATTCAAATATAAGACAATCTGAGCCAACCTCTCTATTTTATGTCTAAGAAATGGGTAAAAGCGAGATGAGAAAGAGAGTGAGAGCAATAAAACAAGTCAGAAGTCCAATTTCAATCTTACATAAGATTGAAAGAAAAAGTATTAAGTCACAGAAAAAGAGTCAGCACATGTGTGTATGTTTGTGCATGAATGTGAATGGGTTATTTATCATCATCATCATCGTTTAACGTCCATCTTCCATGCTAGCATGGGTTAGACCATGTATTAAAAAAATTCAAATTATAAAAATTTGTTAGAAATATTTTAAAGAGAATACATAAATAACTTTCATGACGATGTTGTAAATGTAGAAAAATTGTGTTTCATTGTAAAATAATCACTTCAAATATTTTAGCACCTTATTTACGTAGACCTCTGCAAAATCCTACTTCAGTGCCTCAAAAGTGGCGCAGCGGTGACCCTGGCTGTCTGATAGCTATGGTAGCGGGACTCAATGTCCTGGCAGGTTTTACCATGCTACACAGGTATCAGACTATTGGTCCTAGAGATGATTCATCATCTTCTAGAATTCAAAAGCTAGCTAAACTGAAGAGGTACCAGCCTGCTCGCCCAGCCAGTGGGATGGCGTTATCTTATGGCTAAAACAGCACAAAGAAAAAGGCCTCAGTACCCTGCGCATGAATCGGGCCACTCCAGGACGGCGGAGTGCAACCCAAGCGACGAGAGGCTGCTAAGAATCACAAGTTCCCGAAGGCCGCCATGGAACAGGACTAACCTTGCCATATGCACCTACAACTGCAGGTCTTTGGTGGGGGGGCAAGGACTTAACCACCTAATGGAGGAGGAGAAGAAGATCAGGTGCGATGTATTAGGGCTGTGCGAGACCCGCCAGAAGAAGGAGGCGAGTTCGCGATGGCAAGATGGATGCGCCATGAGACTCGGGAAAGCAGAGTGTGCAAGATCGGTCGGAGGTATAGGGTTCATCGTAAGCAAGGAATGGGCTTCGAAGGTCGCTTCTTGCCAGTTCATATCATCATGGATTGGTGTACTGAACGTGAACCTCTCAGGGAAGGCCACCCTCAAGATTGTCCAGACCTACGCTCCCACAAGTGCCAGCGATAACGATGAAGTGGAAGAATTCTATTGCCAGCTAGACAAAGTGCTAGCTGTGAAGTCCACTTGCACCGTCGTGATGGGAGACTTCAACGCAAAGGTCAGACAGGGACGGCAAGGGGAAGAGTATGTCGGAAGATTCGGCCTAGGAAAGCAAAATGAGAGAGGAGAGCGTCTGGTCACTATGGCGGAGGCGAGACGGCTCTACATCGGAAACAGCCTCTTCAGGAAGGAGAAGAGATGGACCTAGGTATCGCCAAATTCTGAGCACCGAAACGAGATCGACTACATCCTGGTCAACAAGCGATACGTACTGCAGGACGTCTCCGTCATAACGCCATTCAACACTGGCAGTGATCGTCTGGTGAGGGCGACGGTCGTCATCGACCGGATGAGGGAGAAGAAGGTGCTGCATTTGGTGTCTGGATCTTCAACAAGGCGCAGCTGCAGGAAGCCATCATGCAGGAAAACTGGTGTCAAAGAGACGGCATAGGCACTACACTACGACTCACTGATAAGGAAACTGAAGGAGTGCTTGAGGAAGGCTAAGGGTGTGTGCCCGAGGGAGCGGAAGGGAAGAGTCTCGGAGGAAACTATGAAGTTGCTTGAGAAGAGGAAGAATATGAAGAGGACACCTGAAGATCACCTCGAATATTCCCTTCTCAGCAGAGTGATACGTCAACAACTGAAGAGAGACTTCGAGGCATACCGGATGGAGAAGCTCCTGAAGGCCGCAGAGGAAAAGAAGAGCCTCAAGAAATGCGAGAGGGACATGGCAATGTACAGATCGGCGGTGACGACCCTGAAGAACACAGCTGGTGTACCGGTCAGCGACAAGAATGAGGTGGAAAAAGGTTTGCGAAGACTTCTACACCAAGCTCTTCAAGTCTGCTGGGAATGTGCAGCCGTTGCTGTCACTCCAACAAGAAGAAAATGTGCCACCCGTCCTTGTCGGTGAGGTCGAAAGAGTCGTCGGCTTGATGAAAAGCGGAAAAGCGCCAGGGAAAGACGGCATAACATCGGAGGTGTTGAAGTCAGGCAGAGAGCAGCTCTGGAAAATCCTTGCCGAGTGATTCACACACTATCTGGACGAGGGAAGAATACCCTAGCAGTGGAAAGAGTCGATAACCATCCTGCTATACAAGAAGGGCGATAGAGAAGATCTGAAGAACTACCGACCCATATGCCTGCTGTCTCACATGTACAAGCTGTTCACGAAGATAATCCTGAACAGGTTATCACGTCATCTGGACGAACGGCAACCGAGAGAGCAAGCCGGCTTCCGGAAGAACTACAGCACGATGGACCACATATTTACTCTGACACAACTGCTTGAGCGAGCAAAAGAGTACAGGATGCCTCTTTGCATCACGTTCGTAGACTACGAGAAGGCCTTCGACAGCGTCGAAATCAATGCAGTGCTGAACTCGCTGCAGAGGCAAGGAGTTGAGGCACAATACGCTCAACTGCTAAAGGAGGCGAATTCTGGATGCACCACCGATATAGCTCTGCTGTCATCACCCGTACGAGTGCCGGTCGAGGAGGGAGTGAAGCAAGGAGATACGATCTCTCCAAAATTTTTCACCGCGTCTCTCGAGCAGATCATCAGAGGCATTGACTGGCAAGGCGGTGTCAACATCAACGGCAAGATACTTACCCATCTCCGTTTCACTGATGACATCGTACTCATCGCTGAAACCACGGATCAGCTTCAGACCATGCTGATGGAGCTCAACATCAAAAGCTCTGCAGTAGGCCTCAAGATGAACCACATGAAAACGAAGTTCAATGTACCAACAGGTCGAATGGTGGTTGGCGGTGATGAAATAGGGGAGGTGGAGGAATACATCTACCTAGGACAAGAAGTGAACATGCGCCAAGACATTGAGGGAGATCTTGCGGAGAGTAAGGGCCGGATGGAAGGCGTTCAACGGCATAAGGGATGTGCTCAAGGGGAGGTTGGCAGTGAAACTTGGGCTACAACGAAGAGAGAAGAGCAGAGGCTGGTAACAGCTCAAAGAACATGGAGTGATCAATGTTAGGAATCTCGTTGAGAGAGCACATCAGGAGCGAAGTCATCAGACAGAAGTCCAGCGTGAGGGACGTCATCACGGAATATATGCACAGCAAGTTCAGATGGGCTGGAAACGTCGCCCGGTTCACCGATAATCGGTGGGCTCGCGCAGTTGCAGAGTGGTACTCGCGTAAGCGGAAACGACCACTCAGAAGGCCTCCACGAAGGTGGAGTTACGATTTTAGGAATATGATTGGGACTACATGAATGAGGAAAGCACGATCCAGAGAAGAATGGACGGCGTGCTGTGACCAGCGGCGCTGAATGGACGCCCGACAGACTGGTCGGTCAAGGTGATCTACGTAGAATATGAAATTAATGAAAATTGACCTCAAGCATAAGTTGACCCAACATTTTACCATCGATTTTTTTGTCACATATTTATCGGCTTATATACGAGTATATAAGGTAAATGCTGTGCTACTGCTCACATATATTCTTGACTTCAAACTCAAATACAATCACTGTATTTTGTCTCCTTGCAAACCATAAATCATCAATTTTTTTAATAACTCAATATAAGTCAGATAAATATATGTACCTGTTTTTCTTTTGGGAATACCATATGGAGATTTTTTTGGTGTAGTTGTAGAATCTATACATGCACCAGCTTTAGCAGATGGGCTGATCTCTGATGATGACTTCTTTGGTGACTGTGAATTCTCTGATGAACCAGAATCTTCAGTTTTAATTTTGAGATCTTTTTTAGACTCTTTCGACTGCAAAATTCCAAATTTAAAGTGAAATGACAAACAGAAGACAACCAAGACATGTTTGATTATTACATGCTCTGGTTACATAATCAGTGGATTCAACATGATTATCACCATTTAACATTTATTTTCCATGCTTGCATGGGTTAGACGGGTTGTCCTGTTGTGGGCAGTGTCCGGTCGGCTGACCATGCCTTGCTCATACGGGAACTGATCCTGGTTTGATTTCTACAGCTGGATGCCCTTCCTAATACCAACCTCATATACAGTGAGTGCTGGGTGCTTTTCTTCCGTGGCACTTACACGTCCACTTTACAGTGTGGGCTGGGTGCTTTTTTGCTATGGCACCTCCACGACCACTTTGCTGTGGGAGGGTGTGGGGGCATATTGTCTATATGCTTCAGCTTCGGCTTGTACCCATGGGGGGTCAGGTCTTCTGTATTACTGTGTGACGCCAGAGGTCACGGTCGTGTGCCATCGCCTTTGAGAGGTGTAATTTGGTAAGGTCGGCTTTTATCACCTCATCCCAGGTCTTCTTGGGTCTCCCCTCTCCGCGGTTTCCATTGACTTCTAGTGCTCTGTACCTTTTTATGCAGCTGTCATCCTTCATACGCATCACATGTCCATACCAACGCAACCGCCTCTCCTGCACACAGCATTTGATTCCTCTTATGCTCAGTCTCTCTCTCAATTCATTTATGCTTTGCCATTCGCATATATTACTATTACACATCCATCAGAGCATGCAGGCTTCGTTTCTTTCTAATCTACGCAAGTCTTCCACAGACAGCGCCCAGGTCTCACTACCATGTAACATTGTTGTTCGTATACACGCATCATACAGTCTGCCTTTCATTTTGAGGGAAAAGCCTTTTGCAGCTAGCAGTGGCAGTAGCTCCCTGAACTTCTTCCATCCCGTTCTTACCCTAGTTATTGTACTTTCCGAACACCCACCCCCGCTGCTAATTTGGTCACCTACGTAGCAGAAGTTGTCTACTGTTTCTACAGAGCCCTCCCAGAGTTTGGTGGTACTTGTTTCCTGTGGCTGTTTGCTGCTTGCTGTCCCAGCACAGCTGCTACATGTGAAGCCTACATTCTTAGTTAAGCTTCCTGAGATCCCACTACATCTCTTGTGTACCCATTGTTTGCATTTGGGGCAGAGAATGGAGTTCCTACCTACACCTTCCCTACATACTGAGCAAGGCCATTTCCCTGAGGGGATCTGGGTTCTGTTTTCTCGTCTACTTACAAGGACCTTAGTCTTTGTCAGGTTGACCCTGAGACCCTTTCTATCTAGTCCCTGCTTCCAAGTTTGGAATTTCTTCTCTAGTTCTACCATAGATTCAGCTATAAGTGCGAGGTCATCTGTATACAGGAGTTCCCATGGGCATCCGGTCTTAAACTCCTCCCTTATTGCCTGCAGAACTATGATGAACAGGAGAGGGCTAAGAACAGAGCCCTGGTGGACACCGACCTGTACGCTAAATTCCTCGCTATAGTCATTGCTAATCCTAACTTTGCTGACTGCTCCCCTATAAATGGCTTGTACAGCTTTCACAAACCATTCATCTATTCCTAGTTTTCTAAGAGCCCATCAGCTTATAGCATGGGGAACTCTGTCAAATGCTTTCTCGAGATCAACGAATGCCTAGTAGAGCGGCTTACTTTTAGCTAGGTACTTTTCTTGTAACTGCCTCACAAGGAAGAGGGCATCAGTGGTGCCTCTTCCTGGCACAAACCCTAATTGCATCTCATCTAGTTTCACCCAGTCCCTAATCAACTGTGCTATAACTCTTTCTGTTACTTTCATGACCTGGTCCATCAACTTTATACCTCTATAGTTTCCTCTATCTAGTGCATCACCTTTACCTTTTTAGCACTTGACATTGATGCTACTGCACCAATCTTTTGGCATGACACCTTCTAGTATTACCTGGTTAACAATACGTGTGGTTATGGTGTGACCTACCGACCCAGATGCCTTCAGCATCTCGGCAGCTATACCCGATTGACCTTCCCCGTTTTCATATCTTTGATTGCCTTACTTACTACACTGATGCTGACTTGTATTGCTGGCCCCTCTATAGGGTCTACTTGGGGTAGGGTCTCTTCTTCCTATGCATTCTCCTCATTTAGTAATCTATCATAATGACTCTTCCATGCATCTTTCTTCTCAGCACTTGTGAGGGCAAGCTCACCTTTATCCTTCCGGATACACTTCTCTCCAATGACATCACAACTATCTCTGACACACTGCCTTGCAATCTTGAACACCTCCTGTTTATGGTCCTCACGTTGCAAAACATGCTTGAATTTTCCATCCTCAGCTTCCCTCCTAGCTAAGTATACTTGTCGCCTAGCTTCCCTCCTGGTCTCTATGTAATGTACCCTGCTTTCTTCGTTCTTCCATTCTTTCCATGCCTGTCTCTTGGCCTTAACTGCCTCATCTACCTTATTGTTCCACCACCAAGTCACTCTCCTCCTGCCTGTGGTCTTACTCCAGCCACAGATCTCATCCGTTGCCTTTAGTAAGTTATTGCATGTGTATATCTTTCAATAATGAGCCATCATCATCATCACCATTTTACACCCGTTTTCCATGTTGGTATGTGTTTCATGGATTGTTATGTTAGACAGGTTTGGTGACTGTGTTTTGCTCATGTTTTATTTTGGCATGATGGTCTCTATAGCTGGATGCCATTCCTAATACCAATCATTTTACTACATGTACTGGGTGCATTTTATCGTCTTACCAGCACTACGTTACTGAATAGACCGAGTGGTATTTATCATGGCACCAGCACTCTACTGGATGCATTTTATTATGGCACCAGCACTACCACATTACAGAGTGGAATGCGTGCATTTTATCATGACAGCAATATTCAGGCAATTGTCTCAGCTGAACAGACATCAGCAGTATTGGGAGGGGGAGTGAGAGCATGGTGAAAGAGGCTATGTGGGATGCGTGGCAATAGACATTATATGTTGGGGAAAAAGAGATTGAGATGAAGTGTTTTTTGCTGTGGATAGGAAGAAAGTGATGACTCACAGCTCATCCTCTGGCATGGAGGGAGGTTCATAAGGTGAATATATATGTATATGTCATCATCAATTTCACATCTATTTTCCATGATTGCATAGGTTAGATAGGTTATCAAGTTCTTATACTAAACAGGTCACATGACCATATCTTTCTCATATGTTCCATTTTGACATGGTTTCAACAGCTGGATGCCTTTCCTAATGCCAACCACTTTGCTGTGTTCTGGGAGCATTTTTTGTGGCACCAGCACTATCACCTTACAGGGTGAATTGAGTCCATTTTATCATGGTCTTAACAACACTAGTGCATTTGTTATGTCCTCAACCTGTCTAAGAAAAGCATTGATAGGAGTGGAGGACGGTGTCTCTATGTTTTTTTTATATCTAGCATATCCCCTTTGCAGTTAATAATGTTCGTGTTAATAATGTAGCAGTTAATAATGTTCATGCTATTCCACTCATTAGTTAAGATGTCATCCTGTATTACCTAATTTACTATCTATGTGACTAGCATGTGGCTTGCCATAACAAATATGTTCAGCATCTCTGCAACTATCCATGATGTTCCAGCTGGTTTGCCTGTCTTCATATCCATAATTACCTTATCCACCATACAGCTATTAACTTGGATGACCAATTCCTCTGTTGCATCTATATGGGATAGCCCCTTCTTCTTCCATCCTAGTATCCTTATTTAATAGTCTCTCATAATGACACTTGTACATTTCCTTCTTTTCAGCATGAATGAGAATATGTGCACCACAGTCGTTTTAACACACTTTTCCCCAAAGGCATCTTGATTTTCCCTAGCACACTGCCTTACAATCCAGAATATTGAAAAATGTAAACATTAGGGAGAGAACTGATAAACTAGTTCATTTGAACAAAAACACCATGTGGTATCTCTTCCACCCAAGTTGCAGAGATGCTCTTTTGTAAGTCATGGCATCGTAAATGCAGTGAACCAGAAAAAACATACAACCAATAATGCTCCCAAAATGTGATAAGAAATAAACAATAGACAGCTACCCTGATATTGTCATATAAGTTATATGGGCCACACTGTACTGATAGTACTAATACCAGACCTCTGGTCTGAGAATAGTTTCTTCTATTTTTGTCCACCAATCTAAGGCCCAGTGTAAACAATCGTGGGTTTTCCCTTTCTCTTTTATGCCATGAAAAATTCAAAACGTAAGTAGAATAATCTCTAATACATGCAAGTGGTCAAGCTCAGCTTCTAGTACTTCTCTAGCCATCACACTAATACATTTCCCTTGTTTTGCAACCATACATAATCAGACATATAGAACCTACAACCTAACATTTAAATAAAACATTAATAACAAAATTCTATTGTTGTCTTGTTTATAAATATATGTAGCAAAGCTTCCTGATTAAATGAGATATTCTTTAATCCTTGTTGGAGAGTAATATAGACGAAAGTTTGTGACAGTTTTAGTTCCCAATTTCATGATCGATAATCTCCCCCTGAATAGTATGATGGTTTCTGATTTGAATGCCAATCATGTTAACTATTGTATCACTGACACTCAACTCCTGAATAGAATCATTGCCTTAGATAATATTGCTAAATGATTTGGTACCAATTTCTAATAATTTTGATTTATTGACTTACTAAATCCATAACTAAATACTGCAAGTGTGTATATAAGTTTGTCAAAATCAAATGAGAGAGAGGAGAGTATTGTCAATATATTCCCCTAAAAATTATGAAGATTAACATTTTTCTATTTCAGAAAAATACATTTAACTCTTTAGCATTTACATTACTCTATATATAGTATTATATTTTTGCAGTAAAGGCTTTACCTCGCATAATATCAAATCTGAGATTTTGATATTATTCATTTTGAGAACAATACCTTAACATTGGTATAAGCGGCTGGTTATGGCAAGTTTAAACAGAAAGAGGTGAGAGAATGTTGACTGGATACAGCCGGTTTTAATGCTAAAGGGTTAATTGGTGCCACAAGAAGTCACAGGAAAAGTCAACCATGACAAAATTTGAAAACGAAAAACGAAAAGATAAAATTAAATACTAATATACTATTAACCATTTTGATACCAAAATGCTCCTAGATCTACAATATAAAGTTGTTTATTAAAAAATGTTTATATTTATCTAAAAAACCTTCCACCATAATTTTATGTAAGAACCATTAAGTTAGGTTTCAAACACTAGTTTAATAATAAGTTAGTTTTATTATTAAATCCTTCTAAATTCTGGATTTCAAATTTAATTTGAAAACCTCAGGCAGTATCTTATCAAGGTCATTTTTTCCATGCTTCAAACACCAGAAGAAAATTAGTTATATTACTAAACACCTCTAAATTCTTGATTATTTTCAAAATTATTTGAAAACCACAGGCAGTTTTACATTAGAAATTTGGTAAGGAAAGGATTAAATACTATATATAATAATAATAATGATTTCTTTATTTTAATAATAATAAAGTCATCTATTACCTCTTCTTTCAGTTCTTCATTCTCTGATCCTCCAGCTTCTGACTTATCACTATCAGATCTTCCTTTATCAACATCATCTTTACCATTGTCATCCACTTTCTTGTGGGATTCATTTTCACTGTCATTGCCAGTTTCTTCGTCATCACTCTCAATGATACATTTACTTCTCTTCTTCTTCTTTTGGACAGGACTGTCTGAGCACTTATTAACTGTTGGCACTTCTTTTTTAACTTTCCTGCAATAATCAGGACCTTAATGAATTAAAAACTACATACACACATAAACACATACATATCTACTTCAGTGCAAATGTACATATACATGCTTAAACGCAAATCACCTCTGACTAAGCAGACCTTTGATAAAAGGCAGTCCAGCCATAACCTTGTCTTTTAGTATATCTTATATCTAGGACTACATTGTGCAATGTGTCCTTCCCTTTTTAAGACAGTAGGGTCTGATTTTAGGGATATTTGATTGCTATTCCTAGTAGGCTGAAAGACCATGTAGAGGCTCCTTTGTTAGCTACTACACATATACATAAACAAATAAGGATCAATCCAACAGGGCAGCCTCTTTGCAGTCACTCTACCTATTAAAACTAGCAGCCAAATCACCCTCAAATCACACACTCTATTACCTTAAAAAAAAAAGCTATTAAGTACACCTACATCTGGAAAAAAAAAAGATGAAATAATCAGAGCTGGAATGCTTTTGATTATAGATTTTCTCAATCAGAGCTGATCTGGGACTAAATAACAAGAACAAACTAGAGGGAGGTTGGATCACTTCAAGTAGTGAATCAAGAGAGTAATAGACTGTAAAAGTCTACCCTGGCTGCCAGTATATTCTCAATTCTACTACATTAAATTGCACCCCACATCCGCATCCAAACCATGGCAGTGTGGAAAGCTAGGGTGAAGCTTCTGATTCACCTTCCCCATCCAACCCATGCACACCCTTCACACTAAATTACAGGATGTTAAGCATAATAGAAAAAAAAACATTTTTTTAATAAATTATATAATCTTACTTTTTGGAATTACTTTCTTTTTTTGTTACATCTGTACTGCTTGTTTCAATGTTCTCAGTATCAGATGCACGTAGAACGTTTTGAGATGAGTTGAAATAGGACCTACAACAATAATGTAAGAAAATGTGGAAACCTTAGCAACAGTGTTACAAGACATATACATAATATATAGAAAATCACATTACTAGGCATTTCACACATATTACAGATTACTTGCAAAAGAAAAGAAAAAATAAAACAAAATACTCAGTTGCAGTGAAAGCTTATAATAAAGATAGTGAAAAATACAAATTCTAATTTATTATATTAGCACAAAAGCCTAAGTAAGACATTGGGAACAGAACAAAGATGAAAAACAATACTATGGGGTTTATATGAAGTACAAAGAAAGCAAATTCAATAAAATTAGATAATAAATCTCAACATATAAGAGACCCCAATAGAGGAGAAAAACAACACCTAGAGTAATTCAGGAGAAAACCGGTTTTAACAAAGGTCTCAAAAGTGCCCTCTCTTAGTTTCTTGCCTCCTGTTCACTATATGTGACTTTAAAGTGATATTAATGATTTCAAAATGAGACTTTACCATCTAAAATTACAAACACAGTAATTCATGGATCCAACTAATAAATAAGCCATCTTTTTTACCATTCTCCCTGTTAAAAATAGCAGCCAAATCACTCTCAAATCCCACTCTACTACATATGTCTTTAAGGAAGCTTCAAGAATTTTGGGAACTCAACCTCTACTGACATCACTGTGCAGAAATTGTATATACACTCATAGACATTTCTATCATCATCTAGAAAGCAGAGAATTCTTCATATTAATTAATCATAAGCCACTAACCAATGCCATTCATTCAAAACCAGATAGACGATCTCCTAGAGAAATGCAGCTGGATTTCATTTCCCAGGACACAACTAACACATCTTTTGCAACATAACAATTTGAATTTCACCTTTTGCACAGCTTAATTGCAGTTTTCCTCTCTTGTTATCTAATAGACTCAGAAGGATCAGGGGAGCTTGCATCTCACCTACATACATTCCCACACTCTACCGAGTGCTCCGACAAGCTGGGGTCCTGCATTCTCCGCCCTTTCTCTAAAATCTTAATAAAATATTCAGTGCTCAAATAATAACAATGTTCTTATTTTGCTAAAAAGAAACATTAGAATTATAAACAAACAAAAAGAAAAATGAACAGCCAATAACAGGAGATCAAGGCACACCAAAATCTTAACCACCTTCTACTTTCATTTCAGCATTCATCATTCGACACTTAAGAGTCAATATTTTCCTCCACACCAAACTTGTCATTCCCACCTACTTTTCATAAAATTTATTGGAAAAAATACTTTCCTTACCACTTTCACCTTTCAGTAGTATTTAAAGTAGTAGGACAGAAAGGGGTTTGTCTTTAGCCCTTTTAATTTTGTCTAATTAAAGCTTTTTCACTATAGCCAATATCAGCATCATCAATTAGGATGCATCTTCCCAGTTAGCAAGGGTTGGATGGGTCTTCACCGACTGAGTCCGTACTTAAGCAGAGCTACTGCCCTCTCAGAAGGACCAGGGGAACTTGCATCTCACCTACATACAGTCCTGCATATCAAAGAAAAACTGTCTGGCCCACCATGCTAAAGGAATGCAGCAGGGAAATGTTCATCATAAACTCAGATGAAATCCAGATCTGTCTTACTACAAATGGCAACTGGTTAAAAATTCACCAACACTAAATGGAGAACAGTTTTGTTGTTCTCCCCATCTTGACATGTCCAACTAATATCATTGCCATACCTTTACAGTATACTCAAACTAACAGCAACACTACCAGGTCAATAATTTGGGAGTATTATCTGTATACACTAACCTGAAAGTCTGCTAAAAGGGAGTGTACACCCAATGCCATCACCACTCCTACTCTATCGAATGCTTAATTAATAGAGGGTTTTGAATGCCTGGCACAAAGCTACAAATTAGAGTCAGAATTATAATCAATTTAACTGACACCACTATTTGAATGATACTACTTATCAACTCCTGAAGAAGAGAAGGTAAGATCAACTTCAATGGAATTTGAACTCAAAATGTGAAGGGAGATAACTAAATACTATATGGCATTTAGCCAGGAATGCTAACCAAACGATCGTTTCTTGAAATATTTGTGAGGGATGAGGTCGATGGTAGCAGAAGATGGTGATAATAAGAAACAAGATGTTAGGTTTTTAGGAAACAGAAAAATAGAGAATTGTATCATTTACAGGAGAGCTAAGATTATGATGAGTAATTAAATAGTTATTAGTGAAGAGAAAGAGAAATAAGTAGATGGTCTATGGGGAAAATTGTAGAGTTGATGGAGTGAAAGATTAATCAAAAGAGCACCAATAATACAAATGGTTATAATATTAACAGTGAAAATATTGTTTCTGAAATAATCCAAAGGGAGTTTGTATGCAACACTTGTCAAATACTTTGCTAATATCAAATGATATTGTGTTTTACAACTTAAGCGTAATACACACCCAAAAATTTTTAAATACCCTTTTCATAACAAATACAATAATCTAGATCAATATTTTATGTTTTCTTTCACCAACAATATCACTGAGAAGATTTTAGGTTAACGTTCTGCAAACTAACTATAAATATGATATGTTTCTTATGATAGAGCCCATATATGCGATCTAGTGTAATATAGTTTTAAAAAATGCTGTCTACTACGATTATCCAGGCAATAGGTAGACAAAAATTCCCTTATGGGATGTTGACAATCTAAAAATAGCAAGCAGGGAAGATGTTTTTCAGCCCCGAGGTCAACCTTGATTGCACTGCCAGTTTTGATAATTTTGTTTACATTTAGACAATTTGTCATTTTTAAAAAGAGTGTAAAGTAGGCTTTGTGGAAGATTTGACTGCTACTTCTAGCAGGTCGAGCCACAGCGCAGAAGTTTCCTCTTGTGGTGTTGATATTGTTGTCCTGGACAATAATTTAGTGCAGAATCTAACTGGTAAATAGATATTTAGTACATGATCAACCAGAATATTACATATTAACTAAAACCATCTGAACAAGTAGATTATAGCCGGTACAGTAGAGATGTTACACATATACATATATTGTACACTATCAAAAAAAAAGAAAAAAACCCTCCACGTGATTCATTAATATAACGAAAACGGTCACTGCCCATGTAAACCTGAAAACTAACGCCTCTCATTTCTTATAGCTTCACTCCATCAACCCAGTTCTTAGCATCTTCATCTAACACTTTTTTTATAGAACCATACCCTATCCTAATAAGTTTTTTGTCTACATGATCTCATCTCATCTAAATGCATGGACTAAGTACTGAACAAATATTTTGGGTACAGTAGTGAAACAACTTGTTGCAATTCTTATTTCCTTATAAATGAAATGTTACATAAATGAAGAACAAACAGCTGATAACGAATAAATTATTTTTAAATATTTGTTCTGGCTCTTGACATTTGAAGTTTCAACCTGCTGAGGTCAACGTTGCTTCTCATCCTTATGGGGACGGTAAAATAAAGCACCAGTCAACAACTAGGGTCGATTTAATCGACTGTTCCCTCCCGGCATCAAATATTTGGCTTGTAACTGTGTAGGAAATTATTATTATTGGTGCTCTTTCAATTAGCCAATATAGCTTTGAAAGTTATTTCCCATCTAGTTATCTTGTCCGAAAACATTAAATTGTCAGTGGTAGTCGTTCAACTAAGGTCTCAATAAACAAAGAACTACACTCAAAATATTCTTGATGTGGTGCTTATTCGGGGAAGCCGTTTGGGATTCTATACACACACAAATATATGCAATATATTACATAAAATATTTCGCCTGAAAAAATATAATTTCAAAATGAAAGTACGAAGTCAATCGCTCACAAAGTGTGCCAGAGCCTATCTCAATACTTTTCGAGGTAAATCAACACACTCGCCGTATTACCGCGTGTGCTGGCGTGGCTAAAGCGCTGGAACAACCAAGCAACTTCACCATCACCACCTGACACCTCGGTAAGGCGAGCCGCCAGCGATGACAAGAACTTCGTTGTCAGCGGCCCAGCTCCTCCAAAGGTCACGAACACCACAGACTGGAAAATAGTTTGCCGGTAATTCCGGGTATTTTAGAATTTTATTCCGTTCGGCTATGGAAGCAATGAAACCACTTTTACCGCAGCATCCTGGATGTGGGAACGAGCAAAAGCCACTGGCTGTGAGGTCTCAGATGAGACATTTTGTAGGTTTGATATTCAAATACAAATTGTAGGTTTGATATTCAAATACCTATACAACATCGCCGAGTGAAGGAGCGGAACATTAAAGAAAAATAACTCATATCGAAGTTTTCAAAAGGCTATGGTATGTGTTAAGAATAATAGGTGATAAAATCAAGATATATCAATCAGTACAAATAATTTATTTAGGGGTTAGTAACATTTATAAGATATCTATCGATATATCTGTTTGTGAATCAAACAAAAACGCTTCATTGAAAGGTTTGTCTGGAAATATACATATTTCGTCTAAAATCAATGACAATCATACATTTTTATTTGATAACAATTTTCTCAAGAGAATTTTCATTTTTTTAAATAATATAATGTATAATTTTAGTTTTATATTTTTAAAAAAATCAATTTTAATATATAAAACTAATATTTACAAGTGTTAAATAAAAGCATCGCATTAAAACATTATGTTGGTGATTACAATATATATTACATATATAAATATACATACGTAATAAACGCCTGCATGTTTCCTTATTGATATTAACAATTATATCAGATCCAATAAAAAGCAAACAGCTGAGAGGTAAGTAAATTTTAAAGGGTATAAATAGGGATTCTCGTAAAGATGAAAATTCCCGCCAACACCATTAAACAACATAAATTATTTTTCTTTGCAAAAGATTTCTTTCAAGGGAAGTAACTATAAGCGTGTTTATATTTTATTTCATGAAAATAGGTAAACGTTTCAAAACTTTATCGTCCAGAGGAGATGCTACACATAAAAGACCAATTGTCGCACTTATTGGTGAATTGCCACCCACCTTTTATTTTCTTCTTTTTTTATCTCTCTTTTACGTATTTATATTTCTAGGTATTATGTGTTTTCATTATACGATATGAGTTCAAATCCCGGCGAGGTTAACTTTGCCTTTCACCCTTGCGAGGTCGATAAAATAAAGTACCAGTAATGTACTAGTTATTTGCTGGCCTTGTGCCAAAAGTAGAAACAATTATGTGTTTTCATTATGTAAGCATTATATTATTATATTAATATATTATTATATTATTATATTATTATATTATTATATTAATCCCGCCGAGGTTAACTTTGCCTTTTATCCTTACGGGGTCGATAAAATAAAGTACCAGTAATACACTGAGTAATTGCTGGCCTTGTGCCTAATGTAGAAACAATTATATTATTATATTTTTATACAACTGTGAATAAAAGTATATATATTTTCAACATTAAGTATATGATACAAAAACTATATTTACAACCCGGAAAAAATATCAGGCAAAAGCAAGATTTTTCTTGAACACTCCGTTCTCCGTTTTAAAATGACATAGAATAAAATTTGTTAAAAATTAAATTGAATTTAGTTTAATAAATAAACTTTTTTTTTTTTTTTTTTTGCAGGACAAGAGAATTTTCGGTGAAATCAAAATATATCATGCGGGCCCTGGCTCTAGTCAATATTCCCCTCAATACTTGAGTCAGCCGGTTTGTCCAGGTTTGTTGGGTAAAGGGGCAGAAGGTCTTACCTTTCGCTCGTGGGTTAGAGGTTCTAGATGTGTCATTTGAGACACCACAGTTAGCGACTCTTTTACTCCCTCTCACATGATGGATGCTGTGACAGAAGAATAGGTTACCGCATCCGTAGCCAAACGGAATAAAATCCCTAAATACCAGGAATTAGCAGCAAATTATCTTCCTCAACCTGTGGCGATCGAGACGTTTGGGAGAGTTGTTCGTTGATAATGGGGTTTTTATCACTTTTAGTGTCTTGCCTTACCGACGTATCAGGTGCAGGTACCTGGTTACTTTAGCACCTTTGCTATCACCCACAACAATGCTATGTGTGTTTGCCACAAAAATTATTAGAGGGAAACTCCAGCGCTCTTTGTGATTTGTAATTGGGTGTGCATCCTTTATATATATATATAATCTCTTTCGGCATTTAAAAAATCTTTTGATAATTTGTGTAAATAAAATATATTAATGCCGCTTATTATATCGACCTGGAAAGGATGAAAGGTAAAATCAATCCCAGGAGATTTGAAATTAGGTCGGAGAGAGACGAACCTAAATACTGTAAGACCTTTAGTACGGATGTAGATAGTTTTATTCGTTATGATTGAACAATTATAAGTTGAGATAAACTAGTGTTGAACCACCACAGCTATGAAGGGCAAATTTTCCGCAGGATGGAAAATGAAGTAAATAATTGTTGATGGGTAAAGCAAAATTAATTTCTAATAATTTTGAATTGATATAGGCAGCTGAGATAGGATATGGTCATTACGCACAAGAGAAAAACATGTTTGACACTGTTTTTCGTAACTTCAGCTCTTAAAAATTATTGGAAAAAATTTGAATTAAGGAAAAGCATTGGCAAGTTATCTCCCTTGCACAAAGTACTGCTACAGTGAGTGAGTTTAATAATTGTTTCTATTTTTGGCACAAGGCCAGCAATTAAATCAGTGTATTACTGGTACTTTATTTTATCGACCCCGTAAAGATGAAAGACAAAGTTAAGCTCGGCGGGATTTGAACTCAGACCATAAAGGGACGTAACTATGCTATAAAGCATGGCGTCCGACCCTCTACCGATACTGCCAATCCACAATAATGACAACATCCATGGCTTTTTCAGCAGCACCTAGACTGGCAAGAAGTTGTCCTTGGCCGGATACCTAGTTCGAATGCTTGCCTTTGAGCCAGGTGGTTTCTGCAGAAATGCTTGAACAGCGAATACATGCAATCTTTCTTTGGCAGGTGTGTTTTTTTTCTTTGCTCATCTCTTTTACAGAGATGCACTATTGAGTCAAGTGAGGACCAAAATTAGGTACCTAACACCAGGGATGTTGTTAGGTACTCTCAGCTTTCTACCAGTCTGGCAAAAAGGCTGATAGGACTACCACATTAGCATTCCACAGAGAATTAGTGTTAAGGAAGACTAACAACGTTCTTGTAGAAAGACTAGGCATTGGTTTGTCTATTTCAGAGAACTTTCAGCCTAAGGACTATGAATAACTTTCATAAATCCCTTGTTTTTACAGTGTTATTAAGGGGTAATACCAGTTAGAAGTAAACTCTACAAGCACAAAAGGGCCATCAATTAAGTCTGGTCAAGATGTACATAGAGTGATAAACCATTTTGTATGTGCTTGTTCAGTATTCAAGCATTTCTTACTTGTAGAGTTTTGTCACCTACTCTTGTTATGGTGGGTTCTCCTATAAGTTGAATCTACTGTAAAGATCATCCTGCAACATTCCTTAGACCAGAAAGTGCAGGCAGTTTTTCTCTGTCAGAAAGCAAAATGAAGAAAAAAGTCACAAAAGAAAACCAAAGGTGTGGAAGACCAAAAATGTGTTCCTAACCCTAAAGAAGGGTCTAGTAACAACCAAATTGGAGTACCTCTCACTCATACGATACAGGACTACTATTATACACTCAAATATCCTGGATTGCATACAAACCTTCACTCACTAATACAACTTAACCCCTAGCTCACAAGCACACTGGTTTTTCTCTTGTCTTATTTTTTATATATTAAAATGACCTTTGTTTTTCTGAAATAGATATTTACATGCTATCACCAATCTCTTCTTTGTCTTTCATTCAAGCATCTACTAAACCTTTCAATAGATTATCTTCCATTTTTTAGAATTACCTCACTACCCACACTATATGCAGATATTAATCTACAGATGTTCAAACTCAACATGAACCATATGAATGTAATTAATTTGAGAAGTTACGTCCCTTTATGATCTGAGTTCAAATCCCGCCGAGGTTAACTTTGCCTTTCATCCTTACGGGGTCGATAAAATAAAGTACCAGTAATGTACTGGGTAATTGCTGGCCTTGTGCCTAAAATAGAAACAATTAATTTGAGAAGGCCTGTAAAGGCCATGAGCATTCTCTCTTCTTCCCTAAAATATGTCCCTTATAAAGAAATTTAAACAATACTTTAATGATAAAAGAAAATTTATTGCTGAGTAGACTGTTGTTTAATCACTTTATTTTATTCATTCTTTAACATAGAATGAAGAGTTAAAATTTTAAAATAGTAAAAATATCAAAGCATTGTTGCATATATTGTCAATAATTTGATGACATAGTTATTAATTGATAGAAATCTTGTCTTTCTGCTTGAATCTGCTTGAATTTTGTTCCACAAAAACCTCCTGTTGTTACATATATTATGTAACAACATCTTTTAAGTTATGTTACAAACACTAGCTGAATAAATTCCTCCTAAATAATGATTATTTTCAAGGTTAATTGAAATATGCAAGCAGTTTATATATATGTTCATAAAAAAAAGGGTGAAATAATGTTTTCTTTATTACATTAATTCATTATCCAATGCCATACAATGGGGATTGAATTTATAATATCCACTATTTTCAAGTACAGCACCAGGACCACAGATCCAGGGATCATTTGTCACATTTTGCCAATGGTGTAACAAATTCTTTAGAGATGTTAATATAGTTTTATACTCAGGTTTATATGCTACATTAATGAGTTCAGCTGTATCATTGTGGATATCATAAAGCTCCCATTGATCCCTGTAATAATATTGGTGCAGAGTTTTTGACCATTTAGTTGGTAATTTTGATCTGGTACGATTCAGTAAGTCAAGAAAGGTTGAAGACAAATAGAAATCTTGATCAATAGGATATGGCATTTTGTAATTGAGGTTATGAATCAGTTTATAATTTGATGTACGAACAGATCTCATAGGGTAATACATTGTAACTTCATGAAGGTTGTGACTTGAATACACAGCTGATACCTGTTTTGACAGTTGATTAATATCATTTTCAGATTTAGAGTGTAACAATGGTAAGAGAGAATTTCCAGTCAATCTAATGTGATTTCTGAACAGCTTATAATGAGGATATGGTATTTGGAACCAATCCAATATAGTAGGCACTATATCCAAAAGGGAAACAAATGAGTCACTTCTCTGAAAATGAAAAGATAAAATATGAAAACAAAATAATACATTTAGGGATATTTGCCCTCACTCCAACATCATCAGCACTATGAATAGCAGTTTATATTTAATATTTACTATATACAAGAATAGGTTCATCAGTTCTGTAATTTGAGGGTCTCGTATGAATTATGAGAGAAAATATTTGATTAAAATATTCTTTTCATAATGTGAGATATTGAAATAGTTTGCAACTTGGTTCTATACCCTAGGAGAACATTGATGCAATATAGCTGCATTGCATAGTTACGTTCTGAGTTCAAATCTCGCCAAGCTTAGTTTTGCCTTTTATCTTTACGGTGTCGGTAAAATGAAGTACCTGTAATGCACATGTAATCGACCTCCCCCCAAAAAAATGTTGGCCTTGTACCTAAAGTAGAAACAATTATTTGGACCAATAATCAGATAAATCTCCTTCCCCTCCTCACAATCCTGCACCTTATTTGTAAGAACTTATTTTTAAACATCCAATCTCGCTACTTTATTCCAAATTTTCTTGCTCTATCTTTGTACTTTTCAATATCAACTTATTGCACCATTTTTTCTCTAGCATAGGACATAAATCCACATTCAGTAAAGATATTATTATAATTCTCTTTCATTCTCTTTGGTACTTGAAATATTTATCAAATTTACATTGTAAACCCATTAGATTATATTTAACTGTTTGTTGTATTTTAGTAGATGAAACCTAATGAGTAGCTGAATTAACTCATTCCTCTTCCATTTTGTATGTTCTTTGACTTTACTGCCCCCAGTTTTACTTGCATGTAACAGCATGCTTCCGACAAACATCTTCAATAAAGCATTCTTCAGAGAGAAAGAGTCCCTGTTTCTCAAAACCCAGGGAAATCTTTTAATTCCTACCACTTAAATAGTATTATTTCAGTATCAAATACAAATGTAAATACAGAATAAGATTTGGACTTTTATCTTTTCCCTTGAACTGAAGCATAATTCATTTTACTAAATATAAATTTCATAATCAACTTTATTTAAATATATTTAATTAATTTGAAACTTCCATTCTACATAACCTCTCACTTTAAAGACTAATTGTATATAAGAACATTTTTTACATTGTGTTCTAAACATCAGTCTCATATAAAAGTTAGTTATACCAGGCATGTCTAACTGAGGGTGCCCCAAGGGCCACATGTGTCACATATGTGTTGTCTGAGGGCCACACACGACAACTAATTGCGCACATTACAACACATTTTAAAAATGTTATATTACGAAGATAAAACATGCTTATGCTGTAAAAACCTTTGTACAGGCCGCAGGTGTGCTTGTAAAGGGTCGCATGTGGCCCGCGGGCCGTTTGTTTGAGATGCCTGAGTTATACCGCTAAATCCTTTAAAAAATCTTGTTTATTTTTTCCAAATTAATTAGAATACAGCATATTTCAATTAAATATATAGACACAAAAGGGTTAAGTATTGGAAACTTTATTGTTATCTACTTACTTGGCCCCATTTCTGAGGATATAAAGGTGAAGAAATCAAAAATGGCTCTGCTATGCCAGGATCATACAGGTTTGTTCTCCCATTAGGAAATGGAATGCCATTATCAGATGTGTATAAAACAAGGGTGGAATCAAGATGACCAGCATCAGACAATTCTTTAATTATTAGGCCAATACCTGCATATTTAAATAAATCATTATTTGCATTATTCAAATCCCGCCGAGGTTAACTTTGCCTTTCATCCTTACGGGGTCGATAAAATAAAGTACCAGTAATGTACTGGATAATTGCTGGCCTTGTGCCAATAGTAGAAACAATTATTTGCATTATTTGAAAATTTCTATTGTTTACACAATTGATGAACTAAATGCAAGTCAGTTCCATTAGAAATTAAATGTATGTTGGTTCCTCAATAAAATGCACCCAACTTACTCTGTAAAGTGGTCATATTGTTGCCATGATAAAACACATCCTGCTCACTCTGTAAAATAGCAATGCTGGTGCCATGATAAAAAAAAGACTCAGTCCACCTTGTAAGGTGGTGTCATGGTAAAATGCTCCCAATATATGCTGTAAAGTGGTTGGCCCAGCCATACAAACTAAGCCAAAAATGGAATGTAGTTATTTTACTGGTCTAGCCTCAGAACTTGACTTTTCATCTATCCCATACAAACATGGAAAAAGGATTTTAAATGGTGATGATGATGTGTAAGTTATAGAAACATCACTTGAAGTTTTTCTTTATGGATTTCATCAGATTTCACTAAGATGTAATCAGGGTTGTGCTATGTCCTAAACGAAGATTATATACTCTTGACGGCCTAGTCTCACTAGCTTTAAAATAATTATCATGAATTTTGCAGTCCATAGTTGGTTATGTGGTACAACCACACTGTAGAATTATGATGTTGCCTTAGATTTCAGTGCTGAGTTCAAATTATTCGAAGGACAAGAAAAGACAGTGGCAGTTTCTTCTAGTGAATCTCTTGAATCATTACTTGAAAACAACAACACCATAATGACAGTAGCATTTATAGAGCTTTATATTAACTTGTGTGTATCTATTTATGTCCCATAACTAATTGAGTATGATGGGAACTACTTGAAAATTTTGACTTCATATAGTTTATGTAGCAAAGCCCAGCTTTAATTTTCATTCATGAGATGATTAGAATTTAGGGCTGAAAATTAATAAAACACTTGTTAATTTCACTGTATATTTAAGCATGTTTTACAACGTGAGGACCAGAAACAGGAGGTATTCAAGATTGCGAGGCAGTGTGTCAGAGATAGTTGTGATGTCATTGGAGAGAAGTGTATCCGGAATGATAAAGGTGAGCTTGCCCTCACAAGTGCTGAGAAGAAAGATGCATGGAAGAGTCATTATGATAGATTACTAAATGAGGAGAATGCATGGGAAGAAGAGACCCTACCCCACGTAGACCCTATAGAGGGACCAGCAGTACAAGTCAGCGGCAGCGTAGTAAGTAAGGCAATCAGAGATATGAAGATAGGGAAGGCAACCGGCCCATCGGGTATAGCTGCCGAGATGCTGAAGGCATCTGGGTCTGTAGGTCACACTATAACCACATGTATCGTTAACCAGGTAATACTAGAGGGGGCCATACCAAAAGATTGGTGCAGTAGCATCATTGTCAACTGCTACAAAGGTAAAGGCGATGCACTAGATAGAGGAAACTATAGAGGTATAAAGTTGATGGACCAGGTCATGAAAGTAACAGAAAGAGTTATAGCACAGCTGATTAGGGACCGGGTGAATATAGACGAGATGCAATTTGGGTTTGTACCAGGGAAAGGCACCACTGATGCGCTCTTCCTTGTGAGGCAATTACAGGAAAAGTACCTAGCTAAAAGTAAGCCACTCTACTTGGCATTTGTCGACCTTGAGAAAGCCTTTGACAGAGTTCCACGTGCAGTAATCTGGTGGGCTCTTAGAAAACTAGGAGTAGATGAATGGCTTGTGAAAGCGGTACAAGCCATGTATAGGGGAGCAGTCAGCAAAGTTAGGATTGGCAATGAGTATAGCGAGGAATTTAGCGTACAGGTTGGGGTCCACCAGGGCTCTGTTCTTAGCCCTCTCCTGTTCATCATAGTCCTGCAGGCAATAACGGAGGAGTTTAAGACCGGATGCCCATGGGAACTCCTGTATGCTGATGACCTCGCACTCATAGCTGAATCTATGGTAGAACTAGAGAATAAATTCCAAACCTGGAAGCAGGGACTAGAGAGAAAGGGCCTCAAAGTCAACATGACAAAGACTAAGGTCCTTATAAGTAGACGAGAAAACAGAACCCAGATCCCCTCAGGGAAATGGCCTTGCTCAGTATGTAGGAAAGGTGTAGGTAGGAACTCCATTCTTTGCCCCAAATGCAAACAATGGGTACACAAGAGATGTAGCGGGATCTCAGGAAGCTTAATTAAGAATGTAGGATTCACATGCAGCAGCTGTGCTGAAACAGCAAGCAAACAGCCACAGGAAACAAGTACCACCAATCTCTGGGAGGGCCCTGTAGAAACAGTAGACAGCTTCTGCTACCTAGGTGACCGAATTAGCAACGGAGGTGGGTGCTCAGAAAGTACAATAACTAGGGTAAGAACGGGATGGAAGAAGTTTAGGGAACTACTACCACTGCTAGCTGCAAAAGGCTTCTCCCTCAGAATGAAAGGCAGACTGTATGATGCGTGTATCCGAACAGCGATGTTGCATGGTAGTGGGACCTGGGTGCTGAAGGTGGAAGACTTACGTAGATTAGAGAGAAACGAAGCCTGCATGCTCCGATGGATGTGTAACAGTAATATACGTGAACGACAAAGCATAAATGAATTGAGAGAGAGACTGAGCATAAGAGGAATCAAATGCTGCGTGCAGGAGAGGCGGTTACGCTGGTATGGACATGTGATGCGTATGAAGGATGACAGCTGCATAAAAAGGTGCAGAGCACTAGAAGTTGATGGAAACCGCGGAGTGGGGAGACCCAAGATGACTTGGGATGAGGTGATAAAAGCCGACCTTACCCAACTACACCTCTCAAAGTCAATGACACACGACCGTGACTTCTGGCGTCACGCAGTAATACAGGGTACCCGACCTCCCATGGGTACATGCTGAAGCATATAAACAATATGCCCCCCCCCCCCCCACCGCAAGGTGGTCGTGGAGGTGCCACGGCAAAAAAGCACCCAGCCCACACTGTAAAGTGGACGTGTAGGCGCCACAAAAAAGCACCCAGCACTCACTGTAAATGAGGTTGGTGTTAGGAAGGGCATCCAGCTGTAGAAATCAAGCCAGATCAGTTCCTGTATGAGCAAGGCATGGTCAGCCGACCAGACACTGCCCACAACAGGACAACCCGTCTAACCCATGCTAGCGTGGAAGAACGGACGTAAAACGGTGATGATGATGATGATGATGATTTATAATCTGACTTTGAATCCTACCAAGGTCAATTTTGATTTTCATTCTTCTAAGGTTAATGAAATAAGTACTGTGTTGATCTAAGCAGAGGTTTTCAAACGTTATGGGCTACCGTCCCCCTCACAGCCACGTAATACCCTCAACATCCCCATCCGATTTCCAGAGAGACCTGCCTACATGCAAGTTGTAAATAATATAAAATAAATAAAGTAGTTAATTTATATATAGTGAATAATATAATATATACTATGTATAAATAAATATATATTTTTTTATTTTACTATGTTTATATATAATATGTATCATTTGATATTTAATATACTATTATATCATCTCTACTGCCCCCTCCCCCACTGCACTCTCAGGCCCCAGCACCCCCTGGACCTTCTCAACACCCCCAGGAGGCGGTAGTGCCCACTTTGAGAACCTCTGATAAAGTGATTGTATCCATCCCCCAAATGTGTAGCCTAGTGTCTTTGTAGAAATTAATTACACAATACTTTCACTTCTTATGCAGTGGACATGTGCCTACTCATAATACTTATTTACAGCAATGTGAGAACAATTTGTGAGTTAAGTGATTTGATCTATCTGCCTGCTGTACACTCTGTAAAGTGGTTGGCATTAGGAAGACTGTCTAACTGTAGAAATCATGGCAAAAAAATGGAATATATGTGTAAGATGTGGGTACTTCACCTATCTAGTCTCAGATTTTGACAATCTGTCCAAAGCATGACAGCATGGAAAACAAATTTAAAACTATGATAATGGAAAGCCATAGAAAACCAAGCCAAAAATAGAATGTATGAGCAAACATGATCACCTGATTTGTCAAGTTACATAATGCAACAACCTTTCTTACCCATGCAAACCTGAAAATAGACGTTAAACAGTGGTGATGATTATAGTGGTATTGGTGGTGGTGGTGGTGCTGGTGAGTATGATGATGAAATTTCACAGTGTTCTGAAAGAATCTGAATAATTGACACTCAAGCCAGCTTTCAATCTTTATCAACATTCAAACAAAATACTCA
The DNA here is from genome assembly GCA_964016885.1 of Eledone cirrhosa. Classification (NCBI taxonomy): domain Eukaryota; kingdom Metazoa; phylum Mollusca; class Cephalopoda; order Octopoda; family Eledonidae; genus Eledone; species Eledone cirrhosa. Next base: position 379,545,108 of record OZ024740.1, on the reverse strand, counting down.
AGAGATTTTTTGTAAATATATAAGCCCAAGTAAAATTGTAGCTTGTGTTTTCTAAAATTCAAAAACCTTCAAACATTTTCATTACATTAAAAGTCTTTTTACCTTGATCTAGTCGGCTAATAGTTGTATATTGTGCAGCAATATCAGCTCGGGCTGCAGGTGTATCTGGTATAAAGTACGGAACTATTACTTTACTAGGGTCGTAGTGTATTGGTTTCCAGTCAGGGATAATCCCAGTTCCTTTTGTGATTCCATCTCCAAATTTTTCACAGAAAGCACCAAATTGTGGATGGGTATGGCCACAGCGATGAGGATCATGGAAACCAATGTATAACAGAAATGGTCTATAAAAAAAAACAATATATATATATGGGAAAAAGAATTTTAAACTGCAATTGGAGTCGTTAAGAAGGCTTATTTTCAATAACTTATTTATTGGTTTCACAAGTTTCATGATTTCTTCAAAAGTTAAGAGAGATGGAGGGATGTATAGCTATGCCGGCAGAATTATAAATTATCATAAATAAACCTTCTTAATGACTCCAATAGCATTTTCAACTTCTTTTTCCTATATGTTTTACCCATGAGGGAAATATTTAAAAAAAAAAACTTACTTTCAAATATATATATAATGTCAAATACAGAAATACCTGGCTAGAAGCAAGCCACTCTACTTAGCATTTGTGGACTTATAGAAAGCTTTTGACTGAGTCCCTCAACCAAAAAACAAGGGGTAAATGAGTGACTCTTGAGAGTAGTACAAGCCATATACAGGGAAACTACCATCAAAGTTAAAATTAACAATAAGTACAGTGAGGAATTCAGTGTACAGGTAGGAGTTCACCACTGTTTCGTCCTTTGCCCCTCCTCTTCATTATTGTCCTACCGGCTATAACAGAGGAATTTAAGACAGATTGCTCATGGAAACTCCTAACTCTCTTAGCTGATTCTATGACAGAATTAGAGAAAAAATTTCAGGCACAATTTGGAAATAAAAGGCCTTAAAGTCAACTTGGCAAACACCAAAATACTAGTGAGCAGAAAAGAAAACAGAGCTCTGATCCCCTCTGGGAAATAGTCCTGCTCAGTATGCAGGAAAGGCATAGGCAGAAACTCAATCTGGTGTCCCAAATGCAAACTGTGGGTACACAAGAGATGTAGTGGCAAATGTATACATAAACTGATTAGCCTCATTTGCATACCGAGAGATTTTACAGCCGGCTTTGCCAAAAATAAAAAAAAAATAATAATATTATTAATATTCGGTTTGTTTGCAAGCAAACAGCCTCATAAACACCATGTGTTAGATAACCAACATCATCCTTTTGTTCTAGTGGTAACTGAGAGAAAACAATCAACAATTGTTTTGAAGTGTTTGCTCCTTATCAATATTGTGTATTCTTGTCAGTGCTACCCACTGGAACTGCTAATCAGCCGATGTATACATTTGAGAATACTATGTGTTCTCAGCAGTTGGTAGCAGTGATGAGAATACACTTTCTTGATAAGGTGCAAACACTCCGAAACAATTATCGATTGTTTTCTCTCGGTTACCGCTGGAACAAAAGGATGATGTTGGTCATCTAACATGGCGTATTTATCATCATCATCATTTTACGTCCGCTTTTCCCTGCATGCAAGGGTGGGACGGGTCCTATTCAGCACAGCATCTCTCCACTTGTCATGGTCCTTTGTCATCTCCTCTGAGAGCTTCAGCGATCTGAGGTCTGCTTTCACCACCTCTGCCCATGTTTTTCGTGGTCTTCCTCTACTGCGTCTTCTTTCTACTGGGATTTCTTGACACTTCTTTACCCAGCAGTCATCCTCTATGTGCATCACATGTCCATACCCTTGCAGTCTTCTCTCCCACACACTACAACTTATCCCTCTTATACACAGTTTCTCTCTCAATTCATCTATGCTTGGTCGTTCATACACATTGACATTGTACATCCAATGGAGCTTGCTTGCTTCATTTTTCTCCAGTCATCGCATATCCTCTGCAGTTGCTGCCCATGTCTCACTACCATGCAGCATCACGCATCTCATACAGGCATCATATAATTGGCTTTTCATACGCAGGGAGAAACCCTTCTTTATCTAAAGAGGAAGCAGCTCCCTAAACTTCTTCCAACCCGTCCTTATTCTAGATACTATGGCCTTGGAACACCCCCTCCCATTCTAATCTGATCACCTAGGTACTGGAAGCTATCAACCACTTCTATAGAACCCACCTGCATTTGAAAAATGTGTCTATCACTGCGACTTCTACTGTCAAATTTCCCTGTACATCTACTGCATACGTAGTTTTCCCTACTTGTTAGTTTGCTCTACTTCTCTTGTGTACCCAAGATCTGCATTGTGTACATTTTATAGAATTTATGCCAGCTCCTTTTCTACATATCAAACATGGCCATTTCCCTGACGGAATCAGAGTTTTGTCCTCTTTTCTATTTATCAAACCGAATATTAATGATATTATTATAATATTATTATTATTCACTCACAAATACATATATATATAATTTACATACATTTTATAAGCTCCTACAGGAATTTAAAACCTGCAAAGAAAGAACAACAACATAGGAGGACAATGAAATGCCTTTGATCATGTTTTTTCAACCACGGTCTAGCTGGAGTTAAACAAGAACAGAAGCACATTCTTGGTCTTGAAAAATCAATGAAAGATAGATAATTCTAAAAAAAACAAACTAAATAAATAAATACATAGCTTGTGGTGTGGCTATGAAATAAAAGTCCTATGATCTTCGATAAAGTAATCATGAAATCACCAGAAAATTTCCCTGCAAGTTTCTTGGGATATTTTACCTTGAATACTCCCTAGAGGTTTCACTGATTCTATAGTATTTCTTCAAACAATAACACACACACACAGAAATATAGGTATACTTACTTGGATCCTGTTTCTTTAAAAAACTGCCTCACAAGTTCTTTCATATGTGTAATATTTCGACCAACTTGCAAAATCGATTCATTCTCTTCAGTTCTAGCATAGTCAAAAGGATAAACATATTCTGGCCCAACATGTTTTTTACCAATGATTCCTGTAACAAAGAAAAAGAGACAAGATTTTCATCTGTAACACTATGACATTGAGGAAATGCAAAATTTATTTGTATGTATGGCGGTGGATTGGCAGAGAGCAGAGTCTAAGGAAGAGACACTAAGAACGGTTAAAGATGAATGAGTGAATGTTTCAAAGTAGCTTTGTGTGGAGGCCATGAATAGCTTGCACGTTGGTATTTTGTGTAGGCTTGTGTGGAGGAAGCGTCTAGCTGACTAATTCAGATAAGCAGAGGTAGAAAGAAGAGAAAGAGCAACTAGTTCATCAAGTCGCCTATTGGTTGTAATATGTTGGTAAAGGAATCTACCAATCAGAGACATGATATTTTTAATGCTGTAAGAAATGCATGTTTGTGTAGCAGAAGTACTGTTCCAGATAAACTAATTACTAAAATATGAATCGCATTTGAGAATTGTTGAGGGTTAACAACTAGTCAAGATTGAAGTATCTTCTGTTTGGAGTCATAGGGGCAATGTCATGACATATGACATGTATTGAGCATTTTAAACATGGTACAGTCCATTCCCTCTCTAAGTCTGAACATAACCAATTTCTTCAAGAGAAAGAGAGAGAGGAAATAAGAAATAGATATAGTGGAAGAATCAACCTAGTACTGGACAGGCACATATTTTTACCAACTTCAAAAGCATAAAAAGCGAAGTTGACCTCAGTGAGATTTGAACTCAGATACCCCAAAAGAATATTACAAAGCATTCTAATGATTCTGCCAATTTGCCACCTTCAATCTTGGAATTATGTAGAAACATGTTGGCAGATTGTAATTGTAACATACAGGTCCAACTGCTGAATCTGCCTGAGAATTATTAGAAGTGCACATATATCTGTGGAATACTCAGCTACTTACACATGAATTTATCAAGTAAGACATTCAGTTGATTGGACAACTGATTGTCTATTGTTGAAACCGATGGAGGAGCCATCGCTGTCTTTATTTAATACAAGAAACACATTTTACTCAATTAGTTCCCCAAACCACCATGTTATTCAAAACTACCAACAGGTTTCCATCTACCCATTTATATCCACAAAACTTTGATCAACTCAAGGCCATAGTAAGAAACACTTGCTCAGATGTTAGTCAGTGGAATTGAACTCAGGACCTCATGATTGAAGTAAACTTCTTAACCATTCACCCATGTCTACTTATATATTAAATAAATCTTTATGAATCACTATGTAATATAGAAATACTGGTGAAAACGAGTTCCTCAATAACTTCAAGGCCATTATATAAAAGTGCCTGTATATATTGATGTTTACGAGGATGTATTACAAGTTATCTGGAGGTTGGGAAAACTGAGGAAAATGAATAACAGTAGGGGGTAGAATTGTCTCCCTTAGATTAGCTGATGCAGTTTTATGTGAAAAGGTCATTTAAATGTTTTACAACTTTTTTGTATTAAACAAAATATTTTCGAATTATGTATGTTCAAAACAGCATGTTGGGACCCTGGCTCATCAGACCAATTGATAAAGTACAGTCGTGATCGTATGTCAGGCCCACCTGGAGGTCTGTGGCTCCATTTGTGTACAAACTGCTACCTTTGCAGGGAAATGTATGTTAAATGATGATGATGATAAATATTTCCTCACCTGTCCTTATATTAGCTTTCCGTAAAATTAAGGGTAAACTTTTGACATGGTCAAAAGAGTTGAAGTGATGAACCTTATGATGAAGTCCATACATGCCATTTTCGTGTTGTGGCAACCCAGTTAGTATTGTAGAACTGTAAGGTAAAAGAAAAAACAAAAAAAAAACATGATTTGAAGCAAAAATATATTTAATTGAAAGAAATAACGAAACGAAATTAAATTTTGTTTCGTTTGTAACTCACTTTTGTATGACTGACGCTCAAACAATTAAGTCAAAGATGTACATCCATATATGTATACTGAAATACTAGTATGTATATGAATACACACACGTATACATATGTAGATGTACCAAGTTTTTTTTCACTGATCACTTTACTGTGAGTGGCCAGCTATTCTGTATGTAAACACACAGACAAACCGGTTTTTAGAGTCATACTGGTTTTTGAGGAAACACCTTTCCTCTATTCTCCAGAAAGCCAGACAAGGAATATTGAACTAGTTTCGTTGTTGTTACAACTCATCAGCAATATTTACCTATCTTCCGGCCTCTCTAGAGAATCGTAAAAGCACATATCGCTATATGCTTTTTCTATGAAAATTAGTAGTGGGCAGACCAACTTGCATAGAGTGTGAGTAAGTACCGGTTCAACGGAGACGATAAAAAGAAATAACGAAACGAAATTAAATTTTGTTTCGTTTGTAACTCACTTTTGTATGACTGACGCTCAAACAATTAAGTCAAAGATGTACATCCATATATGTATACTGAAATACTAGTATGTATATGAATACACACACGTATACATATGTAGATGTACCAAGTTTTTTTTCACTGATCACTTTACTGTGAGTGGCCAGCTATTCTGTATGTAAACACACAGACAAACCGGTTTTTAGAGTCATACTGGTTTTTGAGGAAACACCTTTCCTCTATTCTCCAGAAAGCCAGACAAGGAATATTGAACTAGTTTCGTTGTTGTTACAACTCATCAGCAATATTTACCTATCTTCCGGCCTCTCTAGAGAATCGTAAAAGCACATATCGCTATATGCTTTTTCTATGAAAATTAGTAGTGGGCAGACCAACTTGCATAGAGTGTGAGTAAGTACCGGTTCAACGGAGACGATAAAAAGAAATAACGAAACGAAATTAAATTTTGTTTCGTTTGTAACTCACTTTTGTATGACTGACGCTCAAACAATTAAGTCAAAGATGTACATCCATATATGTATACTGAAATACTAGTATGTATATGAATACACACACGTATACATATGTAGATGTACCAAGTTTTTTTTCACTGATCACTTTACTGTGAGTGGCCAGCTATTCTGTATGTAAACACACAGACAAACCGGTTTTTAGAGTCATACTGGTTTTTGAGGAAACACCTTTCCTCTATTCTCCAGAAAGCCAGACAAGGAATATTGAACTAGTTTCGTTGTTGTTACAACTCATCAGCAATATTTACCTATCTTCCGGCCTCTCTAGAGAATCGTAAAAGCACATATCGCTATATGCTTTTTCTATGAAAATTAGTAGTGGGCAGACCAACTTGCATAGAGTGTGAGTAAGTACCGGTTCAACGGAGACGATAAAAAGAAATAACGAAACGAAATTAAATTTTGTTTCGTTTGTAACTCACTTTTGTATGACTGACGCTCAAACAATTAAGTCAAAGATGTACATCCATATATGTATACTGAAATACTAGTATGTATATGAATACACACACGTATACATATGTAGATGTACCAAGTTTTTTTTCACTGATCACTTTACTGTGAGTGGCCAGCTATTCTGTATGTAAACACACAGACAAACCGGTTTTTAGAGTCATACTGGTTTTTGAGGAAACACCTTTCCTCTATTCTCCAGAAAGCCAGACAAGGAATATTGAACTAGTTTCGTTGTTGTTACAACTCATCAGCAATATTTACCTATCTTCCGGCCTCTCTAGAGAATCGTAAAAGCACATATCGCTATATGCTTTTTCTATGAAAATTAGTAGTGGGCAGACCAACTTGCATAGAGTGTGAGTAAGTACCGGTTCAACGGAGACGATAAAAAGAAATAACGAAACGAAATTAAATTTTGTTTCGTTTGTAACTCACTTTTGTATGACTGACGCTCAAACAATTAAGTCAAAGATGTACATCCATATATGTATACTGAAATACTAGTATGTATATGAATACACACACGTATACATATGTAGATGTACCAAGTTTTTTTTTCACTGATCACTTTACTGTGAGTGGCCAGCTATTCTGTATGTAAACACACAGACAAACCGGTTTTTAGAGTCATACTGGTTTTTGAGGAAACACCTTTCCTCTATTCTCCAGAAAGCCAGACAAGGAATATTGAACTAGTTTCGTTGTTGTTACAACTCATCAGCAATATTTACCTATCTTCCGGCCTCTCTAGAGAATCGTAAAAGCACATATCGCTATATGCTTTTTCTATGAAAATTAGTAGTGGGCAGACCAACTTGCATAGAGTGTGAGTAAGTACCGGTTCAACGGAGACGATAAAAAGAAATAACGAAACGAAATTAAATTTTGTTTCGTTTGTAACTCACTTTTGTATGACTGACGCTCAAACAATTAAGTCAAAGATGTACATCCATATATGTATACTGAAATACTAGTATGTATATGAATACACACACGTATACATATGTAGATGTACCAAGTTTTTTTTTCACTGATCACTTTACTGTGAGTGGCCAGCTATTCTGTATGTAAACACACAGACAAACCGGTTTTTAGAGTCATACTGGTTTTTGAGGAAACACCTTTCCTCTATTCTCCAGAAAGCCAGACAAGGAATATTGAACTAGTTTCGTTGTTGTTACAACTCATCAGCAATATTTACCTATCTTCCGGCCTCTCTAGAGAATCGTAAAAGCACATATCGCTATATGCTTTTTCTATGAAAATTAGTAGTGGGCAGACCAACTTGCATAGAGTGTGAGTAAGTACCGGTTCAACGGAGACGATAAAAAGAAATAACGAAACGAAATTAAATTTTGTTTCGTTTGTAACTCACTTTTGTATGACTGACGCTCAAACAATTAAGTCAAAGATGTACATCCATATATGTATACTGAAATACTAGTATGTATATGAATACACACACGTATACATATGTAGATGTACCAAGTTTTTTTTTCTTCTTTTTTTCACTGATCACTTTACTGTGAGTGGCCAGCTATTCTGTATGTAAACACACAGACAAACCGGTTTTTAGAGTCATACTGGTTTTTGAGGAAACACCTTTCCTCTATTCTCCAGAAAGCCAGACAAGGAATATTGAACTAGTTTCGTTGTTGTTACAACTCATCAGCAATATTTACCTATCTTCCGGCCTCTCTAGAGAATCGTAAAAGCACATATCGCTATATGCTTTTTCTATGAAAATTAGTAGTGGGCAGACCAACTTGCATAGAGTGTGAGTAAGTACCGGTTCAACGGAGACGATAAAAAGAAATAACGAAACGAAATTAAATTTTGTTTCGTTTGTAACTCACTTTTGTATGACTGACGCTCAAACAATTAAGTCAAAGATGTACATCCATATATGTATACTGAAATACTAGTATGTATATGAATACACACACGTATACATATGTAGATGTACCAAGTTTTTTTTCACTGATCACTTTACTGTGAGTGGCCAGCTATTCTGTATGTAAACACACAGACAAACCGGTTTTTAGAGTCATACTGGTTTTTGAGGAAACACCTTTCCTCTATTCTCCAGAAAGCCAGACAAGGAATATTGAACTAGTTTCGTTGTTGTTACAACTCATCAGCAATATTTACCTATCTTCCGGCCTCTCTAGAGAATCGTAAAAGCACATATCGCTATATGCTTTTTCTATGAAAATTAGTAGTGGGCAGACCAACTTGCATAGAGTGTGAGTAAGTACCGGTTCAACGGAGACGATAAAAAGAAATAACGAAACGAAATTAAATTTTGTTTCGTTTGTAACTCACTTTTGTATGACTGACGCTCAAACAATTAAGTCAAAGATGTACATCCATATATGTATACTGAAATACTAGTATGTATATGAATACACACACGTATACATATGTAGATGTACCAAGTTTTTTTTCACTGATCACTTTACTGTGAGTGGCCAGCTATTCTTTTCATACAGAATAGCTGGCCACTCACAGTAAAGTGATCAGTGAAAAAAAACTTGGTACATCTACATATGTATACGTGTGTGTATTCATATACATACTAGTATTTCAGTATACATATATGGATGTACATCTTTGACTTAATTATATTTAATTGATTAATTTAATATTCTTTAGAATATATATATAATTAAGAGGACATAATGGTCACTGAGTTTATGCAGAAAGGTAGCCTTCCTGTCAAAGGGAAATGTAGTAGTGGTCGTTATGATAGGTGACAATAGTGATGTTGATGGTGGAGGTGGGGGTGGTGGTGGTGGGGGTGGTTAGAGAGTAATATTTACACACACATACACAGATATATACTTTTTTTTTTAGCTGAAGATCAAATATTTCATCAAATATCAGAGTACAAAATGTAAATTGAAAAGGCAATAATGAATCTGGCACTGAAAGAATTGAAAAAAGGAATCTGATGCTGAAAGATCAAAGTTTATATAGTAAACTAAGATATACTTACCGACTTGGAGAGCAACTGCTGACTGAAGCATAGGCTCTGTTAAAGACCACACTGCGTTTTGCTAATTGGTTAAGATTTGGTGTTTTACAAATCTTGTTGTTATATATTTGGCTCTCAAAACCAGCATCATCTCCTGTCAGAATATATTAATTATGATAATTAACATGTGTTCAATGTTTTATCACCTTGACCGACCAGTCGGCGCCGCTGGTCACAGCACGTCATGCTGTTTTAGCCATAAGATAACGCCATCCCACTGGCTGGGCGGGCAGGCTGGTACTCATTTCTACAGCTGAGTAAACTGGAGTAACGTGAAATAAAGTGTCTTGCTCAAGGAAACAACACATCACCCGGTCCGAGAATTGAACTCACAACCTTTCGATTGCAAGCCCAATGCTTTAACCACTAAGCCATGTGCCTTCAAGGTTTTATACAACTGGATTAATTACTAGTTAGTGTAAAGAATTAGTTCACATATGCCTAACACTCATGGACATGCTTACAAAATCAGAAAACAGTACAGCCCCCATGACTTTCGAAAGATTATTTCACACTCAGAGTTGCTGAAGAATGGAACAAACTACCTCTATCAGTTGTTAGCTGTCAGGACACTGCATCCTTCAAAACTTCCATGCTTCCCGAAATTCTCCAATACTACACATAATACTCCCCTCCATACACACACATGCATGTGTGTGTGTCTGTGTGTATATCATGACTTATACACTGTTCACTTTCATGACATTTGTACATTATTCTATGTACTATACCTTTAATGAGTGGTAATGCACCTGAGCACTGTACACAATAATTTTCATTTCATTTCAAAAGGTGCAGTGGCATCTCCTTACAATTCCACTAAGAACTCACTAATATTTACAGTTATCAATTCAACACTTTTAATACCAATCCATCCAAAACTGGCTTCAGTTATATTTAACAAATCTACCCAGTTTAATGAGTCCCTATTTAAATTAAAATCTTCAAACATAATTTTATATAAGAACCATATGTTAAGTTACTATCTTAGTTATGAAATACTTAATAAGTCTTCATAAGTTAATTGAAATAGTGCGTAATTTATTAGAAGTGTGTTAATGTAAGGATTAAAATAGAAGCATTTGAGCTGGTGAAGTCATAAAGAAATCAGGTGGCAAATCATAAAGTCCATAATTCATATCCCATTACTGATAGCATATAATGAAGAGTTATGCTCATAATTACAATGTTTCTTATCGCTACGTTGTTTTTGATGACATATTCATAATGAATACATAGTATTTTAATTCATTTATGAGGGATTTGGAGAAATCTATTAAAATTATTCATTATTTCATTATTACGATGGTGAGATCATATTTGGAGCATAACTTAAAAGGTTCTTATATGTAGGAAGGTTTTACTTTAAATATGAACTATATATATAAAATGGGTGGCTTTGTTCCATAGAACTAGAGGCAGGATGGTATCAAAAGAGTTAATGTAAGCATTGAGAAAAGTAGCATTTGTAAATTTAAAGTGGTTCAGATGGATATATATAAATGTCCACTCCACACAGTAAAGTGGTTGCGTAAGCGTCATGACAAAAAGCACTCAGTTCACACTGTAAAGTGGTTGTGTAGGCATCACGAGAAAAAGCACCCAGCATACACTGTAAATGTGGTTGGCATTAGGAAAGGCATCCAGCCTTAGAAACCAAGCCAAAATCAGATCTGTGTGAGCGAAGCACAGTACCCCAACCTGATCTCTCACAAAGGGGACAACCTGTCCTCCCCATGGAATATAGACGTTAAACAATGATAATGATATATACATATCATCATCATCATCGTTTAACGTCCATCTTCCATGCTAGCATGGGTTATGGCCTTTAATGCGACGAAATGCCTACGACGGTTGGAAGGCCACTGATGAGGACAAACTTTTTCATATGTAACCCATTTGCAGTGCCGCAGCTCCATTATTATCATATTTACACATATATTTTTTCCTCCGCTGCCACCAGTCTGTTTCGTTCTTTGTGTCTTTACCCTTTCTAGCAGTCTCTCTCTCTCTGTTAGCCTCTTCCTCACCTTTCACTCACTCACTCTCTGTCACTACCTCTCCTCCTCCCCTTTCTTCCCGTTTGACCTGTCCACAATCCTTTTCTCGCGGGCACTTTGCCAAGCCGGTATGAATTTTTTTCTCTCTCTCTCTCTCGTCTGCGACTTCACAGAACTTATGTTTACCGAATTCGCAGACCAGACCCCTTCTTCCTCCTGTTAGACCTGTGCGAAATTCCTTCCTTGCTCACATTTCAACCAGGTTTGATGGTCTTTATTCTCTCGTTCACGATTACACCGAATTTATATTCATAGAAATCTGGGACTTGTTTCCTTCTTCCTCTCTTTCTGCTGCTTAAACCATTTTGTTTGTTTACCCTAGCGTCCCCTTTATTTACGTGTCCCAACGACTTTTTTTTAGCCGTTGCTCGCACCAACCTGAGGTATATGGCCTTTAATGCGACGAAATGCCTACGACGGTTGGATGGCCACTGATGAGGACAAACTTTTTCATATGTAACCCATTTGCAGCGCCACAGCTCCATTATTATCATATATATATATATATATATATATATACACCCTTACATATACTCATATATGCTCACAGCTTCATACTTACAAACATGCACACACACTTACACACTCACTTAAACTTACATATACACATGCATATCCTCTTAGCTTTGTACAAACGAATAAGAAACACACACGTACACACATGTACACATCTACAAATCAATTTTTTTTCCTACATGCGTTCAATCACCACCTTTTAAAACTAGATCATCTTAAACAAAATGCCAGCATCAACGAGTTTTCCAAAAGATAGTAACCTAGATGCATTCAATCACCACCTTTTAAAACGGGATCATTTAAAACAAAACATGAGGATCAACAGTTTTCCAAGAGATGGCAACATGAAAGGCTTGTTTTTTTTACCAAAAATACTTTTTTTCGTTTTTGCCAACAATCTTGCTATTTCTTCTTTAATTTCTCATTCTATTTTCTGATGAAGGACTCACATATGAAACATTAAGACTCTTTTCCTATTATACCAAGCATAAAACTAATAATATATTTCTTTATTGTTCTATCTTGTTTGCTTTATTATTTCTGTTAATTGGAAAAGCTCTTTCAGTACATCACTCTTGCTGTCCTCTGGAGTAATGCTTTCTCTATTCCGTCTGGAACCATGATGAGGTATATGCCTAGGGTTCTGCACATTGGAGAGGCAGAGTGATTGAACAGGGGTGAGTGGTGGGATGACAACCTTTCATCAACTGGTTCATACTGTTACCGTTATGCATTATATACACAACATCTACATACAGACACAAGACACTACTAAGCTAAATTATGTATGTTTTTATTTTTGGATTTATGTAGTGTTTCATTTGCTTGTGGCTCTGAAATAAATATACTATGAGCCTTGATAAAGTAATTATGGAATCATTCCAGTGAAATTTTCCCAGAAACATTCTTTAGATGCTTTATCTTGAATGGTCCCTAGAGCTTTTCCTTGTTTCTATGGTAACTCTTAATAAACATTAAGATAATGCACACACACAAAGAGAGAGAGAGAGAGAGAGAGAGAGAGAGAGAGAGAGAGAGAGAGAGAGAGAGGGGGAGAGCGAGAGAGAGAGAGAGGGAGAACGAGAGAGAGAGAGAGAGAAATGCTTCATCTTCCCACCTAAACAGGAAATACTGTATTTCATTTTGTGGTCCTTTAATACACGAACAGAAGGGTATTATGCAATTATCAAACATTATAAATACTTGGTGTATGACATAAACAGCTGTGTTAACATTCAAATAGCCAAAACATTTCAATAGTATTCATATGAAGCTTCAAAGCTAGATGACCAGAGAAAAAATAGCAGTTTTTAAAAATATTATTCATGTCTCTTCCAGCATTTAAACAGTCAGATTTAGGGAACACCCACAACTTGAGATGTAAGAGGTTGCTTAATACTCCATTAATTAACAGTGTATGTGTGAGAGTGAGCACATGGCTTGACAGTTAACTAGTTTATAATGAGATAGGGTGTTACCTGAGATCTTATTACTGGCGTCAGAATGTTTCCTAAACAAATGCACATAAAATCACCAATTACTCTAATTTTTATGCTTCATTATCATGTTTAACCCTCTCACTCACCTTATAATCAGATCTTGAACAAAACAATTTAGGAGTTTTGTTTCCTATTTGTGTAATACAGTTTATTCTATATACCTCAGTTCACCTAACTGTTAGGAATATGTTCACCATCATCATTATCATTACCAAGGGCGGTGGATTGGCAGTATCAGTAGAGGGTCGGATGCCATGCTTTCCAGCATAGTTACGTCCCTTTACAATCTGAGTTCAAATCCCGCCGAGGTTGACTTTGCCTTTCATCCTTACGGGGTCGATATAATAAAGTACCAGTAATGCACTGGGTAATTGCTGGCCTTGTGCCTAAAGTAGAAACAATTATTATCATTACCATTATTGCCATTGTCATCGTTGTCTTTACACTGGCTTTCCCATGTTGGTATTGGTTGGACAGGTCTTTTTGAGACAATAAAGAATGTATCAGCCCTATGCTGCTGCAGGACTCTTTTTAAGGATGGTTGATGGGCAGAACTGGTAGAGCTTAGGATAGAATGTTATTGCAGTATTTGTAGAGTTCAAATCTCTCCAAGATTAATTTTTGTCTTTCATCCTTCTGGGTTCAATAAAATAAAGTATCAGTTAATTACTGAGGTTGATTTAAATAACTTTGCCCTTCCTACAAATTTGCTGGCCTTATACCTAAATTAGAAATCAGTGTAATACATCCTAGATGTGAATGAATATATAATAAAAAGATGAATCTTTCTAACATTTTTTAGAATATATTTATTGGGTTTTTGTCAACACTTAACTTTAAGCACTGTAATGAGTAACTATCTTCAGTCTGTCCTTTGTGCATGTGCACTTGTTAGATACTTGACATTTCAGCATAGTTTGACACGAACTTGTATCGAGTTTTTCGCCAGTTAAAGTCAGTAAATTCTTTGAACAGGGAATAATGGATTTGCCCAGAAGATGGCAGAAGATACTGGAACAAAACGATAATTGAATAGATCGCTTTGTGTTTGAAACTTGTCTTATTTTCGCTTAAAAAAAAAAACGAACGGACTTTTTGGCCACCCCAATAAACGCATAGAAGAGTAATGATTCTGCATGGTGCTACTTCAAATGAGCTTTTCTTAGACTTTGTAATTTTGTAAATTTTTGGTTTTAAGGGTTTTAATTGTTATGATTTTACGCAGTTATTAGAGTGTTGGCACCAATATTTGTGCAGAGAAAGCTATATTATAATTCCAAACTTCCCACGCTAGCCATAGCCAACACGCACAGACTTATGATAGATAAGCTCATGTGAGCTGTTTGGTTATATAGCAACACTATGTAAACAAATACACATAGCTGTGAAGTGACATGTGAGTTACGTAGTGTAAACAAATTAGTGACATGAGAGTTGTGTGACTGATTGACACACTTGTTAATGCATTGATTTTTTGTTGTTGTTTTGTTTTGTTTTTCTCTCGCTTTCATTATATTTTTTTGTGCATTATATTTATAAGGTTCTTAGCAATAATTTATTGTTTGGCAGTATCGGTAGAGCGTCGGACACCCTGCTTTGTAGCATAGTTACGGCCATTTACGTACTAAGTTCCAATCCTGCTGAGGTTAACTTTGCCTTTTATCCTTACGGGGTCGATAAAATAAAGTACCAGTAATGCACTGGAACCAATTTAATCGACTTTACCCTTCCCTAAAATGGTTGGCCTTGTGCCTAAATCAGAAAACATTATTTATTTGTGTTTATATTTTCATTCTGTAAGCATTATATTATTATATTAATAGAAAAGTAATAATGATGATATTTTGTGATAATAATAATTGTTTCTACTTTTTTGGCACAAGGCCAGCAATAATCCAAGTGCATTACTGGTGCTTATTTTATCGAAAGGCAAAGTTAACCTCGGCGAGATTTGAACTCAAGATCTGAGTTCAAATCTCGCCGAGGTTAACTTTGCCTTTCATCCTTACGGGGTCGATAAAATAAAGTACCAGTAATGTACTGGTTAAATGCTGGCCTTGTGCCTAAAAATATAAACAATTATTAATATTCGAAAAACTCAGATTACATTTATTGTATTCAGTCATGTAGAGCGAAATTTTCTTTTTTCGAATTAATAATAACATTCGATTCGTTTGCAATTATGCAAACAAGCCTCAATTTTATAGCCATGTCAATAGAATGATCACTTCATTCTTGCTCTTGTGTTGGCAACGAATCGAATGTTCTTATTAATATTCGAAAAACTCAGATTACATTTATTATATATATATATATATATAAAGAGAGAGAGATGATAATTTTTTTTTTTTTTTCCACTAATAATAATAATGAGCAGGAACGAAGTATCAATATAGATTCATTATGTTTATCCACATATGACGCACGTTTCGCGATCGATCAGCTCAAGGTATAATTGAAACCGCGTCACATGTGCCTAAACAATGATTCTATATTGATACTTCGAATAAACTATATATACATATATGTGCGTAGGTAAATCGGATTGTAAACAATCCGATATACCTACGCACGTACACAAACATGCACACACACACACACACACACATAATTAAGGACTAAGAGAGAGAGAGAGAGAGAGAGAGAGAAGTTACAAGCAGCGGACTTCTTAACCACTAGCACAAAGATAAAAATTGTTTCTTTTAACATACCCACAATAACCAATACATTTCTAGTTGAGATTACAGCAAAGTTGACAACCAACAATAGAGCAAAACAAAGCAGATCTCTTCGTCGCGCCATTTCAAGTATACACTTGTGGCTTCCGGACTGATTTGAAAGGGAGAAAGGCGTGTGTTAAATATCAGTCGCCTTTCGAAATTTTTGCCATTGCATGTTCACATAGACCCACTGACTTACATGTATGTGTATATATATATATAAAATAAAATTAGAATTTTATTTCTCGCCTTAGCACGTATGCATACTTACACACACACACACACACACACACACACACACACACACACACACACACACACACACACACACACACACATATATATATATATATATATATATATATATATATATATATATATATATATATATATTTATATATATATTTATATATATCAGGATAGAACCAGTTTCACACTAGTTAGGTCATTACTCAGCAGAGTACTCGATACTTGGGGTAGTAGAGTATGGCTATACTAAAAAGAGTCGAGACCCGACGGCTGAGCTCTTGCCGTTTCAATAGCTAGTTCCGGAACTAGCTATTGAAACGGCAAGAGCTCAGCCGTCGGGTCTCGACTTTTTATAATATATATATATATATACATATATATATATATATATATATATATATATATATATATATATATATATATATATATATGTGTGTATATATATATACCTATATTACTCTATTTCTCTATTTCGTGTTTCAGCCGACAGCCTGAGGCCATGCTGGGACACCCCTGTAGCGGTTGTCTCCCTTGTTTTGATTAGGATCTAGACGGGAAGTGGAACCCTTTCTGCAACTTCCGGTCAGAGCCCTATAAAACTAACAACTTTAAGCTTCCTTTCTCTCTTTGCCTTTTCGGCACCAGGTCAAGAGTCTTCTCATTTGGCTCTGCCATTAATTTGGCCAACAGGCGCCTGGCCTTAGCCAGGCGCCCTCTGCCAGCCGCGTTTGCCTGGCAATCAAAACGGTAACTACTAACTTTGTTTCATTCTAACATCTATTTTTGACATGTCAAGTATTCTATCTACCGTTAATTAAATATTATATACACAAACATTGTCTCGTTTTGTTACATTCATACAACCAGTAATCTCGCTATACCCCCATTGACGCTACACTTTCTATAGGCACCTTTCCTTGGTTGGCCATTGATGCAAATGGGAGTTTGTTGCTGTAGCCCTTATTTGTGATTCACCTCATATTGTGGGTTCATCCGGGATCTTGGTTAGCAGGTTGTCGAGATGTTTCTTGAAAACATCTACATGCATATCGTGTAGATCTGTCAGATTTTTGGCAGCTTATTAAAGAGCTGGGTCCTTTGAACCCCAGGCTATTGCAGCATTGCAGTATTTCTTCTTGATTCGACGGATGGAATCTTCGACACTACACAGTGGCGACATGTTCCTGGGCTTGTCCTGCCTTCAATGCCAAAGTTTGATGTAAGCCCTTCCAGGATCTTCCATACGTATATCACTGCCGACCTCTTCCATCTTCGCTTCAGCGAGTAAAGCTTTAGTTCTTTCAGCTTCTCCAAGTAGCTCATCTCTTTCATTGAGGCAATCCTCTTGGTGTAGCTTCGATGGATTGCTTCAAGATTGCCACAGCTGAGAGCAATAGTCAAGTCAGCTGAGGACGGGTCTTTTGTCCTGAAAGTCCTCAGAATTCAACCCGACAGTCAACTGCAGATTGCCGTCAATTTTGGTGATGTGTGCAGAAAACGATACAACATTGCTCATGCCAATACCCAGATCTCGTATTGATTTTGGATTCGTTGATGGTTTGCCGTTACAATATCACTGAATTGGCAGGCCATCCCGAATCAAATCGGTCCTCTGTTTTCTAGTTTCTATTCTTTGTTTGTGTTCACCGTAATACTGTTATATTATGGAATTAATTCTACAAATAACACCTGATGAATACGCCTTGCATCATGATCGGATGATAAAGCTGGCTCATCGAAATATGCAGAATGTTTTCGCGGAATTAAAATTCTAAAGAAAGTTTCCAATCCGACCTCCTGTTTTTTAATGAATATGTAACTCCTTTCCTACACCAGCTACGGGATACAACACCTACGATGGATGATTTGCAAAGAGTCGAGTGCTTTAATTTATTGCATCATCGTTTACCAACCGGAAACACCACGTCTATCCATTGGTAAACAATCTAACATAAATGGTATATATGAAGCGAAGTATGTAGTTGTTATGAAAGAGGATGATAAACACGACAAATACAATAATTTTGATTTGATATATAACTTTACTTCACTTCAATTATAAAGGAAAAAGAATATGATTACTTCGAATCATAAAAATATAAATTTTAATGGTTGCACGCACAAATGATACAATGTTCGAAAAGTCTTTTGTATTTTGCTGCAGGGTCTTTGTTTAATATTCTATGCTCAATCAGCCGGTGACAAGTTGTAGTCAGTCAGCATTATCATCACAGGTAGTAGTAAGCGTGCAGTGCAAGGGAGCTGGGTTGTCTATATCAAGAGACAGATGATTCTCTGTGTGTAGTTGAAGTGCCGATGGAAGAATTGCTGTCGGACCCTTGTCGACAGAGCCGTAAACTTTTGCTAAGCGCTACATCTCGCTACTTGCTTGAACAGGTTGAAGTGATGCTTCTCTTCCAAGTTACCAGAGTCGAATGGCTGAAAGAAAAACTTATCTCACTATGTGCGATATATATATATATATATATATGTGTGTGTGTGTGTGTGTGTGTGTGTGTGTGTGTGTGTGTGTGTGTGTATGTGTGTGTGTGTGTGTGTGTGTGTGTGTGTGTGTGTGTGTGTGTGTGTGTGTGTGCGTGCGTGCATATATATATATATATTGTTATACTTTGGGAGGGTCATGTTGCCAATAAGAAACACACGCACCAGTTGCTTTCACTTCAATTTATTATAATAAATTTATAAATTTCTGGTTGGTTGGTTAGTTCCACAACCAGATAGTTGTTTATATATAGTCATAGTTCTTTCGTCACACACTCTGTGACCTCTTCAGTGACTGGGGATTCCTTTCTTTGTTTCTGTGCCTCTCCTTTGTTCTGTCCTACGCCATTTTGTTTCTGTGTGTGTGTTGTGTGCTCAGTCTGCGCATGCGCCACATCCGGGTGTCTTTGTGTGTTTATGTTCATTTATTTATTTGTTTATTTACATGTTACTGGTTGGTTGTTTGTTCTATGTGTGTGTGTGTTTTCATTTTGTAAGTTGTGATGTTGCTGTTCCACTCATATTTTCTATTTAATTTTGGTTGTAATTATTTTATGTTTATTGCCTCTGTAATTTGTCTAAACATTGCGTCTTTTCTGTGTGTAGATTCTATTTTTATTTCTATGTTCTCTAATTTACTCTTGTGTTCTATTTTAGCATGTTGGTAGAGTACAGATGATTCTTTATTATCTTGAAGGTCTCGCCAGTGTTCATTTATCCGTTCCCCTACACTACGAGCTGTCTCACCTATGTACACTATATTTTTGTCTCTACATTGTCCTTCAGTACATCTTATGCTATACACTACATTTCTAGTTTTACAGTTAATATGGGGGCTTATTTTACAGGTTATACATTTCTTATCTATACATGAGGGTCTTTGAAAAGGGTATGTCTTGCTAATAAGTGTTTTTACGGAGGTACCTGGTCTTTCTACTATCTTAATATTGAGTTTATGTTTATTTAGGGCCCTTCTAAATTTGTAAGCTAATTCACCTCTAGGGGTTGTATCGATGAACATTACACTCTGGTATTTATTGCTATCATACCATGAGTTTATTCTATTAGCCTTGTTCCTAAGAGAATAACCAAGACGAACACACAGACACACAAAATAGGGTAGATAACAACAATGAGCCAGTGGAAAGAGATAGGAGTAATTGTGAGAGACATAGAAACAACCATGAGGCTGTTGGTGGAAATAGAAATAGAAACAACACAACTAACAATAACAATAGCACTAGTACACATAAAGCAGCAGCCTGGAACTCTACGTTTTATAATCCCTCCGATAAATCATTCGACCTGCGACGATTCCACGCCACGACTTTACCATTTAACAAACGCACGCAATTGCCGTCGCAGGTCGATGAACAAACAGAAGCACAATTTAGTATAGCTAGATCCGAACTTAGAAATATTATAGAACAGTATAGCAAGAAGCATAATAGAATGGAGGCCCAGCAACTGGGAGAAAAATCTGCAAATGGCTTGCGTAAGCTCATGCAGCGCTCACGTAATGGAGAGATAGCATGCTTTCCAACAGACAAGTCTGGCAGAATGTCGGTTGACAGCCTGCCAAACTACATCCAGGCAATGCAACCCACATCACTAACACAAGAGAGGTAACACCACAGGAGCATGAGGATAGAGAAAAAGCCCTCAATGCCCATATGGTGATGTGGACGAATATAATGCAGCCCAACAAAAGGACTGCCAACAACTTCCAGGCCTGGAACAATGACGTGCCGGCGTTGTATGGGCTTCGAAAAGACCATAAAACGGGCTGTGACCCTGTCGCGGGACCACCAACACGGCCAGTCTGTGGAGCTAACATTGCTAGTAACTACAGGCTGTCCTACTTCCTCTCCCTGATCATACGCCCCATCATTGAAATGTCCCCAGATGTATGTGACAGCACGGAGGACCTCCTCAGCAGAATCGGCGTGAGTAACCGATCTGGGGACCTAACAAACTGCATAATAGGCAGTATGGATGTTGTGTCCCTGTATCCATCTATTGACGTGGATTTTGCTGTGGAGAAATGCGTAGAAATGATCAGTGAGAGCAAGGTTGAGTTCCGTGGGATTGATACCGGTGAGCTGGGACTCCTACTTAAGCTTACCTATAGTAATAATTACCTAGACACATATGACCTTAGCAACCTGTGCCCTACAAGACCAGCAAGAGGCAGACCACCTACCATTACCTCAATGGCCAAGAAAACCCACACAGATAGATGGAACGGGTGGACCAGAGCCGTACGGACACCCGAAAACCACGATGAACCGAAGAAAATGATTGCACATGCGGTAGGGGCCAGCATAAAACTAACCCTTAAGGAACATATGTTCAAATTTAATGGAAAAACATATGCCCAAGTGGAAGGAGCAGCCATTGGTGTTAGCATTGCAGGCGACATAGCTAACTTATTCATGGTATGGTGGGACAGTAGACTTAAACTTAAACTTAAAGAACAATTAGAAGACCCCTTAACCCTGATAATGTACTCCCGCTACGTAGATGATATAAACATCGTAGTTAAGACACCCCCACTAGAGAACAGTCAGGAACTAGAGAAAAACACAATGGAAAGCATCCAGCAAATAGCAAACTCCATCCACCAGAGCATTAGAGTTACTATAGACTACCCAAGTAAACACCCCAACCATCGATTACCTGTACTAGACACAGAGCTCTGGTTAGATACCATTAACAACAAAAAACAAATCCTCCATTCCCATTATGCCAAACCCATGACTTCCAAACATCTGATCCACCGAAACTCGGCCGTTTCGGACCATACCAAAATCAACATACTGATTGCGGATTTGGTACGGGTGATGAGAAATGTGTCCCGCATGTGCAACCCCGAAGAACTAGAGAGACACATACAACACTTCATCCACCGTATGCAGTTCTCTGGCTACAATCAGAGAGATAGAATCAGAGTGTATAGAGGAGCCAGAACCAAATGGGAAAAAATGGTAAATAATGACATAAATGGGACCTCCCCCTTGTATAGGAGCAAATTTTGGAATAGAATAGAAAGAACTAGGAACAAGGCTAATAGAATAAACTCATGGTATGATAGCAATAAATACCAGAGTGTAATGTTCATCGATACAACCCCTAGAGGTGAATTAGCTTACAAATTTAGAAGGGCCCTAAATAAACATAAACTCAATATTAAGATAGTAGAAAGACCAGGTACCTCCGTAAAAACACTTATTAGCAAGACATACCCTTTTCAAAGACCCTCATGTATAGATAAGAAATGTATAACCTGTAAAATAAGCCCCCATATTAACTGTAAAACTAGAAATGTAGTGTATAGCATAAGATGTACTGAAGGACAATGTAGAGACAAATATATAGTGTACATAAGTGAGACAGCTCGTAGTGTAGGGGAACGGATAAATGAACACTGGCGAGACCTTCAAGATAATAAAGAATCATCTGTACTCTACCAACATGCTAAAATAGAACACAAGAGTAAATTAGAGAACATAGAAATAAAAATAGAATCTACACACAGAAAAGACGCAATGTTTAGACAAATTACAGAGGCAATAAACATAAAAGAATTACAACCAAAATTAAATAGAAAATATGAGTGGAACAGCAACATCACAACTTACAAAATGAAAACACACACACACATAGAACAAACAACCAACCAGTAACATGTAAATAAACAAATAAATAAATGAACATAAACACACACAGACACCCGGATGTGGCGCATGCGCAGACTGAGCACACAACACACACACAGAAACAAAATGGCGTAGGACAGAACAAAGGAGAGGCACAGAAACAAAGAAAGGAATCCCCAGTCACTGAAGAGGTCACAGAGTGTGTGACGAAAGAACTATGACTATATATAAACAACTATCTGGTTGTGGAACTAACCAACCAACCAGAAATTTATAAATTTATTATAATAAATTGAAGTGAAAGCAACTGGTGCGTGTGTTTCTTATTGGCAACATGACCCTCCCAAAGTATAACAATATCGGTTTCAACACACGATTTCAGATAAAGAATCTTGCTAAACAAATTCAGAAACGAAATATATATATATACATATATAGATATACATATATATATATATGCACACACACACACACACACACACACACACACACACACACACACACACACACACACACACACACACACACACACACACACACACACACACACACATATATATATATACGTATATGTTTAAATATTTGTAAATATACATGTATTTCTCTTTCTTTTTATATAAAGCGTGTTTACTTCTATACATTCTATTGATATAAATATTTATTATTTGTATATACACACATATATACGGGCATATAAACAGTTGTAGAATTAGATAGATAGATAGATAGATAGACAGATAGATAGATAGATTTCTTTATTTACCATAAAGGCATAAAAAGAAGGGACAAATACAAAGGGGGAGTTTACATATAATCGAGTAAAAAGGGTGTAACATGAAAATAATCGAAAATAACCTCAAAAGGGAGGGGACGTGATGGGGGTTGCACACACCCCCGAAAAAGTGTGCAATCCTTTGCCCGGGGAGCACATGGAGAAGGTGCTCCCCTCTCCTTTACTTCTTTACCTACAGGATGGTATACAGAGAAGGCCCATTTACACGAGCCATTCTCGCCACTATCACCCACCTTTCATAAAACTGCCTGTGGCCAAGCACCTCTCTCTCCATTCTTATCTTTCTTCCGAAGTGATATCGGAAGAAGTAGACCAGACTATGGCCAGAGAGGAAGTTGCCTGACCTCAGACCTTTCAATCGTGTCCACCAAACAACCTCTTTCAACATGGCTATTACGCACAGAAAAACCGCCTTTGCTTCCTTTGTGAAGAGGGGAGGCGGTTTGATTGTCATCACGGACTCGGCGGTCAATTTAATCGGCGCCACCCGCGACAGCAGTCGTTCGGCGTAGCCCCACAGATCAGCCACGCCCGGACATTGCACCAATGCGTGCGCAACGGTTTCTTCGTGACGCACGCATCTAGGGCAAATCTTTTTTGAGGGATCCCTGCCCGGGCGCCCGTGTCTGTAGAGCCTCTCTCGAACGGGTAGAGCCCCCCGGTAGCACTGCCAGGTCAGTGACTTCTGGAAGTTGTCCATTGGTCCTTGGCCGAAAGTCCTACCGAACAGGCTGGCCAGTTCGTCTTCTTCCATGTCCAGCGACTCTCCAAGGGTGTTATAGACAGACAGATAGATAGATAGATAGATAGATAGATAGATAGATAGATAGATAGATAGATAGATAGATAGATATGTTTCTTTTATTTGCCACAAGGGCATCAAAAGTGGGACAAGTACAATGGAGGGAGTTTACAAAACAAGGCGTCCTCAATAGGGAGGAGGCAATAACAATATATAAAAATAAAATAAAATATAACAAAAAATAGAATTATAACAAAATCCTCAATAGAGAGGAGGCGCCTTGGGGGGTCGCACACACCCCCGAAAAAAGTGTGCAACCCTTTTCCTCAGGAGCACAGAGAGGGGGTGCTCCCTCGTTCCTTCCTCTTTTCCACCTACAGGCTTATGTAAAGAGAAGGCCCATTCACACGGGCCATTCTCGCCACTTTCACCCACCTTTCATAAAAACGACTGGGGTGCAGCACCTCTCTCTCCATCCTGATCCTTCTTCCGAAATGATATCGGAAGAAACGGACCAGTTGTTGGCCAGAGAGAAAGGTGCCTGACCTCAGTCCTTTCAGACGCGTCCACCATACAACCTCTTTCGCCATGGCTATTACGCACAGAAACACCGCCTCTGCTTCATCTTTGAAGGGGGGAGGCGGCTTGATCATCACAATAGACTCGGTGGTCAACCGGATCGGTCCCACCTTTGACAGCAGTTGTTCGACATAGCCCCACAGATCGGCTACGCCCGAGCAGTGTACCAATGCGTGTGCAACGGTTTCCTCGTCGCACACGCATCTGGGACAGATCTTTTTGGCGGGGTCCTTACCCGGGCGCCCGTGTCTGTAGAGCCTTTCTCGAACGGGTAAAGCTCCTCGGTAGCACTGCCAGGCCAGGGACTTCTGGAAGTTGTCCATAGGTCCCGGGCTGAATGTCCTACCGAACAGGCCGGCCAGTTCGTCCTCCTCCATGTCTAGGGCTTCTCCGAGGGCGTCGTCGCACCTGCTGCGTACCAGCCCTCTATAGAATGTTGCGGTGGAGTCTCCACTGATAACCGGATCCGCCTGCCAGAGGGCGGTGAGCGCCTGGGCACACTCAGTGTGCCAGGCGCCCAGTTTTCTCGGTCTTTGCTTGACCCAGGATTGCAGCTCGGTGAGTGAGACGAGTCTGGGAAAGGTTCGTCTCACAAACGAGGCCCACACCGGTTGTCCGGTGAGGAATACGTAGAGGTGCCGTAGCCTTAATGCGTGTTTACGCATCATTAGCCACGGCATCCCCAGCCCCCCTTTCGAAGGGTGTTGACAGCAGATGGATCTCCTCACCATAGGAGCCCGCCTCTTCCAAAGGAATTGGAAGAGCGCGCGCTCCATCTTGGTGAGGGTTTCCCTTGGGCAGGGCACTACGGTCAGGCGGTAGTAGATGACGGACGCTATGTAGGTGTTCGCCACCTCCGCCCGACCTTTCAGGGATAGTTTGCAACTGGCCCACTTCTGGGTCAGTGCAAACACCCTGTTCGTAACCTCCGCCCAGTTTTTCTCCACCTGGAGGTCCGGTCCGAACCAGACCCCGAGCAACTTCACCGGGCCCTCCGTCCAGCGTCCGACGACGCCATAGATAGATAGATAGATAACTTTCTTTTTATTTGCCACCAGGGCATCAAAAGTGGGACAAGTACAAAGGAGGGAGTTTACATGCAAAGGCGTCCTGAATATGGAGGAGGCAATAACAAGATATAAAAGTATAAAAATAAAATAAAATATAATAAAATAAATTTTGTAACAAAATCCTCAATAGGGAGGAGGCGCCTTGGGGGGTCGCCCCCCCCCCCGAAAAAAAGTGTGCAACCCTTCTCCCCAGGAGCACAGAGAGGGGGTGCTCCCTTGGTCTTTCATCTTCCTCACCTATAGTCTGATGTAGAGTGAAGGCCCATTCACACGGGCCATTCTCGCCACTTTCACCTATCTTTCATAAAAATAGATAGATAGATAGATAGATAGACGGGTAAATACAAGAATGGCATAAAGACAGTGAGACACAGAGATTTGATAAGTATAATACGTGCATCTACATACATACGTAGATGGATAGGTCGGTAAATATAACTTTGATAGATTTTTGACTGAATTCATTCAGTATATGTCTAACTTAATAGCACAAGCTTTTAAATAATTTATTGAACAGGTTGTCACTTCTGAAAAATTAGTTCAAGAGGAGTGGTTGTATCTCTTGCTTCTCTGCTAGCTAAGCCAATAGTGAAGGTGGTTTATCTAGAATTTCTGGAAGGAATTTATACTGGTGCCATTTGAAGGTTGTGGTATTATTTTCTTCCTTCATTTGTTTCTCTATAATGTTGATTAAAGCAGGGCCAGTTGAGGAGAAATAGTTATGTTGTTATATAATATGAGCAAGGTTTTGAAGCGGGGTATTTTAAAACTTGATGCTAACTTCATTTGAACAATATTGATGGAATCATCGTACAAATGTAGCATTGACGACGGTATCAAAGACAGTATGGCTTTAACTTTTCCAGCAGATCCCAGTATTGAGGCCTGTTATATCATTGATTATTTTTGTAATTGACGTCTGAGGAGCTTCAGTTCTCATATGTTTTGTATAGGGAAGCTACAACGGACAAACGTATTTAAGGTGGGACTGAGCAAAAGCAGAAAAGAGTAGAAAAGGCATCTGGATCTCTAAACAGGAAAATTCTAAGATTTCAAGAGCACATCCTGCGAGTCATATCAATATTGTTGTTGTTGTGGGTGCTCAAGATTAGGCTGTTATCGACAATTACACCTAAGTCTCTGATATTATGTGATATCACAGGGAGATCTCCCAAAAGAAGAGAATAATTTAAAGTGGATTAGCTCAAAACTTTTCTCGTTTAGCAGCTGCACGCAAATTCGGTTGAATGTATAGCCAGCCACACCCACACATGCGCACAAACACAAACACACATATCCCAAATGGCTGGCTGGATATACACGAACATTGTTCTCCGTTTCTCCCTCTTCCCACCCTCTATCTTTCTATTTCATCTTTTAATTCTCATTCTATTTTCTGATGAAGGACTGCGCGTAAATACTCTTTCCCTACTATATCAAGCGTTAAACTGATATATTTCTTCATTGTACTGTGTTTTTTGCTTTGTTATTTCCGTATGTGGAGAGTTGTTACATTATAAATCTGCTCAGTTGTTAATATGGAGGTGGTGATATTTTTCAAAAGCCTAAGTAAGAATCTATCCCCGTGAGGACACTTGCCAATGATTTCAGTCTGTGGATAATATTTATCCTCTCAGTTACACAAAGCATACATTTTTAGATCCATTTGTGTATGGTCAATATTTGTTCAACACCTTTCATTTAATTCTGTAGCCAACGGTTTTTCTCTTTCAAGTTCCAGCTGTGAATTACCAAGGTCGTTGTATTTTCTGAAAGGTGTTTGATGTTTGGTGATTGTAAAATCTCTTTGAATTTGTGTGTACAAGTATATCTTAAAATTATTTTTTCTTTAATCCGACAGAATGAATAATTTTATAATTGTTACATTAAATATTTGGAGTGAAATAACAATCTTATCGAATATTAGATATCAAATATCTAAAAAATACTTTTTCCATGTACTCTGTGAGCAATTCCAACATATGTGCACACACACAAACACACACAAACACACACACACACACACACACACACGCACGCACGCACGCACGCACGCACGCACGCACGCACGCACGCACGCACGCACGCACGCACGCACACACACACACACACACACTCACACACACACACACACACACGACACACACACACACACTGTGTGGAATTGAACAGTAATATATAAGAAATAAAGTAAAGAACTTTCAAAACACCTAAATGATTCCTCGCCTCATTTTTCAGAATAATGTAATTGTTTCTACTTTAGGCACAAGGCCAGCAATTACTCAGTGCATTACTGGTACTTTATTTTATCGACCCCGTAAGGATGAAAGGCAAAGTCAACCTCGGCGGGATTTGAACTCAGAATAATGTAATGAAAGGTATTTAGGTTTCAGTAAAGGATACTATTCAATACTTTGTAAGAAGTGAAACATTATACTTCATTGTAGTGTTCACCAACAGCAGCAAACGTTGTAATACCATTTCCCCTTGACGACCGGCTGCCCCTCCTGTTGCTAACTCTTTTGATCGTTTCTAACGACATACAGGAATACAGAGTACCTTTCATTCTAGTATACATAAAAAATAGAAATAAAATTTGGGTAAAATAATATATTTTTACGAATATATTTCTTTTAAAAATACTTATTGAGAGTTATTGAAACAGTATTTTTATCTTTTTATTTCTTTTTCTCTGAATATATCTGCCTGTAGAAGTAAAGGTATTTGTTCAAGTGTCGCCAAACTTCGTTGTTCTGTTCAATGATCCATCATTAATTCCTTGAACTTTTCCAATTCGCGAAACATAGTATCAAATAATTTTGTGTTCATTTCATTCGTTTGTTGTGGTCATTTATTCATCAACATTTGTTGCCTATTTCTTCGAATACAAGCTTTAGACACGAATTAACAGCAGAATTTTTTGCTTGTCATTTTTTATCCATTGTTATTAGGGTTAGATTACCTATAACAAACTAAAAAGAAAGTCTAAAGTCTGTCTTAAGCCAGAAGGCTCATTTGGCCGGTGCTTATCCCGGTTTCATAGCGTGAAGCGACTGAGATACAAGACTTCCCCCTGGACAGGACACCAGTCCATCGCAGGGTTAAACCTCCAGCTATTGCTGGTACTCATTTTCAGCTGAGTGTACGGGAGTAACGTGAAATGAAGTGTTTTGCTCAATACCACAACACACAGCCCAAGAATCGAACCTACGACATTACGATCGTAAGTCCAACACTCTTACCACTAGGCCACGTGCTTCCACTCGTATAACAAACACCTTAATGGAATTGAGTAACACAATTGCTATACAATTTACACCGAGACTATGACTATGAAAACAATAAACATTTAATTGTACTTTTGAGAAGGTTTGAAAACAATTTTCCACAAGCCATTTTAATATATTACAGTGCTAACTGAAGTTGAACACCGTTTTTCTTTCAGGATTTTTTTTTTTGTATGTATGTATGTATGCAAGTATGTGTAAATATATAAGTTGTTTCTCATGTTTTAGTCCCTTAGTAGAATCGGTAAATTTAATTGGATGTGTGTAAAGATTTCGGCATTCTTTGGGTTAAAAGTAGAAATATTTTTTTTCTTTGTTTCTCGGAGTTCTTAGATGTCAATTTGCTTTGGTTTTTGTATAGTATTATTGATTAAATTCAGAGGACATTTCCTCTTGATGAGCTTTATTTTCATCTCTTCTAGTCTGCGGTCTCTTGCTGTTAGGTTTGAAACTATTGTATATGTCCACTTAGTTAAATTGAATGGACCGGGTCTCTTTTGGATGAGCTGATATAAAAAGGAGGTATTGTCGGGTGGAGGTATTTTTGTAATATATATCAGTTTCTACTTTTGTGTTTCTTTTCATTATTAGTATATCTAAACGGGAGTTTTTCGTCGCTGAACTCTTCTCTATATCTATCAATATCTATCTCTATCAATCCTCTAACTCTATTCATTACTACCAAACTCTTCCCCTCTCTACATCAACCATACAACACTCTCTCCCCTTTCCTCTCTCTATATCAATTACCACTTGATATAGACGTGAATTACTTCGCTCCGGACTTTTACGGATTATTGTAAAAAAAACTGTGAGTTCATTGCTCAATTTAATAGCATTGTTTAGTTTAACCCCTTGCCTGGGCCTTCAGACGTTGAGTCAACTAATTTTCGCCCCTTTCTGGGGCGAAATTTTCATTTTCATCTCAAAACTTTGTAGACTTGGTAGTCAGCAATGGATGCCATTTCCACCTCGCACACTGCCGTGAGTGCCACGCCCACTAATAAAAGTGGTGGAGGGAAGGTAGGAGTACAAATTTTGCAGCCTTCCCCCCCTCGCATTATCGAAAAACGTTGAAAATATTGAAACAACGAAACCAAACCCGGTAAATAATACCAGCACCAACAACAAGAACAATGACAATAACACCACAACCAACAACTGCAACAATAGCAACACCAAGGAAAACATGAACAATATTACCAACAATGACAACAACAGCAGCTACAAAAAAGACACAACACCAAAACAACATTCGCACAGACTAAAAAAAAACGAACTATACACGCCAATAGACATAACAAATGCTAAACAACTACTACAAGACGCAAAACAATTCGTGACTTTTGGCGAAACCGGTGCTTTTAGCATCAATTCTCCACAGGAATTACGTAGATAGGCTGTCCTGAAAACCACAGTTTTCAGTACAATATCGAACGAAACAAGAAAAGCAGCTCAATTATCACAAAATGAAATTGAGCTGGTTCTAAAAGATGCAATGAAGGACATAACCTTCACACAAAAAGGTAAACTGTTTGGTAGCATTTCGGTGCTAATGAACAACCAGTCAACAGCACAAAAGTACTCGGTATCACCCATTGTGTCCCCCCGCTTCACCTTTTCCCCACATACAGGGGAAAAAGGACACAAAGAATAAAAATAATGAGTATCACACCAAATGTAAATATTTGGTGGATATTATGTGGAATCATTGACTTTGATGAAGACAAGATAATTTCAATAGGAAAGTCCTCCGGAGGTGTATTTGGTGGGACCAGCGTAGAAGTTCTGGTGCAAATGAGCCCAGAACGAATAGCGAATATCCCACAACGCGTGCCTCTGGACGGGCTAACTTATATAAACATTTCAGTGGAGGGAAGGCGGCCGTCATGTTACCACTGCTTAAGCAGGGGTCACCTGAGGGCTGCCTGTCCTCAATTAACGAGTAAAAAAAAAGGCTCTTCTGCCAACCCCGAACACAACAACACAGCCACCACCACCACCACCACCACCACAACAACAACAACAACAACAACAACAACAACAACAACAACCACAACAACACGGAAAAATAACAACACAAAACACTGTTCCACCCAACCCCTCCCCACCTAAAACAAATACAAAAGCAACCACAACAAAACCCCAAAATATAACCCTCCCCAACAACACGGAAGAGAACTCCGTATCAACGTCACCCAGTGACGACGAGGGAGAACCCTTTCAACAGGTGAAAAGGAAAAAAAAAGGCACCACATCAACAAAAATGCTACAAACACACAACCACCAGCACAAACAACAAACATCACAAACAAAAAAACCCACCCCTCCCCAAAACATAACACATACTACAAAACGCAAACACGCACAAACAAAAACAAACACAACACAACAAAAACTCTATACATACATTAACAAGAACAATAAAACGTTGATGAAAGCAATAGAAAATAACCCTTCGGTTTCCACCGAAGGGATCACTTTCACCTACGCAGCGAGCAAACCGCACCTAATGATGATTAGGGTCCCAACGGAAACCTATGTAACTTTGAAAAAGAACCATCCAATGCATGTGGGGGACCAACTGCACCAAACCACTTAACCACGTCCTATTGAGATGTTTCCCCACCCCCACACCAGACACCCACACCCCACCAAACACCCTAATCCCACCACACACTGATGTCCTCACCCCACCACAAACCACCACCCCACCAAACAACCCTTCCAACACCCCCATGGAAATTATGCAGCCTGGTCCCCAGGAGACGAAGAGGTAAGTAATTTCCTTTCCTCTTCCTTTTTAACTCTTCAGCACCAACATGGCCAATATAAGAGTGGGATGTGTGAATGCACGCGGCTTGGGGATGTACTGGAAACAGGGCAAACTCTTAAATGACCTCAGATCGCACAGAGTGGATGTAATGGTTATTTGCGAGTCCAGGATCAGCAGCGAGCGCCAACTGGCCCCCATCTTCGACGACTTTGAGATCTACGCATCTCTCTGTCAGCCGAGGGGTGGGGGTGGGGTTGTCGTTCTGCTGCGAAAATACCTAGGTCTTGCCACACAGAAGGTACACCTGGACCCGGAGGGTCGACTGGTGGTTTTAGACGTCGGCAGTGGTGAAGGTTGAGCTTTCAGGCTGGTGGCAGCGTATGCCCCATCTGGGACACGGCGACCGGACTTCTTCCGACGCCTGGAGAATTTCCTGGGAACGTCTCGCTCCTTGCTTTTAGTGGGGGACTGGAATGGTATCCTGGATGCACGTTGGGACTATGTAGGGGCATGTCCCGATAGAGGGGGGTGTAACAGCCTCAAACGATTAATCGGCCGATTTGATCTGGCCGATAGATATTGACTAGATTTTCCGACTGTGCCACTGTGGACGTAGACTAATCGTAGCGGAACATCTAGGTCGTACCTAGATAGGTTCCTAGTTAGAAATAAGGATAGGGACATATTAAGCTGTCCACGAATGTTCATGGTTGACTATTCGGATCACAAGTTGGTGACCGGAGTGGTCAACCTCGATAGAACTCATAGACAGGGACGCGGCTACTGGAAGCTAAACTTGTCTTTACCGACAAACAAAGCTTACAGTAAGCGGATTAGCAGACTAGTTAAGCAGCGTTTGACGGGGGCAATTGTCAACAGCAGGTGGTGGGGCTCTCTCAAGAGAGAAATTAGAATAGAATCGATAGGTTTTAGTCGGGAATTAGCATCAGATAGGAATAGAACTAAAAGGGAATTAACAAATAGAATAGAAGAGGCGATTAGGAGTGGCAACATGGCCGGCGTGCTGGCATCAAGAACGGCCCTAGACCAGTTCTTTGATGCGAAGCACGAGGGCTGCGTTGTCAGGAGTAAAATACGTGCTCTGGGTAACGAGGGAGCCAAAGCTGTTAGCTGGGCCCGAGTGACAGAGGCAAAAAGTGGAACAAGTCCACGATTCGGTCTTTGAAGGACCAGGATGGACGCGTGATCCTTGAACCTGAGCGGATGAGCGCGGCCTTTCAACGGCGCTTTGCACGACTGTTCGGGAGGGGCGGCGGGCTGGGTGGGGCCATGGATTTCGGTCCATACCTCGACAGTCTGGCGCGGCTCTAGGACGGGGAGGCGAAGTCCTGCGAGAGGCCGATTTCATCCGCTGAAATAGGGGAAGCGCTGAGCCAATGCGGCAAACGCAAATATCCGGGTCTCGATGGTCTACCATACGAACTTTATGTAGCGATGCCGGGCTTGTTCTCCGGTCTCCTCGAGGCGGTCTACTGCAACTGGCAACAGAACGGGAGAATTCCCAGTTCTGTGACCAAGGGCGTAGTCACGCTGGTGAGGAAGGACGAGAACAAGGGGGATGACATAGATAACTTTAGGCCCATAACTCTGCTAAACACAGAGTTAAAGATTTTGGCCAGGGTGTTCGAGAAGAGGTTGGCGCTTGTCGTCGGGAACCTGGTGGGAGAAGCGCAGACATGCGCAATCCCGTCCAGGTCCATACACGACAACCTCCACCTCATGCGATACATCGTAGAGAGGGTAGGGAACGAACCCGGCTTTGGTGGGGCCCTGATCAACTTGGATCAATCTAAGGCGTTCGATAGGGTTGACCATCGGTACCTGGATGCGGTGCTCGCGGCGGCAGGCTTCGGACCCGTTTTCAGGGGCTGGATTGCTGCAATGCACAGCAGCAACACCTGCTCGAGGGTCAAGGTGAACGGCTACCTGTCGGAGCCGTCCCAAATCACGCGATCCATCCGACAGGGATGCCCTCTCTCCTCCCTCCTGTATGTGCTGGCTCTCGAGCCACTACTGCAGAAGCTGGAGCTGTTGCAGAGCATCCCCTTGGAACCGGGATTGCGGAAAGCAGTGTCGCCGATGACGTGACAGTAATGGTGTCGTGCGCCTCGGAAATCGGGCAGATCGGCACCTTACTGGAGGAATATGAAAGGTTCACAGGAGCCAAGCTGAACCGGGACAAGTCCGTCGGTTTGCTACTCGAGACGTGGAGGGGCAAAACGATGCCCTCCGACGGCATCGTCGGACGCTGGATGGAGGGACCGGTGAAGCTGCTCGGGGTCTGGTTCGGACCGGACCTCCAGGTGGAGAAAAACTGGGACGAGGTAACGGGCAAGGTGTTTGCACTCGCCCAGAAGTGGGCCGAGTGCAAACTATCCCTGAAAGGTCGAGTGGAGGTGGCGAACGCTTATATAGCGTCCGTCATCTACTACCGCTTGACCGTCGTGCCTTGCCCAGAGAAAACACTCGCCAAAATGGAGCGCGCGCTCTTCCGATTTCTTTGGAAGAAGCGGGCTCCCTTGGTGAGAAGATCCATCTGCTGTCAACACCCTTCGAACGGAGGGCTGGGGATGCCGTGGCTGACGATGCGTAGACACGCATTAAGGCTACGGCACCTCCAGGTATTCCTCACCGGTCAGCCGGTGTGGGCCCTGTTTGTGAGGCGAGCCTTTCCGAGACTCGTCTCACTCACCGAGCTGCAATCCTGGGTCAAGCAAAGACCAAGAAAAGTGGGCGACTGGCACATTGAATGTGCCCAGGCGCTCACGGCCCTCTGGCAAGCGGATCCGGCAATCAGTGGAGACTCAACCTCAACATTCTATAGAGGATTGGTGCGCAGTAAATGCGACGACGCTCTCGGAGAGGCTCTGGGCTTGGAGGAAGATGAGCTGGCCAGTCTGTTCGGTAGGACGTTTGGCTCGGGACCGATGGACAACTTCCAAAAGTCCCTGGCTTGGCAATGTTACCGAGGAGCTCTACCCGTTCGGGACAAGCTCTACAGACACGGGCGCCCGGGTAGGGACCCCTCGAAGAAGATCTGTCCAAGATGCGTGCGTGACGAGGAAACCGTCGCACACGCATTCGTACACTGCCCGGGCGTTGCTGACCTGTGGGGCTATCTGGAACGACTACTGTCGCGGGTGGGACCAATCCGGTTGACCACCGAGAACATTGTCACGATCAAACCGCCTCCCCCTTTCAAAAACGAATGTGAGGCGGTTTTCTTCTGTGTGATAGCTATGGCGAAAGAAGTTGTATGGTGGACAAGGTTGAAATGGCTGAGGTCAGACACCTTTCTCTCCGGCCAACAACTGGTCTTTTTTATCAAGTACCACTTTAGAAGAAGGATCAGAATGGAGAGAGAGGTGCTCTACCCCAGCAAGTTTTATGAAAGGTGGGTGAAAGTAGCGAGAATGGCCCGAGTGAATGGGCCTTCTCTCTATATCAGCCTGTAGGTGAGAGAGGAGAAGAATGAGAAGAGGAAGGAAGCACCCGCTCTTTGTGCTCCTGAAGAGGAGGGTTGCACATTTTTTCGGGGGTGTGTGTGACCCATGTCAACGCCCCTCCCTATTGAGGACATCGATTGTTAAATTTAATTTGTTATATGTTTTTTACACGTCTTTTTAAATGTATGTAAACTCCCCCCTTTGTATTTGTCCCAATCTTTGATGCCCTGGTGGCAAATAAATAGAAATTTATATCTACTATTCGGAACTCTCTTCCAATATCCCTCTCTATATCAATTAACGCCAAACTACCCTCCTCTGTATATCCACTATATATTCTCTGTATATCCACTACACGGAACTCTCTTCAAATTCCTCTCTCTATATCAATAAACATCAATATCTCCCCCTCTGTATATCTAATATACAACACACTCTCACAACCTCCCTCTCTATATCAATTATCACCAAACACTCCCCCTCTCTATCTATATCTATCTCTCCCATCTGTCTCTTCATAATATGTACATCAATTGGGAAGAAAAATATAATTATTGGGTGTGTGTGTGTGGGGGGGGGGGGGGTATCACTGAGACGCATTTTTTGAAAGTGCGGCCTCATCAGAAATGACAGGGATAAACAACAACGATAACAGCAATATCATCAACAACGACAGCTAGAAATTAACAAAAAAAGCCACTTCGGTGGTCGTTCGACCTGCTAGAAGCAGCAACCACATCTCTTTTAAATCACCCTACCATCTTGAATGAATACATTCGCCAATGTATCCCTTAGTATATACACAAAAAGATGACTACTGACCTGGTAAATGTACTAAAAGATGAGGGTTGACCTGAAGTCAAATAAGAAAACAAATAAAAAAATAAAAAATAAACTAAGGGAAATAATTGTTTCTACTTTTGGCACAAGGTCAGCAAAAACTCAGTGTATTACTGGTACTTTATTTTATCGACCCCGTAAGGATGAAAGGCAAAGTTAACCTCGTCGGGATTTGAACTCAGAATGGCAAGGGACGTAACTCTATTCGTCAAAGCATGGCGTCCGACCCTCTACCGATACTGCCAATCCACCGCCCTAAGGGAAATAATTGTTTCTACTTTTGGTACAAAGCCAGCAATTATCTAAGTGTATTACAGGTACTTTATTTTATCGATCCCGTAAGGATGAAAGGCAAAGTTAACCTCTACCGATACTGCCAAATCAAAGTTAACCTCTACCGATACTGCCAAATCATCACCGGGAAATAATAAGTAAATAAGTAAAGGTGAGTTATTTCCCTTGTGAGATAACGCAAGCGCTTTACGTATCTACACCGACAAGTCATTTTTACCTAATTTCGGTTTTTATTTGAAGTTATTTTTCTAACTTTCTTTTATTAATTTGTCAGTGCAGAAAGTTTGTTTAATTTAATCATCTGTAGCTCAATGTCTGTGGAAGGCGAGGAAATTCCAGACGATAGCAATTCTTAATAGAAAGCACCCTCTCTCTCTGAAGTGAATCTGGGTGGAAGATGTATGCAGTTGGCTAATTCTGCAGAGAGCTCATAGTAGTACAAAAGAAGTGAGAAAGAGAAGCAATAGAATGTTTTTTGAGTTAGTGATTTTAGTTGCTTAAGTAACAAAGCTGATCTGTATACATATTAGTGAATTCACGTAATGTAGCAGTTTTAAGTTTGCTTTAAAACAAACTCAAGATCTTTAGAAAAATTCATGTTGTTATATTTTAATTCATATTAATTAATATTCAAAAAGAAAGAAAAAAAGAAAGCGAAAGGCAAGGGCTCTAGGGTCACAGAAGAATATTGATGATGAGCTCTGATAAAGAAATTATCAACCCGTTCAAATGCACCACGGAATTTGACCCGTCTAAGCTGTCGCTTTCTCAACTTAACTTCATAAATGCCTCAAGTTCGTTGGCTAATATCAAGTTTTAGCTAAAATGATATACAGCGAAAACCTTGTATTTATTTCGATTAACTTTATCCCGTAATAGATTATCTATATACATTCTTCTTTCAAATATGTAGATTGATAAAATAAGAAAATATAAGCGGTCGTAAAAACGTAATTCGATTCACCGGTGGAATACATATCTATGAAACCAATGACCACCAGCTTCATCAAGCAGCAGCTAGCTTCCCATCACAACTAGAGCCAGCGGGCCTTGACCGTGGAGACGGCAAGCACCCCGATGTAATCACCCTCTTCCCATTCGAAGGAGGTAGATCCCTCATCTGGGCCACCACTTGTTGTGACACGTTTTCCGCTTCCAAATTAGTTGCTTCGGCCACAAACCCTGATATCACGGCTCGCTATGCAAAGGAAAGGAAAATAAACAAATACCGGGAATGTCTGGTCGCTTTGTCTTCCCATCAGTTGCCGTCGAGACCTCAGGCGTACTTGGACCCTGTACTGCCGAACTCCGCCGCGGCGGCCCGTCTGAGGAAAGATCCCCGCGAGATGGTGTGGCTGTTGCAACGGGTGTCTCTGGCCATTGTCTGCGGGTATGCTTTTGCGGTCCTGTCCGCGGGGCGCAGCCCCATTACAGCCGCGCTCTAGGCCCAGATCCCAATCACCCTCACCTGCCCCATTCTTAGTTTCTCGTAATCTCTGTGACTGTTATCAGTTGCTGTGAGTCATGGCAGGATGACGATATAGTTATTGACGTCCATCCTACAATGCGGCTTACCACTCAACCCAAATAGTTGAGTGAAGTGCTGTTGGAAAAAGCCACACACATCTGCTTGAAATCGAATAAAATGTACTCATCATGAGCCTCCCAAAATGAATTGTGACTTTGTTGTCAGGTTGCACTTCTGCCACACGGGCCTATTGAACAGCTTTCGTTCTTTCACGCCTATGAGAAGGCACCTTAGCTATGAAACCACAGTTGTCGTGCTTCACGTTGAAAAATTGATCGAAGCTAACATCTCCGTAACTCGCCGGTCGCGATCTCTTTCCTACTCACTTCTTCTGTATTAACTAGATCTCCCCACAATCTAGTTTTCTCAAACGCTACTCCCGCTAATCACTTTTCAGAACGAAGCATCATTTGTTGCTCGCTTGAATAATTTTCTAGTTTATTCACTGCGAGCTTTGAGCGCCTAGAACGACGCATTCAGTTACCAGCATCTGGGTTCCTGCTTAGGAAAACTATCTAGTCCGACAGAACAGATGACAAATTTGTATCTGTGTAGCCGAGGAATTTTTAATTGTGTTCAACCTACGCCATCTCTATTCACTGGCCTAGATAATACTCTACCTAGAAACGATATAGATGACCCGATGCGGTTTGTCATGTTCACATTGGTACATTCGAGGTATCCCGTCGGTACCTGTTAGATGCCTGGAAATGTTAGAGTATGGTTTCGATACTTTTGCATTCCGTCTTCTTTCGAGTAGCTTCCCACAGTTCCAGCGTACATCCAAGATGGTGTTCCAATGTCCGACAAATACTAAAGAGAGGAACGTTTCTCGAAAGCCCTCTAGACACTAAAAGGCACCTGCCATCTCACCTCTGCCGTAGATGACTACTCGTCTAAATATTTGGCTTTCGTTGCTGGTCACTTCCAGCGGCACTGGACTTGTCCCTTCGCTTCTCTATCTCGACTGACTTGGAGATACGTATTTTGTCTGTTTGTTATAATTTTATAGAGTTCTGATTAATTGATTATTTATTTAATTCATTCATTCATAAAAAAAAATCCAGCTGAAGGTGGACACCACTCATATATGTGTTTATGCCTGATGTATAAATATGTATGTGAACCCCCCCTCTCTCTCTCTCTCTCTCTCTCTCTCTCTCTCTCTCTATATATATATATATATATATATATATATATATATATATGTGTGTGTGTGTGTATGTGTGTATATATATATATATATATATATATAATATGGATAGTTGAATACTTCATCTAGTTTTTCTTATTTTTTCATTACACACACACACACACACACACACACACATATATATATATAGTTATAGATATATACATACATGCACACGCACACATATAAACATATCAGTGGCGAAGGGTAATCTGGAAAGCAGGGCATGCAGTCCAATCGCCATGGCGGAAAGTGGTGATGTGCAGCCTTACCCCCCCCCTCCCCATCCCTCTAAATGACCCTCCCGGTCAAAGCCGCATGTAGTGTTATCTAGTGTGTGTGTGTGTGTGTGTGTGTGTGTGTGTGTGTGTGTGTGTGTGTGTGTGTGTGTGTGTGTGTGTTTGTGTGTGTGTGTGTGTGTGTGTGTGTGTGTGTGTGTGTGTGTTTGTGTGTGTGTGTGTGTGTGTTATCTGTTTATGTGTCTACGATTTAGTAAGCAGTCAAAATTCTGCTTGCGCCAAAGCTGTCGTGTGTTTGTGTGTATGTGTATGTGTGTGTGTGTGTTATCTTTTTTGTGTCTATACGTTTTAGTAAGCAGCCAAAATTCTGCTTGCTTCAACCGACGCAATTGATCAACTCAAGATTCTATAATGCATGCACTGCATGCATTGCATGCACGGACCCTTCGCCCCTGAAACATATACTTACAGATACATAAAGCTTGTGCCAATAATGAATCAAACATTTTTAGCATTGATTGTTTGTATAAATCAATTTTGTTATTAAATTAATTTAATTTAGGATATAACAGTGTTTATTCTAACTGTATAGTTAATGAAAATAGACCCTATATACACACTCTTTATTAAAGATATAAAACAGTATAATTTTCAATGGTATTTATTTAGAATCGTCAAATGTGTTTTCAACAAAACGTGATATACAAGATAAAAGCTTAATCATTTCTACATCATGTACTTCAATTTGTTATGTAGTTCTTAAATGTTTTCTTTTCGAATTCTCTTGTTATTTTTCCAACGTTTCAATTCAATCACATGAAACTATATAAACGCATTTTAGCTGTGTATGATATTGTAATGTTAATTTTATGAGCTGTTTGTGCCCCTGGATTCTGTGATGTACATAAGATTCGACTTACAGTTAACATTAGAAAATAAAACTGTACTAAGAATTGTGTATAGACTGGTACGGGAGGCAGACCTGCCAACCTCTAAAAACCCAAACGGGGAGAAACGGAGCAAAATAGGGAGATTTTACATAATGAAAACTGTAGCGGTTGTCTCCCTTGTTTTGATTGGGATCTAGACGGGAGGTGGAACCCTTTCTGCGACTTCCGGTCAGAGCCCTATAAAACTAACAACTTTAAGCTTCCTTTCTCTCTTTGCCTTTTCGGCACCAGGTCAAGAGTCTTCTCATTTGGCTCTGCCATTAATTTGGCCAACAGGCGCCTGGCCTTAGCCAGGCGCCCTCTGCCAGCCGCGTTTGCCTGGCAATCAAAACGGTAACTACTAACTTTGTTTCATTCTAACATCTATCTTTGACATGTCAAGTATTCTATCTACCGTTAATTAAATATTATACACACAAACCATGTCTCGTTTTGTTACTACCCATTTCACCCAGTATCCTCGCTATATTGGTAACCCTGACGTGATACGAACACGCAGCCGTTCATCGCTATAAGTGGTCACCCCCCCCCAAAAGAAAAAAATAGCACATCTGGTTTTGTGAGTAACATTACGAATACACAGCAAATTTAGCGACAAACAATGAAACTACTCAAGGACACGCACACACGCACATGTGGAATTCGCACAGACATACTTTTTCTCTCACGCATCAATTAACTGTCGCATTTCACCAATATATATATATATGTTTCTCGTTTCTTACAACGAACACTTTCAAAACAAAAAAAAACATTTCACGATATATATATATATATGTTTCTCGTTTCTTACAACGAACTCTTTCAAAACACAAAAAAAAAAAGAAATTTGATATTCTTTAAATAACATTTCAACAGGAACATTTATTTTCGATGAACCATTGCCTTTTTGTTCATCGTTTTCTTCATCGTTCAATTTTTTTTTTTTTTTTTTTTCCCCCAAAGTTCACACCAATAATTATGCTGATTGAAGCCTTTCTTTTTCATCATTGTCACTTTCAACATTGCACTATATTTTTCTCGCGCGTTAGAAATATTATTTTTTTTCAACCTTGTATTGGCACGTGTAGGCAGCACAAATTCTCGATTCACAGAGATGTCTCTACTCACAGACAGCCGCACGCCATTTATCACCAGGGATTCTTCAGCCTTAAGCTATATTCTTCTATTTGCCGGTTTATAAATTTACAATGTAAATTTACAGTTGATAACCGCGCATTTATTAAGAATGCTTATTTCTCTGGTCGCTGGCCTCTTGACCCTTCCAGGTCAACGCATTCTCAACATCGACCATCAACTTCGGCTGCTATTTCTAGCACTTTGCGCAACTCATTTTTTCTAAATAAATTTTTTTTACTGTGAATTTAAACACCGAATACGCTCACTCAGCGAGACAACAGCAGCAGCAACAGCAATACATCAATACAGCTTCACCAAAGCCAGAGAATTCATTTTTGCAGCACTCTTCCTGTGAGAAAATCCATTCGGAGGTTGGAAATTTCACGATATACCACAGAACAGAAACCACCTGCATTCATTCTCTGGAACACACTTTCTTTCCTGCTGTCATGTGATTGCACACCTGTGAACTATATTTTGAACTTTGAGCTCTTCTATTACTTTTACTTTATTACATTGTATCTTTGGGTGATGGATAGATGGATGTCCAGTCGTTCTCTGGCCAAGAGCGGTTGGCTACCTTGATATCTATCATTGATTTTTCCAAACATTCTTTTGTCGTAATTTTCATGCCTGTTACAACATTCTCGCCAACTTGCTACATATTTTCATTTCGATTTTTATACACTAAAATTCTGGCGGGAGGTTATGTAGCGGTTGTCTCCCTTGTTTTGATTGGGATCTAGACGGGAGGTGGAACCCTTTCTGCGACTTCCGGTCAGAGCCCTATAAAACTAATAACTTTAAGCTTCCTTTCTCTCTTTGCCTTTTCGGCACCAGGTCA
Organism: Eledone cirrhosa; assembly: GCA_964016885.1. Taxonomy (NCBI): domain Eukaryota; kingdom Metazoa; phylum Mollusca; class Cephalopoda; order Octopoda; family Eledonidae; genus Eledone; species Eledone cirrhosa. Next base: position 379,502,758 of record OZ024740.1, on the reverse strand, counting down.
AGAGTCTTCTCATTTGGCTCTGCCATTAATTTGGCCAACAGGCGCCTGGCCTTAGCCAGGCGCCCTCTGCCAGCCGCGTTTGCCTGGCAATCAAAACGGTAACTACTAACTTTGTTTCATTCTAACATCTATCTTTGACATGTCAAGTATTCTATCTACCGTTAATTAAATATTATACACACAAACCATGTCTCGTTTTGTTACTACCCATTTCACCCAGTATCCTCGCTATAAAACTATACCTATTTTCACAAGAGGAGACATCTCTCATCCACACCAAAGTGAGTGGGAGATCTCCCTGTCGGACGGGGAGAGTTGACTGGTCTGGGGAGGAGATCCATGGATATTATTTGCACCAATGAGACATCAATATTAATAAATGGATTGGCAGTATCGGTAGAGGGTCGGACGCCATGCTTTGCAGCAAAGAGTTACGGCCCTTTATGGTCTGAGTTCAAATCCCACCGAGGTTATCTTTGCCTTTCATCCTTACGGAGTCGATAGAATAAAGTACCAGTAATACACTGGGATAACTGCTGGTCTTGTGCCAAAAGTAGAAACAAATATTAATAATGCAACTGCTTTTACCGCAGTATCTATTCATGACAGCGTAGCTAAAATGTGCTTGCTAAAAAACACAGGCCTCTAAGTATACCTTATATCACTAACAACTGCCGCTCCACACACACATACACACACACTCACACACACACACACACAAACACTCATGCAAACAGACTTTGAATAGTGATCATTTGTCGTTATGGAGTACATTTGAAGCAGATCAGTGAGGAAATAATGAGTTTTCTCTGTAGTGAGTGTTGAACACGACACTGCAAAATAACGAACATATCGCTTTTCCTGTGTTTCTGTATTGTAAGTGGAAAATGTAAGGTTTATTTAACATACACAAAGCACAGTGTCAGTGACACGATACGAACTACTGACCTTTCAGCTGGTAGACTGGCATTTTATCGATTAAGTCATCTGAGAATTGCTTCCTATATTATGATTATGTATAAATAAATACATTTCTTTCTCTCTGTTCTTCGTTTCCGGAATAAATATTTATTGATTGCCGATCTCAACGCAATTCTTTTAATCTATGAAGTCATCTGATTCAATTATAGACTTTTATCTCTGTAGTCCTTCATTCAAACTCTCAATAGGCTTACGTATTTTGCTTATTCAGGCCTTTATTATTTGCAGTCATCGTCATCCTATGTTATTATAGATGCATTGATTTACAATATGGACGGACATAAGTGTTGTAATCTATACAGGCATTATTACCACAGGAATATCAAAGAACAAACGTATTGATAGTGAGCTTAAAGATATTACTATTTGTGAATGTTTAAACAGATACGTGAACGGTCTACTCTAGCTTAGTTCGGAAATGAAAGATTTTTCCCTCTCTCATTACCTTATTACCCACTTCTGTTCTCAAAAAAACCCTTTCTTAATCAGCTGAACCATACTGACATCAGTTTCAGAGAACAGCATAGTAGTCAGAATACAAATATAATTACGTACTGGATTACAAAGATTTACGCTCCATACTCATTTAACACATACACACAAACACAGACGTAAATTTGTTTATCCTATTTTGCGTTCTGGTTTGCTTAAATAGTCTTATGAAATAGAGAGATAAAACTTTTAAGCGAGACAACATCGAACATTTCCAATGTTTTCTAGTAATAATACAAGACAGTGAAGAATTGTATTGAAGCAGTAAAGAAATGTGCATCAGAGTTTAATCTATATATATAAAACTGAGGTTGTCTGTCTGTCTACTAAAACCTTCGGCACACATCTCCTCTTAAACCGTACGTTCAAATTTCGGTGAAATTGCTACACTTATAGATGAAGGTCCGGCGGAACCATCGGTCAAATAATCTATATATATAAAACTGAGGTTGTATGTCTGTCTACTAAAACCTTCGGCACACATCTCCTCTTAAACCGTACGTTCAAATTTCGGTGAAATTGCTACACTTATAGATGAAGGTCCGGCGGAACCATCGGTCAAATAAATTTTCAAATAAGTTCTTGTTTTTGATTATGTCATCTATCTATATATATAAAACTGAGGTTGTCTGTCTGTCTACTAAAACCTTCGGCACACATCTCCTCTTAAACCGTACGTTCAAATTTCGGTGAAATTGCTACACTTATAGATGAAGGTCCGGCGGAACCATCGGTCAAATAAATTTTCAAATAAGTTCTTGTTTTTGATTATGTCATCTATCTATATATATAAAACTGAGGTTGTCTGTCTGTCTACTAAAACCTTCGGCACACATCTCCTCTTAAACCGTACGTTCAAATTTCGGTGAAATTGCTACACTTATAGATGAAGGTCCGGCGGAACCATCGGTCAAATAAATTTTCAAATAAGTTCTTGTTTTTGATTATGTCATCTATCTATATATATAAAACTGAGGTTGTCTGTCTGTCTACTAAAACCTTCGGCACACATCTCCTCTTAAACCGTACGTTCAAATTTCGGTGAAATTGCTACACTTATAGATGAAGGTCCGGCGGAACCATCGGTCAAATAAATTTTCAAATAAGTTCTTGTTTTTGATTATGTCATCTATATATATAAAACTGAGGTTGTCTGTCTGTCTACTAAAACCTTCGACACACATCTCCTCTTAAACCGTACGTTCAAATTTCGGTGAAATTGCTACACTTATAGATGAAGGTCCGGCGGAACCATCGGTCAAATAAATTTTCAAATTGTTTTTGATTGGAGTCGTTAGCCTAATATTCTATTTAAAATAACCGAATGATTTCCAGCCCCGGAGTTTAAGAATGATGTAAATAAAATTGTAAACGAAAATGACAGGTTATTAAAATAGTTGTTTCTACTTTTGGCACAAGGCCAGCAATTAAACAGTACATTACTGGTACTTTATTTTATCGACCCCGTAAGGATGAAAGGCAAAGTTAACCTCGACGGGATTTTAACTTTGCCTTAACATAGTAAAAATAAATAGTGAAGATTTAGGCCAGTACATACGTATGCACCGACGAACATACACATACTTATACATACGCACACACAAAAACATACACACTCACACACGTGCGCGTGCGCGCGTGTGTGTAAACCTTATGCATTTCTACAGTATTTTCACCAAACTTAAGACATAGGTTACTCATGTACTCCGGATGGTCATGGACACTTTCATTTTTCCAGATATTGATTATAGGGCCTCCCGGCGGATAACGCCCTTTAACCACTTCCTTGGAGTCGACTGAAGCACTACAGTGCAATGCAAAAAAAAACGTCATAACTTCTGGAGTTCGCAACCGATTTTCACAAAACTTGACACATGGGATACGTTTGTTCTACAGATGAATGTGAACTCTCAGAATTGGCACATATTGAGTAGGGGACCCCTGAGGGCAGGAACCCCCTTTTGGAAAAAGTCGATGAGTTTATAAAAGTAAAGTTTTCGAAGCAGCACTGAAGTATTGACATAAATGGTATACATAACTGCTATTTAATACCCGAGCAACGCCGGGTACCTCTGCTAGTGTTGGATAAAAGTGTTTTGTGTAATGCAATGTAGATTTAACTCTCTCTATATATATCATTGCTCCGTTGGTGGTCTCTGTAGCATATCAGTTTTTCTGAGTAGAAGTTGGTATCTCCCACTAAACCTTTTCTCTATTTTCGGACAAAGGGACGTTATGTGTGGTCTTCTACGACTTTCTCTTAGCGTAGCTAACGAAGCCGATTCGTATATTATATATACAGGGTGATATATATATATATGTGTGTGTGTGTGTGTGTGTGTGTGTGTGTGTGTGTGTGTGTGTGTGTGTGTGTGTGTGTGTGTGTGGTGTGTGTGTGTGTGTGTGTGTATGTGTGTGTGTGTATATATAGAGAGAGATGAGGGCGAGTGAAGAATCAACTTAGTACTTGACTGGTACTTTATTTATCGATCCCGGTATGACGAAAGGCAATGCTGACCTCGGCAAAATTTCAACTCAGAGCGTAGAAATCCAAGAAAAATACTGAGAGGAATTCTATCCGACGTTCTAACTTCGTTAATTTTCCAAATGACATCATGTTTTTCTGCTCTCAAACACGACACGACACACATCTCCACTCCATGAACAAACGAATAAGGATGGAATCTTTTCTCGGCGCTTTGATTTGACCTAGAGAAGGATCTCTAAAGTGATACCAGACCAATTTTCTTTACGTCTTCAAGGACAACACAAGCCAGAATCTCTCAGTGCCCAATTTTGGTGGGACAGACGAAATTTTGAGTTTTTTGCTGTCATAGCTTCGAATGAATCTTTGTTGTCAATGTTATTTTCATTATTCGAATTGTTAGCTGCAGTATCGATTGCAGGAGTGTGACTGTTGTAGTAGTGGTGAAGATTTAATTATTGTTGTTATTCATACTATTGTCATGAGAGCTGTTTTTATTGTTTCTGTCGGCGATATTTTTGCTTTTAATGGGGGGTTCTGATTGCTATTTAACAAAATTATGTTGCTTTTGGATTTGTACTTTCGTCTCTGTTACTAGTGTTCTTCATGCTGTTGTTGTAGCTAATCGTAATGTTAAATTTCGTTGTTGTAGCAATGATGATATTGGTGGCTGTGGTGACAGTGGTTGTCAATACAGGAACATTGCTGGTTAACTTCTGTTCCTGTTATCGCTTCGTATACCCAGAGAGCGGTCCCGACCAACCCCATATGTTTGCAACTCGACACCACTACGGTGAGGTCGTCGGCATATGCTAACACGAACCTCCCACATCCTAGTTCGACGTCTCTAATTTATGTAGTAGTGGTTAAAGAAGCAATACTTACAACAGAAACAAGAGGGGACAAACTTGGTGGACCGAACGCATGATGTTGAACGGTTCCAAGACATAGCTGTTAACTCAGACCAAATAACAAATATCGCTGCGCATTGCAGCGATCCATCTTCTGAAGACGGGGCCGAAATAGGCTGCCTTGAGGACTGCCACCAAGTACTTATTGTCGACCCTATCGTAAGGTTTCGATCGATGTAAGTTGATCAGGACCCTACCCGTGCCAGGTACATTAGACACCTTCACTAAGATGCAGCGCATAAGGTGGGGGTTATCGTGGATGGATCTATTCAGAATGGCGCATGTTTCAACCTTTCCTACAGATCACTGATGACAAGCGTCAACCTTGTCGCTAACACCTTTGTCAAAATTTTAAACTCTGCATTTAGCAGAGTTATGGGACTTAAATTGCCTATATGGTCCCCCTTGTTCGGATCCTTTCTCAGCCGTGTCACCGCCCCTTGGTTTACAGAACTGGGAATTTTCCCGTTCTGCTGCTTGTTGGCGTAGAGGTCCGCTAAGATGTGCCCAAAATGTCTGGCATGTTTGCGTAAAGCTCGTCCCCTCATGCAGCTAGTCCTCATGTCTCATATTTCATCGGCTGTTATCGGCTTTTTGAAACACTCCGCCTCCCTCACAAAAAGCTGCGGCAGGCCGTCGTGGTAGGTACTGAAATCCATGCCTCGATCCAGTCCGCCACTACTCACGAACATTTGTGCGAAGTGCAGCTGAAAACCACATACATCTGCTTGGGATCGAGTTCCATGTGCCCGTCTTGGTCCACCAAAGACAGGGTTGTGGCTTTTTTGCCACATTGCACCTCCGCCACTCGGGCCCATCAAGCAGCTTTGGTCACCTCGTGTCGAAAAGCATGTGCACTAGCTCTGACTGCGTCTCTTTGAATTCATGAATTGGTCGAGTGCTAATCTCGCAGCGAGCACGTTGGCTGCGATGCCTTTCCGAAGGGCTTCTTCTAGCTTTCTAACTAGTTTTCCGTCTAGTCTAGTTCTCTCTATCGCTACTCCTTTACTAAACTTTATCGATTCTACTCTAACTGCTCTTTTCAGAGCGAACTCTCATCTGTTGTTGTTGATTGCCTCTGTTAAAGCCCGCTTAATTACTTCACTAAACCGGCTTTTGTAATCTTCGCACACCGAGAACGACGTGTTCAGCTTCTAATAACCGGTTCCCTGTTTATGAAGCCTATCTAAGTCAAGCATACAGATCACAGATTTATATACTTTCCTACAGAATATCCTATCTAGATACAATCTGGATGACCCGATGCGATTTGACCATTCGGAAAATACAGTCAGTACTTGTCAGAGAGTTGGAAAGCTCTGAGTAGGCTAGCGAGGCTTTCATTCCCTCCTCCCCTATCTGCTAGACCCACGCAGTCCCAGCGTGAGTTCAAGATACCGTTTCAGTCGCTCACTAGCTCTAAAGAGCAGTACGTTCCTAGAAAGTTCTCCAGTCGCCTGAAGAATTCAGGCCATCACATTACCTTCTGGATCCAGGAAGATGGTCCGTATAGTGTGATCCCACAACACAACGAATCCACTCCCAGATCCCGGACGGCTTGAAGATGCATACACCTTGTAGACGTTGAACTGGGTGCGAAATTTCCTGCTTTTGAAATTCTGGTCTCACAGATGGTCACCTCATCAATGTTCAGTGATCTGAGGTGGTTGAGCATGTGACCTTGCTTCAAAGACGACCCCAGGCCATATTTAACGATGAAGAGGAAAATGAAGGAAAGACTACATACCTTATTTATGTGTAGACAGGATAGTTGACCCGCTTTTCTGGCTAGTTGTGGGCACTGCCAAAATAATATGTGCCTTTGGAGATTGACCCTTTTTAGTGCTCTTGGAAATCGGGTTGTTTGAACACCATGTCAGTTTGGGTGTCCTTTGGGAAGTCACCTAGAAGCTTGCTAGTGGCTGTGACACTCGGGGTTTCGATGTTATGACGGAAGCTCTCCCTCAAAATGTTGTGTTTCTAGTTGTACTTTAATTATTTTTAGCTTCACGGTGCTAGTACTGAAGCTTCCCACTTCTCTTTCTATGTCTTTGTTTTGAGCTATGAAGAATATGATTTTGTTCATTTGATCTCGGCAGTAACACGAAGTTTGATGTATGTGTGTGGTCAGGTATTTGAATGTTTGTGTTGTGCTTGTGTGAATTTTCCTTTTGTTGTGGGTTCTGGTCCTAGTTGTGGTAATGTTTTTGTTCTCGTTGGTGGTGGAAATTGTGTTGTTGCGGATGTGTTAGTGTTTGGTTTGGGTGTATTTATTGCCTTGTCTGGGGTGATACAGGATGTTTTTTTTTCTGTCTCTTTTTTTTCTGTTTTGGGGTGGTTCTATCTAATCTTCACCCCTGGACGAAGGGGTATCGGTGTCAGAAAGTTCATACTCGGATCTGTGTGTGTGTGTGTGTGAGTGTTAATGTATGCATGTATATGGAAGAAGGGAAAAGGGAGAGAGAGAGAGATCTGAGTTGGGAGACCTCTAGCTGGGTTCATTGATGCTCTCTTCCTCTGGTGCTCCTTTCTGAGGCGCTGGTGGTGGTGATGGGGGTGGTGAAGCTGGCTCTGTCTCAGGAGTTGGTACTACTTTCGCTGTGCTACTGGTGCCGTTGGAGTTGTTGTTGTTGTTGTTCGCCTTTGCTTTTGTTGTTGTTGGGGCCCTGATGCTGGCAGCAACGGGGCGCTGCGGTTGCCTACTACCTTTTGTTGAGGGTAGAATGCTTTTAGGTGGAGGAAATCGTTGGAGGAAATCGCAAAAGAATTAGAATTATCATCATCTCCATCATCATCATCGCCGTTGTTATTATTATTATTATTATCGGTGAATTGGCAGTATCGGTAGAAGGTCGGACGCCATGCTTTCCAGCATAGTTACGTCCCTTTACGATCTGAGTTCAAATCCCGCCGAGGTTGACTTTGCCTTTCATCCTTATGGGGTCGATAAAATAAAGTACCAGAAATGTACTGGGTAATTGCTGGCCTTGTGCCAAAAAGTAAAAACACTTATTATTATTTTTATTTTCTTTCATTATTGTTTCTGAGATATATGCCGAGTGTCTTCCTGACACCTAGGGCAAATAAATTCAGTGTGCATTGGTAAGCCAGTTAATACAGCACATTGATTATAATTGAAAAAAAACCAAAAAACAGTATACATATATACACATGTGCATATGCATATGTAAATATAAGGAGGGATAACAATCTTACAGAGATAGTGCTCTTCTCAATACGTTTGCAGCACCAGTCAAAACAATTTTTTGCACCTCGTGCAGAGATGGTAAACCAGGAATCATTCACAAATATTGTTCTGTTCCTTTCTTGATCATTCCCAAACCTTCCACAATCACTGGTATTGTAACGGCCTTAAGGTGCCACATTTTCTCAATTTCAATAAGCAGATCTTTATATTTTCGTAGCTTGTCAAATTCTTTTGCCGCGAAAATGTGATCACATGGGATGCTCATATCTATCAATAAGCAGACCTTGTTATGTTGATATTTTACAATGATGTCAGGTCTAGTTGCTTTTATGGTCCTGTCAGTATGTACAGGAAAGTCCCAGAGAATTGTTACTTTTTCTCCTTCAGTCACAGCCTCAGGGTGATGGTTGTACCACTTGTCTTCAGCTTTGATTTTGTAATGCCGACATATTACCCAGTGTAGATATTGGCCAACTCTGTCATGTCTATATTTGTATTCTACTGGTGCTAAAACTTTACATCCAGAGACTAAGTGATCCACTGTTTCAACCTCAGCATTGCAGAATCGGCACTTTGGGTTTATTCCGTTTCTCATCACATTGGCCTGGTAATTACGAGTCAATAAGCTTTGATATTGGCCAGTTAAGATGAAGCCTTCACTCTTCGCCTTTAGCCCTGAACTACGTAGCCACTGATGGGTGTGCTTTTGGTCAACATCAGCTTGTTTGCTACGGGCCACATATTTGCCATGCAGAGGTTTCTGCTCCCAATTTGATACTAATTGTCCTTGCTCTTTTGCTATTGCCAGTGATTTTATGTGCCTAGCAGCATCAGTTGCAACAGTTTCTTTAGTCTGTCCAGCCTGGTATCAAGCATGAGATCAGTAGCATATTTGTTGCTCTCCTTCAAGATAGAATGAAGCTTCTTACTTCTCTCATGCTTTTCAACAAGTTTTATTATTATTATTATTATTACAGTTGCATTTATCTTGCTTTATGTTCATACGAGTTATCACCAAGTCACAACCAGTGACCTCAAGAGACAACAAGGTCCGCCATGTTCAAGAAAGAGCATACATATTCACACATGCATCTTTAGTGTTTAGACTTGTGATGTATTTATATTGACAGAATCTTCCTTAGTATATGGGCAGTTCCCATTAGTACTATCTTTTGTATTTCTCCTATACGCGGGTTTCCTGGGATTTGCGATAAGTAATCGTTAGCCCCCTTAGGTATCATTCCCAGAGCGCCTACAACCACTGGTATTGTTTTAGTTCTCAATTTCCACATTTTTCCAATTTCTATCTCCAGGTCCTTATACTTGCTCAATTTTTCAAATGTTTTTATAGATACATTCTTGTCTATTGGAACGGACATATCAATTAGCAGGCATACCCTCTTTTGAAAGTCTTTCAATATTATATCAGGTCTGTTTGCATCTATTTTTCGGTCTGTTTGGATGCTAAAGTTCCACAAGATTAAGATGTGATCTTTTTCAAGTATGGGAGGTGGTTGATGCTCCTACCAATTCTTTTGATGGGGCAGGTCAAAATGCTTACACATTATCCAATGTATGTATTGTGCAGCTCTGTCATGCCTGTTTAGGTATTCGGTTGGAGCTATAGGACTGCACATTGAAATTATATGTGGTCTCTGGTTGTTTTTTTACATACACGGCATAATGGGCTGCATCCATTTTTTATTATGTTGGCTTGGTAATTTTTTGTTGGCAGACACTGATCTTGTGCCGATATAATCAGTCCTTCAGTCTCCGATTTCAGTCCAGAGGATGCCAACCACTGATGGGTTAAAGTTTTGTCAACATCAGGATTGTTAGCTCGCTCTGGGTATTTTCCATACAGAGGCTTTTCTTGCCATTTCTTAGCCAGTTTCTGTAGCAGTTCTTTCTTTGCAGTTACTTTTACCTGCTTTGCTTTTTCTGTGTTTTCCATTTCAGCAGTAAATGGGACTTCTGAAATTTGTAGTCCATGACTGTATCTTTGTGCATCTTTTGTAATGGAATATGTTCTTTTGGTGCTTTCGTGTTTCAAAACGAGTTTGATCATCCAATCATGTGATCCCCTTAGATATGTAGATAATCCAATTGTTGCAGTTTTCAACGCAATGTCTAACTGGATTAACCCACGTCCTCCTTCTTTCCTAGGGAGATATATTCTATCTATGTCTGCCTTAGGGTGATGCATTCTGTGCATGGTTAAGAATTTTCGAATTTTTGTATCGAGCCTACGGATCTCTGTGCTTGACCAGTTGATGACATTGTAACTGTAGGTTATTACTGGTATGGCAAGCGTGTTTATGGCATCGATCCTATTCCTTGCATTCAATTCCGTTCTTAAGATTGCTCTTACTCTGCGGTAACATTCCTTCCTTATCCTTTCCCTCATTGTCGAGTGCTTGATTCCGTCTCCTTCACAAACACCTAGATATTTGTAAGTTTTTTCTTGATCAAGTTCTCTTATCCCGTTCCCCTGATCAAGATTAATGTCTGAACTCTTCAGCAGCTTTCCTCTGGTGAACGTTGCTTTGGCGCATTTATCTAGTCCAAACTCCATTTTAATGTCATCACTGAACTGCTTCACAGTGGATAATAGCCCTTGCAATTGTTCATCATTTTTTGTAAATAGTTTCAGGTCGTCCATGTAGAACAAGTGATTAATGGTTTTGTCATAGACTTTATATCCATGTTTTGTTTCATTGAGCATTTTACTTAATGGTATAAGTGCGATGCAGAATAAAAGCGGTGATAAAGAGTCACCCTGAAAAATTCCACAATTAATATTAACTTCTCCAGCTTCAAGTGATTTTGTTTCACTATTCAAAAGGAGTGTCGTTTTCGATGTCTTCATACTGAATGACAAAAACCTCCTGACAACGGGGGATATTTTGAAAATCTCTAAACATTTTTCAATCCAACTGTGTGGCAAACTATCGAATGCTTTTTTATAATCTATCCAAGCAATTGATAGATTTTTGTGTCTATTATGACAATCTTCCAGTATCATTTTGTTAACCAAAAGCTGATCCTTACAGCCATATGAGCCTCGTTTACACCCTTTCTGCTCAATGGGAAATAGGTCATTTGTTATCAGGTGGTCATATGTGTATTCAGTTAGGACTGATGTTAAAATTTTATACATTGTGGTCAAGCAAGTTATCGGTCTGTAATTTTTGGGATTGTTTGTCTCATCATTCTTCGGAAGCAGGAATGTAATGCCGTTAACTAGCCATGATGGTATCTTTTCTGGCTCCTTAACTATTTCATTGTAAAGTTGGGCTAACAGTTCATGAGACTCTGTGAAGGCATTTATCCAAACATTTTGTATTTTGTCTTTTCCTGGGGATTTACATTTGCTGGTTTTTCTTAGAGCCAAGCGCAACTGTTCAACTGTTATATTTTCCCATGTTTGTTCCTCAAGGTGAGCTGTATCTTTCATTTGTCTGTCTATCCATGGGGCATGTATGTTATGAACTTTTTCTTCGGCCCAGATCTTTTCCCAGAATTCTTGCACTTCCTCCTTGGGTGGTATTGATTTAGCAGATATTGTTGACTTACCAATTTTTCTGTAGAAGTTTCTTTGGTTGTTTTTGAACATATTATTGTCCTTATAGAATCTAGATCGTTTTTCAAAGCGCCTTATACGAGCAGCTTTGGCCGACACTTTTTGCTTGATTATTTCTATCAGCATGTCTATGTCACTTGTTGATTTTATACTGTACTTTCTTTTCAATTTTCTAAGTTTAGTTTGTTTAACATGTTCACCTAATTTATAGTTTGTTAAAATTTCTATGTCAGATCGGAGAAGGTTTATTTGGCGATTGATGTTCTCTTGCCAAGTAGATTTCTTGTGGGAATTCCTTTGTTTTTTCATCTTCACTCCACATAAGTGAGTGGTGACTTTAGCCGATGCATAATAGAGATGATTTAAATCAGTAATGTTTAGTTTGTTTGTGATGATAATGTTTTTGAGAATTATGTTAGTCTTGTGTATTATCTTTTGGTTCTGTTTGGAGTTCTGGATCTTAGGGAGGGTGTCTCGTTGCCCCATGTCAGATTCTTTCATTTTCATCCATTCGATCATAATTTCATCCTTCAAGTTGGCAAGTTCATTCTCATTCATTTCTTTATCATTTACGATCTCATTATTTTCATTTGGGGTTTCATCTTGAGCATGCACTCCCTCCACTTTTTCGATCCTTTCTTTAATTTGTTCTGTTGCCAGTGATTCCGCCCCAACCCTGGTATTCAAAGTGTTACAATTTACCTCGTTTTCACTGACATATGTTTCATTTTCCCTTCGCTGACTTTGTGCTAATAGCTTGATCTGATCAATTTCTATATTAGTTAGTAACTTTTTTTTTACAATATTTCTTCGTATATTGGCTAGTTTGTTACTGTCAATATAGCCTCTGTTTTCGGGATGTTTCTTTTTCCAGTTGATATATGTCTGTTCTGTATTCGATGTATTTGATGGGTAGTACATGGCAGTGTAGAAAGCCTCAAGGACTTCTTTATTATCTTCCCTTGACCATTTTTCTCTTTTTTTCTTTGGATTTCTTGGTGGTGAGCATGGAGGGCCAACAGTAGGAGTATTCCGGTTATGGGAGGTCTCCAGCTCCGAAGTGATGGGAAGGTTTGAACCATTAGCTGATTTTTCGACTCCAGTCTGGTTCCTCTCTGAGGGACGCGGCCCTTTTTTACCCGGGTGACGGCCGATCCGGTATGAGATTTTATCATTAGACATTTACTTTATTTTGTCGCGTTTTATCCTTATCCGCCAAGGGGTAATCATTTCGTGTTACCACTTCTAGAACGAGTGTCAACCAAGACTAGAGGGGTCGTTCTCCCCTAGAGACACGGCTATTCCCCGCCGGCCGCCATCCCGGTATTTCTTGGTCACGGGATTTTGTTTTTTGTTATTTTTTTAAATTGTTTTATCATGAGTGGTTCCTTAATGTGAGCATTGTGTGGCTTAAGAATGAACTTATTAATAATTGTCTCCACTCCAGACACAAGGCCAGCAATCACCCAGTGCATTACAATAATATAATATACTTTTTGCTGAAGTTGCCTGTTATTGTTGTTGGCTATGTCGGTCGTGGTGCTGGGACTTTTTATATTGTTGGTGAGGAAGGGGGGAGCCAGCAGTGCCATAGTTGTTGACGTTTGGCCGGTGGCCAGGTCACTAAGTCAATCTATTTATATCTTTGCTAGCCTCTCCCTTGTCTAGTGATACCGCCACCTTCCCCTTTCTTAAGTTAACAGGGGAATAGTGGTGGTAGCAATGAAGGAGTGGTGGCGGCGGTGATGGGATAGTGGTAGCAATGATGGATGGAGTGGTGGCGGTGGTGGCGTTGTCGTTACTGAGTTTTGTTGAATGGACTAGTATTTTTGATATGTAGTATCTGTGCGTTTGTGTCTCGTATGTTTAATATATCTGTTGAATAGACTAGTTTTGTTTGATCTGTAGAATCTATGCGTTTGTGTCGCGTATGTTTAATATATGTGTTGACATATTCCCGTAAAATTGGAATTAAACATTTTGTTAAAACTTGAGACAATAATAATAGTAATTATTATTATCATGCTGGGATTGGTGGTGGTGGTGGTGAAATTGCCGTTATTATTATTATTATTATTATTATTATTATTATTATTATTCCTTGAATCTCAGTCATTGATGTTGGTTAACTGGAAAGTCCGTTGGAATGAATATCAAGCCACTACCTGCAGCCTCAGATATTCAGGACGTATCGGAGGGTTATTGCTGTTCCCAGCAAGCATGCATTTTGAAGCGTTCCAAAAAGCGTGAAGGGGCCGATTTTCTTTAACCATCCCTGGAAACTTTTGGAGATAGTCCCCAGTGCGCCTATGACAATCGGGATCACTTTGACTTCATGGCAGTTCCAAATCCTTTTTACCTCCCACTTTAAGTCCTGGTATCGGTTAATTTTCTCCCTCTCCTTCTCTTGCACTCTCGTGTCGAATGGGCAGGCCACATCCACAATCAGACATGCTCTTTTTTCTTTGTCCACAACCACCAGGTCAGGTCTATTGTGTTCCAGTTTCTTGTCAGTCTGTATCCTAAAATCCCACAGCACCTTCACCTGATCGTTCTCCATCACCGCCTCTGGCCTATGCTCATACCATTTCTCAGAATGTGGTAAATTGTTTACTTTGCACAGGTGCCAGTGGATCACCCTGCCCATCACATCATGTCTCCAGCCCTTATAGTGGGTCTGGGCTAGGTGTTTACACTCGGATACAATGTGATCCACAGTCTCCTCTCTCTCTCCACAGATCCTGCACAGTGGGCTAGCCTCCTCCTTGTAAATATGGTGTTTCAACCACTTCGTTTTGAGGGCCTGCTCCTGCGCAGCCATTATTATTATTATTATTATTATTATTATTATTATTATTATTATTATTATTACAGCTGCATTTATCTTGCTTTATGTTCATACGAGTTATCACCAAGTCACAACCAGTGACCTCAAGAGACAACAAGGTCCGCCATGTTCAAGAAAGAACATACATACTCACACATGCATCTTTAGGTGTATAGACTTGTGATGTACTTATATTGACAGAATCTTCCTTAGTATATGGGCAGTTCCCATAAGTACTATCTTTTGTATTTCTCCTATACGCGGGTTTCCTGGGATTTTCGATAAGTAATCATTAGACCCCTTCGGTATCATTCCTAGAGCGCCTACAACCACTGGTATTGTTTTAGTTCTCAATTTCCACATTTTTCCAATTTCTATCTCCAGGTCCTTATACTTGCTCAATTTTTCAAATGTTTTTATAGATACATTCTTGTCTATTGGAACGGACATATCAATTAGCAGGCATACCCTCTTTTGAAAGTCCTTCAATATTATATCAGGTCTATTTGCATCTATTTTTCGGTCTGTTTGGATGCTAAAGTTCCACAAGATTGAGATGTAATCTTTTTCAAGTATGGGAGATGGTTGATGCTCCCACCAATTCTTTTGATGGGGTAGGTCAAAATGCTTACACATTATCCAATGTATGTATTGTGCAGCTCTGTCATGCCTGTTTAGGTATTCGGTTGGAGCTATAGGACTGCACATTGAAATTATATGGTCAATGGTCTCTGGTTGTTTTTTACATACACGGCATAATGGGCTGCATCCATTTTTTATTATGTTGGTATTATTATTATTATTATTATTATTATTATTATTATTATTGTTCTTTGAGTCTCAGTCATTGATGTTATTTAACTGGAAAGTTTGTTGAAATGAATATCAAGCAGCTACCTGCAGCCTCAGATATTCGGGACGTATCGGAGGGTTCTTGCTGTTCCCAGCAAGCATGCATTTTGAAGTGTTCTAAAAAGCAGGGCTGGACTAATTTTCTTTTACCATCCTTGGAAACTCTTTGAGATAGTACCTAGTGCGCCTATGATAATCGGGACCACTTTGATTTCATGGTAGATCCGAATCCTTTTTACCTCCCACTTTAAGTCCTGGTATCGGTTAATTTTCACCCTCTCCTTCTCTTGCACTCTCGTGTCGAATGGGCAGGTTACATCTACAATCAGGCACGATCTTTTTTCCTTGTCCAAAACCACCAGGTGAGGCCTATTGTGTTCCAGTTTCTTGTCCGTCTGTATCCTAAAATCCCACAGCACCTTCACCTGATCGTTTTCTATCACCGACTCTGGCTTATGCTCATACCACTTCTCAGAATGTGGTAAATTGTTTACTTTGCATAGGTGCCAGTGGATCACCCTGCCCATCACATCATGTCTCCAGCCCTTATAGTGAGTCTGGGCTAGGTGTTTACACTCGGATACAATGTGAGCCACAGTCTCCTCTCTCTCTCCACAGATCCTACACAATGGGCTAGCCTCCTCCTTGTAAATATGGTGTTTCACCCACTTCGTTTTGAGGGCCCGCTCTTGCGCAGTCATTAGCATTCCTTCTGTAGCCTTTTTAAGGTCTCCTCTTTTCAACCAGTTCCATGTCTGTGGATCTCTAAATTCAGTTTTCTCAAAGAAGGTACTATGAAGGGATTTTTCATGAAGGTTGCTCTTTCCTCCTTGGACATCCCCTGGTCTATTGTCCTCTCCTTCAGTATAATTCTGAGCATTGGCTCCCT
Source organism: Eledone cirrhosa (assembly GCA_964016885.1). Classification (NCBI taxonomy): domain Eukaryota; kingdom Metazoa; phylum Mollusca; class Cephalopoda; order Octopoda; family Eledonidae; genus Eledone; species Eledone cirrhosa. Next base: position 379,486,530 of record OZ024740.1, on the reverse strand, counting down.
ACTGTCAGTCACGTATTTGTGTAGGTTGTTTTTCTCCATCTGAACACAGTCCTCTATGCTGATAAGACCTCTTCCACCTTCAGATCTCCTTAAGTAGAGTCTATCGACATCACTCCTCTTGTGGAATATGTTGTAGATAATCAATAGCTTCTTAGTCTTCCTATCCATTTCTTTTTGTTCAGCAACATTCCATTTCAGAATTTCCGCACTGTACCTAATAATAGATACAGCTCGGGAATTTACTGCACTTATGGAATTCCTACTGTTCAGATGTGATTTTAATACGCTCCTTACTCTCCGAATGTACTCCGATCTTATCAATTCCTTCATTTTTTTGTTCTTGTTTTTATTATTATTATTATCATTATTATTATTATTATTATTATTATTATTATTGAATGCTATGGTTGACGGAGGCTCGGCTCTGTAAGGTACTGTAAATTTTGAACGCTTTAACAATTGTAAATTGTTTAAAACTTAGACCAACTTGTAGACAAAAACACCCTCCTCCTCGTGAGAGGGGTCTTTCTGCCCGTTATTTGGCCCTTCGCGGTTAAATAACTGCTTATTGGGGTTTTGTACCCAATATTTATTTTAAACAAAAAAGTCAACATGGCTACGAAAAAGAATTTGCATAGGTCACTCCCACTCATTCCGTCTTCTTCTTCTTCAATCATCACTACAGCAGAGAGAAGATTGTCTCTCTCCCTCCCTTCTTTAAATGTGTCTCTCTCCCTCCCTTCTCTTTCGCAAGCGACGAAAGAAAAGAAAAGTCTCGTGCAAAGCGTGCAAGGTTTCTCCACGACGACGACGACAGCGACGAAACAGGTGTGCGGGAAATACGAAAACCCAGTTCATTCGTCTGACGTCAGGAATAATAGCAGTAGCAGCCGTAATAACAACAGCAACAGTGACAATGAAAACAACAGTAGCAGCCGCAACAGCATCACCAGCAGCATAAACAACAACAGCATTAGCAGCAGCAACACCAACAACAACCACAGCAACAGCGGCGAAGGCAGTAGTCGTAGTACCTGCAGCAACAACAAAAGCTCTGACGACAACAACAGCAGCAAAGAAAAACCAATCTCATTTGCAGGTATTGCGAAAAACTTGGAAACAATCCTCATAACAAATGAGGAATTAGAGGAAGCAAAGAAGATGGTGACAAAGAATGGACACCGAGCAATCTGCAAGGCAGCGGAAACATTTTTCGAAACCCAAGAGCACTGTACGGTCACGTACCGTATAGTAAGTACAAAATCCCGTAGGGTGGAAAGAGCCTCAGAGGCCCAAATACAAAAAGCCTTGGGGTCTGTGTGGCAGCGGAAAACGCACATCACCCGAGGCAAAAAATATGCCACCGTAGACGTACTTTTTGCCACACCCCAGGAAGCAAAGGCCCAATCCGTAGTGACCCTAAGGAGCGAGGAAATGGTGTTGGTGCCCTCCTACTGCGGGCAAAAAATTGTGAGGGTCAAAATGACCCACGTCCCCCCCGGAATGGCCCCTTCTTGGCTGGCCGCGTCTGTCCTCGTCGGAATCGAGGACAAAACAACTGTACTGCAAGAGAAGATTGGGTCGGCACCTCCATTGAGATGCTAATCCAAACCAACCAGGAGTGCATCGAAGCTATCCCGGATGTGATAGACTTCGATAACGGCACTCAACTGCCCATAAGTGTTGAAGGCAAACGCCCGAAATGCTTTCGCTGTGGATCGAAGACTCACCTCAGGGCCTTCTGCAACGAGAAGACCCTGAGAAAGGAGAAAACCCCCCTCCTTCCGAATCCGGCTCCACGGCTACCAGCAACAGGACAAGCGGCAACCAGGAACGATAGGTCCGTGGCACCCATACCCACGCCACGGAAATCAAAAACAGCAGCAGCAGTGGAAATATTAACAACAACAACAGCAATACCAAATGCAGCTGCAACAGAGACTCCAGTGCAAACATCACCAACAACAACAAGTGAAAGAGTGGAGGTGGTACCCCTCCCCGACCTCACAGAATCAGACATGGAGTGTGAGGTGGGAGAGGGATGGCAAAAGGTCGTAAGAAGGCACAAACGCAGAAGCAGCGCATCGTCGCCTTTGAAAAGGGAGGAAAGAAATGAGAAAAGGGTAAAGTCTACTGCAAAGAGACCCACAGCAGCAACACCACCAACACCATCACCACCCACACTAGCACCACCATCACCACCGGCGACAACCCCACCGCCAACAACACCTTCAACACCACCACCACCACAAGCACCAACATCGCAAACACAACAACAAAACACACACACCCAGCAACAACGACAAGAAAATAGCAGAACCACACCCCACCCCCAGAAAAACAAATGCACGGCAATAAATACACACAACAAGAAACTAATGACTTACATAATTGAACACACAGACATTTCACAACAGGACTACATAATACCAGCACCAATCAAAACGCCAACTAACATAAGACTGCTAAAAATAGCACAGAAACAATACACAAACATTAAAACGAAATTCCCCAACGCAGTTGGTGATTTCAGGGACCTAGGAGGAACCATCAATCGAAGAGCATATTCAGACATTCTCTTAGAAGAGCCGACGACCAGCCGAAGGGACGATTCAACGGTCCCTTCACCAGACGATCAAGTGAAAAGGGATGTAAAAACCATCCCTCCTCTACCAAAAGTACGGTAAGTGGTCTTTCCCATCTTTTCCACTCTATTTTAAACATGACCTCACTCAGAATAGGCAGCATAAATGCGCGTGGCTTGGGGTCGTCATGGAAGCAGGGTCACCTGCTCAACGACCTCAGGTCACTAAACATAGATGTAGTGGCCATCAGCGAGACCAGAATCTCCGAAGCACGGGCCTTCGCACCGATCTTCGGCGGCTACGATGTGTACGCATCTCCCAGCCGTCCTGGATCGGGTGGAGGAGTTGCTGTGCTTTTTCGGAGAGGTTTGGATCTCGCCATACGGGCCATCTTCCTGGACCCAGAGGGTAAGCTGGTGGTGCTGGACGTGACCAGCGGAGACGGGCAAGCTTTCAGGCTAGTGGCCGTCTATGCCCCGACAGGAGCAGGGCGGCCTGATTTCTTCCGGCGTCTGGAGACCTTTCTTGGAACGTCCCGCTCTTTAGTGTTAGTGGGCGACTGGAACGGGATCTTAGATGCACGCTGGGACTGTGTGGGATTAGCGGATAGGGGTGGAGGGTGCAAGAGCCTCACCAACCTGCTCAGGCGTTTTGAACTGTCTGACAGGTACCGATTGGATTTCCCGAATGCGCCAATGTGGACTTGGACAAATCGCATAGGGTCATCCAGATCATATCTAGATAGAGTATTTTGTAGGGAAATAGATAGGTCTAGCATAGGCTGTCCACAATTCAAGATACTCAGCTACACGGACCACAAATTCGTGATCTGTGTGCTTGACTTAGATAGGCTTCATAGACGAGGACCCGGCTACTGGAAGCTAAACGCGTCCTTACCAGCGCGCAAGGCCTACAGAGACCGGATTAGCGAACTAGTTAAGCGGGCGTTGACGGGGGCCATCGTCAACAACAAGTGGTGGTTTGCTCTGAAAAGAGCGATTAGAATAGAATCCATTAGGTTTAGTAAGGCTTTAGCAATAGAGAAAAATAGAGCAGAGGGAGAACTAGTTAGAAAATTAGACGAGGCGCTTAGCAAAGGCATTGCGACCGACGTGCTTGCGGCGAAATTGGCCCTTGACCAATTCTTCAATGCAAAGCACGAAGGCTGCGTTGTCAGAGCAAGGGTGCGTGCTCTCAGACACGAGGGGACGAAAGCCGTTCAATGGGCCCGAGTGGCGGAGGCGCATCGTGGCAACAAAGCCACGATCCGGTCTTTGGTGGACCACGACGGGCGCATGTTACTCGATCCCGGGCAAATGTGTGAAGCTTTTCAGCGACACTTCGCTCAGCTGTTCGGGGGCAGCGGTGGGCCGGGTCGAGGGATGGACTTTAGTGTCTACCTCGACGGACTGCCGCGGCTCTCGGCCACTGAGGCGAAGTGTTGCGAAAAGCCGATAACAGCCGCTGAAGTAAGGGAGGCAATGACTGGCTGCACAAGGGGTAAATCGCCTGGTTTGGATGGTCTGCCCTATGAACTTTACGTACAGATGCCAGACTTGTTCGGAGGCCTCTTGGCGGACGTCTACTGCAACTGGCAACAGAACGGGAGAATTCCCAGTTCTGTGAGCCGAGGAGCGGTGACACTGCTGAGAAAGGATCCGAACAAGGAGGATAACATAGAAAATTTCCGGCCCATAACTCTGCTAAACACAGAGTTTAAGATTTTGGCCAAGGTGCTAGCAAAGAGGTTGGCGCTTGTCGTTGGTGGTCTGGTGGGAGAGGCGCAGACATGCGCCATTCCCGACAGATCCATCCACGACAACCTCCACCTCATGCGATACATCGTAGAGAGGGTAGCTAGGGAACCTGGCACGGGTGGGTCCTTGATCAATTTAGATCAGTCGAAAGCTTTCGATAGGGTCGACCATCGTTACCTAGCGGCAGTCCTGAGGGCGGCTGGCTTTGGGCCCGTCTTCAGAGGCTGGATCGCTGCCATGCACAGCGACATCTGCTCTGTGGTGAGAGTGAACGGTCACCTGTCGGAACCGTTCAACATCATGCGCTCGGTCCGCCAAGGATGTCCCCTCTCGTCCCTCTTGTACGTATTGACTCTCGAGCCATTACTGCACAAACTGGAGACGTTGAGGGGCGTCCCGCGCGAACTAGGATGCGGAAGATCCGTGTCAGCATATGCGGACGATGTCACCGTAGTGGTGTCGAACGCCAAACACATCGAGGCGATCGGCACTACACTAAGAGAATACGAAGCGGTGACAGGAGCAACGATCAACCAGGAAAAGTCAGTGGGCCTGCAGCTCGGCACCTGGAGAGGCAGGTTCATGCCGTCCAACAGCGTCGTCGGACGCTGGACGGACGGACCGGTTAAATTGCTAGGGGTCTGGTTCGGTCCGGACCTCCAGACGGACAAAAACTGGGACGAGGTGACGAGCAGGGTGGCTTCTCTCACCCAGAAATGGGCGGAGAGGAAGCTATCCCTGAAAGGTCGAGCGGAGGTGGCTAACGCGTACATCGCGTCTGTCATCTGCTACCGCCTGACCGTCGTACCTTGTCCTAAGCCTCGCCTGACTGCGCTGGAGCGTTTGCTCTTTCGCTTTTTGTGGAAGGGACGAGCTCCGATGGTCAGGCGGTTCATCTGTTGTCAACACCCGCTACGTGGAGGGCTGGGCATGCCGTGGCTGATGATGCGCAGGCACGCGCTCAGGCTACGACATCTCCACCTCTTCCTCGACGGTGATCAGGTGTGGTCGCCGTTTGCTAGACGCGTATTTCCCCAGCTCGTTTCCTTGACGGAGCTGCAGTCCTGGGTCAAGCGAAGACCGAGAGGTAGCGCCTGGAGACTGGAATGTCTTCAGGCGCTCACAGCCCTCGACCAATCGGGCAATGTGATCGGTGGAAACTCCACCTCGGCGTTCTATAGAGGATTAGTGGAGGGGAAGAGCGACGACGTACTTGGGGAAACTCTAGGCGTCGACGAAAATCAACTAGCCAATCTCTTCGGAAGAACTTTCGGGCCAGGGCCTATGGACAACTTCCAGAAATCTCTGGCCTGGCAGTGCTACCGAGGAGCCTTGCCAGTTCGGGATAAACTCTACAGGCATGGAGGTGCCGTCAGCCGGGCATGTCCGAGATGCGCGCAGGGCGACGAAACCGTCCTGCACGCACTCGTCCAGTGTCCGAAAATTGCTGACTTGTGGGTTTATGTCGAACACCTGCTGTCGCGTTTAGGACGGATCCGGCTATCATCTGAGTCCATCGTGAGGATTGCCCCGCCCTCCTCCTTTAGCCGGGAAGGGCAGGCAGTTTTTATCTGTCTGGTGGCCATGACGAAAGAGATAGTATGGTGGACACGTTTGAAAGGGCTGAAGACGAGCACTTACCTCTTCGGTGATGCTCTGATTGACTTTTTCAAATTTCATTTGAAAAGGAAAATCAGAGTAGAGAGGGAAGTGCTCTCTTCCCAGCATTTTGTTGAAAGATGGGTGAGAGAAGCAAGAATGGCCCGAGTGAATGGGCCTACTCTGAGTATATATCTGTAAATTAAAGGTGGAAAACTGGGAGAGGGCACTTGCCTTGGTGGTCAGGGTCATTGTGGCTTTTTACTGGGCTTTCACCACAAATGTCCCTCCGAAGTCTCCCCCCTATTGGGGAATTTTTCATTGTTATTTTCATTGTTATTTTTGTTACATCCTCTGTTTTTGTTTTTTACACGCAGAAATGCCCATTTGTACCGTCCTGCATTGTCCTGCACTGTCCTTAATGTCTACTTTATGTAAACCCTTGTGGTTAATAAAGAAATCATTTTTATTATTATTATTATTATTATTATTATTATTATTATTGTTGTTGTTATTGTTGTTGTTGTTGTTGTTGTTGTTATTGTTGTTATTATTTTACGATGTTCTCCAACACATTCACAGTACATCTATAAAGCTTTCAGAAGATTGTTTGTTTTAATTTTTCATTTTTTAAATAAAATATCTAGCAGCTTACTAACTACTCAAAGCAATGACTACTCAAACCTATGCCTACATAATGCCAATAAAAACAGTGTATGTATGTTTCAGAAAACCCAATATCGATCTTTATGTAAAAAATTCAATTAGTATATTTCATTTGTTCCTATGATCAAATCTTATACTTGCATAATAATATGTATTTTTCTTTTTCTTCCACATTAAATGTTCAGTTTTTATTGTTCTCAAATAAATCTACATTTCCTTTAACTAAAATGATTACGCATAAAAGTGATAAAATATTTAATAAGTTATTGGTATTTCATATATTACAATGCCACCTTTATATAGATTTTAGATACATATACATACTCGAATTCACATACTCCAATTCACACACATATATATATGACTCATCACTAATTCCATAATTCTGATTGGAATCATGGGATCGACATCATATGTGTATCGGTCATTTTAAACTTGGAAGCGACCATCCATCTACAGGATATATATATATATATATATATATATATGTATGTATGTATATGTATATATATAGGTGTATGGGTGCAAGAAAAATTGCGTCCGTATATATATATATATATATATATATATATATATATATATACACGGCCTTTGTCAACAATGGTGGTGTGAAGAGGGGAAGCAGGAATGTATGGGCAACTGCTAGCCTTTCACAAAAATATCCTGCCCGGGATTGTTCCTTTCTAGGTGCAAAACCCACGGTCAATCGTGCCCGAAGGGGGTCTTTTTACTTTATATATATATATATATATATAGTCAGGCGGAGAGCAGCTCTGGAAAATTCTTGCCGAGTGATTTACACACTATCTGGACGAGGGAAGAATGCCCTCGCAGTGGAAAGAGTCGAATACCATCCTGGCATACAAGAAGGGCGATAGAGAAGATCTGAAGAACTACCCATCCATATGCCTGCTGTCTCACGTGTACAAGCTGTTCACGAAGATAATCCTGAACAGGTTATCACGTCATCTGGACGAACAGCAACCGAGAGAGCAAGCCGGCTTCCGGAAGAACTACAGCACGATGGACCACGTATTTACTCTGACACAACTGCTTGAGTGAGCGAAAGAGTACAAGACGCCTCTGCGTCGCGTTCGTAGACTACGAGGCCTTCGACAGCGTCGAAATCAACGCAGTGCTGAACGCGCTGCAGAGGCAAGGAATCGAGGCGCAATACGTTCAACTGCTCAAGGAGGTGAATTCTGGATGCACCACCGACATAGCTCTGCTGTCATCACCCGTATGAGCGCCGGTCGAGAAGGGGGTGAAGCAAGAAGATACGATCTCTCCAAAACTTTTCACCGCGTCTCTCGACCAGATCATCAGAGGCATTGACTGGCAAGGCGGTGTCAACATCGACGGCGAGATACTTACCCATCTCCGTTTCGCTGATGACATCGTACTCATCGCTGAAAATACGGATCATCTTCAGTCCATGCTGACGGAGCTCGGCATCAAAAGCTCTGCAGTAGGCCTCAAGATGAACCGCATGAAAACGAAGTTCATGCGGTCCGACAACGTACCAACACGTCGAATGGTGGTTGGCGGTGATGAAATAGAGGAGGTGGAGGAATACGTCTACCTAGGACAAGAAGTGACCATGCGCCGAGACAATGAGAGGGAGATTTCGCGGAGAGTAAGGGCTGGATGGAAGGCGTTCAACGGCATAAGGGATGTGCTCAAGGGGAGGTTGGACAAGACCACCCGCGTCAACCTATTCAATAGCACAGTTTTACCTGCAATGTTATATGGCAGTGAAACTTGGGCTTCAACAAAGAGAGAAGAGCAGAGGCTGGTAACGATTCAAAGAGCCATGGAGAGATCAATGCTAGGAATCTCGTTGAGAGAGCACATCAGGAGCGAAGTCATCAGACAGAAGTCCGGCGTGAGAGACGTCATCACGGAATATATGCGCAGCAATTTCAGATGGACTGCATGCGGCGCCCGGTTCACCGATAATCGGTGGACCCGCGCAGTTGCCAAGTGGTACCCGCAGCCTCCACAGAGGTGGATTTACGATTTTAGGAATATGATTCCTACATGGATGAGGAAAGCACGATCCAGAGAGGACTGGACGGCGTGCTGAGGCTAGCAGCGCTGAATGGACGCCCGGCAGACTGGTCGGTCAAGAATCAAGAGTCAAGAATATATATATATTGTGAAGGCGTGTGGCTGAGTGGATAGAGAATTGGATTCGCAATCGTAAGGTTGTGAGTTCGATTTCTGCACCAGGCGATGCGTTATGTCCTTGAGCAAGACACTTTATTTCACGTTGCTCCTTCTACCTGGAGTTGCGACCGATAGATAGTATTAGCAATTGGAAAGACCAACGGAAACATTGTTCCCTCGGTCCGATTTGACGAAAGTCGATCGTTCCTTTATATATATATATTAGAAAGTGAGTTTTTTTTACAAATTGAAAAATAACCGAGGTGTCCTACACGAGTGAAAGTATAAAGAAAAAGAGATGAAATCGAAAATGCAACTGGAGTCTTATTTAAAAAAAAAATATATATATTTATTTGGTTCCTTTACCGGTTTCGCAGTTCTTCTGCTTTTCAAAAGGTGAGTTGAGATGGAGGGTCTGTGGTTTTTCTCACATCTGGTTGGTCTCTGAATGTTACTTGTTTTATATGGAAAAAGAGGCTCGAAATGCCAGGTTTTTCGAGAAGTAATTTGATTGGTTTGTCAATAATTATAATAAATTTCGCGCCAGTTCGCGTTACAATAGTTCTTCAAATAAGGGGGGGGGGTTGTCACAGGTTGTTTTTTTCATATATGAGTGTTTGAATTTCTTTTTACTTGAAAAAAGGGGCTCACGAAGGCTTTTTTTTGGTTGGTTATAAATGAAATTATGGCTGTCACGTGAACAAGTTTTCATTAAATTTTCGTGCCCTTATTTGGAAATCCATTCTGTAGCCTTTTTAGAGAATTTTATGATAAGTGAAAGATAATGGTCAAGAGAAAGGGATGGGAGAATTGTTCTGGTTCAGTGAATATGGTTAGTTCGCTGGGGTGTCAGAATTCAGATTTTCTATTGAATAAAGACAGTAAAGATATGTATATTTACTTGTGTGATTGTGTGTGTGTGCGTGTGTGTGTGTGTGTGTTGTGTGTGTGTGTGTTTGAATTTCTTTACTTAAAAAAAAGGGTGGCTCACGAAGGCTTTTTTTTTAATAAACGTGATTTGATTGGTTATAAATTAAATTTGGCTGTCACGTGAACAAGTTTTCATTACAGTTTTGCGCCCTTATTTGGAAATCTATTCTGTAGCCTTTATAGAGAATGTTATGACAAGGGAAAGATAGTGGTCAAGAGAAATGGGATTGGGAGAATTGTTCTGGTTCAGTGAATATGGTTAGTTCGCTGGGGTGTCAGAGTTCAGATTTTCTATTGAAGTAAAGATATGTATGTTTATTTGTGTGCTTGTGTGTGTGTGTGTGTGTGTGTGTGTGTGTGTGTATTGGAAGATGATTCTATTAGTAGAAATGGGGGAGGGAGTTGTGTGTGTGTGTATATGGGTGTTATGTGTGTGTGTGCGAGTATGTTAAGATGGAGAGAATATATATTTTGTGTGTGTGTATATGTATGTAGGAAAGTGGTTCTATTAGTAGAAATGGGGGAGGGAGTTGTCGGTGTGGGGGTTGTTATGTGTGTGGGAGTATGGTTAGCATGTTAAGATGAAGAGAATATATATATATATTGTGTGTGTGTAGGAAAATGATTCCTGTAGTAGGAATATTTTTGAATGAACATATTTTCTTTACTTATTCGTATTTGTTCTGTTGTATTGTCAGTGCAAACGTATGTTAAGGTTTATTTAGTTCGGGTTTTTATTTTCTAAAGTAGAAGGTGTTATGTGTGTGTGTGTGTATGTCATATTATGGTGTTGACATAATGTATATTAAACCACATTTAATGCTGGTCTATATTTTGAATAAACATATTTTCCTTATTTATTCATATTTGTTCTGTTGTATTGTTAGCGCAAAGTTAAAATGGGAAGACTTGGATTTGGGTGTCTTATTACTTGCGCAAATGTCTAGATGTGCACTTAGTGGTATCTGTCTCGTGGTTGGATCTCGTAATTGTTGGCGATGAACTGTCATTCTGTTTCTGAGTGTGAGTTTAGTTTGTCCTATATAATCTTCATTGCATCCTTTACATTTAATGGCATAAAATAGATTTTTTGATGAGCAAGTGAAGTGATTTTTTACAGTAAAATTTTGTCCTGATTTAAATGTATACGTGTTGCCTTCAATGAGGTGAGTGCAGGTTCCACAATTAGAGCGACCACATTGAATTTGTTTCTGTTTCCGTAATTCATCAATGCCTATTGCTTTAGCCCTTTCTATTCCATTATTTATTAGTAATAGTGGGTACTCTCTCTCTCGAGTAGAATTTCCTTTAATTCTTGAAGTCTTTTATTTCGCGTTTCATAATTGGAGACAATTGTGCAAATTCTTCTTGCTAGGTTAAAAGGAATGTTCGTCTTCGTGTGCTTTGGATGGTTGGAGGTGAATAGTAGATATTGTTTGGAATCTGTTGGTTTGTAGTGTATGTCAGTTTCGATATTTATGTCTTTTTTTAAGATTAAGAAGTCCAGAAGTGGGAGTTGATCTTGGCTGTATTCCATTGTGAATTGGATGTGGTTATTGATGCCGTTTATTAAGTTTTTGAAATCCTTCAGTTGGTCGAGTGTGTGGGACCAAAGAGTGAGGCAATCATCCAAGTAGCGTTTCCAATTCTCTGATAAATATTTGTGGAAGTTCAATCCGTATTTTGATTTGGACTGTTCATATATCTGGACTTCTAAGTATGCCATGACTAAGTTGGCATAAGTTGGAACGGCTTTTGTACCCATCACAGTCCCCGATATTTGCTCGTAAGTATTGCCATCGAAATCAAAAAAGTTGTTCTGTAAGATGAATTTTAATCCCTCGGTGATGAAGCTTTTTTCTATTCTGTCAGGTATCTCATTGGGATATTTCTCTAGCCAGAATCCTATTGCTTCTAGTCCGTATTGGTGTGGGATCGTTGTGTAGAGATTCACTACATCGAAAGACACAATAATAGTGTCGTTGTTGACATGTTTGGGGAGGTGGTTTAAGAGGTCCAGATCGTCTCTTACAAGGCTTGGTATATGTTTCAGAATTGGTTTCAGTAGAATGTCTATAAAGTTGCTCAGTCTGTGTGTTTCACATTGTGGGCCCGCTACAATTGGTCTTAATTTAAGGTCTGTGGGGTATTGTGTGTTCACGCAGGCTGAGGTGGATTGTTTACAGGCATCGTTGATTATTTTACACTTGTGAATCTTCGGAAGTCCGTAAAGGTTGCTGGTTTTGTATTCAAAATGTGTTAAATAATCGCGTTCCTTTTTAGTTAGGTCTTGATGGTATCGATACATCAGTATGTTTAATCTAGTCATTATTTTTGATTGCTGGTAGTTTTTTACTCTTTCATAGTAATTGGTATTTTGTAAGAGAGAGAACA
>OZ024740.1:379461930-379464430 GCA_964016885.1 Eledone cirrhosa | reverse complement strand
TGGCTCAGGCTGACAGTACCTGAAATAGGTCTCTATCCATGGTGACTTCGGAACACTAGGCTGGTTTTCAAGCTGTGTTGAGAAAGGTGGAAGGATGGAGCGTAAGGCAAGCAGTCATACCTCCATTAATCAAAATTGTTTCAGAAATGACGAAAACCCACCCAATGCTCCATAGGGAGCCAAAGGAACTGAACTGAAGTATATATATATATATATATATATATAATATATATATAGTATTTACGTATCGAGAGAGAGAAAAAAGGAGGGATAGGTGATACATGTAGTTATTTGCCAAATAGCGTATGCAGAAGGTGCTCAATACTAGTGCCGGCAGTGTTAATATTAGAAGTTTTAATATTTAGTGAGCGAGAGAATTAGTAGAGCGTAAGCACGTGGAAAAGTAAGAAATAGGAGAACAGACCGTTAATACATGTTTATTTAAAACAGCACCTACGTACGTTTCGCCCGGATGGGCTTCTCAAGGGCATAAATAACTAAAAGTGTTCCTTACATGGCCCGGAAAGTGTTTTTGGAGGTTAGTTCATGTCAGAGTTCATTCTTCGCAAAAAAAGCGTGTTTTGAATTTGCAGTAGGTCAAGGGAGGTAACTCTGGCCGATGTTAGGGCAGTCTTTCCCGGACAATTTTTTTATCCGTTACAAGATGTGGTTACAACCTTACAATTGTCGATAAGCACAGGGTCAGGGAAGCAACGTTTGTTTTGAGACGTTTGTTTTTCTGCACCTGCTCGCCTGGGTCATTTGAAGCTGGGTCTGGGATGCATGGTTAGTTTCCGGATGTTTTTTGCAGCACCTGCTCGCCGGGGTGTTAAAGCTTGTTGCAGGGAGACCCGGTATAGGGTTTCACTCCTCATCCTTATCCCATCTGAAGAAGGATATTTTTAAGCGATGTGTACAGCTTATCGTCGTTTCAGCTCTGCTGTTGATGAGCTCGTGGGGTGCCGTTATGATGTGGTGGAGCTCCATGAGGCAAAGATCGCACTTCCTCTTGAAGTTGTACGGTGCAGCCCTGCCGACAATATCCCAGTGTGCGGAGAAGCTGATGTTTAAGTCTTTTAATGATGTGATGTAGTCCGCGAGCGAAGTGGAGTGCCTTAATTTCTTATTTGTGAAAGAGTGGAGATGTGTTCGAAATCTAATTTTGAACGGGCCAGAGGTAGCCCCTATATAATGTTTAACGCTATTATGGCTAGTTACAGTGCATCTATATATAACCCTATCAGTCAAGCAGTTGCAATTTCTGTCGCGGTCCCTTCTAATTCCCACGGTAAGGCTATCATTATTGCTATCTACGTTCCCGCACCTGTCGTTAGCACCATTATAACCCACTGTGCGCGGGTTGGTACCATTATTATTCCGCAAGTCATGTTCTGCATGTTCCCCAGTCATGTCGCGGTCATGCTGGTTGCGTCTGTAGAGGCTGTTGCCAGCACTATTGGATGCTGCTAAGGAGTCGTTAAGGCCGATATAGTTATTGTCAGGTGTAGGTGCGTCTGTGCTAAGGTGCTGTGTCTTGATGATCTTACTGTGATTAGTCGTTCCTATGATGTCTGCTAGGTTAGGAGTAGTAGAGAAGAATATTTTTATATTGTTCCTATTAAGGGTTTTTCTATACCTACGGTTGGGTGGGAAGTTCTTCTCTAAGGCTTCGAAGAATATCCGGGGTATGTTGGAGGCCACACTCCGAGAGTAGGGGGGATGGAACCATAGGATGTTACGGTGGCGATTACGTGTCCTTGTACGTTTGCTACGGGTGGTTCCGTCGAGGTGACCGTTCTTATGCTTGTTAATGCGCTGTAGCCCGTTACGTGCCCCTTTCACTTTATGCTCGGGTGCACTCTTCTTCCTTCTTCTATGTTTATGTACAGGAAGATGTTGGTTGGAAGGCGTTGGTAGTAGGCCGTCGCCTTTGTTGATTTTATAGTAGGGGAATAATTCGAGTAGGCTACAGTGGTCACTGTCACCGGGGTCGTGATCTTTATTGTGTGGTAAGTTACTTATACCATCGCCAGTGTAATTAACGTTGCGGCCGTGTTCCTTAGTGCGATTATCTATACTATTATATCCGACTCCTACGAAGTCGCCGCGTGATCGGTTATAGGTATGGCTTACTATAACGTTCGTCTTATGAAGGGGGTGGTTTCTGGATCTAGCGTTAGGGATGCAGGAAATTCCTCGGTTAAAGCCAACGCTTATTAAGGCCCTATTGTAGTAATCTGCCGCTTGGTTGAAGATATCCTCATTTGCGGAGAGCCTCGATATCCTATGTGAGATGCTATAGACTATGGAGTTGAGAGTCTGCTTAGGGTGGTTGGAGGCATAATTAATATAAGAAAGGCTCTCTCCAGGCGTATGGTATGGCTTGTATAGGCCCGTACTCAACTCCAGGGTCACGTCCAGGAAGTTGAGGTCTATAGTTACGGATAGGCCGTATGACTTGAAGAACCTGTGTATATGCTTGTTAAGGTTCTCTACCCTA
>OZ024740.1:379434430-379456930 GCA_964016885.1 Eledone cirrhosa | reverse complement strand
TGGGGATATAAGCAAGACCGACTAAAGTGAGTCGGTTTTACTGATACAGTTCCCCGACCATCATTTCTGGAACAAAGAAAACAACATTAATCACTCCAATACATTAAAATAACCAATATTGGAAGAATTACAGTTCCTTCGTCGTGAGGATAATTCTATGCTATATATTATATGTATTCAACTTGTCCCATTATTCCATTTTTTTTTAAATTCTCAAGTAACGTCATCTGTCATTATATTATATATTATATATTATATATTATATATTATATATCATGTATGAAAATTAAGTGAGAAAAAACTGGCAGTAGAAATAAGATAAGACAAAAAAATATTCTATCTGAACTCGCTTATAAAAAAGATCTCTCTACCATATAATTTTGCTTCTCTGGGAGACTCCTTTCATTGAAATGTTTAAGTATTAGAGTCTAATTAACCTTAATATGAACTTACTGTAGGTTCACCCGAGTGAGCACTCGATACGTAGTTTCCAGTCGGTAAAGAGGTGCAGAGGTGCAGAGGTCCGACGAGCTTTTGATTCCAGAGTCGAGCTAGATCGATACAGATCGAACCTTGATTTGATCAATAGTGAAACGCGTGTCACTACTCAATAAACGTAATGAAGACATAACTAATCGTCCTTTTATTATATATATATATATATATATATATATATATATATATATATATATATATATATATATATATATATATATATATATATATATATATATATATATATATATATATATATATATATATATATATATATATATATATGTATGTATGTATATATATATATATATATATATATATATATATATATATATATATATATATATATTAGAAAGTGAGGTTTTTTTTACAAAATGAAAGATAACCGAGGTCTACTACACGAGTGAAAGTATAAAGAAAAAGAGATGAAATCGAAAATGCAACTGGAGTCTTATTTAAAAAAAATATATATATATTTATTTGGTTCCTTTACCGGTTTCGCAGTTCTTCTGCTTTTCAAAAGGTGAGTTGAGATGGAGGGTCTGTAGTTTTTCTCACATCTGTGAGATAAACCACAGACCCTCCATCTCAACTCACCTTTTGAAAAGTAGAAGAACTGCGAAACCGGTAAAGGAACCAAATAAATATATATATTTAAAAAAAAAAAATAAGACTCCAGTTGCATTTTCGATTTCATCTCTTTATATATATATATATATATATATATATATATATATATATATATATATATATATAAGTTAAAACAATGAAATAAAAAAATCAAGTCATTAGAGATATACTTCACTGCTTTACGATCGTTTCTAGATGATGATAATACATTGTCGCTATACTTCGTTATTGATCTATATAAGGTTAGTTATAAAATATCAGATAAAGAGAATATTTACTTACATGCATATCACCAGCTGTTTTCAAAAGCAATAATAATTTTATTCAGAATTAGTAGTATGTTAGTATCTTGTCCTTATTTGGAGGTAGTTGATGAACTAACCAATAAAATTATTTTTTTCATATGATTGTTAAGATGAAAAGTAATTCATTTTAGTTGAGGTCATGACCCTTTGAAAGGAATGGTTGAATGGTGTTAATAATAGAATTGCCATAAAAAAATCTATTAGGAGGAAAGGGATTGTCAAATTGATAGTTGAATGTATCTGGTATAGTGAAGTTTAAAAGGAATGTAAAAATAAATGATGATTAGTGTTGCATGGAGTTTTTAGGTGAATATAAATTAAGGTTATGGCTAGGAAAGATAGTATATTAAAAGATGAAAATTATAATAAGATAATGAAATACAGTAATGCAATAATATAATATAACCAACACAATACAGTACGGTGTGGTAAATTGCACTTAGTATAATACAGCGTATGATACGCTCTAAAATACTATCAAGTATGTTTATGTATAAATAATCAAACTCAGATAAATACATGTTGACATAGTCAAAACGCATAAATTTCATAGATCACAAAGTGCATATATCCACACTATATATAGAGAAGTATAGTTACATTGATACCCAACCAAAAATATACATACGCACAAATAGATGCAAACATAAATACACATTTACACATGTGCATATAATCATATAGACACATATTTATATATATCTATATTTACACATACACACCTAAACCCACATATATATATATATATATGTGTGTGTGTGTATGCACACACTCATACATGTACACACACTCATATATAATCACTCATACACATATACTCACATATACACACACACAAACACACATATATATACACACATACAGACACACACACATGTATACACACACACACACACACACACCACACACACACACACACACACACACACACACACACACACACACACACACACACACACACACATATATATATATATATATATATATATATATATATATATATATATACATACACATATACACAAATATATTCCCATATCATACATACATAGATATACATCTACTCATGCAATTACGGGTGGTTGTGTACCTTGTTGCCTTTAGTCATTAACGCATAAACCTAAGGAAGGTAAACATTAAAAGATAAAAGATAAGCATGAATGCATATAATTAGGGGAAAGGGGTACTAACAAATGTTACTCTACATAGAATTATAGTGAGTTGCTATTTAGAATATTCAATTAAGTTTATAGTATTTAAATGTTCTTCGTATACGGTGATTACAAACTATAATCAGTTCCTGTCTTTTATTTAATAAATCGTCCTTAGATTTAGTAATTTGCAAGATCTCTCCTGAACATAATCTGTATTCCCTCCTGTTCCCAAGATATGGAGTTCTTTGTAGAATGGTGTTCACGATAGTTTTAAATCTATTTTTTTCTTTTTATAATTATTTACTGCTTCAGCTAAAGTTAGTTAGTTTAGTATTGTTAAAACTACTAGAGTGTGCGTAAAATCTTTTCTTAAATGTGTTCGATGTAGATCCTATATATGTTTTGTTGGAGTATATATATATATATATATATGTGAGTGTGTGTGTGTTTGTGCATTTACTCACGCATACACATACTTATAAATATGTAATATGTATAAATTATATACCTGTCTCTAAAGCTACTACCATACGTGTAATTTAAAATCAAATGTCAACCTCCTTAAAATAAGTATATTCACTTTATACATATTCAATTGATATTTAATAATGCGTATATATATATAGACACACACACACACACACACACACACACACACACACACACACACACACACATACCATACATATGTATATATATATATATATATATATATATATATATATATATAATCTGAGTTTTTCGAATATTAACAATTGTTTCTACGTTTGGCACAAGGCCAGCAATTATCCTAGTGAATTACTGGTACTTTAATTTATCAACCCCGTAAGGATGAAAGGCAAAGTTAACCTCGGCGGGATTTGAACTCAGACTGCAAAGGGCCGTAACACTATGCTGCAAAGCATGGCGTTCGACCCTCTACCGATACTGCCAATCCCCCGAACATTTGATTCGTACTCATGAAGGGTGATACCAAGAAACATTAGTGTCTGCAGTTCTGTTTACATGCCAAAACAAGAGCAAGAATGAAAGGTTCATTCTACTGACATGGCTTTAAAAATGAGGGTTGTTTGCATAATTGCAAACGAATCGAATGTTATTATTAATATTCGAAAAACTGAGATTACATTTAATATATTCAGCCATGTAGAGCGAATTTTTTTTTCTTATATATATATATATATATATATACACACATACATATATGTATATATATATATATATATATATAACTTTGATAACTTTGATAGGTTTCGGCCAGTATTGGCCCAGGCCATGTCTAACTTAATAGCACCACCTGGCGAAGTCTTACAAATCAGTGTTTGGGCACCATGGCCCACTCGAACAGAGAGTTATTGTTTACGGAGGCATATCCGGGTGTAGGAGGCTTATCCGGGATTTCTTGAAGGAATTTATCCAAAGACTTCTTGAACTTGATGGGGTTTGTCTCTGCTTTGATGTGTTTTGGTGTAATGTTAAAGAGTGAAGGGCCAATTTAGGTGAAATAATTGTGCCGTATTGTTGTTATGTGATGCGAGTGGGATTTTTGTCGTGGGCGGATAGCACGGGTCCCAAGCCTTGGGGGTACACTAAAGATGATGCCACATCATTTGGGCTAAGCTGATTTTCCACATCATACAGATAATGTAGCGCTGATGGCGACATTGAAGAGAATAAAGTTTGAGCTTTTCTAATCGACCCCAATAGTCAAGGCCTGTCTTCCAACTATCTTTTTTGTAATTGACCTTTGGGGTGCTTCAACTTTCATGATACTTTGTTTCGTGTGGGGTGACGACAGTGGAAATATATTAAAAAATTGAATACAAAATCAAGTAATCAAAAAACAAGTAGTAAAGGATAAAGAAGGGCAGATCTGGCTGCGTAGGAAGGCAGAGGAAGGACCCTGTTCAGCCGAGCTCCTCCGTAAAATCGGAACGTCAGCAGCTCGTCTTAGGAAGGAGCCCCGCAAAATGGGTTGGCTGTTGCAGTGGGTGTCGCTTGCCATTGTTTGCGGAAATGCCTTTGCAGTATTGTTCGCGGGGATGCAGCCGAAACACCACCCCAACCTAAGCACAGAGTCTGTCACCCTCTCCCCTCCCCCTCTTTCTCTCGCTGGCTAATTGTCCTTGCTCTTTCTTTCCTTTTCTTCGCATTTATGGCATTTATAGTTCTTTCCTCAACTTTCCTATTCAGCCAGATCTGCCCTTCTTTACCTTTTTCCCTTTCTAAAACAGTTATCCTTTAATTTCAAAACACCATGCTGTTTTAAATTATCAGAAATGAAATACAAATATATGAATTGCAATATTTTTTCATTATACAGTCTGATTGCTTTTTTACGCGGAGATGCGTTCGTGAACGCAGCGCGTAATGCAGATTCGCGTAAATCTTGTCTAATTTTTTTATAAATAAAAAAATTAAAAACAACACGCGATATAGCGCATTATTCACGCAAAATGAATAGTTAATAATTGTTTCTACGTTTGGCACAAGGCCAGCAACTACTCCAGTGCCTTACTGGTGGTTAATTTTATCGACCCTGTAAGGATGAAAGGCAAAGTTAACCTCGGCGGGATTTGAACTCAGATCGGAAAGGGCCGTTACACTATGAGGCAAAGCATAGCGTCCGGCCGTCTACCGATACTGCCAATCTTTTCAAGAGTCATTACAGTGAATGTACGTACTTCAAGTTCGCAGAAAAAGCCAACAGACTGACCATTGTTTAAAGTAATAGTTTGTTAATCATCATAAAATATATTTGTGGCTCCTTAGAGTCTTCCCTTTGGTAACGGTAGTATACTATTTTAGATAATTTATTTCATAGA
This sequence comes from Eledone cirrhosa, assembly GCA_964016885.1. Lineage (NCBI taxonomy): Eukaryota > Metazoa > Mollusca > Cephalopoda > Octopoda > Eledonidae > Eledone > Eledone cirrhosa. Next base: position 379,451,521 of record OZ024740.1, on the reverse strand, counting down.
CAATATCACATGTTCTCAATTTGTTGACATTTCTTGTTTGAATATTTTTCTATATTTTCAAATTATTTTGACAGTTAAATTATCTTTCTGGCAATAGCTATATTAAAATGTATACTTTGTTCTCTTCACACCACTATTTTTAACAATCTCTCCAATCTATAGCTTTCTATCTCCATTTAATGATTCCTCTGCCTACTGGTTTTATTACATCTCTCTCTCTCTCTCTCTCTCTCTCTCTCTCTCTCTCTCTCTCTCTCTCTCTCTCTCTCTCTCATTAGATATATTTTCTTAAAGATTTTAATGTATACGGCGTTCCACAATTTGCTTCGTTTATTAAATCCTCATTCCCTTCTCTCTTTCCTCCAATTGCTTTATTATCTCCCATTTATCTGTCGATCTCATTCATTTATAAATACATGCATACATTACTCATGTCTCATTCATTTATAAATACATGCATACATTACTCATGTTGTTCCAATTCGTTTGCTTATTTATTTCTGAACCATTAACTCCGTATTCGTCTATTTCTATTCAAATAGCATTTCCTTTTACTTATATTTTTAATTTTTGTTTCACGAATTATGATCCAGAATCTTCTACATACATATTCCGTCTTTAACATCAACTTAATCAGAACAGCACATAAAGAAGTTGCTTAAACAGATATTTAATGAACTATGTCCGAAACACGTTTTTTATGACTATGTATTTAAAGGTTTATGGGTTAGTATATTCTGCTCACTTTCTTCTGTAGTTTATTCTCATTTTCAGGAGGAAATGAGAACAGAAATATCATCTCCGAAACTGATAAATTCCTTAAAAGTGATGGAATAGGCTATGAGAAATTGAACAGATTAAAAATAATCTTGATAAAGTAGAACTGCAAGAAATTCAAGCAGACATGATAGAATACACCTTGCCTTAATGAAAAAATGCCACAGAAACTGGCTCATACTCATACCATCCAAATTTAGATTGAGTTTAATCTAAACATAGAATTTTGAATTTTAAGGCAAAGCAGGATAAATATCTGATAAACGGGATTATATGAAAAGAAGAGTGCAGCAGTGGGGGACGATAGATTTAAGGAAATAAAAACTTAGGAAGTTATATAAAGTATAGATAGCGTTTTCAATTCTGATATATAAATGTTAGGTATAGTGGAATTCGTCTTTGATCAGGTGAAATAATTTAGCTGATAACGCTGTAAGTTCTAACTTCAGTTAACATTTTCATCGCAATGTTATACTTATATATGAAATGGAAGGAAAATAAACCGGGGTACTTAAGCACCAACTGTATACTCTGCACATAGAGGGCTAACACTCTAGAATAAAATATATTAATGTTTCACTCAAGTGCACGATTGCATATAAACAAGAATGGGGATTGATTTATATATTAATTTATATATATATATATATATATATATATATATATATATATATATATATATAAGTATTGAAATTTCAGTTGGAAACAGAAAAGGTCATAGAAATGAAGAGTGCTCTATGTAAATATCAGAGCAAAATTTAATGTATAAAATCAATACAATATAATTACCTCATTACCAGAGGTTTCCCGAATGAGGCGAATACGAAATAAACGACTTCATTCGTTCGTCAGACGAGGCAATATAAAACATGGGCAAATACTTAGAAAAACACATCAAGAAAATCAAAAAAAATATATAGATAAATGAAATAGAAATTGAAATATATAAAAATCTATCAAGAAAAATAGTTAGGTGTGTTATGTGTATGTATATACGCTCATAGATGTGCATATATGTATATGTGCACGTGTAAATGTATGGTTAGAAAGTGTGCGTAATTATAAAAGTTTAGGGCAAATGTATCTATATGTCTGTATTATACAGACGGAAATGGTTACTTCGTAAAAATAAGAAAATAAAGTCGCGCGCATAAAAACGCCTGGACACTCATACATTAAGATGCGGAAAGAAAGGAGATAAAGAGAGTATAATAAATAAAAGAAAAGTATCTATTACGATATATTTATAAAAATATAGTAACGATAAATTAGAAAGACAAGATAGAAAGAAAAAATTAAAGAAAACAAAAAAAGCGGGGGTACATACATACACAGACACGCGTGTCTCACAAAAGAAATGTAAAAATAATTATGCTTATATACACACGCTCACTTACACTTCCATACGTTCGATACGTACATACACACACACACATACACATACTTATACTCGCGCAATTAAACCTGTTTGCATGCCCATGTATGAAACTGGGTAAGTAACAAAAGAGGGAAGGGGGGGGGGGGGAGAAGAAAAAAGAAAAAAGAAACAAGAAACAAAAAAATATAAAACCGAAATGTCAAAAACACGGATATAAAGACACTTACACATACGCATAATATATACACACACACACACACAAACACCAGTACACACACGCATACATACACGTACATATATATATATATATATATATATACATATACACATACATGCACGCACGCGCGCGCACATACGTAGTCACTCATGTACATATGTAAAAAAAGTATACACACATTAAGGCGTTCAGCCATATTGAAATGTGGATAAATAAATACAAATATAAAATTGTAGGATAGGCTGCGCAAAAATAAAATAAAAATAAAAATGAAAAATATATCTGGATTGAAGAACACAAAAGACAAGTATAATCAGTTAGTAGAGGAACAAGGGAAGTAAAAGAAGGGGAAGTAAAAAATAGAAAATAGGAAGTGGATCGGAGAATAAAGGGGGGGGGGGGGGTGAAGTAAAAATAAATAAAAAAATAAATAAAAGTGAAAATAAATGAAATTATTGACAAGGATAAGAATGAAAGTAAGTCAGAAAGGGTAATTAAAAAGAGAATAATCAGAGTTTATGGAGGATAAGTGTCTGAAAGTGTGTTAAGTTTATATGAGCTGGAAAGCAGGTGTGATTTCATGTGTGGACAACTGGTAAAAATTTCCGTCTTTGTGTTCAGGCAGGTCTTTGGTGATTTGAGATTTTGCAATATCCAAAATTTTTCATTTATGCAGAGCGTGCATTTTCTTGTTCCTCTAGCATATTTTTTAGATTGGTTCAAAATTGACCAATCTAGTTTATATATATATATATATTATATATATATATATATATATATATATATATATATATATATATATATATATATATATATATATATATATATATATAAAAACAAATAACGAAACGAAATTAAATTTCGTTTCGTTTGTAACTCACTTTTGTATGACTGACGCTTAAACAATTAAGTTAAAAATGCATACTAGTATTTCAGTATACATATGTGGATGTACATTTTTAACTTAATTGTTTATATATATATATATATATATATATATATATATATATATACATACATACATAGTTTGTAAAAATTTTACATAGATCTATATGATATACATACCAACACACACATATATATCCTAGAAACGATCGTAAAATGATGAATTTGTTAATATAAGGAACTGTTTCTTTGTTTTTATTCATTATTTTTATTAATTTATCTTGACTCTGTTTTCCTGTGTGTTTTTCATCGAAAAGATTTTGAATACATCTTCTCTTTTCATGATATTTGGATTACATTGAGTTCTTCATACGGATTGGACACTACCGTATATTTTGGTAGATTTATCTACATACCTTGCTCCTAATTTTATAAAGGTATTCATATTTTTATATATATATATATCATTTTATAACTCCCTATATATATAGTTGAGCTCTTTTTCTTGTCCATTATCCATATCACAATGGAAAAACAATACTTGGGAATTTCTTTAAAGAATATACCAATACCTTCTAAGGATGAATTCTTACTTCTTATGATACAAAAAAGCAACGAATTCATCAAAAGGGTCAGATGGAGGGCCTATCACTTTGATAAAAAAACAAAATGTACTGATAAGAAATATTTATATGATTTCACTACATATAAGAACCCACCACACAACTCCTTGCTTGAAAACTTCGCGAAAGACCTTTTTAACTTAATCAAACACCTCAAATTTAAGAAATATAAATCTAATTTTCAAAAGGATCTTGATTCTACCCTATTGGATTTAAAAAAATCTAACAAAATCCATGTCCACTCTGACAAAACTGGAAATCTGTACCACATGGATATTGATAATTACAATGAGTTCATATATAAAGAACTCAGGAAAAATTATAAAAAAACAAACAATGCGGCACTTACCAATATCAACAACAAAACACACAACATAGTAAATAAACTCAATATTGAAGATAGAACTGAACCTTTGGCACTGAAAAAACCACATTTTAACCTGAAAGATCACAAATCTAATTTTAACTCTAATCCTTCTATAAGACTTATATGCCCTTCCAAATCTGACATTGGTATCATTAGTAAAAACTTTTTAGATAGAGTCATCCCACAAATTAAGAAAACATGTTAATTTACCACTCTGGGAAAACACATCCCAGGTAATTAACTAATTTACTAATATTAGAAATAAATCATCTGCTTCATTTCTACAATTCGATATAGATGCTTATTATTCCTCTATATCACCCATACAAAGCCTTGATATTTGCCAAAAATAGATCAAACTTAACTATGGATGACATTAATATTATCACGCATGCTAGACAAACACTACTGGAATTTCAGAAGGAATACTGGACCAGAAATACATATAGTAATCTATTCGACATTACTATGGGCTCTAGTGATTCTGCCCAAATTACCGATCTTGTGGGCCTCTTTCTTCTATTTAACCATAAATGCTTCTTTTCCCCACCTTAAAGGTGGTTTATATCGTGACGACTGTCTTCTTCTTTCCACTAACCTTAGCCTATCAGAAATTGAAAAAAATTAAAAACTTAGAACTTTCCTCAAAGACTATTATAGTCTCAATATTACATTTGAAAACACAAGTAAAGTAGTTAATTTCCTTGATATAACATTAGACTTATCTACGGGTATCTACCAACCTTACCATAAACCTAACCAAAACTTACATTACATACACTCACAATCTAATCACCCTAAATCTATCCTTAAAAACCTAGCATATAATATCTCACTCAGAATTTCTAACCGTTCATCTAACCAGGATGTATTCGATAAAAATGCGACCTTTTATAACGAAGCTTTAGCTAGAAGCGGCCACAAAAACAAATTAGTATATATACCTTGTACCAATAATACTACAAACATACAACCCAATATTACCAACAAACATCAAATGAAATATACACACCTAAATGCCACTCACACTATACCCCAAAATACCAACTTAAAACTTAATTTCTCTAACTCTTCTAATATACAATATAATAACTTTCAAAAAACCATTCATCCTAATATTCCAATATATGTTAATAACAAAATTCCTAATAATCAGGCTAAAACACCTAAATCAATGAATCTAACTAAAAATATGTGTAATAAAATCACTAATACCAATTCTCTTAGTAAATATCAGGATACATCGTATAAAAATAAAAAGCAACATCGAAACCGTAATAGACGAGTTACTTGGTATAATGCTCCATTTAATCTACAAATTAAAGATAATATACCTAAAAAATTTGTTACTATCCTAGAGAAAAACTTCGCGCCAAACCATAAATACCATCAAATTTTAAATAGATCAACGGTCAAATTCTCCTACTCAACAACCAAAAAATACAACAAAATATAAGTGCCTATAATGCATATAAATGTAAAAAAAAACATGAATATACCACAATACATCAAACTAACCATAATACTAAAATAAACCACAGCAAACCACCATCTCATTCACATACAACAAGTCGAGAAAATTCCACACCTAATTTGACTATCTCCTCTGATACAACATTCACGAAAGGTTATAACTGTAGAAACAAAGCAAATTGCCCATTAAAAGGAAATTGCCTTATTAATAACATAGTATATAAATGTAAAATTAACACTAAGGACTCAACTTATTCATATATAAGAGCTACTTCTAACCAATTTAAAGTAAGATTTAATACACACAAACACAGTTTTAAAAATGCCGCATTAGCTAATACAACATCCTTAGCTGAAATAATTAATAATTATAGAAAAAAGAATATCGATTATAACCTGACCTGGAGTGTGCTCAAAAGGGCCACCCCTTATCAAAATAATAGATATGAATGTAGATTATGTTCCAAGGAACTTTTTGAAATAATGATAAAATTAGAAGAACTTTTAAATATTATAAACCTAATTAATATATACTTTACAAATTATTATAATAACATTTTTTTTAAAATTAGTTAAACTATAATTAATATTCTACTACTAATGAACTGCATAATTTTATTTCCCTTTTACAGCTATCTTTTCCTAAAATTTATACCAATAAGTATACATATAAACTATTTTAATTTCAGGTTATGAATCTATATTCCTTGTAATCTATATAAATTTGTTATTTCTCACTAATACATTTATCCCCCCCCCCCCCCCCAATTATTATTTTTTTTTTTTTTCCCTTCGTTTTTAACAACATTCTTCAATTACATCTAACTCTTATTTATCATATCTATATGAATTAATATAAATTTATCAATATAAATATACCTATCAATTAAATTAATTTATTTTCTTTTTATAGATGTAAATTCCTTATGTTTTAAATAAGATTGATATTTTTCACTAACACATTTATCGTAAAATTTTATTCTCCTTAGATTTTAACATTAGCATTATTCTTTTATAACATCAAATTTTCGTGTACCTTTCACCGGCTTGACCTATTTTCATCCCTAAAGTAATCTTTTCATTCAAAATACTCTTTCCATTCAAAACTGAAGTCTGCTTTCCTCTACCCCTAAATTAAATTTCTATTACTACTATTCTATCATCTTGACCACTTACTACCTTTCTATTGGTCAATTCAAAACCTGTTCCCAAACAGACCTATTATATTAAATCTTTGTTGTTTTTTTTCAATAAACAAATATTATTTCTGAAGACAGCATATATATGTTTAGGTATGTATATTCCCTCTGATAGTTTGTAAAAATTTTACATAGATCTATATGATATACATACCAACACACACATATATATTCTAGAAACGATCGTAAAATGATGAATTTTTTAATATAAGGAACTGTTTCTTTGTTTTTATTCATTATTTTTATTAATACATACATACATATATATATTAATTTATATATATATATGTATATATATATATATATATATATATATATATATATATATATATATATATATATATATATATATATATATATATATATTTACATATATATATTTGCAATGGCGGACTGGGTCTAAAAATATTGGTTGCCAGGAGATGAAGGGGGCCCACCTACATATAGAATGCTATCATTTAATTTTTATAATGAATAAATAACATTTTCGAAAAATACTTAAGTGGAAAGATAACAGTGCAATCAAAATTTTGCGGGAAAATATCTTACCTTCTCCAATAAAACATATTATATATTTTACGAAATTCAGAGACTTTCAATAATGACCTGAAGTCGACCCTAAATATTACTAATATTACTAATAGCTCTAGGAAAGCCATGAACGACACCAGATATTTTTAACTTTGATTTTGAAAGTAGGTTTATAATTATCAATTTTCATTATACGTTTGTAGCTGCCTCGGTGACCTAGTTGGAGGAATCATAGACGGTGGTGATCCTTGTCTGAAGTTCGATCCTGGTCGGGAGTAGGGTTCTCGTTAAAATTTTTCATTTTTTTCTATTGGTTATGAAATAAAAACTGAAAAAGGTTACATGTACCTCTTGACAAGTATTTAACGTAAGGCCAGGATCTCCACTGTCTCTAGTACCGACCGCTATGCCACAGAGACAACTACGAAAATCTTATGAAAATTCATACTTATAAACCTTCTTTCAAAAATTTCAAAACAAAGTGTTGTGGTGTCGTTCATGTCTTTCTTAATGTTATTGCGCCTACTTAAGGTCGACTTCTAAATCATTTGGGTGTTCCATAAACTACATCCTCGTTTTGTTTCACATCTATCTAGACTATATTTTAACCTGTAATCCATGTTTCATTTCTGTGCCCCCCCCCCCCCCCCCCCCTATCTGTGATATTTGAATCTACTATGATTTCTTATAATGAATAAATAACATTTTCGAAAAATACATAAGTGGAAACAAAACAGTGCAATCAAATTTTTGCGGAAAAATATCTTACCTTCTCCAATATGTATTTTGCGAAATCCACTGACTTTCAATAATGACCTTTGGTCTTTCACACTCATTCAATATATATATATATATTATATTATATTTTGAGAATAAACTCTCAGTCGTTTACAATAATTAAGCTCCAGGAAGGGGCTCTTCCGAGCAGTTAATACATTTAAAGTATATGATAAACACGAAATGTGTTTACATTGCAACAGACAAAGTTAGCTATTAATGAAATAAACTAATAAAAGTGAATACAATTTGTCTGTCTCGATACAAGTCAATAAAGACAAGATTATATTGGCAACGGCCATGATTCCTGGACATATTTAAATTTCAAAATTCAAACCTGTTCTGTAGACGAATTTGAACCTCGAAACCCAAATAAGTTTCGCAACGGTGGAATGTGAATTGAAAAATAAAGAGAATCGAAATGGAATAGAAATAAAAGAGTGAAATGGAATAGAAATGAAAGAGTGAAATGGCCGTTGCCAATATAATCTTGTCTTTATTGACTTGTATCGAGACAGACAAATTGTATTCACTTTTATTAGTTTATTTCATTAATAGCTAACTTTGTCTGTTGCAATGTAAACACATTTCGTGTTTATCATATACTTTAAATGTATATATATATCACTCTCCTGAGCGTGATTTTAATAAACATTTATCGTACTGCCTCTCTGTTCTGTCCCTGTTCAATTTTTCATTATATATATATATATATATATATATATATATATATATATATATATATATATATATATATATATATTTATATATGTGTGTGTGTGTATATATATGTATATATATATATATATATATATACACATATATATATATTTTGCTCAAAAATCACGAGCACTCTATCTCAAAATTATTTTTGAAAAGCATAAGAAAGGCGCAACCGGTAAAAACTTAAAACTAAAACTGAATACTAACTAATACTTATTACTAATTCATACTTATTCATAATTAAACTATTTTTCACTGGGAAAAATGTGTCAGCATTTTCTTTTCCTTTATATATATATATATATATATATATATATATATATATATATATATATATATATATATATATATATATATATATATTTACACCACCTTCACCACTAATTGATTTGACAGATGTCTTTAACCCATTGATACCAAATATTATTTGGTCAGTAGTTCGTGTATATATATATATATATATATATATATATATATATATATATATATATATATATATATATATATATCCTTGTTTGTCTGTGTCTATATATGTATGTTTTCATGCATGAATGAATACACTAAGCTTTAGATTTAGTAGAATGTACAACCCCTGATTGCAGCTATTTGCACTATCATATATTTTGGTTTCTAGTAATTCCCTGGGGAATTGGTTGACCAATTGCTTTGCTTAATTGTTTTATTTATTTAAAAAAAAATGTTTTCTTTCTCTTAGATTTCAGGTATCTTTTTAAAGCAAAGCCTTGGGGCCTAAAATCTAAGAGAAAGAAAAACATTTTTTAAAAACAAATAAAACAATTAAGCAAAGCAATTGGTCAACCAATTCCCCAGGGAATTACTAGAAACCAAAATATATGATAGTGCAAATAGCTGCAATCAGGGGTTGTACATTCTACTAAATCTAAAGCTTAGTGTATTCATTCATGCATGAAAACATACATATATAGACACAGACAAACAAGGATATATATATATATTTATATATATATATATATATATATATATATATATATATATATATATATATATATATATATATATATATACACGAACTACTGACCAAATAATATTTGGTATCAATGGGTTAAAGACATCTGTCAAATCAATTAGTGGTGAAGGTGGTGTAAATATATATATATATATATATATATATATATATACCTATATATAATACAATATGTTGAAAAGGTAACACACCAGAGAGAGATATACAGTGCGCTATCAATAAAACAGGGAAAAAACCACCAGTGTATGGAATCTATAACCTATGAAAGGCAGACTATAGACACGATAATTAAAAATATAAATTAAAGCGTAAATAAATACCTCTATAACTATATAACACACGTACAAATCCAAAGAGATATTTCGCCAGTAATTTGTTGACAGAAATGGAATAATCTCGGTTCATCAGCGTGTGTAAGGCTATACATTTCAGACAACACTAAGAGAATTTTAAAAGTGACTGTCCAGCTACACGTGGGAGAGAGAAGTCACAGCGTGTTTAAGGGCAGTGAACCAGTGGCCTCTGAGGGACGAGCTGCTAGAAAGGGCAGCCCAAAACCACTCAGAGAAGTGTGCTCAACCAAACATCTCTCTCTCTCTCTCTCTCTCTCTCTCTCTCTCTCTCTCTCTCTCTCTCTCTCTCTCTCTATATATATATATATATATATATATATATATATATATATATATATATATATATATATAAAGAAAAAGAGATGAAATCGAAAATGCAACTGAAGTCTTATTTAAAAAAAAATATATATATACTTATTTGGTTCCTTTACCGGTTTCGCAGTTCTTCTGCTTTTCAAAAGGTGAGTTGAGATGGAGGGTCTGTGGTTTTTCTCACATGTGAGAAAAACCACAGACCCTCCATCTCAACTCACCTTTTGAAAAGCAGAAGAACTGCGAAACCGGTAAAGGAACCAAATAAGTATATATATTTAAAAAAAAAAATAAGACTTCAGTTGCATTTTCGATTTCATCTCTTTTTCTTTATACTTTCACTCGTGTAGGACACCTCGGTTATTTTTCATTTTGTAAAAAAACCCTCACTTTCTAATATATATATATATATATATATATATATATATATATATATATATATATATATATATATATATATATAATAGATGAGAGTCTACAGGACTAGAACTGTTTCATTCTTTAGAAATCATCAGGATGTATTGAGTACCTTACTTACTGTGGTTACCTCCGATTCAACCCGGAATAACGTATATATATATATTCAGTGGGCCCTACAATGCTACTGTGGGCTCTTGCAATGCTACCGTGGGCCCTCTGGGGCCCACTTGCGATTGGGTAACCTGGCCAGTCCGCCACTGCATATTTGTATGTATATACATTAAGGAAGTATATGATATGTTTATGTGCAATAAACATATGAGAGCTTCGCTATTACAGAAAATATAGTTTTTCATCACTCAAACGGTACTGAGATAAAAATACACAAGAGCCTATATAGATTTTGCTTATTTGCATATAGCAAAGAGAAAATTATCCTAAGCAATTAACAAATATAACCTCAAATATATTAAATATAACTTGGAACGGAATATCCTAAAATAAACAAAACAAAAGAAAAAAACGAAACCAAGTAATGGTCGCTAAACAACCACTTCTAAATAAAGAGCAAGAACTTATAATGTACTGTAACCACAACATCCTAAGAATATTTAAATTCTACAAACCAACATAGCTTCTAACTAATAACACTTATATACTTTCATACATAACCATACAGACTCATATAACCATTCCTGAGGTTGGACTACACAAGTGTATCATCATAAGGTACCCATCGGAAAACCTAAGCCAGGACTACTGTAAATCAACTCTTACTATGTACTTTTCTCTATATACATGTCGTAGAAAAAACTATTTCCTTTTATCCATATTACCAGTTACTTCACCTCGTAACTCACAGGTTTTAATTTTTCTTACCCTACGCCTATATAACAATAATACAATTTCAAGGATACAACGCACCAATTCTCATAGTCCACACATAACCTCTCGGTCTGTACCCACAGGCCAACTGAACGGCTCGGACGGACTGCATAACATGTAGCGATTAATTAATACATAATATATGCAAAAAATGTGCATAAGCATATTAGGTTACGGCAGTCCTAGCATGGGCACTGCTATTCTTGGGACACTGCATTCTATTACGTTGGGGTTTAATGTGTCTGCAAACACACACAAGCATGCGCAGGAGGACTAATATAGTACTTTAATTTTACAGTAATTTAACTAAATCAAGACTATGAACCCCACCATATATATATATATATATATATATATATATATATATATATATATATATATATATATCCAGGGAGTGTAACTTGGAGTTACTGTAGGTTCACCCGGGTGAGCACTCGATGTTTAGGTTCACTTCAGTGTCGAAGTGTAGCGCTAGACAGAGTGTATTATAATGAAATAAGATAACAAGGACGAATGGTTACTCCTTCATTACGTTTATTGGTTGGTGACGCGCGTTTCGCCACTGATCAGCTCAAGGTTATATATATATATATACTATATATACTAACAGTAATGGTGTCATGTGTGTGTGTATATCTATGTATAAACTCGTTACTCTTGATGGAGTCGGGTATTTTAAACAAAGCGGAATGTATCATTCACCAATTCTGAATACAGCGTATTTCTTCCAGAGGAGGAGAAGAAGTGATTGAGAGGAGGAGAGAAAGTGATAATGAGTAAGTGTCGACCTATCTACCGAGCACGAAATGATAAAAGTGAAAGTTACCCTCAGCGGGGAATTTGTGCTCAGAGCGCAGAGATTCGGAGTTTAGTTCGAAACGGCAAGTGCTCACCCGTCGGATATCGACTCCCTTTAACACACACACACACACACACACACACACACACACACACACACACACACACACACACACACACACACACACACACACACACATATATATATATATATATATAAAATAACTTGAATTCAAATCAGTTTTTTTAAATATATATATATATATGTAATCTTAGTTTTTCGTTAGTTATTCATATCACATATTTTTTTATTTGTTTGACCCGAATTACTTGGTCGTTTCTATGGCTGTGCGGATGACGGTTTAACCATCGTCTCAGTGTGTTTGGCCTTTAACGTATGTTGTAGCTCTGGTTCGTCAGAATTATTGAGCGCTTGCCACACATCTCGGAAGTTGCTGTTCGCTAATTCCAAAGCCGAAATACGATTCTCGCTAATTTATATTTGTATTAATCTCCAGAGTCTAGCTATGGACCAGTTAATTTTCTTGATTTTTTTAGTTGATTCTAATGACTGATGAATAGCTTTTGTTAACTTATAACCATTCTGTTGAGAGCTTAATTCGTTTTAATTCGTGATATTTTGCATTTTTGCAATAATATACACATACTGAATTTCATCCGCCAAAAATAAGGGTTGCCTCCCTTGTCGAGCCCCACGTGGGTATCGGTAACGGTCATTCCTTGCCTGGCACTTGAACTAAAACCTGTTGAGAAAGTGACTTCCTTGTTCAATCATCTTACCAGAAGCCTAACATTATTTGTCTAAGCGGACAGTACTTGATTTAGCAGTCGCAGAAACCATTTTACCAACCATCCAGGGGTCCGGGTAAATTTTTCAATCACATATTTTTTAATTTGTTTGACCCGAATTACTTGGTCGTTTCTATGGCTGTGCGGATGACGGTTTAACCATCGTCTCAGTGTGTTTGGCCTTTAACGTATGTTGTAGCTCTGGTTCGTCAGATGAGCGCTTGCCACACATCTCGAAAGTTGTTTTTCGCTAATTCCAAAGCCGAAATACGATTCTCGCTAATTTATATATATATATATATATATATATATATATATATATATATATATATGAGTCTGTGGTGCTGAGACCGAAGAGACCACTAATCATGTGAGTACTCGATATACGGGAAGATGTAGAGTGAACAGTGAACGCCTACCAACACTATGCAAAGGAAGACCACTGACTTCTCAACCAATACACTCTCTCTCACACACACACACACACACACACACACACACACACACACACACACACACACACACACACACACACACACACACACACACACACACACACACACACACACACACACACACACACACATACACACACATACACACACATATATAAATATATATATATATAATATGTATTCATTTATTAAAATAACAGATTAAAGTTTAAGCAAAGAATCGCTGCTTTCACCCTTAACGGGATCTTCAGAAACTCAGAAGATTCCGTTAAGTGTGAAAGCAGCGATTCTTTGCTTAAACTTTAATCTGTTATTTTAATAAATATTTGCTCTAGCGTTCTTATATATTTGATATATATTTATCCTTATCGAACCCTCTTTGGATTTCAGTCTTCACATTTATTATTATTACTATTATTATTATATATACTATGTATATAAATACACACACATATATAAAATAACTAAACTGGTTTGAATCCATTTGGAACAAAGTCCATTGGAACAACAAGCGATCAGTGTAAACAATCTGTCGGTGCTCCATCTAACATATTCTGGTGCATCTTGAAGCTTAATCAATTTCTTTCTACACAATTTTGGATACTACACATTCTCAATTTTTTATCTGTATATCTGAGACCCCATGTCTGGGAAAAACCTATAATTGGACATTCTTCTCATTCGTTGTTATGCAACGAATGACGAATAGAAATATGTTCAATATATTTTAATACATTTTCTGAATTAGTGAAGATTCGATGTTACTGCAGAGAAAACAATTAAAAGTATATGACGTAGTGGTTAGGTCGTTCGGCTCGCAATTATAAAGTTGTGAGTTCGATTCCTGTTGAAGCATTGTGATTTGAGCAGGAAAACTTTTTTCTCGTTTCTCTAGTTAACTATGTCACACTGAATCTCGTTGAGAGTTATGTCAAAGGTGAGTGGCTGTATGGAATGCTTAGTCACTTGCACATTTATTTCACGAGCAGGCTGTTTCGTTGTTCGAAAAACTGGAACTGATTGTTGTCCGACACATGATCAATGGAGACATTTATAATTACTCATTCGTTTCAGAACGGTTAACGAACCATATCAAAGTTCTACATAACGCTTAAAAACAAAATCTCAGAGTTCGCTATGAAATCCATCTCATATCTAAAAGATTAGCTATTGGAATGTTTCAATATAGCTATTGGTGATATACTATGAAATGCAATGGTATCTATATTAATTCTCCAGCATGCACAAATGTTATTGATATGGCCAGATATTGACTTTTTCGTAGTTTGCAGTAAGATGAAGTTTGTGCAATCGATAGCTTGTTGAACTACCAGTCAGAGGGTCGAAGCTTTGTATTAGGGATAAACAGCGAGGCACTGTGTACATAATCAAGATACATATAATCCAGATTCAATCTACCCTGCTTTAAACAAATTACATGAGAATACACAGTTCTTCCGAGTTTTTCTACAGAGATGGAGAAGAAAACCAGCTGATACTTTTGTAGTAATCTTCAAATAAGAGTTTCTAATAGTCTTGGCCAGCCAAGCAGCTGGGTGTAAGCATTTCTTTTGCATATGGGCTATGAATAATAACTGGTTTACTACAATCAACATGTACAAATGGCTACCAATTTGATGTTTTAATCATTTACAAAAGATTTTCTGATATCATAGTTCACCAATTTTCATGTGACTATACCAAATATACGCCATGTATTATGATGCAACAATTCTCATTCAATCAATATAATGGTGTAAAAATTCATGCGTTTACTTGATGGAGCGAGAGTAATATATATGCTTTTTTAAAAATAGACACAGTCAATGTTTGCACGGCTGAAGTGTATTAATAGATTAAATGAAAACCAATACATAAATGGTACTGTTAACATGCAGTAGTAAGATTTTAATGTAGAATGCTAAAACTAAATACTTTAAGATATCTACAATAGTGTTATGTTGTTCCTATCAACTTACCTCCATTCAATATAATTTCAATATTAATTTGATATACGATAATGTGCTGTGCAGTATAAATAAATTATCATATACTGAAGTTCGTGTGAAAGTTTCGATTCGTGATTCCAGGCAATTGAAAATCCCATATAACACTAAAATATATGAAATAAACATGCACGATATATAATCTATTTCCGTATCTAGTAGATTTATGAAGTAAAGTGGATATGAGATACACTTACAACTTAGATAGAACACTAGTGTATCAATGGCAACACTCTAAGATCTAGTACTTATTTAGTTCAATACTCATATGTATTTGGGTGCCCATTTAACTATTATTAAACTGAAATCAGTTGTACGTATATTTGATACCGCCACACAAAATATGCTGCATCATTGATAAATAAATCATAATATATTTTCTAGACAAAACGGTTGAATCGATTCACAAAGAAATTAGGCAATCCGAAGGAAACAATGTTTTTCAGAAGCTAACATTTTTCAAAACCAAATAACTTGTCGATCAACATTCTCCCCTTCTCACTTCCCCCCGTTCGCTGCGAAAACGATTTTCCTTCTTTCTTGCATCGGATTCATCGCGAAAGGTCTATTTCTTACTCGCTCATATATTCACCCAGCTTATACTGATAGAATAACTATGTAGCTTGTGTTTCTTCCTATCTTCGGTTAGCTTTCCCCTGTGTTGTTTACTTGTCTCACTCGCTTTACGCGTTTTAATTGTCCTAATAACTTATTTTAGTTATTATTGCACCAACGTGAGGTATATGATTTTTAATGCAATGAAATACTAATGACCGTTGGCAAATCACTGATGAGGGACTCATTTTATAACATGTTATCCATGTGCAACCATGCAGTATTCTTCTCCCCATATTTTTCATATATATATATATATATATATATATGTGTGTGTTAGAAAGTGAGTTTTTTTTTACAAAATGAAAAATAACCGAGGTGTCCTACACGAGTGGAAGTATAAAGAAAAATAGATGAAATCGAAAATGCAACTGGAGTCTTATTTAAAAAAAAATATATATATAAATTTTTTAAATAAGACTCCAGTTGCATTTTGGATTTCATCTTTTTTTCTTTATATATATATATATAAAGAAAAAAA
>OZ024740.1:379409430-379429430 GCA_964016885.1 Eledone cirrhosa | reverse complement strand
ATATATACATATATATATATATATATATATACATATATATATATATATATACATATATATATATATATATACATATATATATATATATATACATATATATATATATATATATATATATATATATATATATATATATATATATATATATATATATATATATATATATGTATATATATATATATATATTTATATATTTTACTCGGAGCTTTCCTTGAGTGCTTATTAATATTTGTGACTAATCCCAGTTTTTGTTAAAAAAAAACTGCGATAATATTGCTTAGGCTGAACTCCATATCTTTGTTGAGTTTTGTTTGGAATGTTTTGACTGCTGTTTCTTATAAACAGATTTTCGTTTCCTCCCGGCATCACTAGCGTGAGTCCACGTGTGCTTTTGTTATTTAAATTCTCCACGATGTTCGCTTGCCTGCTACCAATTCCACCCTGACATTGTAGCAGCGGTATTTAGTTAACGTATTGAGCACTACTGAAGAACGGTGACAAACGTGACTAATCTGAAAAGTTTCGTGAAATAGTTTTCCCAAATTGAAGGTTAAGTATTTTTTCTTGATTTTATTGAATTAAGATTTTATTACTTATCCCATATCTTTCGTTAAAAATGTTTCATCTTGATGCTATAGTCTTGATGCTATATCTTGATGCTATATTTGTCTAATTATTGTAGGCTTTCTGCTTACATTAATTTCTCTATTTTCATATATATATATATATATATATATATATATATATATATATATATATATATATATATATATATATATATATATATATTATTCAAAATATTAATAATGAAAAATATTCTCATAACGTTTTCATCAGATAAAATTTATACCACTACAGGAATTGAATAATCAAAATCTTAGCAGTATGTCGCATATCCAATCTCTCATATATTTTATCTGATGAAAACGTACTGAAACACCATTGTACCTTTGAAATATGTATAATAAAATATATATTTTGGTCATGAGAATATTTTTCATTTATTAATATTTTGAATAATATTAAATACTCCAGATAAAATTAATGTCGAGTGCTTCTAATCTATTGTAAAATTGAATTCGTTGAATAAATCAACGAAC
Organism: Eledone cirrhosa; assembly: GCA_964016885.1. Classification (NCBI taxonomy): domain Eukaryota; kingdom Metazoa; phylum Mollusca; class Cephalopoda; order Octopoda; family Eledonidae; genus Eledone; species Eledone cirrhosa. The sequence goes on along the minus strand of OZ024740.1, from coordinate 379,428,330 downwards.
CATATAAACTGTTGGTTATATATATATCACGATAGATTAACGGAGCCATAGACTCTCGCTATTCCCTGTCAATAATGTGCTCAAAGGAGAAGGAATCCTGAGCTCTTTAAAATACAATATGTTGAAAAGGTAATACACTAGAGAGAGATAGTGCGCCATCAATAAAACAGGGAAAAACCACCAGTGTATGGAATCTATAACCTATGAAAGGCAGGGTAGACACACAGTAATTAAAAATATAAATTAAAGTGTATATACAATTTGTATATACACTTTAATTTATATTTTTAATTACTATCTCTCTCTAGTGTGTTACGTTTTCAACATATTGTATTTTATATATATCATCATCATCATCATCAACGTTTAACGTCCGTGTTCCACGCTTGCCTGGGTTTGGACGGGGGTTTTCCCACTTGAGGCAAGAGTGATTGTCTTGCTCGCATAGGACTGTCTGGCAGGTTTTCTACAGTTGGATGCCCTTCCTAACACCAACCACATTTACAGTGTGGGTCTGGGAGGTTTTTACCGTGTTGCCTACACGGCCACATTACAGCGTGGACTGTGTGTTTTTTTGTCGTGACACCTACACAATCTCATTTGTTTCGGCCTGGATGGTGTGGCACCAACATAACTTTACATAGAAGGGGGCGGTGTGGATGGGGTGGGGGTGGTGTATTTTGTTAGAGATGCCTACTGACTGTAGTAGGTTTTACTATGTATTTAGGTAAGGCGAGTCTTCTCTATTACTGAGTACCGCCAAAGGTCTCGGTCCAGTGACATTGTCTTGGAGAGGTGTAAGCGTGTGAGGTCGGAGTTTATCAGCTCGTCCCAGGTTTTTCTAGGTCTGCCTATTCCGTGGCTACCGTCTATCTTTATTGCCCTGCACTTTGTTATACAGCTATCGACTTTCATGCGCATCACGTGTCCATACCAACGTAGCCTTCTCTCGAGTAAACAACATCTGATCCCTCTTATTTCTAATTTTTTCCTTAGTTCGTTTATGCTTTGCCGTTCACGTATATTACTGTTACACATCCAGCGGAGCATGCAAGCTTCGTTCCTCTCTAGTCTGCGTATAAATATATATATATATATATATATATATATATATATATATATATATATAGAGAGAGAGAGAGAGAGAGAGAGAGATAGAGAGAAAGAGAAAGAAAGAGAGAGAGAGAGAGAGAGAGAGAGAGAGAGAGAGAGAGAGAGAGAGAGAGAGAGAGAAAGGTTGGGAAGATGTTTGTTGGCGTTCTCAAAAAATTTTCTATTTTGTTACTAACGAGTAAACGAAAGATATTGTATAACCTCAGGCACAGCAATAGACTTTCGACAAATTTACTGATTAGACGTATAATTATTTTAGAGTAATTATGCAAATCAGTGCAGTATTTCAAAAAGAGACTACCGTAAGTTTCCCAAACAAAATTGTAAAAGTAAAATTTTATTTGGCATTTTATATTTTTAACACTTTGCGCATTTGTATGAAACTCAACTACGACCATTTTCTGCATGGCTTGGATGTAATAAATCTCAGTGAATGAACATTCCCTGACTAACTAAAGATTGTCAGTATTTTTAAAAGTAATTTATCCCAAATAAAATGAATTATATATATGTATGTATAATTATGTACCAGTCCCCGTTGTTCAAAGTGTGGGATTGGTCCAGTAAAAGGCTTTGTTTTTCACTTAAAAAACACTTTAAGCACAAGCATCATTTGATCTAAGCGACTTTCACGTGTATGGCGTGGAGCATAGTCTTTCCTTTTTTCTTTCGCTGCAGAATATGCAGAAAGGTATCTAAGTCTTTGGCTTGGCGCCGTGACCGCGCTTTACATATATATATATATATATATATATATATATATATATCTATATATATATATATATATATATATATATATATATATATATATATATATATATATATATATATATATATATATATATAATATATTCCATTTAAGTTATTCTGTTGGTGGTTCTGGTAGGCAAATCAGGATGTAACTAATTACTAAAGCACTCGACATTATGGATGTCTCCCATCGTAGATGTGGAATCCAGTGGTTGGCGCAGGAAACGGAGTAAACTATTTAAAACGACAACAGAAGTCCCTATTGGAAGATATGTTGTAATTGTTTATTCTGTGAAACTACTATATATATTTCAATGGTCCAGTTTCATCATCCAATTATGATGGAGCTGAGCCTTTGAAATATGTATAGGGATTTCACAGAATAAACATTTACAGCATATCTTCCAGTACGGACTTCTGTTGTCGTTTTAATACATACATAAATACACACACACATGTACACGCACGCACACTCACACACGCACACACACATACACGCACACACACATATATATAGGGAGATTGAAACCGTACCTCCAATCTATACATACATAAAGCATGCATAGATACACCACAACTACACTCACGGCCACCTACAGATCGACCCATACATACACACGCGCGCACACACACACACACATATATATAAATATATATGTATATACATATATATATACATATATACACGTGTGTATAATGGTAGCTATGGTGCTTCCATAGGCGGTATGCCAAAATTAGCACTCGATATTCATACAGATCTAAGGCCGTTACTTGGTTTAATGCGCCTTACTCCAAACATGTACGCACCAACGTGCCAGGACTTTTTTCCCGAGCGTTGGATGAGTGCTTCCCGCCGACGAACAAGTACCACAAAATCTTCAACCGCCACATGGTGAAGTTTTCCTTCTCCACAGCACCTAACATGGCCGACTACATGGCTAAAACTAACGCGGGGAAGATGGCCAGCAATGGCCGCCAAACGCGGCAACAGAATGACCGTCTATCGGATCGCGGGGGACCAGCCCTCAAATGACAACCCGGCCCCCGAAAGGTGATGTGGTCCAACGCCGGGAGGGAACGAGTGACATATGGGAGACCACAGTGTCGGCGGAGCAACACCCTGTGAACCCTGAGAGGGCCATAACAGATCGAGGCCCAGACATCAGATGCGAAAGAACCGACAATAGAACTTGTAACTGCAGAGCGGGCACCCAGTGCCCCTGCAGGGAAAATGTCTGACGAAGGACCTGATATACAAGTGTGTGGTTACAACCCAAAATGCGCATCGCACCTATATCGGCGCAACATCCACGACCTTTAAATCGCGGATGTATAATCACACGAATTCCTTCAGGGACCGTAGCAAAAGGCACTCCACTAGGTTAGCGGACCTGGTGTGGGACCTGAAAGACCAAGGCACTCCGTACGCCCTGGAATGGAGTGTCGTTCGCCATGCGAGGGCATATTCGGCTGGAAGTAGAAAGTGCCGATTATGTCTACACGAGGCCATGGAGATAGTCAGACTGAAAGATGACGCGGTCAACCTGAAGTCTGAAATTATCATGACCTGCAGACACCAGAGAAGATGCACATTTTCAGCATGGAATCCTCCGGGTGGCACAGGCCAGGGGTATGGGATCGGGTACGCACAGACCCGAGCGGCCCAAAGGGATTAAGCGACCTGACACCATGCCCTGATGACATTGTGCGACCCATGTGGAAAACATAAATAAACAAGGGTGTACACCTGACCGAGCACGCAACATTGGGCAGGTACATCGCCTATGTCGGGACCGGCTAACACGTAGTCCACGGTCGTCCAGTCAAATACCCCAAACATATAGAACAGAACACCCCAACCACGGTGGCATACTCCATGGTGACCGGGCTAAGTGTCCCCTTGAATGTGTACCCCGTCAATCGTGAGTATACACTCTCCACATGTTCCACTTTGGAACAATTATTATTACTGTTATTATTGTTTTGTTATTGTTACTTGTTCCATATAAGTACCTATGTTTGCACCTCATACTACCTGTGTGTAGTATAACACATGGATACACGCACCTTCACCTGTACCTCACCCCTTTTTTTATTTATCTCTTTGTGAAGTTACATACAGATTTTAATGTATTTTAACATATTGTAAATTTATTTATTTTATTTTATTATCTTATTGTGTTTATATGTGTGTTTTTATGTGTAGACCTGTGCGTATGTATATGTATGTGTGTATGTATATATATATATACGTGTGTGTGTATGGGGGTGTGTATGTGTGCATGCATGTACATGTATATACAATGTGGCTGTGTGTATATATATATATATGTATAGCTGTGTATGAGTATGTGTGTGTATGTGGGTGCGTATGTATATATATGTATGTGTGCGTATGTATGTATATGTGGGTCTCTATATGTATGTGTATTTATGCGTATATATATATGTGTACATCCCACAGGAATGTGTACGGATGGATTATATATTCATTTTATTATGTATTATTTTATCATATATCCATTGTGTATGTATATATATATGTATGTATGAATATGTAAGCACGTATATATATATATATATGTATATTATATTGTATACTATATTGTTATTTTATGTTATGTTATTTTATTGTTATTTTATTGTATATTGTATTTTTTATTATATATTATATATTTATTTTACGGTTTTGTTTATATTTGTATAGTGGAAGCATGTGTGTGAAGAAAATATGCATATGTGCATGTGTGTGCATGTGGCCGTCCGTGTGCGTATGTATATGTACATGTATATATGTGTGCATGTATATATGTATGTATATATGTGGGTGTGCGTATGCATGTAGAGTTTTTTTATATATATGTGTGTGTACGTATGTGTGTATGTAGTTAGGTGTACGTATGTGTAGTTTGTATGTATGTATATATATATATATATATATATATATATATATATATATATATATATATATATATATACATATATATATATATATTATGTCCTGGGTATGACATTAAACTACATCCAGCTCCAGTTCGGGAGTTCAGGAGATGTGGGGAATGTGGAGTTACCCCTTAGTTGTCATGACTCCCAGGTCTGCCCTGGCCCGGGGTGGTAGTACCTGTTAGGGCTCCAGTTATGGGTTAAATAACTACCTTACTCGAGTGGCGCCGGTAAGGTATTGTCAGCCATTGAAAAGAAATATGGAGAGTCGATCTAACAGCACTAGGGTTAGAGCCCCTAATTACACTGTCAAGGATCAGCCTGGTCGTTATGACTCTGCTGGCTTAGAGCCACAGAGAGGGCCAGTGGATGATGGATCAGCTGTCTCTGAGACAAATATAAAGAATGCAGTTTTGTCCTGCAGAAGAGCCATCAAAATGGGCACTTTGAATGTGAGGACTATTCGAACGCTGGAGAAGAGAGAGGAGTTGGGACATCTGTTCGAGGAGAGTGGTATACAGATACTTGCGATCCAAGAACACGGGATTCTACACGATGAGCCCGTGAGGAGTGTGATGATCGGGAGGAAGAGCCAGCTCATCACTACATCGGCAGTGAAGAACACAACAAACGCTGCAGTAGGAGGAGTGGGTTTTGTGTTCAGTGCAAAAACCAATCTGTTGGTGAGGGAAATAATGCCTATCTCCCCGCGAGTGTTGAGGGTGACCTTCAATGGAAACCCAAGACTGACAGTCATCTCAGCCTATAGTCCAACCGAGGGGGACAGTGATGTGAATGCCGAGGAGTTCCATGAGGAGGTGTGTAGAGCTGTCAACACCACTCAGGCACACACTATCCTGCTTGTTTTGGGGGACTTCAATGCACATCTGAGTAAGGAGGGCAGTGAAGATCCTTGCTGGTACTTCCATAACAACACCAACCGAAATGGAAGACTACTGAGAGACACCCTGCTGGAGGCGAACTTGATGGCGACCAACCTAAGGTTTAGGAAGAATCTGGGGAAGATGTGGACCTACATCTCAGATATGCACCTGTCCAAGTCCCAGATTGATTTCATTCTGGTGAGGAAAAAGTGGCGGAATAGTGTTCTGAACACGGAACCATACAGCTATTTCAGTACACTGGGTAGTGACCACCGGCTTGTTATGAGTGAGGTCCGCGTGAGCTTAAGAAAGAGCAAGGCTCAGCCCCGGAGAACAATCTATGACTGGGGAGCTTTCAGGGAAGATGATAAGCTACAGGAGAGGTTCACAGTGGAAGTGAGAAACAGGTTTAGTGCTCTGTGTGGAGAGTCAGAGGAGAGAGAGATTGGATGGACTGAGGAGAGTGTGACGAGGAGGTACGGGCACTTCACCAATGCAGTGGCGAAAGCAAGTGAAACCCTGGTGCCGAGGAAAAAGAACAAATGGAAGCACGTCAGCTCTGCAAACCCAAAAGTGTGTGCAGCCAGAGAACACCTGAAAGCTGCCAGGGACCAATTCTATGCTGATCCTACGGAGGAGAGGATGGAGACTGTGGAGGTGATGAGGGAAGAGCTCTGTACCGCTTACACTGAGGTCAGAGAGGAGGCACTGATAGAGAAGATCAGAAGTGTGGAGAGAGCGGTTGACAGATCTGGATGTAAGGAGAGCTGGATGATCATCAACGAGATCACAGGGAGGAAGAAAAGGTGTTCGAGTCAGATCCAGGGAACGGGGCCCGAGGATAGGAAGAGGAAATGGCTAGACCATTTTAGGACCCTACTAGGAGAGCCACCCTCCACAGCCCAGAGCACTGGGGAGATCAGGCGGCTGTTTGAGGAACTGGATGTTGAGACAGAGCCCTTCACCAGAGAGGAGCTTCAGAGAGCCAAGAAGAAGATCAAGGAGGGCAAGGCTCATGGAGAGGATGGAGTGGCATCAGAGGTGATGAAGAGGTGTGATTTTGATGATATCATCCTGGGGTTCTGTAACGGGGCACTGGAGAAAGGAGTTGCCCCGAATCAGTGGAGGATCAGTAACATCGTCCCAGTGCCAAAGAAGGGAGATCTCTCTAACACCAACAACTACCGGGGGATCTCACTGACGTCACTTGTGGCAAAGACCCTCAACAGGATGATTCTTAACAGGATCCAGCCTGAGATGGAGAAGAAGCTCAGGGACAACCAGAACGGCTTCAGAGAGGGTAGATCAACCACCAGTCACATCCTGATGCTGAGGAGGATATTAGAGGGAGCTAGAGCAAAGTGCCTTCCTGCGGTCATGGTTTTCATTGACTTTAGGAAGGCCTTTGATTCTGTGGACCGTTACTGCCTGATGAAGATCTTACAGGCTTATGGAATCCCCAAGAGGATAGTGGACCTGATATCACTGCTCTACACCAACACCAAAGCCCAAGTCATTACACCTGATGGGATGACAGAGTTCTTTGAGATACTGGCTGGAGTGCTCCAGGGAGATACATTGGCTCCCTACCTTTTTATCATCGTAGTGGACTATTGTATGCGCCTTGCACTGGAGAAACACCAGGACTCTGGCTTTACTGTGGCACCGGCTCAGAGCAGGAGAATTGGGGCGAAAAAGGTATCGGATGCTGAGTTTGCCGACGACATAGTTTTGGTGACAAATACAGTGAAGGAGGCAGGGGATTTGATGCGGGAGGTTGAGACTGTGTCGATGAGTGTGGGGCTGAGAATGAATGAGACTAAAACAAAATATCTGGTAGAGAATGTTGAGAAGCCAGAGGGGATCACTAATGTAGGCGGGAAGCCGCTGGAATTGGTTGAGGACTTCCTGTATTTGGGAGCAAAGATTGGGAATACGGAAGATGATGTGGTTGAGAGGAAGAGCAAGGCCTGGGCGGCGTGTCACAGCTTGAGATCGGTGTGGAAGTCAGACCTTCGTAGAGACCTGAAAATCCGCCTCTTCATTGCTGTAGTGGAGTCTGTGCTGCTGTATGGGTCTGAGACTTGGACACTGACCAAGAGACTCACTCAGATGGTGGATGGGTGCTACACGAGAATGCTGAGGATGGCTCTGAACATTAATCAGTATACACTGAGGATGAAAAACTCAGAGCTGTATGGGAGCATCCCAAAAGTCAGCTCAAAAGTGACACAGAGAAGACTGAGGTTGGCTGGACATGCTCACCGACATCCAGAGTTGACATTGCACTCAGTGCTCCTTTGGGAGCCCCTACATGGACACACTAGAAGAGGAAGACCAAGGTTAACATATGTTGATGCCCTAAGGACAGACACTGGTCTGTTGGAGATGCAGGATATGGCAGCGATAATGAGGGACAGAGACCGCTGGAGAGAACTCGTCCATGGATCTCGGGAATTTTACCCGCCTTAGATATATATATATATATATATATATATATATATATATATATATATATATACGTATATAAGGTTGTGCGTAGGTATATGTGCGCGCGTATGTGTGTGTATATGTGTATGTTTGCGTGTGTGTGTGTACACATATGGAAATATGTGCGTATAAGTATGTATGTGTATGTGCGTGTGTACATGTATATGTGTATGTATGTGTGCGTATACATATATGTATATGTGTATACGTGTGTGTCTGCATGCGTGTGTATATGTGTGTGTGTCTATGTACACACACATATAAATATATATATATATATATGGTGTGAGTATCTGTCAGTGGGTGTGTGTGTGTCTGGGCGCATACGTACACCCACATAGGACAGGGTTTGTCTATGTGTTTATATGCGGGTACATGTACTTGTGTGTAGATATATGTACAGGTGTGTGTATTTGTGTGTATGTGTGCTTATGTCTTTGGAAGTGTGTCTGTCCTTGATGCATATCAATAAGGATATGCGTGTATGTGCGTGTGTATCCATGTATGTGTCTGAGAGTGTTTGTGTATATATGTGCTGATGTGCCCGAACGCCGATATGTGTCTTTGTATGCGTGGACGTGTGTGTCTGCGTGTGTGTGCGCGTATACGTGCGTGTGAGACCGGATGTATGGCGCTGTTTAGGCAGGCGCCAATAAGCATGTGTCGATTGGTATCTGGATATGGGTGTGCCTGGGTTTGTGGAAGAGAGGGAGAGTGTGTGTGTATATATATGTGTATGGGGATATGTGTGTCTACACATGTATCCGTACATATGTGTATGCATGCATGCGTGTGTGCCTGCGCGCGTGTGTGTATGTGTGTGTGTGTATATATGTGGGTACATACTCTGAAGTGTGAACAGACGTATGAGATACCGAACCCAGCAGGGCTCCATTGAAGTGTGTCAGCCGGAAAATGGCTGATGACCCGTGTAGCAGTAAATAGTGACCAGAACTTAAGATGACGTGGAATAACAACAGCCAATGGTATGACAAGAGTGGAAGATGTTTTTTGACGATAACACCCCAGTGAGAAAATTTGCTCCGAACGAACTGCCTGTGTCTGAAGGAACCTACAGCCGTAGAATCAGCCAGATCCATACAGTGATCATGTCTCGAGCTACCTGCCGGCGAAACAATTGTAACACGCAATAAACTGAGTCCAGATGCATCACTGATTTTTCGTTTTTTTATACTATATATATATATATATATATATACATACAAAAATATCGCTACATAAATTGTAATTTTATGTGTGTGTGTATATGTAATTCAATTAACTTTCAGAATACAATTGACTATATATTGTGTAATATGCGTTATGTCATAGACACATAAAGCGCTCTTTAGCTAAAGCTGTGGCTTAATACTTCTGTCTTCGCCGTGAAAGAAAATTGATTAAAATATAATTGATGCATTTAAGTTTGTCAATGGGGAAAGCCATGCTTTACGTATCTCCTTTCTATGAAGAGGTATTGTACAAAATGACTAAATAATTAGATAACATTAAAAAAAAGAGGGAAAGCCAGAAAGATAGATAGAATTATAAAGGGAAGAGAAAAGCAGATATATGTCTAGATAGGTAAATAAGTCTGGTGGATTGAAGTATGAGAAGTATTTAGCTGGAATGTTCTAGAAGTGAGGTGTGGATACATAAGGTGAAAACTAAAAGCTAAAGTATGAAGTATAGTTTGTATGTATGTATGGAGCTGTAACTCCTAATGCATTCGCAGGGCCGCTGTAGTGATATATGGCGTGTTCTAGGCACTTTAAACATGGAAGAACCTGTCCCCTTTCCAGGTCTGGACACAGAAGATTTCTTCCAGAGAAGGAAATAGAGAGAGAAGGTGTGTCTGTGAGTGCATGTATGTGTGTGCACGTGTATGCGCGTGTGTGTGTTGAGAAAGAGAGAGAGAGGGAGGGGGGAGAGAGAGAGAGAGATGGAGAGAGAGAGAACTGAAAATGAGCTATAGAAGAATAATCGACCCCAGTGCTGGACAGGGTTTTTTTTTGACATCGAAAGAATGAAAGGCAAAGTGGACTTCGACAGGATTTGAACTCAGAGCCGAATACCGTAGATAATTCTATGTGACATTCTGACGACTCAATCAGTTCGCTCTCTTATGAAGTATAATGCATGACCTGAAAAATGTTATGATGTAGTATCGATATTCGCATACCTATGTAGCTCAGGTACAAATGTGCAATTATTAATGTGCTGTACCTCCAGAGCGGCTTCGACAAATACGTCAGGGGATATATTTATTTATGCAACCAAATGTCTATCGAAATTGGAGATGCTCTATAATTTTTGTTCGACTTAGTTACAACTAATCTTAAGTTAAGAGAAATAATTCCTCAAATGGAAATCTGAGTGATGTCAGTTTTTCTACTTTGCTGACACATCCAGAATGTTTCAAATATTTTATAAATAACTTGTCAGACCTGCCAACATCTAAAAACCCAAACGGGGAGCAGCATGAAAAAGAAGTGCCCAAAAGGGGGAGAAATGCGGCAAAAATGGAGAGATTTTACATAATGAAAACTGCACCCATTTTCACAAGAGAAGACATCTCTCACCCACCCCAAAGTGGGTGGGAGATCTCCCCGTCAGATGGGAAGAGTTGACAGGTCTGACTTGTGCTTTCTTACGCAATAAAGAAAGACACATTTTGAACTTTAGTATGCCCGGTAGAGATTTTTGCGTGACTACGATACAACACAAGAAACGATTTGTAGCTGACACTATACTAACAGCTCGTTGCATTACATAGTTAAACATTACCTCTCTAGCATTGAGTGCTTCCGTTTCTATATATATTAAACTCATATCTGTCACACTCACACACACACACATATATGAAATAAAGGTTAAGAAAGAATTTACAGAATCATATTTGTAATATGATTATGTAATTTTCTGTCTTAAAGTTTAGTTCATACATTACGTTTGATCGCTACCTCTAAGCTGGATAGATACAACTGACGTGGAATGCTTTTCCCGTCTTAAACCCGCTTATCAACGAGAAGTCATTTCGCAACCCTTACGGATAAACAACACAACAACTACAAACAATATATATATATATATACGTGCACACACACACACACATACATAGATATAAGTAAGTTATAAAAGATATAGATTAATATATTTTTATTTCGTTATTGATATTTTTCTTTACTGAACATTTACTGTAACTGTGTTCAAATCTTACAGAATAGATTCTTGACGGCCATGTTTGGATTATTTAAGAGCTTTTTGATTCCTCGACTACATCAACCTCAATAACACCTGTGATGTCAACAATTTGCTTGCAGTAGAAATTGGCGATTACCTCTCTTCTTCCGACACGCCGAGCCTTTAGTTGAACTGTTTCTCTGAATTCTTCACCTGGCGCAATTGCTTTCCTAGATAGTCAATAAAAGAGTAATATGTAAATATATGAGATTCAATGAAAACAAGTTTTCGAGTATATATATATATATATATATATATATATATATATATATATATATATGACTCGGATATAAATCGGAGGTGACTACTGTACTGTCAAAAAGGATACTCAATACTTTAGTAGAATATAGGTAAATTCATATTATTATAGAAAAGAATATATATATATATATATATATATATATATATATAATAAATACAATATCGGAGAAAGCTCTTTAGCGATACTCCGGCCAAATTCCAACTCACTCAATAAACATTAGGAGTGCTAACTAAAAGTATATATATATATATAAATATATATATAGTTTTGCGAGGTTTTTGATATGAAATCGTGTGTCGAAACAAATATTGTTATACTTGGGGAGGGTCGTATTTGTGTAATATTGCCAGAATTAATAACAGAATACACTCACTGTTTGGTTGGTTTTCGCTTTTCGCTTCTGTGTCTTTTATATCGGTAATCTAATTTATTCGGTCCTCAATGTTGCCATTGACTGACCAACGGTCAAAAATAATACAGATACAATATAGACACAAACACATATATATAGTTTATCAAAGTTCTTTCGTTGCACATCTGCAACATGGTCAGTGGTGCTATTGTTTCCTCCCGTTGCATTGTATTTTCTACGCCATCTTTATTTAGTCTGTTTATATATTTATTTATTTGTTTATTTTATTTTGTCTTCTTTGCGCATGCGTTTGCGTGTGTGTATAGTGTTTTGTTTGATGTGTGTTCGTGATTGGGTGACTATGTATTGGTTAATGTATTCTATCTTTACTAGTGTGTGTTTATATGTGTTTGTTGTTATTGTGCCTGTGTATGTATGTATTTATTTATTTATCTAGTTATTTATACTTCTCTTAGGTCAGTGTTGTTTGTTTGGGTGTTGTTGTTATTCCATTCATTCTTTCTGTTTAGCCTTGGCCTTCTAAGTTCTATTTCACTGGCCTCTCTGATTTGCCTATTTGCTGGGTCATTTCTATGTTTAGATATTATTCTAATTTCTATGTTGTCTATGTTACCGTCGTGTTGTTGTCTGGCATGTTCGTACATGCATACGAAAATGCCAGATAAACTATATATATGTGTTTGTGTCTATATTGTATCTGTATTATTTTTGACCGTTGGTCAGTCAATGGCAACATTGAGGACCGAATAAATTAGATTACCGATATAAAAGACACAGACGCGAAAAGCGAAAACCAACCAAACAGTGAGTGTGTTCTGTTATTAATTCTGGCAATATTACACAAATATGACCCTCCCCAAGTATAACAATATATATATATATATATATATATATATATATATAAAATGTAAGTCCAAAGAATCATTAGATAAAATATATACAGTATTTCCTCTCCCAATCAGTATAAATTAACCATATAAAAAATCATTTAAACGAGGCTATAAGTTTAAAAAGAAATAATAGACAAATGATACAGATTATTTTCCGCGATGTACAGCCATATGACACTTATCTGCATTTTTTCTTCAAACTTCTATTTTGTACCTAATTCCGTGTAGTCAACTAATTGTTTAGTCAATTTCTACAGGCTAGAAGAAATAATTAGATAAGTGTCATATGGCTGTACATCGCGGAAAATAATCTGTATCATTTGTCTATTATTTCTTCATAAGTACATTTTAAACTTATAGCCTCGTTTAAATGATTTTTTATGTGGTTAATTTATACTGATTGGGAGAGGAAATACTGTATATATTTTATCTAATGATTCTTTGGACTTTATATATAGCTCTGATTATAAATTATTTAATTAATTCTTCATTGACTCACACCGTGAATGGTTGCCAAACTCATATATGTATCTGTGACTATGTCTAATTATATATACCCTTTGAATTTAATATATATATATATATATAAATGACATTTGCAGGACTAGAACTGTATATATATGAAAGATAAATTTGAATTTGATGGGATTTTTGACTCAGGACACAGAGTCTGACGGAATACCACTGAACATTCTATCTGGCGTTCTAGTGACTTAGCTAATTTGCCGCCAGAATCAATTATACTCTTCCCCTAATTCACATTATATTGTATATTAGAACTTACATTTATAGTTATAAGTGGGGAAAGAAAAGCAAAGTGTATTGCCGATGTCCAATCCAATATAGTCTTCTCTTCTCACTCTTGTTTGAGGAACCACTCGCTTTCTGTTTGATTTTGGTCATGTCAGACGTGCAGCCGACTCACCACGCTTGACCAATTGGGATAGATGGCCGTTGTTGCTGAGAAGTTCATCCACCCTCTTAACAGCTCTTCTATTTTGCACTACTGAGGTTCCCCTTATGCTCCTTATATGACCAGAGTCTGGTGGGGGAGCCGGTTTAGTTGCTCACCACTTGACCATGTAGCAGGTTAGTCCAATGGATCCAGTAGCAGGCAGAAATCTGACCTATTTTGCCGATGTGAGAGAATTGAAATTGTCACAACCAGAAATGGAAACAGTATTGCAAACTCATCTCACAAGAAATTTACCTCAAAGATGTTCAACGGTGAGTTCGTAAGTGTGATTTTAGGCTAACATTGAATAAGTCGTAATCTATTTAATAGAACCTCTTTCTTATTTGTTAAATAGCATTATTTTATGACCTACGGGGTCGATAAAATAAAGTACCAGTAATGTACTGAGTAATTGCTGGCCTTGTGCCTAAAGTAGAAACAATTATTGTATGACCATCGACATCGTCCCTTTGTTAAGTAGTTCAAATTATGTGTGTTTACATATTAACACGATTCAAATAAATATGCTAACAAAGTCAGCAGCAATCTCAACAACTTTATTTTGAAGGTAGCGACACGTATGAATTAGTAAGTAGTATGTACGAAGAAAATAATGAAGGCGAAGAATAACAACGCAAACCTTGTTGGGAGTGATGACCTTTACGCCTACATACAGAAATATTACATGAAATATAACAAGGTAGTATAGGTTCTAAAGTGGCCACCCTTGAGAATCTGTATTTATTAGAAATAGAACATTAAATATTAACATATGAATCCAGAGAAGCCGAAAAAAAATAAAGAAAATAGCAAGAACATATAGGCAGAGATAAAGAATGTATTTTTGAAAAAGATGGTATAAATGTGAAATCAATTTAGAAGGAAGGTGGGATGGCGGGGATAGAGGTGGCGGAGAGGTAGAGAGAATGGATAGTTAGAAAAAGTGAAAAGGAAAAGAATGAAAGAAGCCTGGAAAATAAAGATAGACACTGAAAGACACCAAGAAAAACAATGAGAAGTATCATTGAAACAATGATACAGTAAGTGAAAAAAAAATGGCAAGGACAGGGGGGATAGGTGGTGGAGGGGAAATAAGGAATGAAGAACATATATTTATTTTTGAAGTAATTTATCACCTTTGATAGATCAATGTGAAAATGGGATTATTTTATTTTACCTTAGCGCTTAATGATTACTAACATCACACTCTTATATCATTATAATTATTGCATTGCTGTAACATTAGAATCATTATCCCATTAATGTTAATTATCATAAATTATTCTAATTTATACAATTTATTTAACACTTCCTGATGAACAACTTTTTTGTATTTATCTTGGTTTTTTTTTTTTTTTTTGTATTTATTAATATGAAAAAAAAAACATAAAAAAACATCTGTTAATTTCCTAATCCGTAGATTTAACGTATAACTGTCTGTGACTAAATGACACGAGTTGAGGTAAGTAAATCCCTTTCTTAGTAAATATTTGCCAGTGAGTTTTATTAATTGTCATTGAATAAATTAATTTATCAATAAACAGTTCTATGTAAAATAAAAGGTACTTTTCACTCACTAGATGTCGTTTAAATTCTAGATAGTAACCCTTGTTCTTGCTAGCCAGCGGTAATTAATTACATTAAAGTGCATCCATTAAATGATTGACGATTTTAAATAACTTTTAATTCAATGAAAATTATAATTCAATAAAAATAATATCTCCATTCTTTGTTGCGACCTTCTTCCTTACTACAACCACAACTGCCACTGCTATCTCCATCGACTACAGTACTGGAGTGGAACATTTTTTAGCAATTTCAAAAGGATGAAAGGTAAAGTTGACTTCAATAGAATTTGAACTTAGAGTGCAGAGAGCAAACACAAAAAAGCATTGTATCCGATGTTCTAACGTCTCTGCCAATTTTCCACCTACGTAAGTAGGTACACAAGCAGAATAATGTTATAGATTATTGCTGACATTAAAATGGCAATCTTTGATATTAAACATTTAACAAACGATTGTCTTTTGAGATGCTTGAGTATGAAAGTCCTACATAAATACACATCACTCAAATATACACCATCCACCCACATACATATATCTATGTATGTAGACAAACGATAACAATTGTAGAGCATAACCAACTTATTGGTTTGACATCATTAATCTGATGTTAATGGTAAAACAACATGTGGTACTAAGAAACTGTTAAACAGCAGAAACAGAAGGTAAATATAATGTCAACGACAGAAAGAAGATACTCACAGAAGAATTAAATGTCAGTGGTAACTGACATGACCCTGATCATGATAATGATGGTAGTGATCGTGTTGGTGATGATGACGACGACGATTATGATGATGATGATGATGATGAGTAGGATGAAAACAATGGCTTCTGGTTTCGACACATGGCTCACAATTTTCGAGGAGGGAAAAGTCGATTAAATCGACCTAGTACGTTACTGGTACTCTATTTTATCGAACCCGTTATGATGAAAAGCAAAGGTGAATTTAGTGGGAGTTGAACACAGAACGTAAGAGCCGGAACAATACCATTCTGCGGCCTCTTCTGCATATGTCACGGAATAACTAAAGCCTTGCGACTGAAACATGGTAGACAGGAAATGTGGGGACACCCGTTGGACAGACTATTTTTGTTTATGATTTAACTTGAATGTGTTACTCTTCAAATGTCATATATTCCCATATATCGCCCATGCTCTACACATATAAATCATCATGTGTATTAGAAAATGTTTTTATCATCATTTTCTTTTCGATTATTTAATATATTCTTTGTTAAACAGTCAAAGTCTCAACAAAAATGGAATTTATTCCTCACTACTTACTTTATTTTAATTGAAGACACTCTTTGCATAGCAGGTCCTTCGATATTCAAATGGCCTCCAGTCAATGGAATAGTCAATGTATTGGTGAACTTAACAAGAACATCAAAAGCTTTCCCGATAGGAACACTTGTATCAGACTGAAATGAAAGCAATAAACACCTGTATATATATATATATATATATATATATATATATATATATATATATATATATATATATCTGTGTGTGTGTGTGTGTGTGTGTGCGTGTGTGTACGTGCGTATGTGTGTGCGTATGTGTGTGTGTGTGAGTGTGTATCCTATATATATATAT
The DNA here is from genome assembly GCA_964016885.1 of Eledone cirrhosa. Taxonomy (NCBI): domain Eukaryota; kingdom Metazoa; phylum Mollusca; class Cephalopoda; order Octopoda; family Eledonidae; genus Eledone; species Eledone cirrhosa. The sequence continues at coordinate 379,411,262 of OZ024740.1, read as the reverse complement.
ATATATATATATATATATATATAGGATAAAAGAAATTATTTTAGTATCTCGTTGCCAGCGCTCTGTATATTTACATTCCTTGACCTACCACTCACGGATGTTTAATCAATAATATAACACATATATGTCGTAGCATGGCTTTTAAAATTTCCACAAAATGTGTTAACATTTAAGTGACAAAAGCAACAATTTTATGAATTCGTTAGCATAATTGCATCAAAGAAATTTGTGATAAGTTCGACAATTCAGAACGTGTTTAAAATAGATACAGTTATTATTTGAAGAAACTTTGGAAACCTTTATATATTTAGAGAAAATATATGCATATATTATGTGCATTGAATGTATTATTTATAAATGTATTGGCGTGCGTACTAGTGGGTATGGCGTTGCACTTACTACCATAATATCGTGGGTTCCATTCCCGGACCGGGTTGTGTGTTCTGTTCTTGAGCAAAACACTTCGTTTCAAGTTCTCCAGTAACTCAGCTGAAAATGAATAACCGTAGTAGCCAGGTTTAACCCTGCGACGGACAGGTGTCTTGTCTCTCAGTCGCTTAACACCAATGAAACCGGGATAAATTCCGGCCTGATGAGCCTCCGGGTTTGAGACTTAAACTTTTACATTGTTTATAAATAAATATACCTATATATATCATCGATGGTTTTAGCAGCATGGTTATAAGTAAAAGACAATACATAAGTTTATAAAAACTTCATTTAATTAATAATGGTTTCTGATTTAGGCACAAGGCCAACAATTTTTGGGGTAGTGGCAAGTCAATTAAATCGACCCTAGTACATTACTGGTGCTTTATTTTATCGACCCCTTATGGGTAAAGCTAACTTCAGCGGAATTTGAACTCACAACGTAAATGGACGTAACTATGCCGCAAAGCATGGTGTCCGACGTTCTACCGATACTGCCAATCCACCGCCCCCATTTAATTAATAATGGTTTCTGATTGAGGCACAAGGCCAATAATTTTGGGCGGAGGCGCTATTAAGTAAACCGTAATCTATATCAGTTTTATACGAAATATGTTGTTTTATAAGCGGGTCTTTATAAATCAATCAAGAAATGATAATAGTCAGCTACTATGTGGTTAAACGTCGTTACTTTACCATATATCATACAGAAATAACCATTAGTTGAAGGAAGAAACTGAACAATTCTAATCTAGAATGTGTAATAAACTAATAACAACAAAAGGTCTCATATTAAAAACGAATAAACAATTCATTTCACATGGTTCAATTAGTCAAATATCAAATATCTGATTCACTATTATCACTATCACTAAAACTCTTTTGAAATAGAGATACCAATCTGGTTAAAAAGCAACAACAACAGGGAAATTTCACTTACAACCCTACGGTCGATCTAAGGCAACACTTGTAAAAAGCACGCTGAGGTGGGATCGAACTCAGAGTCACTGACCTGTCAACTCTTCCCGTTCAACGGGGGAGATCCTCCACCCATTTTAGGGTGGGTGAGAGGTGTCTTCTCTTGTGAAACTGGGTATAGCTTTCATTATGTAAAATCTCCCCAAATCTCCACAATACGAAGTGAACCTCCCACAATACGAAGTGAACTTCTCACAATACGACAAGTCATGTGCCCATATGACTAATATAAACAGTTTGGAGGCTACTGTATAACATGTTAATAACAAAGTATACATAAACATAAATGAAGTATAGTAATAAAGTATGCTGACCTTTAGGTCTAAATGTGGTTTGTCCAACCAGAATGTTTCTTTGGTGATGTATCTTTGATTAGTATCTTTCACTATTGCTTTGCAGTACATCACAATATGAGCATCAGGGTC
>OZ024740.1:379366930-379406930 GCA_964016885.1 Eledone cirrhosa | reverse complement strand
ACTACGAGAAGAAGCAGAGTTATTTTTTATACGAAGAGACGCACTAACATCCCCAGTTCGATATCCCTCTCCAGTAAACATAAAGTCAACGTCACTTTTGCTCGGGGCAGGAATTTCGGGTAGAGATCGTAGTGCGTGTTTTTGGGCTTTCTCCATGCAAGCTGCAAGCTCAGGACTACCTGTTAATGAAGAAAAGAGAAGAAAAGAAATGAAAATCAAAATATTCAGTTCCTTTGTATTTGATGTATGAGAAGCAAGTGTAACAAGTTAAAACAAATTAATATGAGTCAATGAAGGAGTACACATAGTGACTCTAACTGATATATATATAGCAGCCAAATCTCTCTCAAATCCCTCCTTAAAAAGTAAATACATATTGGTTAATGTGATACTCGATCTATTAAGACTAACAGGAAGGCGGTATTGTCCAACTGAGACACCTTTGATGATAAGTATGCTAAATCTGGGCTGATTGGGAACTAATCAAAAAATTCTTACCATTTAAAAAACATAATTCGATACTGACAAATTTTCAGTAACATTAATCTATAAATAAGCCATAGAGATGATCTAGCCCAAGTAAAAGAATCTCGGAATTTGTATTTACAGTAAAAATTATTAGTGTGCTGTGTAAAAAAAGAGGGTACTTGTAATTACTTTCGCTATGCACCTTCAGAACATGGGATTTTGCACACGAAATTGAAATTGAGGGTTGTTAGAGAATTTTAGATTTAGATAACTTCGTAGAATTACGAGTAGCATTATACTGGCTACAATGCAAGTAGAAATACAATCACTTGTATCTAAACAAAATGACATATTTCCAGCAAGATACCGAATGATGATTTTAACTTTATTCTCTCGTTCTTATTACATTCCTAAACAAAGTCCATCTTTATTGCTATGCTATGGTATATAATATAACAGTCAAAAAGAAAACACTTATCTTGAGAGAAAACAAACAAGAAAAAGCACTCTGCGTTTATAAACAAGTACTCACCATCTGGATACTTATAATGTTGAGTCAAATCGTCCCTAGAAATCGTGTTTACTGCTTTAGTGCTGATAGAACGACCGACAGCATTCTTTTCGACAGTAAAAGGTGTCATATTTCCCATAGAATCCAATACCCAGTGAACTCGGTCTCCGTGGATTTCAGAAAACAGGAATTTTGTATCATATCCTAAATGGAGGTCTCCTTCCCTGATACCTTTAACCGGAGCCGGGCCACATGTGAAGACACCTGGAAAAATGATAAAATTATATTACAAAATGGACATGACATTAAGCATATAGCATATATTTGAAACTAACTAATTATAATTATAATTATAATTCTATTTAATTCAGAAAAGCTGTTGGTGGTTATGATTAATACTGCAGCATATTAGATTCCAGAGCCATCGCTTATTTGGGATCAATATATTAATTCAATTACGAGATGTACTAAAATGGCTTATAATCACCTGCCTCGTAGTAACAATGAGGAGTTGAACTCAACACATTAGACTACAATCACATATTCATGAAGATGAAATTAGATTGTGTGACGTTATGTGTGTTTGTCTGTGATGTGGCTTTATCTATATAACTCAGCTCAGTTCTATCCCATTGTGCACGCTAACAACCGTAACGTGATGATTTTAACATTGTTACATGATATTCGAGATTGTTGGCTTTGACTAGTTCGAATTTCAAACTATTACATCTGTGAAAAGTGTATTCCATACGAGATGATAATCAATCAATAATCGATAGTTACTTTACAACAACAAGGAATGTGTCAAAGAAAAATAAATAATTATTATAACTGTCTTATTTAGTCTTTAAAAAAGTGTTGGTGTCGACTGTTAATGCCGTAATCTATTTTGATTTATGGAAAGAATACACCAGATTTCATATCGTGATTAAAAACAAAACATTGAAGTGTTTTTTCATTGCATTTCTTCAGATTAACAAGAAAATATCGGCCGAATACCCTATACTCACAAAATATTTGTATAGAGGCATCTGTAAATAATTGAAAGACAAATCCAGATCCCCTTTACAAAGGATTTCGATGTTTATGCATCGACACAGCTAAAGCCCTTATTGTATACATCTTAAGCCATTCAAGTAACATCTCTCTGATCCAACGTTACGAATTCTCTCGGAGTTATGCGGAAAAATGATGGCGAGTGTCGTCATTAATTAATGTGTACAGCACAGTTAGTGTGTCTTTTGAATGTGTATCCAAAGCTCTGATTTACTGCAAAGACGTTAGATGAGCGTGAGATATCATTGACAGTCCATGTCATGATCGACATATCTGCAGCTCTTGAGTCACCTTGTGAACGGCCCGGGCAAAGCAGCTCCGCTGCGGTGATGTATCAACACGAAAGAATCGTCGACATTCCATACAAAAGATCCTGTGTTTAGCCCTGTTAAGAGCGAGAGTATGGTGAGGCGTCACACTTCTGCCGTTTTGTGACACTCACTGATAAGTGATCAGAAAGATTCTCCAACAGTGGTTCGCAGCAACCAACAAGCCATTTGCCAGTTTTATTTTGATGTCGATGTATTATAGCGCTCCACAGTAGCCATTTAAAAACTAGCTGATCTCAGCTATCGGCAGTTAAACATATTGATCATTGACAAAGCACAGTAGTATTGCCAGGGCACGAACTACTGACCTCACAGCAAATTGCTTGACAATATCGTGTCGGTCATTTGCACTCTCCGAGAAAATACATTATTAGATCATCGTTACAGCTCATCAAGGGCGGTGGATTGGCAGTATCGTTAGAGAGTCGGACACCATGCTTTGAAGCATAGAGTTACGTCCCTTTATGATCTGAGTTCAAATCCCGCCGAGGTTAACTTTGCCTTTCATCTTTACGGGGTCGATAAAATAAAGTACCAGTAATGTACTGGGTAATTGCTGGCCTTGTGCCTAATATAGAAACAATTATTACAGCTCATCTACATTTTCAACATAATCGAATCATCTATAAATTTTTTGAAATCATTGAATTCCTTATTAGCTGTAAAGTTAGCTGGCGCGTTGTTTTTGATAGATTTAAGGACACAGCTGTCTCAGTAAAAAGTGTTGTACATACCAGAAGACTTGATCTGTAAGATTACGTCTAGGATTAACGCAACCGAATTGAATTTCCCATCAAATCGTTTATAAAGCATATGTGAACAATTACTAGACCTTCATTTCTTGTCCTTAAGATCTTCCATATTGTTTCCCCCACTTGATCGCCATTAGCGGATTATATTTTTCCAATATTTTCTTCATCTCTTCTTTCCCTATATTCCTTTTCCATACTCTCCCTCCACTTCTTATAAATATTTGTATGTTAATATTTGCTTTTCCACTACACCTATACAGAACATTTTTTGTTCAAACAATATTTAAAATGCTTAAAATTTGACCATGACTGGCATTAGAATAACATTGGTATGGTATGGTCCCGTAACTCCTAATAGAGTCCTAGGAGTGCGGTATTGACAAACAGCGTTACAATGGCATTTTTTAAAAGCCTGGTGAAGCCCATCTCCTCTCTAGGCTTACAGATTTCTTCTCGAGAGAGGCAGAATCGACCCCAGTACTTTTTTATCGACCTTGAAAGGATGAATGACAAATCCCTCGGCGGGATTTGAACTCGGAGAGCAGATAGCCGGAACGAATACCATAAAGCATTCAATCCGACGTTCTAACGACTCTGCCAATTCACCGCGCTAGAATAACATTGTCAGATATTATTGTGAAAGAGGGTCGGACACCATGCTTTCCAGCATAGTTACGTCCCTTTACGGTCTGAGTTCAAATCCCGTCAAGGTTAACTTTGCCTTTCATCCTTACGGGACGATAAAATAAAGTACCAGTAATGTACTGGGTAATTGTTGGCCTTGTGCCAGAAGTAGAAACAATTATTGTGAAAGTCATCTAAAATATGTTCTCTCTCAGTACCTTACATTTACTAAACTGCAATAGTTTAAATATAGATCACATGTCGAATGGGCTTGAAGCACCATGAAAGATTTGTTATATTCCCCATTAGACAAACTTGTAACTCACTGAAAAACTTCCATTGATATAGCTATATTCCTGTAACTCATTAATAATTAAACCTGGTAAAGTTTAGTTGATTTATTTCAGCGTAATATAAACACAGACCAAGTGGTTAGTTTCGATGGCGCTAGAACCAGCTATATTTTGGAACCACATTTCTTCACTATATGTATATAAATTTAGCAATCAATTTGTCACAATGTTTAATTAGCAATTTTATGGCTTTCATCAAGTTTAGAGTCTAAAGTTTCTGTTTAATACATACTGAAGTATACGTTCCAATTCGTCACTATGATTCCAATAAAAGATATAAAAAGTATTCACGGACTGTATGGCGTTATCAAACAGTTATATATATATATATATATATATATATATATAAGTATGTATACGTACATACATATATGTATACAGACGTACACTAGTATGTATATATATACATACTTGCACACATATATATATGTACGTATGGATTTACCGAGCATTTATTATAATGCTCGGTTTGTTTGTAAACAAACATCCCGAATTAAGCCAAACAGTGTTTAGCAACCATCGTTGCCCTTTTGTTCAACACTGACAAAGGAACGATGTAATAGTTTCAACCTTATTAGCTATCGTCAGCACCGTATACCTTCCTGCCAGATGATTGAACGTCTGAAAATATATACTTTTCTTATGCATATTAACGGCTGAGCAGCCTAATTTGCATATCGAGTGGGTTAATCGGCCGGGCGCACCGAAAACGATAAATAGAAAAAATGAAACGAAATTTCATTTATCACTCTTAGTTCGGCTGTTACTTAAATATAAATATGTATACGTACATACATATATGTATACAGAAGTACAGTAGTATGTATATATATATACATGCACACATATATATATGTACGTATGGATTTACCGAGCATTTATTATTTTTTCCATTTATCGTTTTCGGTGCGCCCGGCCGATTAACTCACTCGATATACAAATTAGGCTGCTCAGCCGTTAATATGCATAAGAAAAGTATATATTTTCAGACGTTCAATCATCTGGCAGGAAGGTATACGGTGCTGACGATAGCTAATAAGATTGAAACTAGTACATCGTTCCTTTGTCAGTGTTGAATAAAAGGGCAACAATGGTTGCTAAACACTGTACGGCTTAATTCGGGATGTTTGTTTGCAAACAAACCGAGCATTATAATAAATGCTCGGTAAATCCATACGTACATGTATATGTGTGCATGTATGTATGTATATACATACTACTGTACGTCTGTATACATATATGTATGTACGTATACATACTTATATATATATATATATATATATATATATATGAATATCCATAGTCAAATTTGAGTATTCTCAGCGCAGAAACTAGCCGTTAACAGCTCTATACTATTTGCATAGTAAAATCTTTGGGGTTAAGATATAACCACAAATCGAACGGAGAGTGTGTGTGCAGAGGGGGGAAAAGTTATGAGAAAAGAGGGAGTTAAAGGAAAAGAGAGGGGAGGAGGAGGAGGAGGCTAGGAGAAAAATGTGGACTACAGCGATGGAGAGATGATAGAAAGATGGAGTGAAAGATTTGGATCATGAACCCCCCCTATCAATAATCTGAGATATAATATCGCAACAGAGTTTCTCAACCCTAGGAAACAAGAATGAGAATGAGAGCAATACCAACTCAGACAACGAGCTCTGCTGCTGCTGCTGTTGTTGTTGTTGTTGTTGTTTTCTTCTTCTTCTTCTTCTTCTTCTTCTTCTTCTTCTTCTTCTTCTTCTTCTTCTTCTTCTTCTTCTTCTTCTTCTTCGCCCACTTATTCCTGAGAGGGTCCCGGGGGAAGATTAATCAAACACGGGGTCTCCTGTCAGTTGGTTTCGTAAAATCTGCCCAGCGAGTCTTTCCTGAGATATTCTAACCAAATGTCTATATTATCGGAGCTGTGATCTCTCAATTCGGAGAAGTAGCGGCTCTACCTGGAGCGACTCTCTGATCTCTGGGCCACGCCTAAATCGAGTAATGTTACTCCAAAACCCTTCAGGGGAACCCCATAACGGCCGCTTGTATTCGCGATAGTATTTTTTCGGTCATTACCTAAGAGTCATGACTAATAGTAAGGGTTTGCATGTATACCGATTTGAAGATAGTGAGTTTGATTTTTACACCTATCTCCCTTCTTTTAGATACCGAATGCTGAAGTTGGCGCATTACTGCATCAGTTCCTGCAAGTCTTGCACATCATTCAGCCTCCTGCCTCCCATCACTTGTGAACAAGGGCCCCAGGATACTTGAAATGCTCCACCTGCTTCAGTGGAACTCTATTCACATGTCGAGTGCACTTCGCAGGCTTCCTTGAAAGGACGAGTGCCTCGGTTTTCGCAGTACTGATTTTCATTCCAGTCATGCAGCCCTCGGCATCAAACCTATCAAGTGGAAGTCGGCGATCACCCTCTGTCGAGTTCAGTAATATCATGTCGTCTGCAAATTCTAGCCGAATGATTCTACAATTGCTAGTCATGATACCACTTCCAACCCGGCTGCGCATGTCAATCCTATTCGTGAAAATAATGAACAGGAGAGGTGTCAGTATGCACCCTTTTCGGTGTCCGACTCTCACATTGAATGGTTTCGATTTAGTACCATTTATCGGAACACAAATACTCAGGCATTCGTATAGAGACATCAGGGCAACAAGAAGCTGACCATCGTTCACATACTCATGCAGAATTTTCCACAACAGGTCCCGTGACACGCGGTCATATGCTTTTTTGAGGTCTACAAAGGAAGAATATTCTTGCTTTGTAGACTACATTAATAGTTAATCTACTTATTCTATTTAGATATGTATACAAAAACTTAGGGTACATTATTCAATCTTGTGTTTATTAATAGTTGTCTATAAAACTACAACAGTAGAAGCCTTAACTCGTTATTGTTTTTTTAAAGAACAAAGTCTAAAGAAAATATATCGCATTTTATGAAGTAGTTTGAACAGTTTTCAAGAAAAATACAAAAAACAACAAAGGTTGAAAATTTACCTTCACTGACTTCTTGTGGGGTAGCATCATATGCTTGCCAACCATCATAACCTGGAGGTAAATCAGGGCGTTTAAACCAAGATTCATTCCAAACATGGAAATCCCTATAATAGATACATAGAAAATATAATAGTAATGATTATTGTAATACAGATGATAATAAAGCATTAGAAATACCAGGGAAGTGACATAATCGAAGCATGTCTCATATGGACAAAAAGCAAAGTGTATCTCAGTAAAAGATATTTGACGCCTAGAACAACGTAACTAAAGCCTGAAAGCAATTTAGTTAGGAATTTAGATGCCTAACTAAATACCACAGCCTATTTGTCCAGCTGTCTAATGATCTTATCTTCTAGCGCCCTTATGACAGGCATAGCAAAAGCGATGGAATATATTTTCGCACATGTAGTATGTAAGATTGGAATGTTCACAAGCATCACTCAATGGACAACAGAGCAAATCAAGAAGAAATATTCTAATTTAAAAACAAAGAGTTAACCAAACATACAAACATAAAAACTAAGCAGTAGAAGTGAACTGAAGCCACGTCATTGTAGACCACATCATCTTACCTAATTTCAGTAGCGATGTCGTACACAAAACATTGTTGCACTGCAAGCGTTATTTTTATCAAGAATTTCTTATTTTCTTATTTCTATTTATTTTAAGCATTATTAAACAATGGCGACTAAGACATACTCATTAGTTTGTCATTCTTTCTTTCATTAGATTCCGACCTTTGGCAAGTAATGTCTCCCTTTACTTATGTATGTATGTTCTTCTGGTTTTATAATTTCTCAAATTTTTTTCCAATAGAGAGAGAGTCGGTTTCATACATAGACACAAGACTCTCTCATTGGAATTTACACAACTAGGTAGATTATGTATGCATGCATGTGTAGAGATGGATGTTATTGTACGTGTGGATATGGATATTTTGAGGTGCATGTGTATATGCTTTGTATGCAGTTATTAGATGCAACATTTTTGGAATGTTTTACATATTTTTACTTTCCTTTAATGGATCGTACTTGTAATTTCCTAACTAGTGTTCTTTCTGTTCCTGTGAACCCTAGCTTCTCAAGATTTGTATTGAGGCAGTTACTAACATACCCCAGTGCCCCAATAATCATAGGCATAAATCTGAAGGTGTAATCAGGGTGGAGTATTTGCAGATTTCACATCAGTTCTGCATAAATATTCTCCTTTTCATGAATGTGTGTTCTTCTGGTTTTATAATTTCACAAAGTTTTACCAATAGAGAGAGAGTCGGTTTCTAACATAGACACAAGACTCTCTCATTGGAATTTACACAACATCAACTAGGTAGATATGTATGTATGTCTGCATGCATGCATGTGTAGATATGGATGTTATTGTATGTGTGGATGTGTATGTTTTGAGTTGTATGTGTGCATGTGTATATGCTTTGTATCTGTACATGTGTATATGCAGTTATTAGATGCAACATTTTTGGAATGTTTTACATATTTTTACTGTTCCATTAATGGATTGTACTTGTAATTTCCTAACTAGTTGTGTTCTTTCTGTTCCTGTGAAGCCTAGCTTCTCAAGATTTGTATTGAGGCAGTTACTAACATATCCCAGTGCCCCAATAATTACAGGCATAAATCTGAAGGTGTAATCAGGGTGGAGTATCTGCAGATTTCTCATCAGTTCTGCATAAATATTCTCCTTTTCACTAATCTTTGATATTATATTGGCATCTGCCGGGCAGCTAATTTCCACTACTGTGCATGTTTTCTTCTCCCTGTTACATATCATAATATCTGGTCTGTTATGCCTGCATTTTATTGGGGTTTTTACTGGAACATTCCACCAGTACTCTTTCATATTATGTACATGGATGTCTTCCACATTGTTGTAGCTTTTAATGTGTTTATTATCGGGGTTATATTTTTTACGAACTGCATTGTACAGTGTTTTGGCCACTACATCATGCCTCATAGGTAGATAGTACCGCGATGACATCTTTGGGCAGCTGCTGATGACATGGGTGATATCCTCGATGTTAGTTCTGCAGAGTCTGCACTTGTTATCACATGTAGGTGTTTTACCTGCATCCCTATCTCTTTTGTGAATCAGGTATTTCGTGCTAATCTCCTGTTCTTGGATTGCAAAAGCATATCCTTCAAAGTGGGAGCCAATATAGCGGTTGTTGGTCCAAGATAGACTACTTTCCTTATCTATATTACTCTCACTCTGGAGCTTCCTGGCAACATATCCATGCATGATTTTTTGCTGATAGGCATGCAGTTTTTCATCCATGGATTCACTGCGATACTGCTGAGCGACATCCCTGGGTGTGAGTTTTTGATTATCACACAGGGAATATCTCTCAAGGAGTTCCTTCCCAACTCTCATGATCTTATCTGTTTCATGCAGATAGACTTGCTCGAGAAGCGGGCTCCTACGCTTCGAGGTTCGTAGATGTTGTCGGAGAGATATGATGCGACATTCAAATGTTGTCTGGACTGATGTTAGGCCTCTGCCTCCCTGCTTACGTTTCAAGTAAAGGCGGTCTATGTCACTGTTGATGTGGAAGTTTCCGGTGTGTATGTATGTATGTATGTATGTATGTATGTATGTATGTATGTATGTATGTATGTATGTATGTATGTATGTATGTATGGTCACCAGTTGGTGCTACTGGTAACATGTATCCCAGTACAACCTGTCTCATGGTCGGGTCGTTGGCGACTAAACTGGCAACCCCACCAAGGTTTCTTGGTGAAGAGGGTGACTTTGGACATCCTGCAGGACTAAAAACAAAACCTGTCAAAGGGCAAAGGAGCTCTTAAGAGTCAATGGCCATCCAAAATCACCGGGAGAGATGACCCCTTAGCCTTTGTCAAGGCAGAATTCTAGGAGAAGGAAAACTCTGATATAACACCTGCAACCCTGATGGTATCCAATGATGTTGACTTGTTCTTCTTTTTGGTAAATATCATCTTGGTTAAGAGAGTGGGACTGGCTTTGTGCAGTGCCTTTGCTCACTATAAAAGCTTCACGGCACAGGCATTGCTTTATATCTGGAGACCTCTCTGCACTTGTCGTCACATAGTACCATGGGCCCAGCACTATATGTCAATAATTGTCACAAGTGTAGTGTTTGTACCAGAGTTTTCAAGTCGCTGGCTGGACTAAAAAGTCACACTTGTTCAGCGCATCGGTAGGGGTTCTACTACATGGATATAAAGTAGTGGCCGTACTCGAAAACGAGTTGGCAGCCACCACGTACGTACATACACACACACACACACACACACGTTACACACAATTCTTTGTTTGCTTCTACGGCATCATGTTACATTGTATTATATTATATTGAATCGAATTGTATGCAGTTTATTGTGACTATTGTCTTTCCTTCTCATTCCTATGGCAAAATATAGAAAACCATCACTGATGACAATACTATGAGATTAATAAGGATTCTGAGCAGCCTCATCATTGTCACTGCCATCATATTACGTATGCTCACGATGATTCTGGTGTTGGTGATAATAATTGTTTCTACTTCTGGCACAAGGCCAGCAATTACCCAGTGCATTACTGGTACTTTATTTTATCGAATCCGTAAGGATGAAAGGCAAAGTTAACCTCGGCGTGATTTGAACTCAGACGATAAAGGGCCGTAACTATGCTAGAAAGCATGGCGTCCGACCCTCTACCGATACTGCCAATTCACTGGTGTTGATGATAATAATGGTTTCTGATTTAGGAACAAGGCCAACAATTTTGGGAGCGGGGAAAGTCGATAAAATCTACCCCAGTGAGTTACTAGTATTCTATTTTATGGATCCCTAAGGATGAAAGGCAAACCTAACCTCGGTGGGATTTGAACTCAAGGCGTAAAGAGCTGTAACTATAGCATATTGTCCGATGCTCTACCGATACAACCAATCTACCGCCTTAAAAGATTATAAAATTGGAGATGTTCTTAAGATATTATGGCGTAACATTTTGGCGTGACTGTAAGCAATGAAAAAGATGATTGGCATAGTAAGTGTCCTCTAAGATACAAGGAAAAATAAAACTTCTGCGTACTAAAACATAACTGCATACATTCATAAACACACACACGCACACGCATGCCTACGCTCACAAAAACCATATTAGCAGTTCATTCATAAATTTGTGCAAAATCAACCTTTTTTGAAGACATAGTAGGTTTAATAAATTTTACCAACCCATAGATAGATAGATAGATAGATAGATAGATAGATAGATAGATAGATAGATACATACATACAAACATAGAGGGCTATATTTCAAGGAGATCGTCTCTCTGTGCTACTATGTATCCTGTCATTATACCCCTTGTCTTTTCTGTTCAAGAAATGTGAAAGATACATCATTGGCTCAGAGGAGGACAGAAATACGAACTTAATCCATAATTTCTTTGTGGATGACCTGAAACTCTATGCCAAGAATATAAATGGGATGAAGAAAAATCTTGACCTGGTTAAAACATTCTCAAAGGATATAGGAATGGAGTTTGGCCAAGATAAATGTTCATATAAGAATGTAAAGCTGGGAAAAACTGCAACACAATCTAGCAACATTTTTATCAAAGGCCTAATCATTTCACCGATATCTGACGAGGACTACTACAGATACCTGGGGATAGATGAGAACATATACTATAATGGTATCTGTAATAAGGAACGCGTAACAAGGGAATATTACATCCGAGCACAATAAAACAGTGGCTCACAATGTGTTTGCTGTGCCTGTCCTAACACCAACGTTTGGAATACTCAATTGGACGATATACGAAATCCGAACAATTGATGTGAAACTCGAAACATCCTAAACAACACCGGAAATTTCCACATCAACAGTGATATGGACCGCTTCTACTGGAAACTTAAGCAGGGAGGTAGAGGCCTAACTTCAGTCCAAACAGCATTTGAATGCGCATCATATCCCTCCGACATTTACGAACTTCCAAACGTAGGAGGCCATCTACTGAGCATGTCTGTCGTGAGAAAGATAAGATCATAAGAGTTGGGAAGTAACTCATTGAAAGATTCTCGCTGCATGATAATCAAAAGCTCACGCCAAACAATACTGTATCGAATCTTTGGACGAAAAGCTGCATGTTTCTCAGCAAAAAGTCATATGTTGTCAGGAAGCTCCAGAGTGAGAGTAATATAGACGAACAAAGTAGTCTATCTTGGACCAACAACCACTATATTGGCTCCCACTTTGAAGGATATGTTTTTGCAATCCAAGAACAGGAAATCAACACAAAATACCTGATTCACAAAAGAGATAGGGATGCAGGCAAAACACCTAGCTGTGACAAGTGCAGACTCTGCAGAATTAACATAGAAGATGTCACCTGTCTTAAGCAGCTGTCCAAAGATGTCACCACGGTACTATCTACCTATGAAGCATGATGTAGTGGACAAAACACTGTACAATGTAATCCGTAGAAAAGCCCCGACGATAAACACATTAAAAGTTACAGCAATGTGGAAGACATATACATAATATGAAAGAGCACTGGTGGAATGTTACAGTCAAAACCCCAATAAAATGCAAACATAACAGACCAGATATAATGATATGGGACAGGGAAAATAAGGCATGCACAGTAGTGGAAGCTAGCTGCCCAGCTGATGCCAATATAATATTAAAGATCAGCGAAAAGGAGAATATCTATGCAGAACTAACGAGAATCCTGCAGATACTCCACCCTGACTATACCTTCAGATTTATTCCTGTGATTATTGGGGGACGGGATATGTTGTGTAACTGCCTCAGTACAGATCTTGAGAAGCTGGGCTCCACAGAAATAGAAAGAACACGACTAGTTAGGAAATTACAAGTACAATCCATTAATGGAACAGTAAATATGTAAAACATTCCAAAAAATTCTGCATCTAAGAACAGATACAAAGCATATGCACATGCACACATATAACTCAAAACATGCATATCCACACATACATTAACATCCATACCTCTACACACATGCATGCAGACATGCATACATATCTACCTAGTTGATGTTTAACTTCCAATGAGAGAGTCTTGTATCTATGTTAGAAACCGATTTTCTCTCTTGGTTAATATTTATAAAATTATAAAACCAGAAGAACATACATACATGCATACATACATACAAAATACTTACATACATACAAACACATACATGCATAAATACATACATGGTGGCTGCCAACTCGTTTTCGAGTACGGCCACTACTTTATATCCATGTAGGAGAACCCCTACCGATGCGCTGAACAAGTGTGACTTTTTAGTCCAGCCAGCGACTTGAAAACTCTGATACAAAGACTACACTTGTGACAATTATACAAAAATACATACATACATACATACGTATACTCGTATATGTTTACACACATATACAAACTTTCTTTCATACCTATATAAATACGTTCCAAGTATTTTGACCCTGATTTAAAATTATCGTTCTGTTAGTTAGAAGCACAAACAATTCTCCAGTGACTAAGAACTACAAACAAAAGCAATGGCTGATAAACAAAACGAAATAAATTATATTAATCTGCACAGCCTATATGAAATGTTCATCGTAATTAACGGCAAATATCTCGTAATATAAAAAAAATTTAAATACTTTAGTTTTCTCTTCATGCTCTGCTGTCATATTATTAGGTTTATATATATAATGATTTTTTGAGCGCCTAATTTAAATGAAACCAAGATTATGCATATTCAATCTATAATACTCCCCAGTGGGGCACACAGACACACACGAACACACAGACACACACATATATATATATATACATGGTGCATACACATTTCAACAGCATTCTAATAAATATTCACTGTACAGGTAATCAAAGTGTGTATTCATTTTTGGGGGACACCCTGTATATATATATATATATATATATATATATATATATATATATATATATATTAGGAACGATCGACTTTCGTTAAATCAGACCGAGGAAACAATGTTTCCATTGGTCTTTCCAATTGCTAATATTATCTATCGGTCGCAACTCCACCTAGAAAGAGCAACGTGAAATAAAGTGTCTTGCTCAAGGAAATAACGCACAACCTCACGATTGCGAATCCAATTCTCTAACCATTCAGCCATACACACACACACATACACACACAACATATATATATATATAATTACTTCTTACTTTATAATTTGTTAGATCGCTCTGATATCGAGTCAATATAATTATTTCGATTATTTTGTCTCTCGTAATCATAGAGCAACACTGGTTAAGGTCGACAACACACTTGTGAAAAAATATATGTGTATATATACATGTGTATGTATGCACATATATGTGCGTACCTCTCATTATTGCTCAAACTCCGACACGGTCGAGTAACCACGGAAGTATAGTAACTGCTTTTAAGCAAACACTATAACCACTTTCAGTCAACCTTACCACCCATCTGTAACGTCGGTATCATGTATCAATATCTCCCTCCGCCTTCTGAGATATTTTTCACTGCTACAAGGGATTTAGTCCCCTTCTTGACCGGTGTATCTCGTCATAATCTCTCCCTCCACCTTATTGAGATTTTCTCGCTCGCTACGAACCTGTCTGGAAAACGCTCTTTCCCTGAGGAGTTTCCTTGAGAAGCTAGTTTGCCTTGCAACAATGTTACACCCTCTATAATGTAAAATTGTTGCATACTGACCAGCGAAACTGTACAGTCGGGACATTGAGGAAATAATAGGTAAATATCTGTCTATTACTTCTTCTTACTTTATAATTTGTTATATATATATATATATATATATATAAAATCTGAAACCCCCTTCGACGTTAGCATGGGTGCTAGCGACTCGGCTGAAATAAGTGACCTTGTGGGTCTGTTCCTTCTCCACAGGTTGAAGACCCTCTTCACAGGCCTCTCCGGCGGTCTCTACCGAGATGACGGCCTCTTTGCCCTCCACAAAATCAACCCCAGGACTACGGATGGGTTCAGGAAAAACCTTTACACCTTCTTTAAAAACTTAGGCCTTAGGATTACCTTAGATTCGAACTTAACTAAAGCTAACTTCCTAGACGTTACCCTCGACTTAGAAACTTCCCTTTACTACCCGTACCACAAACCGAATGAATCCCTTAGATATATAGACGTTAATTCTAACCACCCCAAAAATATATTAAACAACCTAGTGAAAAGTGTCTCCATTAGGATATCTAGCCTCGCCGCCTATGAAGATATCTTTAGAGCAGCAGCCCCCTATTACAACGAGGCCCTGGCCCGCAGCGGCTTTAGAGATAAGATCACCTACCTTAGTATAGCCCCACACCCACCCAGGAAGAATAGGCGAAGGCACATTAGCTGGTACAACCCCCCCCCCCCTTCAACCGCGAAGTTTCAATACCTGTAGCTAAAATTTTCTTCACTCTCTTACAAAAACACTTCCCCACCCAACATAGGTAATATACAATCCTTAATAAGAATACCATCAGACTCTCCTACTCTACCACACCTAATCTAGCTAGGAACTTAGCCAACAATAACGTCAATAAGCTAAATAAGTCTTCTTTTTCCGAAGCCCATCCAGCAACCGATGGCAATTGCAACTGCCCTGATAAGACTACTTGCCCCCTCAACAACAACTGTCTAAAAAAAGATCTCGTCTATATATGCGATGTACTCTCAGGCCCCGATGAAAAAAGAAACTCGTACATCGGGATGACTTCTAACAGTTTTAAGACTCGCTGGTACGCCCACACACATTCGTTCCGGCGCCCAGACAAATCTAACCAAACAACACTCGCCGCCCACATCTTGCACCTTAAAAGGAACTCCATCCCCTTCAAGACCCAATGGAGACTACTCCAGAGAGCGCGATCTTACACGGGAGGCCATAATTGCTGTGACCTCTGTATCTCCGAGAGCTATGAGATTCTATTCGCCAAAGGCCCTCTCCTCAACAAGATCTCGGAACACTCCCCTAATTGCATGCACAAGAACTATGCAATTTACAAAAATTACAGACCCACCCGGCCCCCCGATTGACCCCCCCATATCACCACCCACCCCCGTCCCCCATCCCACTTCCGTCCCTCCATCTCTCATTATTACCTTCTTTCCTCCCCTCCATCTTTCATTATTACCTTCCTTCCTCCCCTCCAGGTCTTTATATTGTGTTGTATGCCTCTGAGTAAGGTTCCGTGGCCGCACACACATTCACGTATATATCTGCTCATGCTTGCATTCGTGCAGTTATGAACTGCTGCACGCACACGTTCGAGATTTATTTATTTGTTTATTTGTTTATCTGTTTGTTTGTTTGTTTGTTTGTTAGTTAATTCATTTATTTATTATTTAATAAGTGAATGATTAAATAATGAATAGATAAAAGATAAAAGATAGGTAATAAATAGTGAATGGTAAATAATAAATAATAATTATTTACTTGATGATAATATTAATAATTTAGTAGTAATAATAAATATTTTAATCTTTTATCAGGCTCAGTTTATAATTTGTCCCACTACTTTTTCCCAATATATATAGATAAATATATGTGTGTGAACGAGTGCGTGTATGTGTTTATGTGTATATGTGTATGTATTTGTATGTGTGTATGTGTATATGCATATATATATATATATATATATATATATATATATATATATATATATATATATATATATATATATATATATATATATATATATATATATATATAAAAGAATAGAGGTGTAACACACAAGTTATTATATATTGGTAAACGGAATAGAAAATGCTGACAAATTGTTCACAGTTGAAAAATGGTTTAATTGGGAATAAAAGAGTATTAGTGATTGTATGGGTTAGTATTCAGTTGTGGTTTTAAGTTTTTAAGTTTTTACCGGTTGCGCATTTCTAAATGCTTTTCAAAAATAATTTTGAGATAGAGTGTCCGTGCTGTTTGCTCTGATCAGAGCAAACAGCACGGACACTCTATCTCAAAATTATTTTTGAAAAGCATTTAGAAATGCGCAACCGGTAAAAACTTAAAAACTTAAAACCACAACTGAATACTAACCCATACAATCACTAATACTCTTTTATTCCTAATTAAACAATTTTTCAACTGTGAACAATTTGTCAGTATTTTCTATTCCGTTTACCAATATATATATATAGATCAGAGCAAACAGCACGGACACTCTATCTCAACATTATTTTTGAAAAGCATTTAGAAATGCGCAACCGGTAAAAACTTAAAAACTTAAAACCACAACTGAATACTAACCCATACAATCACTAATACTCTTTTATTCCTAATTAAACAATTTTTCAACTGTGAACAATTTGTCAGTATTTTCTATTCCGTTTACCAATATATATATATATATATATATATATATATATATATATATATATATATATATATATATTGGTAAACGGAATAGAAAATGCTGACAAATTGTTCACAGTTGAAAAATTGTTTATATATGTGTGTGTGTGTATGTGTGTATGTATGTGTTTGTGTGTATGTATGTGTATGTGTATGTATATATGTATGTATATGTATGTATAGAATAGTTTATACCGAGAGATATACATACATGTATATATATATATATATATACACACATATATATATATATATATATATATATATATATATATATATGTGTGTGTATGTATATATGTGTGTGTATGTGTATGCGTGTGTGTGTATATGTGTGTGTATGTGCTTTTTTTGTGTGTGTATATATATATATATGTATAGATATACATATATATGTGTGTGTAAGTGTTTATGTATGTGGTTGTGAGTATGTAAATATATTTTATTCTTTTCATTCTACAAAAACACTCTGGCCACCTGTAGCTTGTATGTTAACTTGACCACTCACCATAGAACAATGGTCTGTGCCATGATTCGGTCTTGTTTATCTTCTAATACCAACCCACCTAAAAAAATTTCCCTACTATATATCTGTTGAATTACTATTCTTGGGGTTTTTATTTATTTATTTATTTATTTATTCATTTATTTATTTATATATTTATTTATTTATTTACTTTTTCTTTTTCTTTTTCTTTTTCTTTTTATTTTTATTTTACAAAAGCACTCCGGCTAATTGACCACTCCCCAAAGAGAAAACGGTCTGTGCCATGTTATGGTCCTGTGTATCTAAATACCAACCTACCCAAAAAATCCCCCCCCCCCCCAGCCACCACTACCTAAATGTATAAATACCAGAACTTAATATGACACCCAGCTTCCTGAAGATTTCATCTGAATGAAACAGTTCTAGCTCCTTCTATACAATAAATATATATATATATATATATGTGTGTGTGTTGTGTGTGTGTGTAGGAGGTGAGTTTTATTGTAGAATAATAAAACTATGCATATATCAGATAAGTAGTACTCAACAATTGATAGAACTGGAGTATATATAAGAAGAAATTAAAAGATGGTTAAAAAAGTTCCATATATTTTATTATGCGCATTTCAAAAACAAATATCATTCTGGGACGATAGTTGCGTTCTCATCAGATAAAATAAAGTATCATGATATGATGCCTAAAAAAAAACACTTGTGAACAACAAAATGTCCAGTCAACATATGATAAACAAATATAAAAGGAGAGAGAAGATTGGAAAAAAGAAGGAAGAGGGAAAAGGAAAAAGGAGAAAATAACGGAGGAAAAATTTAAGAAGGAAGGAGGAGAGAGAAAGAGAAAGGAGAGAGAGAGCGAGAGAGAGAGAGAGACTTTTAATCGGGAAACGCTGTCAAAACTGAAAAACAGCTGTGAATAACGGCTAAAAAATATATATATACGGCTACGAAATAAATAAATAAATAAATTGATGAGGTTAATGTGCTTAAATTACAGATATAGAAACTAGGTATATTATTTATTTAGGCGGTGGATTGGCAGTATCGGTAGAGGGTCGGACGCCATGCTTTCCAGCATAGTTACGTCCCTTTTCGATCTGAGTTCAAATCCCGCCGAGGTTGACTTTGCCTTTCATCCTTACGGGGTCGATAAAATAAAGTACCAGTAATGCACTGGGTAATTGCTGGCCTTGTGCCTAATGTAGAAACAATTATTTATTTAGGGTTTATATACTAAAAAAAAATTGATTAAGAGGGGTGAAAATGTATTATTAAAATAAAATAAAGTAAAATAAAATGAAATGATTTATAAGCGTAGAAGACAATATAATGTCATAGTTTGTTGAAAAATGTGAGAAAAATGTGTGAAGAGATATTTATGTGAAAAAAAAAAATGCGTAGAAAAAAAAAAAAAATAAGAGTAGTCAAACCATGTCAAAAATTAAAACTTTACTATTAAAAATTATAGATTATATATAAAAAATTGTAGATTATATATAAAAAAATTATATATGTGGGAAAACTATTTAAATATTTAAATATTATTTTAATCCACAAGTAAATAAAGGAAAATGTTA
The DNA here is from genome assembly GCA_964016885.1 of Eledone cirrhosa. Taxonomy (NCBI): domain Eukaryota; kingdom Metazoa; phylum Mollusca; class Cephalopoda; order Octopoda; family Eledonidae; genus Eledone; species Eledone cirrhosa. The sequence goes on along the minus strand of OZ024740.1, from coordinate 379,387,398 downwards.
TAATTATTTAAGCGTAGAAAAAAGCGTAGAAAAAGCGAAGAAAAAACGAAGAAAAATCGAAGAAAAAACATATGACGTCATAATTTGTTTACAAAATCTACGAAGGTTTATACTGAAAAAATTAATGTGATAAAGGAGGAAAAATGAGCGGCTTAAAAATACTGAGAAAAAGAATATAAAGAAACATTAAATATGAACTATTTAAATATTATTTTGTATCACCAAGTAGATAAAGGAATATACCTAGTTTCTATATCTGTAATTTAAGCACATTAACCTCATCAATTTATATATTTATTTATTTCGTAGCCGTATATATATATTTTTTAGCCGTTATTCACAGCTGTTTTTCAGTTTTGACAGCGTTTCCCGATTAAAAGTCTCTCTCTGTCTCTCTCTCTCTCTCTCTCTCCTCCTTCCTTCTTAAATTTTTCCTCCGTTATTTTCTCCTTCTTTTCCCTCTTCCCTCTTCCTTCTTTTTTCCAATCTTCTCTCTCCTTTTATATTTGTTTATCATATGTTGGCTGGACACTTGTTCACAAGTGTTTTTTTTTAGGCATCTTATCATGTTACCTTATTTTATCTGATGAGAACGCAACTATCGTCCCAGGATGATATTTGTTTTTGAAATGCGCATAAAATATATGGAACTTTTTTAACCATCTTTTCATTTCTTCTTTTATATATATATATATATATATATATATATATATATATATATATATATATATAAACATATATAAACATTATATAAACATGTTTTAACGGTATATACTCCTTTGTATTCATTTCTTTTATATATATATATATATATATGTGTGTGTGTGTGTGTGTATGTATAAATATATATATATATACATACATATATATATGTATAGTGGAGGTACGTGGCCTAGTGGTAAGGTTGGCGGTCATACTATCATATGGGTTACGTGTTGTGTTCTTGAGAAAAACACTTCATTTCACGTTGCTCCAGTATACTCAGCTGAAAATAAGTACCAACGATAGCTGAGGGTTGAACCCTGCGTTGGACTGGCGTCCTGTCCAGGTGGGGAGAGTCTTGTACTCTCAGTCGCTTTACGTCATGAATCCCGATAAGCACCGGCCTTATGAGCCTTTATATATAATATAATATATATATATATATATATATATATATATATATATATATAGCGTGAACAGACTGTTAGCTTCTCTCCCTTCTTTCGCCGAAAAGAAGTAATTGACATAGTCACTGCTTTAAAACCGATAGCGTATGGTCTTCAACATGTTTTAAATTAAACATACGGTATATTGCCAAATATACTATATATACATTCATGTATACATTGCTATTTCAGAGCACCAATACTAAAACCTAAATTTTGCTGGACCGGCAATCGCTCTGTATAATCAACTCCTGATTATTACTGGGATTCTATAAGAATCCAACTTCTATAATTTTAGGCAGAAGCAGGGGGTGCGTGGCTCTGATGATCGCCAAATAGCGTGAAACAGACTGTTAGCTTCTCTCCCTTCTTACACCGAAAAGAAGTAAGTGACATAGTCACTGCTTTAAAACCGATAGCGTATGATCTTCAACATGTTTTAAATTAAACATACGGTATATTGCCAAATATACTATACATACATTCATATATATATATATATATATATATATATATATATATATACATTCATAAATATACATTCATATATTGCACTTGTTATTCGTCTCTTGGCAGTGACTAACCTATTCTTCTACGTTAACGTTCCATCTGTTTCCGAACAGTTGCTGTTATATTTTGAACATAGTTACCATCATAATATATCAAAAGCTGTAATATCCTTCGATACTTAGAACGGATGGCTAAAGATCGGATATTGTTTGCTTGTACATTTGTATCGTTTTATTTCCTCTCCAATTTCATTTACAGAATTTACCGACGGTACACAGTATTTCTTCTAAACATTGAATACTATGTTAACTAAGAACCAACAGATTTGATGCACGTTTTATAGTATGAAAAATAGTCTAAGTTGGACATATAAGTTCCTGTGGGACTCGAACTCACTCCTGTTGTATACCGTGCGACGGTGATATCATTACACGAAAGTGAGGATGAGCACTCCTTTCCGTTTTTGACACTGCATCAAACGTCCAGAAATGTAAATAGATAAACTATTTTCAGAACAGTTGGGTGAATTACGAAATCTGTATATTAAGGTAACTTAAAGTTAACAGTTTCAACACACTTTATTTTATATTTATACAAGCATAACCTAAATTAATAAGAGGTGAATTGGCAAAGTCATTAGAAATAGAATGCCTTCACTGTGCTCTCAATTTAAGTCAACTTTGCCTTCAGAGTACCTTTTTTCTTTGTTTTCTGAAGAAATCGTTTGGGGTCGTACCTGGATATGGATGATCTTAGTTATGTCTATAGAACCCCTCTAATTTTATCAGGAGTTTAAGGATCAAGGCAAGGCTAAGAAACTAATCTAATATAGAGAGTAATAACAGATTTTGAATACAATAAAAGCATTTAATGAAAATACAATAGACACATAAAGCAGGTTAAAATCGATATACACAACAATAGAGATTTCTATTGAAAGCGTATAATTTATTCTTTCAATTATGTTGTATTAATTTTTATTTCGTGCATAAACTAAGTTCATAATGGAAGCAATTGACAGTCATTTTCAGATGGCTTCGTTAGATTATGATTTGTCACCCGTTATTCAACAAATCGAAGTGTTTCTACGATTTGTAATGCAGGATTTGACAATACTAAAGTATAGCATTGCTAATAGATATTTATGTATACATTAATTCCATATGTATAAGAATTTATATTTATATCTGAATAATTTATATGTGTGTTGTTTTTTTCTGGTTGAACATCAAATTATTTTTCAACAAAAGAAAAGACTGAACAAGATTGATTGATTTTCTTTTAATAGCATTCATTAATGTATTCACAATGTTTGGCTCACTTATAAATCTTCCAAAAACAAACTATTTCATAGGATATTGAATTTCTGGAATGTCCAAACACTTTCGCGGTTTCTCTAATTAGTAGAATTTACAATATTAGAATATATCTTTTGTTTCTGCTATCAGACTATTAGGAAAAGAATGTTGTGATATAGCTGTGGGATATTGTCCGTCGCTTTCGACGATGAGAATTCAGTGGTCCATCTTATTGAATTTCTAATTGGTAAAATAACGTGTAATTGGTTGAGTATTTCCACAGACGTATTTACCCTTGAAGCAATTCTCAGACCGAATCAGTGTGACAGTATGTAAAAAGGCTGGGCAAGAAATACATCTCCAATACAAAGAGAGACAGAGTGAGTGAGTGAGTGATTGTATGTGTGAGTGTGAGAGAGAGAGAGAAAGAGCGAGAGGAGAGAGAGAGAGAGAGAGAGAGAGAGAGAGAGAGAGAGAGAGAGAGAGAGAGAGAGAGAGAGAGAGAGAGAAGGGGGAGACAGAGAGAGATAGCGAAAGAGAGAGAAAGAGAATCAACCTTAATACTGGGTTGGTAATATATTTATTGATCCCGAAAAGATGACTTCAGCAGGATTTGAATTCACGGTGCAGAAAGCTGAACGGATACCGCACGTCATTCTACCCGAATTTGTTGATTCGCCCTCTTATCGTCATCTCGTATATAGAAGATGGCACTAAAAACATTATTACGAAAATAGTGAAACTAAACCACAAACCAACTTTTAATGGATGACGAAACAGGTCTTAGGCTTGATAGGGGCCACTATATGATCATCCGATCTGGTAGAAATAACAGTTATTTCTTCCCCAAAGCACACCCTACTGCTATAAGAAAGGAAGGTGCCATTACATAATGTAGCCCTTAATATAAAAACAAAACGAATTGTCGCAGTTGACCGACGGTTAAACAACGAAAATAACAGTCGACAAGGAATAAATATATATATACGGTTCTTATATATTTGATATATATTTTTCTTATCGAGCCCTCTTTGGATTTTAGTCTTCAATTTTATTATTATTACTATATATATATATATATATAGCTCTCATTCTGAGACAATACATGGAATCTTCATGCTTTCAGAATAGTTAATTGTAAAAATTATATAAATAAATACGTAAATAAATAAACAAATAAATATGCAAAGACTTATTGGTTAGAACGATAGATTCTCAATCGTGATGTTGTGAGTTCGATTCTCGGACTAGGCGGTGAGCTGTGTCCTTCAGCAAGACACTATATTTCACGTTGTTTCAGTTTAATCAGCTGTAGAAATGCGTTGCGGCGTCAGCGGTGCAAAGCTGTATCAGCCTTTGCTTTTCTCTTGAAAAACATTATTAACAGGTACGCATGGGCAACTGCTGGTCATTCACAAAACACTTTGCTCGGGCTTGTGTCTCGAAGAATAACAATCGTGACTGAAGAGAGTCTTTTATATATATATATCTATATCTATATATATATCTATATATATATATATATATATATATATATATATGTGTGTGTGTGTGTGTGTGTGTGTGTATAACATAGAAAGTGTGGTAAGGAACCAGGTGGACCAAAACGCACCAGAAGAGTACTCGATACTTAGGGTAGTAGAGTGGGTAATAGGAAAAGAATTAGGACCCCGACGGCTGAGCTCCGGCCGTTTCAACAGCTACATCCCAACTCAGTTCCATGAGTTCGGATCTAGCTATTGAAACGGCCGGAGCTCAGCCGTTGGGATCCTGACTCTTTTCCTATATATATATATATATATATATATATATATATATATATATATATATATATATATATATATATATATATATATATATATGTGTGTGTGTGTGTGTGTGTGTGTGTAAGTGTGCGCGCATGTATGCAGACATGCCAACCTCTAGCAGACCTGGCAATCTCTAAAAACCCAAACGGGGAGTACCATGAAAAACGTGCCCCAAAACCGGGAGAAATGAGGCAAAATGGGGAGATTTTATATAATTAAAGCTATATCCATTTTCACGAGAGAAGACATCTCTCACCCACCCCAAAGTTGGTGGGAGATCTGCCTGTCGGACGGGAAGAGTTGACAGGTCTGATGTATGTCCAATCCTTACGAGCAGGGAAAATACATGTTAAATGAAGATGATGATATCAACGATGAAGATATGTATGTTTTTGATTACTTGTGTGTGTGTGTTTGTAAACCTCACATTCCGCTAGATATATTCCACCACCCCACCTTCTAAAACTAACCACACACAATCTTACCTAATAAACTGTTGCATAATACAAACACGAATATAAAATTTCAACAATGCGTCACACCTAAACATTCTACCTGTTTATCTCTCTGTATAAATATATGTACATGTGTGTTGTTGCGTGTTTATATATATTTATATACATATGCTGTGTGGGCTTGTATGTGTGTATTTGTAGACACACTTGCACACATGAGACAAAAATAAGTATCAATATTTCTCTAACTATATACACTCACACACACACACACGCATGCGTGCACACGCACACTCACCCACACACATGCGTGCGTGAACACACACACTCTCTCTCACACACACACACATATATATATATATATATTAGAAAAGGGAAGAGAGGTTCTATACAAAACAGTGGATATAGAGAAAAGAGGAAGTTGGAAATAGCACGGGAGATATGTTTAAGGGTTTGTTTTTCTTTTTTGATTCGTCAAAGTGACATTATTCAAATTATAGTGTTATTAAAAAGATAATTGTTTCTACTTTCTGGCACAAGGCCAGCAATTACCCAGTACATAACTGGTACTTTATTTTATCGACCCCGTAAGGATGAAAGGCAAAGGTAACCTCGGCGGGAGGTTATTAAAAAGATAATTGTTTCTACTTTTGGCACAAGGCCAGCAATTACCCAGTGCATTACTGGTACTTTATTTTATCGACCCCGTAAGGATGAAAGGCAAAGTTAACCTCGGCGGGATTTGAACTCAGAATGACAAGGGCCGTAACTATGCGTCAAAGCATGGCGTCCGACTCTCTACCGATACTGCCAATCCCCCCTTTGGTTATTAAAAAGATAATTGTTTCTACTTTAGGCACAAGGCCAGCAAATACCCAGTGCATTACTGGTACTTTATTTTATCGACTCCGTAAGGATGAAAGGCAAAGTCAACCTCGGCGGGATTTGAACTCAGATCGTAAAGGGACGTAACTATGCTGGAAAGCATGGCGTCCGACCCTCTACCGATACTGCCAAAGAGAGAGACAATTCTTTAAAATAAAATTTTTTATGAAGTATATAAAGTCGATGAGAAAATTACCGGTTTCGATGTATTAAAATCCATCTTGTCGAATTCAGTGAATAAAGTTAATTAAAAAGAGTTGGTAGGAGTAAAGAAAGGTTTAAAATTTCTTCCATCATGCTTCCTGAAAAGTTGGCTGCGGATGAGAACAAGTTGTTTTGTTGATGTGAAAAATATGCTGTGACTATATTGTTTAATCTAGTTATCAATGGTTCAAAAGGGGATGGGGGGTTGTAAGAGCAGAATACTGTCATAGGTTGGTATGTGTACATACCCCTTCCTCCACACACACATACACACACACACACATGTATAGAGAGAGTGTGAGTGTGTATATACAACAGTACACAGATGTGAGTGTGTGCGTATATGTATGCATAAATATGTGTGTGTGTATATATGTGTGTGTGTGTTTTTACAGCTTGTCTGTTAAAGTTACTTTTGTAGAGAGCAACTAAGAAAAAATTCTTTTCTCTCCAAAATTCAGAAAATTGGCAAAAGTTAAGAGCTGAAATCCAAAGGATTCCCGGAATCCCAAAATTTCAAAATTAAAGAAGTTAAGTGAGTTAAGAATACTCTTCCAAAAACTTCAAAAAATACTTTTCAAAAGAAACTTTTAAAAAATCATTCGCTCCAAAAAATCATTCTTCAAAAGAAATTTTCAAAAGATCTTTTTGAAGTTTTTTTGGAAGAGTTTTCTTTACTCTCTTAACTTCTTTATTTTTTAAATTTTTGGATTCTGGGAATCCTTTGGATTTCAGCGCTTAACTTTTGCCAATTTTATGAATTTTGGAGAGAAAATAATTTTTTCTTAATTCCCCTCTACAAAAGTAACTTTAACAGACAAACTGTAAAAACACACACACACAACAACCCCACACATATATATACACACACACATATTTATGCATACAGTCACAGCATATTTTTCACATCAACAAAACAACTTGTTCTCATCCCCAGCCAACTTTTCAGGAAGCATGATGGAAGAAATTTTAAACCTTTCTTTACTCCTACCAACTCTTTTTAATTAACTTTTTTCACTGAATTTGACAAGTTGGATCTTAATACATCGAAACCGATAATTATCTGATAGACTTTATATACTTCATCAAAAAAATTTTTTTTAAAGAATTGTCCCTTTCTTTTTTAATAACATTATCTGCGGTGGATTGGCAGTATCAGTAGAGAGTCGGACGCCATGCTTTCCAGCATGGTTGCGTCCCTTTACGGTCTGAGTTCAAATCCCGCCGAGGTTAACTTTGCCTTTCATCCTTACGGGGTCGATAAAATAAAGTACCAGTAATGCTGGCCTTGTGCCTAAAGTAGAAACAATTATCTTTTTAATAACACGGTGGATTGGCAGTATCGGTAGAGGGTCGGACGCCATGCTTTGACGCATAGAGTTACGGCCCTTACCATTCTGAGTTCAAATCCCGCCGAGGTTAACTTTGCCTTTCATCCTTATGGGGTCGATAAAATAAAGTACCAGTAATGCTCTGGGTATTTGCTGGCCTTGTGCCATAAAAGTAGAAACAATTGTCTTTTTAATAACACTATATTTTCAATAATGTCACTTTGACGAATCCAAAAAGAAAAACAGACCCTTAAATATATCTCCCGTGCTATTTCTAACAACTTCATCTTTTCTCTCTATATATATATATCTATCTATCTATCTAAGGCGGGTAAAATTCCCGAGATCCATGGACGAGTTCTCTCCAGCGGTCTCTGTCCCTCATTATCGCTGCCATGTCCTGCGTCTCCAACAGACCAGTATCTGTCCTTAGGGCATCAACATACGTTAACCTTGGTCTTCCTCTTCTATATTTATAGTTTATCAATAGCTAAACGCGCGTCACCAACCAATAAACGTAATGAAGGCGTAACCATTCATCCTTGTATCATATACATACATACATATATATATATATATATATATATATATATATATATATATATATATATATATATATATATATATATATATATATGAGAGACGTAAAATAAGAAAATTATAATTTTCTTATTTTACGTCTCTCATATTATTGTTCTGCAACCCCATGCATTGAACCACATTGTTAATAAGACAAAACCTATATATTTGCTAGCATTGATATGCATCTGTGTGTATATAAATGTTACTAGATATAAATTCATTATAATATATATATATATATATATATATATATATATATATATATATATATATATATATATATATATATATATATATATATGTATGTATGTATATATATAATACAAGGATGAATGGTTACGCCTTCATTATATATATATATACATAAATATATATATATATATACATATATATATATATATATATATATATATATATATATATATATATATATATATACATATATATATATACATACATACACACACACACACACACATATATATATATATACATACATACGCACACACACACACATATATATATATATATTATAAGAATGAATGGTTACGCCTTCATTACATTTATTGGCTGGTGACGCGCGTTTCGCTATTGATAAGCTCAAGGTTCGATCTGTATCAATCTCGCCCGACTTTGGAGTCAAAAGCTCGTCGGACCTCTGTTGTAGAGATTTCAAATACACACACACACACACACACACATATATATATATATACCACATAAAAGAATGAAAACAAGTATGTATTCATCTACTCGTGAATACGAATGTAAAAGGAAGAATAAAAACATACGAGATATAAATTTCATTCACGAATTGTTAAGGGTATCTCTTCCTGGCTATTTGAACAGCTAGAAAATGCAGCCAATCTTGCCTAAATCACATATTACCGCCTTAAAGAGAGCGTAACGAATATTGTAGTTCAGGTTAGACTACTTATGAATAAAAGACGGGATGATAATAGTTCGAATGCTTTTCATCATAAGTTTGTTCGATTGAAACAACAATAATAACAAAAGCACGAGCTAATAAATGAGCCTTTCTTAAGTCTCTTGATCAACTAGAAATAGCAGCCAAATTCCTTCAAATTATATCTTACCTTCTTAAAACGTATATGTATTTATAAATAACCACAAACATCTGCCGAAAAATATTCTCAATATTTGTAGTTGAGGTAAAATACATTTTATATATTGAATTGACTGGGCTTTCAAGTTTTTGGTTGAATAAGACCGAGAGAGGCTAAACTTAAAATGCCAATCAACAAAATATACTTAACTTCATCAGTATTGCATTGGTGGAGGCACGTGGCTTAGTCGTAAGGGTGTTGGACGTACGATCATAATGTCGTGGGTTGGATTCCTGGGCTGGGTTGTGTGTTATGTTCTCGAACAAAATACTTTATTTCACGTTTCTCCAGTATACTCAACTGAAAATGAGTACCAGCAATAGCTGGGGGTTTAACCCTACGATGGACTGACCTCCAGTGGGGAGTCTTGTACTCTCTGTCGCTTCACGCCATGAAACCAGGATAAACACAAGCCTAACGAGCTTTCTGGCTTAAAACAGACTTTAGAGTATTGCATTGAGTTCCGTAGTGTACAAACCCCCAGGAAGATGTGATTGAGATGTTGTTTTAATTCTATTCACTTTCCTTATGCCATGAATTTTTTGATAACCTAGTCTACTATTAAGATTCAACTCTTTATGTTTCAGATTAGTTTTGCTTTCCATCTTTTCTGAACCGATACAATAAGTACCAGTCATACACTGAGGTTGAATTATGCTCTTATAAATTACAATTTTTTCATGCATATTGTACATTAGAAATAAGATCATAATTAGTTGATGATGTGACATAGTTTCCAATCTCAATTAAAACTATTTAATAATGTGGCAACATTATCATAGTGAGGATATGAGTTCCAATCCTGTCGAGGTTAGCTTACCCTTTCATCCTTACGGGATCGATAAAAAACTTATAAGTAACGCATTGTAGTCGATTTAATCGACTTTCCCCTTTCCTTCAAATTGCTAAATAAAAACAATTACTATAGTGAGCATAAAATGTCTATTTAGAAATAGTTTTGAATATAGGAAACGATTCCTGACATGTTTCTAGATCTTCTCAGTGAAGCTTAGACTTCAAACTTCTTAACAGAGTTGTGATGAAGGAGATTGTAATAAGGAGATGTAAAATATTGTATACAGATAGGCGGGAACAATTAAAAATTCACATACTAGCCACATAAAAAATAGTTAACATATTAATATAATTGTTTCTACTTTTGGCACAAGGCCAGCAAATACCCAGTGCATTACTGGTACTTTATTTTATCGACCCCGTAAGGATGAAAGACAAAGTTAACCTCGGCGGGATTTGAACTCAGAATGGCAAGGGCCGTAACCCTATACGTCACAGCATGGCGTCCGACCCTCTACCGATACTGCCAATCCACCGCTAACATATTAATATAATACACATAGTTTTAACATATTTAATATAGTGAACTTAATTCTATTTAGAAAAATTAATTAAAACAGTAACCGAATATTAGAGACTAAGGAGTTGTTTCGAGTGTGCCAAGCAATTAACGCTAATCCGATTATTAGTTTGAAGCGATTTTACACCGCATGTGTTTAAACTATTTCAAAAATTCCTATTCCCTTCTCTCATAAAAATTCAGTCTTTGTGTTTATTCAAATCTTGTGAATTTTCTTTTAGTGAAACACAGAAACTCACAAATATTCTGAAAATATTCAAACTAAAATACTTATAAAACATGGAAAAAAGTATCTAATTAATTAGGGCTGTATGTTAAAAGTTTTAATTGGAATATATTATTCACTAACAATGTCAATTACTAATACCTCTATTAGCCAAAAGTGGCAAACTTTTACTGTTGTTTTGCTTCCTTCCAGGTCATACCTGATAGAAGAAACCTATGGTCAAAGCTATTCTAACCTTGACCATCATACCTTCTCGTATACCGGGGATTACATTATCTAATGTAGACTTCTTTATTTATAACAGTTGTGTGATTCGAAAGAGATTTTTCTACTAAATCTAGCAGGTCACTTTGTTGGTATCCAGCTGGAGACATTAAGTGCAACTAACTGCCTTCGTGTTCTTAGTTTCAAGCGTCTGAATTCATATCCCTCCAGTGCCCGCGTTTAATTTTTATTCACAAACGATCGATTAAATATGCACAAGCAATATAGTGGTCTTCTAAATAATGTCTCTCAGACTCTCTCCTCGATTCTCTATCCCCCCCTCTCTCTCGCTCTTTATATATATATATATATATATATATATATATATATATATATATATATATATATATATATATATATATACATATATATATATATATATATATATATAGATAGATAGATATATATATATAATTTCAGCGAGATCGTATTTCGGCGGTGGCCAAAACAAAGCGGAATGCAGATTTCGAGGTATGCGGCAAGCGCTCAATGGACTAAAAGAAGATCATATATATATATATTTATATATATATATATATATTATATTTAATTATATAATAAACAACACAATATAATTATTCCATTACCTAAGGTTTCACGAAGTTAGACGATTCTAACAGAAACGCCTGATATCGTTCATCAGATAGAAATCTATCTATCCATCTATCTATCTATCTATTTATATCTATCTAAATAAAGAAAGATATATATATGTATATATATATATATATATATATATATATATATATATATATATGTGTGTGTGTGTGTACGTGTGCATACTTATAAATATATATGTGTGTGTGTGTGTGGTTGTATGTGTGTGTTTGTCCGCGTGCATAGTGGAAATGAAAGGGAACCACAATTCAAGTAATGTACTCAATACACCAGGAAAAGCTTTCCTGATGATTTCAAATGAATGAAAAGTTGATATCACAGATGATTCTGCGAGTGCGCAAGTGACAAGACTCACTATTTCGCCATTATACATAGCGTAATATGATTGAAATAATTCTATTTTTATCTATATTTATGATATATATATATATATATATATATATATATATATATATAAATATGTTGGTTTATCTCGGGTTCAATCGGGGGTAACCACAGTGAGGTACTCAATACATAGCAGGGTATAAATATTTAATATAGAAATGGCTTCTACAGGACTAGAACTGTTTCATTCGGGAGAAATTATCAGGAAAGCCCTGGCTTTCCTGATAATTTCTCCCGAATGATACAGTTCTAGTCCGGTAGAAGCCATTTCTATATTAAATATGATCTTATCGGCCTTTTCCTTCTTTTCTCTATCAAGGAAGAATTCCCCAACGTGGGCGGTGGTTTGTACCGTGATGATGGTCTTTTGACCATGACTAAGTGCGGCCCACGTGCTTGCGACAGGTTCAGAAAAGAACTCATAGCCTTCTTTAAAGGCTTCAACCTCTCCATACAGGTTGAGGCCAACCTCTCGGTCGTTAATTACCTCGACGTTACCCTCAATTTATCGAATGGCTTGCATTACCCGTATCGAAAGCCGAATGATACACTTAATTACATAAGTAAGCATTCTAACCATCCTGCCAGCATAACCAAGAACCTGGTAAGAAACGTTTCTTTGAGGCTTTCCCGTCTATCTACTAACGGGCATATTTTCAACGACCATTCCACATATTACAATGAAGCTCTTGCTCGGAGTGGATTTGTCGATAAGGTAGCATATATAGAGTACGAGAATAGACCTAGAAGAAATAGATCCCGACGCATTATATGGTATAATCCATATGACATAATATGGAGGTGGCCACACCATTAGCTAAGATTTCTCTCCCTTATTATGAAGCATTTTCCCCCTACACATAAATATAGTAACATTTTTAATAGAAATACTATTAAAATTTCTTACTCTACGACTCCTAACCTTGCACATAACATCACAGCTTCAAATTTAGCTAAACTACCTAGCCGTAGGAACACGTGCAACCCTGTAGTTAGTACTAACTGTAATTGCAGGAATCGGGTTGACTGCCCCCTATCCGGGAAATGCCTCGCTAGTAACATTGTCTACAAATGTAAGGTTGAAACACCCACGTCCCGTAGGGCCTACATAGGGTTAACCGCCAATAGATTCAAGCAGCGTCTTTACATGCATACCCATTCCTTTCGTTACCCCTTAAGAAGTAATATGACGTCATTTTCAGTTTATATCTGGAGTCGAAAAGACAACCACACCCAATATAAGTTACACTGGGAGATCCAAGCTAGGGCTAGATCGTATAACGGAAATAAAAGTCCATGTGACCTCTGCGCCGCTGAGGCCCTGGAAATACTCTACGCCAAAGACCACATCTTAAACAAAAAAACTGAGGCAATTTCGGCTTGTAAACATAAATTACACAAACCTTTCCTGTATTACAGCCCCACATTATACCCTAACGGATAGTACGAACTATACGCGGATATTTTACGTCTTGATGTGGTAGCTAAGTATATGTTATGTTTATACCATTACTTATTTGTATAGGTAAGTATATATTACCTGTATGTTTTGTGAAGGTACGTATACTTTCTCGTACGTATTTTGATTGTATATGTTATGGCGTATATATTATATATTCTGGTACATATGCTTTTGGTTATGTGTATACGTGAGTTTGGCGTCTGTGTGAGTATGCGGGTTCGTACGTATGTAGGGTGTGTGTATATGTGTACTTTGTGTTTTGGTTGACGTATGTCCCCGAACATATGTGTATTTACATGTAGGTATGTGTGTGCGCTTGTTATATACGTATTTATTTATTTATATACGTTTATTTAATTATATGTATACACGCACACACACACATATATATATATATTTTTATATATATTTTGTGTATTCGGTGTATGCGTGTGGGTACAGGCGTTGCGTGGTTCTGTATGTGAGTGCGGCGGGGTTTTCTTTTTGTGTACGTGCGTGTATTTGTATACCTATGGCGAGGTTTTTGCGTATGCTTGTGTATGTACGTATTTGGATGTGTGTATGTATTTATTTAATTTCAATTACCTTTGTATTTTATTTACTTTATTCTTAACTCTGAAGCCGAGAATCATTCGGTTTCCTAGTTAGAATTTTAGTCTACGACTTCAGTTATACCATTTACGTGGTTTTGTCTTTGCGTGCTATTGTTCTCCACGCTCCACATATGACGTATTATCTTTGTTTTTTCCGTTCATTGCTAGTGATCGTCTCTATGAACCACCTAATAGAATATTAGTCTACGACCTCTTTTATACCATAAACGTGGTTTTGTCTTTGCGTGTAATTGTTTTTCACCGCTCCAAATAATGACGTATTATATTCGTTTTTTCCCGTTCTTTGCCAGGGAACGTTTCCACGAACGAAAGTATCGTCTCCCTGTCTTCCTCCGGTTGCAACGTTTTTTGAAATATTCACTTCTGCGTTCACAGATTGACTTTGTTAGTTTCAAAAGATCCCGTTAAAGCAGCGATTCTTTGCTTAAATTTTAATCTGTTATTTTAATAAATATATATATATATATATATATATATATATATATATATATATATATATATATGTGTGTGTGTGTGTGTGTGTGTGTGTGTGTGTGTATATATACATATATATATATATAAGAGAGTATTGAAGTTTGCTTGAAACATTGTGGAATAATAAGATATATTTTCTTTAGGTCGTTTTGGAAGCCTCAACAATGCAGATGGGTAATTCTCCGGGTAACAAGATACGGTGGTCAAGAGAGTAAGTGAATGTAGAATGAGATGTATAGTGTGTAGAAGAACGTAGGAAAGAGCGTAAAAAATAAAAATATTAACACGAGATAGAGTTACCTTGGGAGAGAATTAAGGTAACTCTATCTCGAGTTAATATTTTTATTTTTTACGCTCTTTCCTACGTTCTTCTACACACTATACATTTCATTCTACATTCACTTACATCTCTCTCTTCACCACCGGATCTCGTTACCCGGAGAATTACCCATCTGCATTGTTGAGGCTTCCAAAACGACCTAAAGAAAATATATCTATATATATAAATCATCAGGAAAGCCAGGGCTTTCCTGATGATTTCTCCCGAATGAAACAGTTCTAGTCCTGCAGGAGCCATTTCTATATTAAATATATATATATATATATATCATCATCATCATCATCGTTTAATGTCCATCTTCTACGCTTGCATGGGTTTGGAATATATATATATATATATATATATATATATATATATATATATATATATATATATATATATATATATATATATATATATATACATACATATATATATATATGTGTGTGTGTGTGTGTGTGTGTGTATATATATATATATATATATATATATATATATATATATAAATATGCATACACTCAAACACATTATCTACGTAATTGTTGCTTAAACAAAGCCAAATATTGTTTACGTTTGACTAGATCAAACGTTATGATGTGGTGTTCATGCTTTTGCCAATAGAATAAATGATGTAAGGGAAATGAAATACCTTTTTACTGGGTATCGCTATTGCATATGGTGCTCGACTTGCTGGGGGCTTACCTTTTGTTCTACAGTGTTTGCCTAATAAATAAAAATTGGTATTCGATAAGTATTGTAAGTGATTCTGGTTTGTTTTCCTTTCAATTGTTTCTTGCTATTATTGGTTCCATTATAATTCCAAATATATTTACGTACGAACATTTGCGCCATATTTCCATCACCTGTTGCTATGGTAATATTCCTTTCTTCGATGATTCCTTTTCAAGATATTTACTACAATGTAACTATGGAATAATTTACGTCATGAGGGATGTAGTATTTTATTCAATAAGTGTAAGCATTGTTACAAATAAACCAACAACCTGCAAAGAATGTATATAATCTTACTTGTTAATACCAGAAATACAGAAAATGTTACTGTTTGTCGATGTCAAGGTTCGATTTCGTTTCCTAGTTGAAGCCAATTCATATTAATTTTTATGCTGTTTTTGTTAAACCTCAATGTGTCCAGATAGAGCAGTCCTATGTTCTAGTCGTGCTCATCCCATCTTATTTTCAGATCTAGTATATATGCGACTAGGTGGTGGATTGGCAGTATCGGTAGAGCATCGGACTACAACATGTTTTGCAGCATAGAGTTACGACCCTTTACAATCTGAGTTCAAATCCTGCCGAGGTTAGCTATGCCTTTCATCCTTATGGGGTCAATACAATTAAGTACCAGTAATGCACTGGTGTCGGTTTAATCGACTTTCCTCTCCCCCACCAAATATTTGGCTTTGAGTCTAAATCAGAAACGAATATAAATGCAGTTATACTTTATCCTTCATTTTATTAGATTTATTGGTGTGATTTGAAGAAGAATTAATTGTCTTTATTAGCAGATTGATAGTGACTACTAATGGTTCAGAATACGAAATGCATGTGTGTATACTTGAGAGTCTCTAATGAGTATGTCGTCAGATATCGGATAACTAGCGTAGCTCTACTATGTCGGAAGTAAAGTCACAACCCGTTGCTCAATCTGCTAGAAATAATATCCAAATTTCTTTCAAATCAAACTCACCATCTTTAAAAAGGAAAGGACGAACTAGATAAAGTAGTCTTACTTTTTAATTTTCACAATCTCGTAAAAATTAACGGCTCTGTACCCGAGTCAGATACCATTCATATATGCACGTTATGTATAAAACTCTTCAAAGGTGCCAAATGTAACATCAAATGTGTCGGGCTCATCTCTATTGATATGTAGTCAAGATCGTGTTTTGGCTATACAGTAAGATCCGAACTAACCAATCAGTTTCAATTAACTAAACATACGCACATACGCTGACTTGGCAGCACTGCAGCCGTTTAGTGCCAGATAAGCCATAGAGGATTATACATATGATGAAAGTACTCACATCATGCCAACCCCAACATTTTAGAGCATTGCATATCAATTGCCCCCCTCTTTTCAAGATTATAGGAAGTAATTTGAGAAAGATTAGATTAGGTTTGTATTTTAAGCAGTAATGTGATTAGGTAGAGTTATCCTCAGCTCTGTCCTGAAATTCAGCAAACCTATGATCAAAGGTATTTCTGTGAAAAATAAAAAGTAAGACTACTTTATCTAGTTCGTCGTTTCCTTTATAAAGAAGGTTAGTTTGATTTGAAAGAAATTTGGATATTATTTCTAGCAGATTGAGCAACGGGTTGTGAGTTTACTTCCGACATAGTAGATACCTGACGACATACTTATTAGAGACTCTCAAGTATACACACACACGCGCACACACACACACACACACACACACACACACACACACACACACACACACACACACACACACACACACACACACACACACACACACACACACACACACACACACACACACACACACACACACACACACACACACACACACACACACACACACACACACACACACACACACACACACACACATACTTCGTTACCTGATTTCTCCAACCTCACTCCTATGCCTGATTGAAAAAGAAGAAAAGTTCGATGTATGGCCGGTACACCTACCCCATAAAAAACTCACTACAGAAACAAAACATACATATAAAACGCTGAGTAGCAGGTTGATGTTCCTAAATGAATATAGTTAAGAGTTCGGGCATTGGTGCTTATTTTCTAACATTTTAAAACACACTGTTATCTAAAAAAAGGTTATTAAAGATAGGACCATTGTATGCAAGAGTGTTATTGATAGCCCTTTAGTGATAGAAACCTTAAATAAATGTAACTGATATTGATGTAAAAACAAATAATGAAAAGGTTTAAAGTAATGGATATTTTTTCATAAAATAACAAATTCTTTTATTATGCAAACGATATGGACAAAAAGAGAAAGAAACAGACAAAGACACACGCACCTTTTTTTCTCCAGTGCTTATCCTGGCTTCCCTGGCGTTAAGTGACTGAGGGTACAAGACATCGACTGGACAGGATGATAGTCCATCGCAGGGTTAAATCCCCAGCTATTGCTGGTACTAATTTTCAGCTGAGTATACAGGAGCAACGTGAAATGAAGTGTTTTGCTCAAGAACACAACACACAATCCAGTCCAGGAATTGAACCCACAACGCCATGGCCGTAAGTCCAACACTCTTACCACTCGGGTGCGTGCCTCCACTTATAATATATATATGAAATCAATTAACGCAATTACTAAGGAGCTCAAGACACACTGTCGGAAGTATTGTGTATGGGGACCTTCGATACAAGTCTTATATGATGCGGAGAGCCAATTTATGTCAGCAAAGACAAAAGATTACCGTCTTATCCACGCAAATCGCTTGTTGCGCAAGTTGAAACACCAAGAATCTGGAATGCTTTAGCTTTTCTCATGTGAGAAAACAACTTTGTCAAGACCAAATGTTCAAGAAATCACAGACGGTTATGAAGAGACCCTAATGACGCTACAACGGTCATGCATACAAAGTTTCCGGCAACTGTGATGATTCTGGTAATCATGAGTAACGCTGGAGATTTTATGACGCTTTACGTTTTACTTCATGGGTTAAGGTTCAATACTTGAAACTATAAGATGACGTTAGGGAGGGTAGTGAGGCCTTAGATAGAGAGTGTGTACAAAGAACAACCTAGCAAAAAGTCCCTTCGTCATCTCATAAGGCCAAGACGACCCAAGCATGGATGAGTTACCATCTCCACGATCACGTCACTCGAAACATATGACCTCCTAGATCGTCAGACTTGAATCCTTTGGACTACATTTAGGCGTATTTGAGAGGGAAGTTAACCAACGATCCCATAACACTATAAAATATCTGAAGTCCATCATTACTAACACAGTGCCCAAAATAGATATAGATCACCGATGCCGACATGTCCCAGCGGCACGTAGTTGAAACGTTAACTTTTCAATAAAACGGCTCTTGGGTAATTTGTAATTTTGCTTTTCATCTTCATCATATAAGTGTTAATTAATTTTACTTGTTTCTCCAATTTCAGTTTTGATCAGCACTCAACTCGTGATTAATTATTATTCATTATACATTCAATTAGGATTTGAGAACTTACAAACGATTCTTGTAGACGATATATACACATACATAGATTATCATAAAAAATTACTGCACACATGCATACGCACATTAGTCAATCCCAGTACTTCTTTTAAATTTTAATGTTTGGAGCTTATTTTATCGATCTCTCACACACACACACATATATCGATAAATATATATATATATATATATATATATATATATATATAAGACGTGCTTTGGGATTTCTGTCAACCAAATTTTATTCCCAGTAAATTGGTCAACACTAGACCATAGTAGATACTTGCTCAGGGCGTCGCGCATTGGTAGGAAATACAAACCCTGGTGGCTATAAATCGAACTCTTTATTAGTGTGACATACTTGTAATGTGAAACTGATAAATATTTTTCATGCCTTATGATTTAGCATAAAACCATTTGATTCTACGATTTGTAAGAGAATTTCATATCAGATAATGTGTCACTAATATATAATATATACCATTACATGATGCACTACTACCGCACATGCATCCCTCACACACACACACTCACAAACAAACGCACGCACAAACATATGCATACACACACACAAACACGCACACATACACGCTTATATAACTATCAATTCTTTTGTATTATATAATATGTAATAACCCCCTCACTCCCTCTACCAATTTTGGCAACAACAGCATTTTCGTTACCAAAGGAACAGTAACAGAAACGAAGCTGAAATATTTTAAAGATGATTATTCAACTTAATCACTGACAGGAATTTAAAAAAAACTTAGATGAGAATGTGGTTCCCCACTTCTCCATAATAAACATTATCTGACAGCAGGGAAGATTAAGATTTCCTAATGTCGATTAAGAGGTAAATATTTAGGAAACCACAGAGTTTGGTATAACCGTATATGTTTGTTGTTGTTTCTATTTATGAAATTATTTATTTCCTGTAGATATTAAAGCGTTGGTTTAAATTCTTTAGAATACGTCACATAACTATGTTCAAACAAAAGAGATTTTAATTTGATTTTCATATTTCCTGAGTTGATAAAATAAGCACGCATAATATAACAGAAATCAGTTCAACTAGCTGAAAATATCTTCATACTGATTACTGTATAATTGATTTTCAACTTAAGTGCTAATCCACAGATTTATAGAGAATGAGATCATACGATGTAACTAAATGAAGTGAATCGACTTCAAATGAGAATCAG
>OZ024740.1:379331930-379361930 GCA_964016885.1 Eledone cirrhosa | reverse complement strand
ATGTCCTTGAGCAAGACACTTTATTTCACGTTGCTCCTTCTACCTGGAGTTGCGACCGATAGATAGTATTAGCAATTGGAAAGACCAATGGAAACATTGTTTCCTCGGTCCGATTTGACGAAAGTCGATCGTTCCTTAAAAAAAAATATATATATATATATGGTGTATATTTATATATATATTTATATATATGCATACACATATACAATTATCCTCTGCAAATTTTCTCAACACATCGAATAACATAAACGTTGTAATTAAAAAGGATTGACAAAAGAATATCGTATAAAAGCATTTACTCACCAGATGGCATCGTCGTATAATTTCCGTGGTTTCCCTTCAGGCGACCAATATGCATCTACTGGGCCACTATAATCACTGTCATGGGCTGATTTAAAATTAGTTACACAACGTGTTGGAATGCCAAGTGTTCGAAATACTGGTAGTTATAAAAAAAAAATATGTAGAAGAAAATCGAATTAACATATAGGTATCGTAGAGGGTTTTTTTTCTTACTATCTTTCTATAATTGAATATTTTAGTGTAAATTTTGTCGTATTAAATATATATATATATATATTTCAACATTTATAACAGTATTAATAAATAATTGTAACATGCTACTCGATTACTAAGATAGCTAATTTAATGTTACCAATACATATTTGTATTTGTTTTAATAATTTACTTAAGTTGATTATAGTGTAAATGTTGGCGGTATTTCTTTTATATTTTTTACGTTCATTTTAAGATTCGTTTACTAAGTGTAGAAGGATTTCATCTGATAGAGGTGGAAAATTAAACATCCTAACCACATAAACCTGTCAAAAGACGTCCTTTATTGTTCCTTTCATATCAGTGGCTATGCTGTCCACTGACTTCAGTTTACCTTTTATAAACGGTTATACACTAAAGGACTATTTCACCTTCCCTTCCACGTGAAGATCAACAATCCTGACATAAAATGAGTTTATCGCTGTATCTACATTTTCCGAAAATCTCAGATTTAACCCTTAAACAGGTTTCGTTGAGTTAGTGCTTTAGAACCAGTCTTTTCTCTGTTATGCTCACGTGAAACACAGAGAAAGCAGTGACTTACTATTATGATACCTTAAAAGCAAGACTTCAAAATATCGTCCAGTTTACAATCCGTTCGCTAAATATTAATTCAAACTGAAAAGTTTCTAAATTTAATTCATAATAACTTTAATACTTACGATAAATATAGAAGATTATTCAATAAATATAACCTTAATGTCAATTTTAGTTTTATTGCTAATATGAAGATATTTCATGCTATATACCTTATATACTTACTGGGCCCGATGGCTTAGGTAAAAACACAAGCACCTACAGGATGATTGGGCCTTGTGACTCAGCACCCATCATATATGAGCAGGGATTTAGAAATTTGAATCGTGATACCACAAAAAAGAGTATACTAAAATATACGTGTATCTATTAATACGAAGTATATTCTCTCACTACTCTGAGTTGTCACTTAACCCCACGAAAGTCCTTATGATCAAAGGCATTTCAGTTGTGATTCTGCCTTATTTTTACCATACACATTTTACTGAAAACTACATGATGATATGTGTTCTTCAGTAGACGACAATATCTAATTTGGAGGAGATTTGGCTTCTATTTCTGGCAAGGCATTTATTGCCTGTGTCTTGATATTTTCAAACGAACGGTCAAAAGTAAGAAACTCGGTGTAGCAACGGCAGAGTAAACCCGGTGTTTCGTAATACGTATAGTGAGCAGAGTCGGAGCCTGGGTATTTAGTGTCCTAGACTAGCTCTGCAACATGTGTCACTGCTCCCAGTTATGTGTCCCATTTTCTGGAATAAGATATTTTCAACTTATATTTCTTGCTCTGACCAATGGAAGAAAATGACTTAAGTTTTGATTTCCACTACACCGTCCACATTCCGTCATGCCTATTCACGTGACATGTCATAACACTATATGTCCCTCTCCACAGCTTCTAATATTACCACAATGCTGTTACGCGGCAAAGATGTTTAGTAATATATTTATTGATCGCGGTGAATTATATATCTAAGGAAACCATGTAAATTTGCATAAAACTATGTTTCTTCAAGTTTCAGTTTATGTGTTTCTGTAAGGTCTGCCTAGTAGGCCTTAATGGAAGCGCTCGCTCTGGTAATAAATACTGTTGTAAAATAGGAAATCTAACATATATATCAACATCGACCTCGGAAACAATAACAATGTGGAAGCTATGTTTTTTCTCTTAAACATAATTATAAGTATATTGTAGGCGTATTAAATAAAAAGAACATTTATTTATACAATATGGTATAGAAGTTTACGAATGGTACAGTCAATTATTTGTACGATCAAGCTCAGTCGAAACTTTGGATGATCCAAATATTATCAGCGCTTCCAGATGATATTTTAGAAAATAACTTCTTTGTTGCTGTTTTACAAGTAGGTTTCTACAGTTAATGGTGTTTGTTAGTACCAGGCTGATTGTAATCAAGTTACGTATTTATACAGATGTGTCTACAAATATGTGCACCTACATACTTAAGAATATGAAGACGCACACAAATATCTTCAACGAACAGACAAGCACGTGTGTATGTATGTTTACATGTATATATTGCATTTATGTATATTTACATACATACATACACACACACACACACACACGCATATATATATATATACATACACACACTCTCTCTCTCACACACACACATATATATATATATTCATTTATTAAGGCAGAATAGAGAGTCTTGTTACAGGGTCATGTGATGAACAGGCGAAACTCCAGAGTAACAAAACTCACTATCTAGTCAAAAGTATTTCGGTATCGAGTACTCCTTTTTCTCAATCGTCAACCACATACGGATATATATATATATATATATATATATACACACACACACACAAACACACAGATATATATTTTAACATATATACATAAATATATACACACATATGTAATTCTCTGTGTGTATATATAAATGTATTCATGGATATATATGTAATTATATCAATGTCGTTATTTTTAATTTCATTCGCACCGTTCCTTTCGCTATATGTCTCTCCACCACTCCCCTACACACCCTTTGAACTCTGTTCCCACACACTTCTCACCTGAGGAAGGGCTTATGCCCGAAACGTCGTTCGCCACCACCACCCCACTCTCCAGAGCGTGAAATTAATAAACATTCGTTGTACTGCCTCTCTGTTTTGTTCCTGTTCAAATGTTTCCATTATATATATATATATATATATATATGTGTGTGTGTGTGTGTGTGTGTGTGTGTGTGTGTGTGTGTGTGTGTGTGTGTGTGTGTGTGTGTGTGTGTGTGTGCGTGCGTGAGTGTGTGGACAAGTGCCTGCGTGTATGTATGTATGTGCGTATGTGTATGTTTGTGTGTATATTGAATTTATACAGTGCACGATCGTTTATATCTTTCTGTAAAGAATTTTGTTGGTAACTAGGCAATAAGAATATATTTTTTTGTACTAGAAATAGCCGACCTCAAAGGTGCTGAAATTGACTTAAGCATGTCAGTGAGATCGACAAGAAGCAGAAACACATATGGCAAGATCTTAATTAACAAATACAATTTAGCATGAAATAAGCTTCAGGCTTGTTTCATGCTGAATAATGCTGGAGACCTTTATGATATATGCACTACACAAATACACCATTATTGTATGGAGTCAACTTGTAAGGGCATTAATATAAATAGGAATAACATACTGGAGTTGATTTAATCAACTACATCTTATAAAACGCTGTCAACATCACCACCTTTTCTTGGGTAATTTTACAAGAAATCATACAACTACAAACAGCCGAACCAGATCTCCACCCGACTCCTTCTCCGTTCCCACGCTTCCTTATTATTCACACCAATTGTACCAGTTTATGAGGACCAGTAATAGTCGTGATTACTGACCCACCCCGCCCCGCTCGGTTAGCTTATTAAAAGAAACAAAAATAGAATAACAACAAAAAAGTTGACCTTCGGCTCAGTAAAAGAAAATAAATATTAATTATATATAAAGGAGCGGGCTGGTCGGATCATTCGAGCGTCGGACAAAATGCTTTCCAGCATTTAGTTACGGCTAAGATCAAGATCAACTTTGCTTTTCATCTTTTCGGGGGTCGATAAAATAAAGTAGCAATCACGTAGTGTTTGATGTAATCGATTGTTCCCTCCCCACCAATTTTCTGGCTTTGTGTCTAAAGTAGAAATCAATATTAGTTATCTAAAAGGTCGGCTGGCTGGCATTGCGGTATTTGTTCAGGCTCTGCTCTTTACATACCGAGTTTAAATCCCATGAAGGTAGACTTTACCTTTTATCCTTCCGAGGTCGATAAAATCACATATTGAGGTTTCTTTAATCAACTTTGACCTTCCCACTAAATTTGCAAGCCCTGTGCCTAATTAAGAAATCAACATTAATAATAGTTATACATATATGCTCAAGAGTTAAGCACCATAGAATTTGAACTACACATAGATGCACATACTCAAAAACATGCACAAAATTGTGTATGCATATAAAAATAAAAACAATACTGTTATGTGTATCATTGAAGCACGATTAGAGTCTTATTAATGTGTTATTTTCGAAAGAAATATTTTAAAGCTTTTTAGCTATGAATTTTGGAAGTTGATAGCTAACGCCATCTAGCGATTTCCAGCAGAAACAGTAGAGGATAACTATCGAAGATCGTTTCTCGCTAGTGGTCGTTATCAAGGTAGTGCTTCCCCTGTCCTGTTCTCTGATGGTGGACCAGTAGTACCGTTAGTAGGGGTCGAAACTGCCAACGTCCGATGACACTGGAGTTCTGTGTCTTTTGCTTGTATTTTTATTTTCAAAAAATAATTTTTTAAGGGTCCTTCTTTAAAAAGTTGTTTTTTTGTTTTACAATTTAACAATTACTCAATCCAAGATATCGAAACTGAACTACAGATTCGGATCAGCGAGAGATTACTACTACTGTACGCATTTTGAAAGTATATATACATACTCACCATATATATATATATATATATATATATATATATATATATATATATATATATATATATATATATATATTATTATTATTATTATTATTAAATATTACACAAAAAAACTTATTTTTCTACATAACGGTATATATATGTGTGAATGCGTGTGTGTTTGTGTATATCTATGTCTATATCTGTACACATACACATGCACACGCATATATACATACATACATCTATATACACAGTGTCCTCCAAAAATGTATACACATATTTATTAGAATGCTGTTGAAGTGTGTATACATTGGGACACTCTATATATATATAGAGAGAGGAAAACACACACGAGCGCGCGCGCGCACACACACACCTACACACACACACACACATATATATATAAATATATATATACATACATACATATATATATATATATTTAATTTTTAACAATATTACCAGTAACTTATTTATATTATATTATGTTATATATAAATGATAGGTATCATCTTAATCTTTACACAATATAATCATTGTTTATATTTAGACAAATGCATATATCTAATTTAATAATAAACTTTTTTTAAAGTTTAATTATAAGGCATTTTGATGCTTTAAGTCATTCTAATTGTTAATCGGAAATTTTTTAAAAATTATTTTTTTAAATGATATCATCAATATAATAATTAAATATATTATAATAAAATTATTAAGATTTATCTTCGAGAGGATGAAACATAGCATGTTTTCTCTCTAATATTTACAATTAGTTTAAATATGAATTCATAAAATATGATTTTATAAATTAAATATGATAGTATACTTTAATATTAATACAGATATTTATAAACTTTTATAGCCTGAAATATTATACACTTTAATTAATTCATTACTCTGAACTAACTTAAAAGATTTGAAAGTTAACGGTCAACCGGACACATTTGGATAGTATATATAACTAATTAACTGAGGAAATTAACCCTTATTGATTATACCCAGTTATATTTAGGATTTAGATTGATGAATATTTCTAGATAATTCAATAATTCAATGATTCGAGTTTACTCTATCGCATAGCTATGCCCAAATGTATAGTTGTGTATGGATATATATCATACATAACTATACATCCCTCCCTATAATTATAATTATTCCTCTTTGTCTCGCTTCTCCTTGATCAATTTTCCTTTGTTCTCTATACCTCTTCTAGCTATATTTTCCCCTCATATGTTTTCTCTCTCTCTTTTTTCTTTCCTCTTTCTTCAATAATTATTTGAATCTCTAACAGTAAATTACTGTTATGTATTTTTAAACTTTCTTACACGCACCTTCTGTATTATATGTATTATATATAAGTTTTTTCATGTATCAATCTTAAGGTATATAAATATTGAGTTTTGTTATATCTTACTCACTACCATGACTGGATCTTAACCATCTACTATGTCAGGGTATGTCATGCATCATCTTATTTTATCTGATGAGGACGTACTGTTGAAGTTTGCTCAGTACCTCTCAAATATGTATAATAAAATATACTTGATCACAATGAAGTTCTATTTTTGTTAATATTTTGAATGAATATTAATAACTCCGGAAAAATATTCCTGTTGAGTGCTTCCAATCTATTGTAAAACTAATTCTTTGATTTATTCATCGAACCTTGTTTAACCTTTATATATATATATATATATATATATATATATATATATATATATATATATATATATATATATATATATATATATATATATTATATATATATATATATCTATATATATATATATATATATATATCTATATATATATATATATATATATATATATATATGTATATATATATATATACATACATATATATATATATATATATATATATATATACATACATATACATACATATATATATATATATATACATACATATACATACATCCGATCGGTAAAGGTAACTATAGTAGGTAAAGTTAATTTTTCAAAATTTATTTTGAAACTTTTTCATTATTTGCTAAACCTTGTTTATATATATATATATATATATATATATATGTATATATATATATTTATATATATATATATATATATATATATATGTATATATATATATTTATATATATATATATATATATATGTATATATATATATATTTATATATATATATATATATGTATATATATATATATTTATATATATATATATATATATTTATATATATATATATATATATATATATTTATATATATATATATATATATTTATATATATATATATATATATTTATATATATATATATATATTTATATATATATATATATATATATATATATATATTTATATATATATATATGTATATATATATATATATATATATATATATATGTATGTATGTATCTATGTATGTATGTATATATATATATATATATATGTATGTATGTATGTATATATATATATATATATATATATATATATGTATGTATATATATATATGTATGTATATATATATATATATATATATATATATATATGTATGTATATATATATATATATATATATATATATATATATATATGTATGAGGGAGCTTATAGATAGGGCAACACACGTTGTCTTTTCGTGGGGTAAGTTTTTAATTAATTTTTGTATTCTGAAACATCAAAATACAACAATTTGTTGGTCACTGGACTCGGGAATGTCACGACAGAAGTTTGTGGAAGTTACACAAATATTTTAGTATATTTTAGCAGGCAATCCTTATTTATATTTTACATTTTACATTTACTTACATCTCAATATAACATGGCTAAAATTCAAATTTTGCAAAGAGAAGAAAACGGTCAAATGAACTAGATACATCGCACTGTCTCCCGCCACCACAATAACTTCTACACTCTCTCCCCACCATCACATGTCATTACCCTATCTAGACTAAAGTCATCGACCTGTTGTCAAACTCTCTACTCTCTGTTGAATGTGTATATATATATATATATGTATGTATATGTGTGTATATACATCACTCAGTCAAACGACCAGATTTCAACCCCAACATCTACAACAGCAGCACCGGCACTAATGTTTACAGCAACAACAGCTTCAGAATGAACTGAAATGAACATTTACAACAACAACAACAACAGCGGCATCAAAAGATAAAAAAAAACAAAAAAAAACTCAAAATAACAAAACACACACACACACGCACACAAATTAACAACAACATCAACTGCCACCACCACCACCACTACCGCCGCCGCCATCACCATCACCAGCAACCGGGCCTTAAGAAAACAACTTTAATAATAATTTTTCTGCTTTTGGCACGGATCCAGCGACTGGCCCAGCGCATCACTGGTACTCTCTTTTGTTGACTCCGTGGGGATGAAAGGCAAGGTTGACCTCGGCGGGATTTAAGCTCAGAGCGTGGGGAGCCATAACTCTATGCTGTAAAGCAATTATAATAATACTGGACTGTAGTACGATCGGCTTCAACTATACAAACTCTTGAAAGTCAACAGTTAACATAATCTTGTAATCTTGTATCAGTAATGACGGTAATATATTTATATATATATATATATATATGTGTGTGTGTGAGTAGAGTAGCGTGTGTGTGTTTGTTTGTATGTATGAGTGTTGCTGTGTGCGCGCATATATATGCGCGTGTGTGTATGTCGTACGTATAAATGTCAATAAATGATTTTTTTTTTTTTTCTTTGCTCGGGGACATAGAAATAATCGGGCTGGATGCCCGATTGCGCAGTTAAACCACTGGGAGTGAAGAACCCCTAGCACTTGCCAGGGCATTCTTCTAGGAGAAGGCATCTCAGGAAACTGGGTTAACTCCGACATAAAACCTGCGGCTCAGTAGTTACCGATGATGTTGATCTTTTCTTCTTTTCGGGTTATAGCTACTGTCGCTCAGAGAGTGGGATTGGCTCAGTGCACAGTCTTTCCTCACTTTAAAAATATTCGTCACGCACAGGCATTGCACGAGTGCATTAATAATTATTAATAGTGTATTATTATTATTATTATTATTATTATTATTATTATTACTTTTTTTTTTTTTTTTTTTTTCTAAATTCAATGATGTTCCAGAACAATATAAAAGAGATAATTGGCAATTTAGGTTCTGGAACAAAAAAGATCATTGGCAATAAGGGCAGGGGCCCCAGGTTATCACAGCCTGGGCCCGCTCGTCATCGTGCCATTGTAATAGAGCCAAACAAGGCATTTAGTCTTGGCTGCTGGAACGTACGGACGCTGCTTGACAGGGGTTCCTTGGAGCGTTCTGAACGAAGGACCGCTCTTGTTGCAAAGGAGCTTCGACGTTACGATCTTGACATCGTGGCTTTATCTGAGACGAGGTTAGCTGGAGATGGTCATCTTACGGAATTTTGTGGAGAATATACATTCTTTTGGAAAGGAAGAGATGAAGGAACCAGAAGAGAGGCTGGGGTAGGATTTGCTGTACTTGTGAACAAATTAGAAGAATTCCCAGTAGGGATTAGTGAGCGTCTTATGTCCATGAGAGTTCTGCTGGACAAGGGAAGATATGCTACTCTGGTGAGTGTGTATGCTCCAACTATGAGTTCTGTCGATGAGGAAAAGGTGTCCTTTTACCATGCCTTGAAAGGTGTTTTAAGAAATATCCCCCAGGCAGACAAAGTCATCGTGCTTGGTGACTTTAATGCTAGAGTGGGTAGGGATTTTAACACATGGAATGTAATCGGAAGGCATGGGGTGGGAAAGTGTAACAGCAATGGTATGCTCCTGCTGCAGATGTGTGAGGAGCTGGATCTGTGTGTTACCAACACCATGTTCCAACAAAAGAACAAATTCAAGACCACATGGATGCATCCTGCATCTAAGGAATGGCATCTTTTGGACTACGTCCTAGTCAGGATGCGTGACAGACAGGATGTGCAGTGTGTTCGTGTTCTTCGTGGAGCTGAGTGCTGGACGGACCACCGCCTGGTACGCGCAAAAGTGAAACTAATCACTAAACGTAAAATCCGGGCTCCTGGTGTTGCCCTGCCCAAAAGATTGAATGCTGCTCGTCTTAAGGATAAAAATGTGAAGAGGACATTGGAAGAAGAGATGCAGGCTGCAGATCTTGGTGAGGATTGGCCGACCCTTACAAAGTTGGTTTGTGATGTAGGCAGGCGTGTTCTGGGATTGACGCAGAGGAAACATCAGGACTGGTTTAATGAGAATGATGTACATATAGAAGACTTGTTGGTTGATAAGAGGCGTGCTCTGTCACACTACTTGGCGGCAAAACCACAGGAGAGGAATACGTTGCATGAGGAACTCAGGGATGTAAAATCACGTGTTAGGCGGAGTCTTTCTCAGATGAAGGATCAGTGGTGGAGTGAGAAGGTTGGTGAGATACAAACTGCGTCTGATTCCAATAACACAAAGCTGTTGTACAGTCTCTTGCGTGCGGTTTATGGACCGTCTTCTTCTCTGGTGACACCGCTTCGCAGCAAGGATGGCAAAGAACTTCTTCGTGACTCACATGGAATTCTACGAAGATGGCGAGAGCACTTTGATGATCTTTTGAATCAGCCGTCTGTCGTCAGTGAAGATTTCCTCAATCTCATTCCAGAAAGTCCTGTGAAAGTAGCTCTCGCAGAACCTCCGACGCTTGTGGTGGTTGCAATGGCTATTTCGAAGCTGAACAGTGGAAGATCTCCAGGTATGGATGGCATACATGCTGAGCTCCTACAATATGGTGATGAGAGACTCCTGCAACATCTTCACTCTTTGTTTGGCAGGATATGGGCTAATGAATTCGTACCTGAGGACTGGAGAGATGCAGTAATGGTGGTCTTGTACAGGGGAAAGGGTAACAGGAACGATTGTGGGAACTACAGAGGTATATCATTGCTTTATGTCGTAGGGAAAGTTTTATGTAGGGTGCTTCTGGACCGACTGCTGACACACATTGCAGATTGTGTTCTTCCTGAAAGTCAATCTGGTTTTCGTGCTGGACGCGGCACTACTGATATGATCTTCTCAGCTAGATAGCTCCAGGAGAAGTGCATGGAACAAGGCTTGGATCTGTATCAGGTTTTTGTCGATCTGACAAAAGCTTTCGATACTGTTAACAGAGATGCATTATGGAAG
Organism: Eledone cirrhosa; assembly: GCA_964016885.1. Taxonomy (NCBI): domain Eukaryota; kingdom Metazoa; phylum Mollusca; class Cephalopoda; order Octopoda; family Eledonidae; genus Eledone; species Eledone cirrhosa. The sequence goes on along the minus strand of OZ024740.1, from coordinate 379,350,787 downwards.
GTTCTCCAGAAACTTGGTTGCCCTGATAAGTTCCTTGCTTTAGTTAGGTCTTTCCATGACGACATGAAGGCTTGGGTTAATGTCGGGGGTAACATGTTGGAGCCTATCTCAGTAAAAAATGGAGTGAAACAGGGGGATATTCCAGCACCGACCCTGTTTGCCATATACTTTGCAATGGTTTTCTGTATTGCATTCAGGAATTGCGAGCATGGTGTTTACATCCGATATCGAACATCAGGCAGCATATTTAACATCAGGCGCTTTGCTGCGAAGACAAAAGTGTTTACATCAATCATAAGAGACCTCTTGTATGCAAATGATTGCGATCTTGTAGCGCACACAGAGAGTGATATGCAGCACATTTTGAATGCATTTTCTGACGCTTGCACTGCCCTAGGTCTGACTGTCAGTCTCAAGAAAACCGTCGTCATGTACCAACCTGCCCCTGGTAAGCAGTACACTGAACCAAACATCTATGTGTATGGCAAACGACTTGGAGTGGTTGATCAGTTTGTCTACCTGGGAAGCAAATCAATCGATACAGCAACCTTGACAGTGAAATCTCACTTAGGATTAGGAAAGCAAGTGATGCTTTCGGAAAGCTAGAAAGGCGACTCTGGGGTCGGCGAGACATATGCAGGAGGACAAAGGTAAAGGTGTACAGGGCATGTGTGCTCTCTTGTCTTCTTTATGCCTGCGAGACCTGGGTCACATATCGACACCACCTTAAGCAATTGGAGCGTTTCCATCAGATGTGTCTCAGACGGATCCATGGCGTTCACTGGAGGGACCACACCAGTGATGTCGAGATTTTGGAAAGCTCTATGTGTGACAGTATAGAAGCTCTTGTGCTTAAGCAACGACTCCGTTGGAGTGGTCACCTTGCCAGGATGAAGGATTCTAGAATACCAAAACAACTCTTTTATGGAGAGTTGGTTAAAGGAAAACGACCGCCACATAAACCAAAAAAGAGGTATAAGGATTCCTTGAAAGCCTCTCTGAAAGACGTTAACATCTCTGCTGATACATGGGAGAATATTGCTGCTGATCGTAATAAATGGAGAAAGACTGTATATGAGGGAAAAGTTGCCTTTGAGGCATCTCGAATCGCATACGAGAAAGTAAAGCGGGATGTGAGGAAGGGCATTGCTGTTGCACTTCCAGACGGCGAGGGTCCTCCTATGGTGCTGACATGCAGCGTATGTGCGAGACTCTGCCTAAGCAAAGCTGGACTCGAAAGTCATCTTCGCAGTCATAAAGTAAGTCCAGTGGTTGACTACCAGGCTGCTGTTGGAGATGCTACTCATCATGCTTGCCAAACATGTGGTAGAGAATGTAAATCAGCAGGAGGGCTCAAGCGACATGCAAAAGTACACGAACTCCAACCACAGCCGACTATTCCCAGCAAGTGTTTTGGTTGCCGACTCTGTGCAAGACATTTTAGATCATTGGCTGGGCTAAAAAGCTACATTCGATCGCAGCGCTGTTAGTTGCTATCGTGTGTGTGTGTGTGTGTGTGTGTGTGTGTGTGTGTGTGTGTGTGTGTGTGTGTGTAGATATGCTTATGTGTGTGTATATATATATGTATATGTATATTATTATTGTTGTTGTCGTTATTATTATTGTTGTTATTATTATTATTATTATTATTGTTATTAATGTATGTGTGTGTGTATATGTATGTGTGAGTATGTGTGTGTGTGTGTGTATATATATGTATGTATATGTATATATATATATTTTTTTTTTTTTTTTTTTAAATTTTAATTTTATTTTAATTTATTTATTATTATTATTTTTTTTTTTCTCCTCGTGCAATGGCCATACTCGATAACGAGGGGGCAGCCATCATATGTATGTATATATATATATATACATACATATATATATATACATACATATACATACATATATATATATACATACATATACATACATATATATATATACATATACATATATATATATATATATATATACACATATATATATATATACATACATATACATATATATATATATATATATATATATATATATATACATATATATACATATATTTATATACATATATATATATATATATATATATATATATATATATATATATATATATATATATATATATATATATATATATAAAATAAAGTAAAATAAATAGTCAAATGTTTAAAATTTAGCTTCGTTTATTACTGCTATATATATATTTCAGTGACAGCCATCTTTGGCTGTGACCTCTTCAGGCAGTTTGAATTAGTATGGTATAGACAAGTACATATGTTGTTGAGGTGTATAATATTGTCAATACTCTGATATGCCCAGTTCCTGGTTGGGTTGTTATTTCACTGAGGAACTGGAATCATTATGATTCCAGTTCCTCAGTGAAATAACAACCCAACAAGGAACTGGGCATATCAGAGTATTGACAATATCATACACCTAAACAACATATGTACTTGTCTATACCATACTAATTCAAACTGCCTGAAGAGGTCACAGCCAAAGATGGCTGTCACTGAAATATATATATAGCAGTAATAAACGAAGCTAAATTTTAAACATTTGACTTTTTATTTAACTTTATTTTACATTACTCCGGAGTAACCAAACCAACCTGCGCACTTCGTGGAGTGCTCCAGCCTGCATACTGAGGTGTTGGTATACAACCAACATAAACTCAAAATCTGTATATATATATATATATATATATATATATATATATATATATATATATACTGTTATGTAGAAAAATAAATTTGTGTGATGATTTATTAGACTCTGTTTAAATAAATGATGAATATTGAACAATGTTGATATAATAATTAAAATTGCCACCCGAAATATAATTATACACCATAACATACGTATTAGCCCCAAAAGAGGGCAATCATTATTCATTACAAATTATAATTAGAGAAAGATAAAATTCTTATCAAATAATATTCTTTGAAAAATCAATTTAGCTAATTAAACAGAAAAACGATGTAATCATTAGCTCTGGAATGTAGAACACATACATACATACACACATGCATGTGTAGATACATACATACGTACATACGTACATACATACATACATACATACATACATACATACATACATACATACATACATATATACATACATATGTACATACATACATACATACACACATACACGTATAGATACATAATACGTACATACATACATACACACGTACATACATACATACATACACACGTACATACATACATACATACGTACATACATACACACATACATACATGCACACATAGAAACATACATACATACCTACCTACATGGTGGCTGCCAACTCGTTTTCGAGTACGGCCACTACTTTATATCCATGTAGGAGAACCCCTACCGATGCGCTGAACGAGTGTGACTGTTTAGTCCAGCCAGCGACTTGAAAACCCTGGTACAAACACTACAACTGTGACAATTATTGACACATAGTGCTGGGCCCATGGTACCATGTAATGACAAGTGCAGAGAGATCTCCAGATATAAAGCAATGCCTGTGCCGTGAAGCTTTTATAGTGGGCAAAGGCACTGCACAAAGCCAGTCCCACTCTCTTAATGAAGATGATATTTACCAAAAAGAAGAACAAGTCAACATCATTGGATACCATCAGGGTTGCAGGTGTTATATCAGAGTTTTCCTTCTCCTAGAATTCTGCCTTGACAAAGGCTAAGGGGTCATCTCTCCCGGTGACAAAGGCTAAGGGGTCATCTCTCCCGGACCTACATACATACATAGATACATACATACATACATAGATGCATGATGGATTCTCTTCGCTTTCGACGATGAGCAAAAGTTGACAAGCTAGATAAGGCAAAGAAGGAGACGAAGGTAGGTAAAACAAGTATAGTCAACAGTTAGAGCACTCGGTCAATAAACTCACTCATATCCTCAGAATGCCCACTGAAAGTAGTAGATAGCTTTTGCCCATTAATAAAGGATTAGCAGTATCGGTAGAGGGTCGGACGCCATGCTTTGCTTTGACTCATAGAGTTACGGCCCTTTCCAATCTGAGTTCAAATCCCGCCGAGGTTAACTTTGCATTTCATCCTTATGGGGTCGATAAAATAAAGTACCAGTAATGCACTGGGTAATTGCTGGCCTTGTGCCAAAAGTAGAAACAATTATTAAGGGAGGTAGATGTACTGAAAGTATTGTACCCAGAGTGAAAACAGGGTGGCAGAGTGCCTACTATCCAGCTGCGTGTCTACGTCTCCTTCGTAGTGTCCCCTTTTGGCATGGTTTTCACGACTGTATGCCTTTCCTTCAATAATCGCTATACAGTATGAGTCAGGTCCTTTTATTAGGCCACTGTCTCTAGGAATATTATGTGACAGAACAAAGTAGTTCTTTGTACTTAGTCAGTTCTCTCCTAGATGTGGCTTTCACTATGTAGAATGGTTTTGTCAATTATTATGAGGTCGGGCAAGAACATATATTGTTTAATATTTATTCTCAGTTAATTATATGATAGTATCCTCATACATAGTGTAGTACACGTTAACAAAAAACAGGGGTTTAAAAGGATAAATAGAATATAGTATAATAATTCTAATATATTTCATAAAGCAATGCACGTAAGGTAATTATAACATACTAGTAGTTGCAACAGCTGAAAATGTCCAGCACTGGCCGAACTTCACTCCTTTCCGTTTCTTAAGGAATTCTTCCAAAATTGCAGCACTACCATTCCAAGCATAGGGAGCCATGCCATCGTCATACTTCCCTGACCAGTTTCCAACCAGAACACCACCATCACGCTCGTTATTATTGATCTGAAATTCGATGAAATATGTATTAGAGTATTTGTGTTGCATAGAATATAATCAGATGAAGGTGTAACGTGTTCATAAGTATATAATTACTTTCTTTTTATTTTAACAAAAATCGACAGATCCTTCAGGTCTAGAAATTTCAGTTTGGATAATTTTCATCGTTCAAATAACATTTAAAATCACTCTATGCACTAAGATACAGTATTACAAAATTACACAAACAGAAGCGCCTTCGAAATTGTCATATATCTAGATGTATAAACATATTGGGTTCATACAAGAAGTTGACTTAATATCTCATACTTTGAACGTTCCAATGTCAAGTAATGGAGATATATCAAAGACACATAAATATCATTTTGTCGCATGATAATGCATCATACTGTGATGCACCACTACCCTACATTGATAATATCTATAATGAGAAGTGTTAATAGTCTATTTTAAGGATGTTGACAGCTTATTATAAAGATGTATCGTACGTAGGATGGAAATGTTTTGAAGATCAAGTAATGATGTATCAATATCTCACTGAAGTATTAAATAAAAGAGTTATGCAAATATTTTTATAAATATTTCATATGATGGAACCTGTATAATGACAATATATAGAGTCTACTATATATATATATATAAGTTATTCCGGGTTCAATCGGGGGTAACCACAGTAAGTAAGGTACTCAATACATAGCAGAGTATAAATGTTTTAATGTAGAAAAGCTTCTACAGGACTAGAACTGTTTCATTCGTGAATTCCTTTTTAAATTATAATTCATATTTTATATTGTATATTTGTATTTATGTATTTTTCAAATGCTTAATGTATATATATATATATATATATATATATATATATATATATATATATATATATATATATATATACATACATGTGTGTGTATGTATATATATCAAAATGTTTATATATATATATATAAAATTTATACTTTAAGTATATTCTATAGATAAAATTTTATGAAAGAGTTTTTTTTTATGGTTTATACTTTGGAAATATTCCTATGAATGAATTTTTAAATGTTAACACGTTATAGCAAACAAATTTAGATTTTAACAGTCATAACTATATAACAGGTAGAGTTATAAAGTAACATAAGATTCATACTCTAATTACATTATTATTACAATGGAAAATTAATTTTTTAACATCTTAACTTTATAGCATTTAATCCTTAGAGCTATCTAAATTATTAATAAATAGCTAGCGATTTCCTTTACGCTCTACTGCTATTACAAATAAGGGATTATTCTTCTGTAAACTCTCGGAAATTCCATGAGCTGAGAAATATTCGGATATTTTAAACTTACAAAATTTTTTTTAAATAATTAATTAATAATTAATAAAATTATATATTCTTTTGTAATTACGCTATTCTCTCTCACTTAAACATAGTCAGGTTTTTTCTCTTTCTTTCTTTCGTTTTTTCTCCTTTTTCTCTTTCTTTCTTTTTTTTCCCTATTCCAACGGCTTAATTTAAATATACTGTTATTTAAACCTTTCCGACACTAATTTGCATAATAAACCAATAATAAATCTAATAACTCCACTATCCAGGAGATTCCAACCAGAATGGTTGCATTTTTTAAGGGTATGTCAATATTTATTTATAAAACTAACCTATATTATATTTTATCTGATGAAAGCGCACCATAGTTTACCTTGGTGGCCCTTGAAATATGTATAATGAAATAAATATGGTTTTATAAATATAGTTTCCATTTGTTAATATATTGTATATTTACTCCAATAATTTGTTGAGTGCTTTATATCAGTTATAAAAATATTTTGCTTGTTGTATCCCAACAAATTAAATATAACCTCTACACACACACACACACACACATATATATATATATATATATATATATATATATATGTGTGTGTGTGTGAGTGTGTGTGTGTGTGTGTGTGTGTGTGTGTGTGTGTGTGTGTGTATTATGGTAGCTAAGATGCTTCCATAGGCGGTATGCCGGTTGACCACTCTATGCTCTTACAGAGCAGAGTATGATAGAATAGAAAACGAAAAATCAGATGCATCTCTGAATTTTCGTTTTCTATTCTATATATATATATATAAATATTCTGAGAAGGATACACCACATTCTTTTGATACCTTCTAGCGGGGGTATAATGTATTCTATATATTAGACAATATTAAGAAAGAAAAAATTTTCAATAGATCAAGGAGTAAAGCATCATGAATAAAAACTCCACAGCTTATGAATGTGTAAAACTTCACACGGGCGTACATAATTATTATCAGCATAGCATTGACGTCAGAATAATTTTACGACGAAAATGTATAGTTGATTCATGATGATACAGCATCTCTATTCAAAGATGTAGAAGGATATCTCATGGGCAAAATACATTTATATCTTACTACATTATTACACAGTAGACTTTCCATTAGGATTCTGCATTTGAGTAAAGTAAAAGAATCGAGAGTCAGATATACATAAACAAAATCAGAAATGTTTTTCCGTCTAAAATAAGGTCGTAAAAAGATACAAACTGCTCGACAAAGTGCTCTGACAACACGGATAGGGCAGCCTCTAGCTTGGTCTCCGAGTTCCGATTTGTCCATTAGAGCAAGAGCTGCCATAAGGCACACGTCATCAAACTGAAAATATAACGAAAAACATTTTTAATAGCAAGACACGCACACGCATATGTATGTGTGTAATTTTACTTATCATGCTTATCATTCAATACTACACACATACCTAGACATGCTTGCATGCACGCATTTATATGATTAACAGCGACAAGCCTTTGAATGATATAAATATATATATATATGTATAAATATTTCGTATCTCCAAAGAAATATGGCGTTAGCTCCCCGGTGTTTGCATAGCTACGGCTTCCTAAAACCGTATTTCTTTGGAGATACGAAATATTTATATATATTGTATAAAGCTATGCTTGAAGCGAAATCCTATTTCTTTTATATATATATATATATATATATATATATATATATATATATATATACAAATATAATTTCAGCGAGATCGTATTTCGGCGGTGGCCAAAAACAAAACGAAACGCAATCTTCGAGATATGCGGCAAGCGCTCAATGGACTAAAAGTAGACCAGAGCAATTTATATATATATATATATATATATATATATATATATATATATATATATATATATATATATATATATATATATATATATATATATATCGTTATGTAGTCCATAACAGAAAATATAGGCTGCTGGAATTTAGTGAAGTCATCCAAAGCATAATGATTACAGCTGGAAATAGCAGATATTTGCAGGATAATCGGCGTTGCCCGAGAAACAGACATATGAGAGTTTATGACCAATTTCTTCGAAAAGTATCATGGCATATATGTAGATATATTATTTGAAACAGAACGGTGATATTCTTTGTAACAACCATACACAGATAAAGCAAGCCTCACATCTTTAAAACAGTGCTGAATTAATGAGAAGATGGACTGACTGAAAACATAGTTCGTCACAATATTTAAAGGGATCGAAATTAATTTTTTGCAACCATAAACAATAAAGATCCGGATGAATTTTTGCATCCAGGAGTTCTTATTTGACAAACATATTTACTTTAAAAAAATATTAATGTATGAAGAAGTTTAGAGAACTACTCCCACTGCTGACAACAAAAGGCTTCTCTCTACATACAAAAGGAAGAATGTATGACGCCTGGGTGCGATTCGCGATGCTGCATGGCAGTGAAACATGGGCGCTGACTGAAGAGAACTTGCGTAGACTGGAGAGGAATGAAGCAGCCATGTTTCGTCGGATGTGCAATGTAAATGTGAGAGAAAGGGAGAGCTTGGATGAACTGAGGCAGAAGCTGGGTTTAAGGGGAATCCGAGATGGTGTGCAGGAGAGAAGACATGTGATGCCATGCACAATGACCGATGGGTGAAGAAATGCCAGGAAATCCTAGTGAAAGTAAGCCACACTGGAGGAAGACCTGGGCAGAGGTTGTCAGAGCTGACCTCAAATCGCTCAGACTGGAAGAGAAGATGACGAAGGAACGCGACATGTGGAGCGATGCCGTACTGAGAAGGACCCGTCAAACCCATGCAAGCATGGACAAGCGCACGTAGAAAACAATGATGATGAGGATGACAATAAAACATATGGAAGTTGTGACTGTAAATCTCTGAAAATATGTGTTTTACATAAATATAATAGAAAAAGCCTTCTTAAAAGACATTTATTTATAGTTTTAAATTGGGCTTTTTGTCTAACATAGTTACATTTTTTTTTTAAATCTAACAAATGTCGATAATGGATATCGACAGGGTAATTGTAAATGTAAATTTATTAAGGTGTGATTACCTCTGATATTTTAGCACTTTCAATTTTCTAGTACAAACAAACCGAATGTGAATTTATCGAATCGATTAGAATTCCGAATGCCGAGACTAAGTGGAGAAGAAATGAGATAAGCAAGGTCACATGCTTCAAGATTCTAAACGTGTCAATAATTTCGTATTCAGCTCGGTTGTTTGAGAGTATTTAAAGAAAGAAATTTACATCTACAATTACCTCTTCAAAATTGTCTATCGTCATTTATTTACATTTCATTTACAAAATATAAATAAATTTATTTTAAGAACTTATATTTTATTATTTATTCTGTTGAATATTTTCAGATGTTCTCATTTTTCTACATTTTTTTACGATTCGGTAGTAAGTAGTAAGTATGGTGTTCAATATTTTTCGGTATTAAAGCTCCCCGCCCTTATATATATATATAGCGTGAAATTAATAAACATTCGTTGTACTGCCTCTCTGTTTTGTCCCTGTTCAAATTTTTCCATTATATATATATATATATATATACAAGCACACATATATACATACATACACACACACACACACACACACATATATATATATATATATATATATATATATATATATATATATATATATATATATATATATATATATATACTAATGAGTAAAGCATGTTCAGAGAATTATTTGATAATATATATACATCATCTCTACTCCCAATCAGCATAATTAACTGACTTGACCACTGCCACGTCACAGTTCTCAACCATTTTGAATTCGTGTTTGGCGGGGGCCACTTCAGAAAATAATATGTCCAAGTGAGTTTATCCCCTGAAGAGCTTTACAACTCGAGTTAAATAAGGTATCTCAAAAGTGAGCGAAACCAAAGGGTCGGGATTTAGTCATTTAGTCCTGGTATGTATATAAGCATTTCTAACATTAAGTTTTACCTAATTATGTATGGTTGACCGTGTATTTAATTAATTTCCACGTGCTGTCGAAATGCTGGGTAAATACTCTATAGCGGTTGCACACGAAGACGCCACGATGGAGTATTTATATACTGTTTCTTCATAGATGCCTTTTATTCTTATAGCCTGGTCTAATTGATTTTTTGTGTGGTTAATTATGCTGATTGGGAGTAGAGATGATGTATATATATCAAATAATTCTCTGGACATGCTTTACTCTATAGTATTTCGCTCTGATTAATTTATTAATTCTCCATTGAGCCACATCGTGAAAAGTTGCAAAAACACATATATACCTGTGACTTTGTTTAATTGGTGTATGTGTAAATGTATATATATATATATATATATATATATATATATAAATATATATATATATATATATATATACACAAACACACACAGTAACTTGGAGTTACTGTAGGTTCACCCGGTGAGCACTCGATGTTGAGTTAACACTTCAGCATAAACACCGCAACCTTACATCCTTGTCATAAACAACAACACCACACCCACACCACACATAAAAATCAGTCACATCGACATGCCAAATATCTACCGACAAACAGCACCCCCACGCCGCCACCCACTTCAGCCTACGACCGGCACCACCAACTTATCACCACACCACCCACCGCACATACACTACAGGCAAAAATATCCCTATGAATTAATCCACCAATCAAAACAAACTTTACTGACCACCATAGTAACATCTGACTTTATCATACGGCATGTATATTCATTTTTCCATTACCCTTACAAGGGTTCTGACGAGCCGCGGCTTACAGAGTCGGGTCAGATCGATACATATCGAACCATTAGCTGATCAGTGGCGAAATGCGCGTCACCAACCAATAAACGTAATGAAGGAATAACCAATCGTCCTTGTTATATTATTTCACTATATACATATATATATATATATATATATACATATATATATATATATATATATATATATATTGGTAAACGGAATAGAAAATGCTGACAAATTGTTCACAGTTGAAAAATGGTTTAATTAAACCATTTTTCAACTGTGAACAATTTGTCAGCATTTTCTATTCCGTTTACCAATATATAATAACTTGTGTGTTACACCTCTATTCTTTTAACTATATATATATATATATATATATATATATATATATATATATATATATATATATATATATATATATATTAATGAAAAAGAACAAAGGAACTATTATGACTTTATAACAAGTTTATTGCCGACAGCCGTTTCGTCCGACCATATGGTGGGACTTTTCAAGGCATATAACATGTGATTGTAAGTTCATTATTTACACCAACGTATCACTTAAGACTAGCAGTTTGAAATTGTGGTATACATCAGCAGCTCCGCTTGTATATTTGGGGTCTATATTCTAAGGGGGCTCTTTTATATTAGTTGTCGGAATTGTAAAAGGGATGGGTTATGGGGAGTTAAGAGAATTTGAAAATGGCCTGAGAGTCAGGGATTGAAGGTTAAAAATTAAATAATTTATAATTTACGCAGTAAAAGTAAAAGACTTGGGATCTCGTAGAAGCACCTTAAAAAATCCCTCAATAAGTGCATAAAGCTTACAAGCCCCAATAAACTTAACAAACTAGAAGAGATTAAGAGACTAATAAAATAAAATAAAATAAAATAAAATAAAATAAAATAAAATAAAATAAAAAAATAAAGATATAAAGTTTCCCTAAAAAAGTATAAAGTTTCCCAAGAAGTTCCCTCGAGAGAAAAAAAATTCTTTCGAAAGAAAAAAACTTTCTTCCCAGAGATCTCGTTAAAAAATTTAAGAAAATTTACGAAGTTTTGATAATCTCTACTAAGTTGAAAGAAACTAATCAATTAAAGGTTAATTCAAAAAGCCTTCAATAAACCCCTCAGAAAAGGCCCCTTTAATATTTTTAACAGGAACCTCCTCCGAGAGACCCTTCGAAGAATTAAAATTTTAGAGAGCCTTTAAGGATATATATAAACGAATTGAGGAAAATTATAAATTAAAAGTTAAAAATTACGGTATTTGGGATATCCGAGGAATTTTCAAAGGGCTGCTTCAACAGATACAACTTAGGTATAATAGATAAAATAATTTAAGTAATTTAAGTAATTTAATTAGGGAGCAATTCAAAGAGCTTATCAAGTTGGGCAAGATTAAAGAAAATTATAAGTAAGAAAATACATGAGCAAAAAGACAATAATTATAAAATGTATTTTTAAGAAGGTATAAGGTAGCTTCAGTAATCTAATAATGTACTATCAAAAAATTATTATAAAATTATCACAAAATTATTATAAAATTATTATAAAATTATTACAAAATTATCACAAAACTATTGATACAGGATTAAAAAATTACTATAAAATTATTGATACAGGATTAACATAGAGCTTAACTAGCTACCGTCGCATATTTGGTAGGTCAGACGTGATCATCGCGATTCACATACGACCTACCATACATCTTGCTTATATATATATATATACATATAGACGTAGAACACTGGAAGGTAATATCCGTAGAGGTAGAGCACTCAGTCCATGGGACGAGTTTGGTAGAAGTAGTAACACAACAGTTAGTTCACCACACCGAGAACAATTGTTTCACCTTAGCGGATCTTAGGCTCCATACACAGACATACATACATATACACATATATATATATATATGTGTGTGTGTGTGTGTCTGTGTGTCTGTGACTGTGTCTGTGTCTTTGTCTGTGTTTGTGTGTATATGTGTATGTGTCTGTTATTGTGTGTCTGTGTAGTTGTGCATATATGTGTGTTGATATGTATGCAATGTGTGTAGATATGTCAATAAGCAAAGTAGATCGTTTGAAGAAAGAATGGTTTGTAAAATATTCATAAAAACCATCTGTTTACGATTTTGCGCTGTGTAAAAGGAAAAGAACATCTGAAGAAGCACATTGGTATGAGTTAGGGAATATTAATATAGAGGGTTTTGTGGGTGCTCAGTTGTAGTTTCCGTGCTAAATTGAAGCAGATAAGACATACATACGTCCACAAGAAAATATCAAATCACTATGATACAAAGTAAAATTGCTTAACATGAAATTAAATGCATCATAGGCTCAACTTGTAGGAACTTTACCAGCAATTTTCAGTGATTGCAATAAATATATATAACCCCTGAAGAGGAAAATCACAAAGGAAAAATATTGAAAGAAAAGAAAAGATATAACAATGTTAAAATACCTGTGCAAAGTTCCAAGGCCTTACACAAAATTTTCCGACTGTCCCCAGCCATATACGTCCGGTTTCACTAAGACAGTGATGTTGACGTTCATCCTCATCTTCCATATAAACATTATCAGCTGGGAAATGTAAAACGTTTAATATTATTCTAACAGATATTCTAAAACTATCAGAATATGAGCAGATGATAATTATGTGTTTACATACATTAATAATGGATATTAATGTATCTTTCTCTTTTTCCTCTTTCATTTTATTCTTTCATTCTCTCTCTCTCTCTCTCTCTCTCTCTCTCTCTCTCTCTCTCTCTCTCTCTCTCTCTCTCTCTCTCTCTCTCGCTCTCTCTCTCTCTCTCTATATATATATATATATATATATATATACTGCACTACCGGCGGTTTCAAGACGAAAACACGTCTAAATCATCAGGTGCACTGAGAAAAGTTTTGAAACAGCTACACACACACACACACACACACACACACACACACACACACACACACACACACACACACACACACACACACATACACACATACATACATACATACATACATATGTATATATATATATATAGACCACTGTGCTACCATTACACCAACTCATCACCCATCTCATTCCATTTGAATTAGAAGCTACATTCTAAGCAAATATAATGACAAGTAAGTTTGTTTTGAAACAGCGAGCAAGTTTGAAAATAGAAATAGAAGCTTTCGCCGTATATTTGACTGAAGAAACTTTAGCCTGATACTGGTGTTCAGAGCCCTCTAAGAACTGTAAAAGGATGAGTATTGACGTCAATACTCATATTTTTCCATATCAAAACAAATTTACTATATATATATATATATATATATATATATATATATATATAAAAACCCATACGTACATATATATATGTGTGCATGTATGTATATATATACATACTACTGTACGTCTGTATAAATACATACTTACATTTAAGTACCAGCCGTACTAAGAGTGAGAAATGAAGTTTCGTTTCATTCTTTTCCATTTAACGTTTTCGGTGCGCCCGGCCGACTAACTCACTCGATATGCAAATTAGGTTGCTCAGCCGTTAATATGCATAAGGAAAGTATATACTTTCAGACGTTCAACCATCTGACAGAAAGGTATACGATGCCGGCGATAGGTAATAAGCTTGAAACTAGTACATCGTTCCTGTGTCAGTGTTGAACAAAAAGGTGACGTGGTTGCCTGAACACTGTACGGCGTAGTTCGGGCTGTTTGTTTACAAACAAACCGAGCATTATAATAAATGTTCGGTAAACCCATACGTACATATATATATGTGTGCATGTATGTATATATATACATACTACTGTACGTCTGTATACATATATGTATGTACGTATACTACTTACTTACATTTAAGTACCAGCCGTACTAAGAGTGAGAAATGAAATTTCGTTTCATTCTTTTCCATATATGTATATATATATATATATATATATATATATATTACTCTTTTACTCGTTCCAGCCATCCGGCTGAGACCACACACACACACAACCACACACACACACACACACACACACACATATATATATATATATATATATATGTGCGTGTGTGTGTGTGTGTGTGTGTGTGTACATATATTTATATATATATATGATGATGAGAAGGGTCTGTACTGTGTTGAGTTCTTATTCAAGAGTAACAACATATTCTATTAAATTATATACTTTCTAAATAATTTCAAATTATTTTTTTTAGTTTATACTAATGCCGATACATTCTTTTGTCTATTTTGTTTTGTGAAAGTATCTTTCTTTCTCTCATTAAAATTCCTTATATGCGTTTGTAAAATTACGCACAGTTGTATATTCATAGTTATTTCCAATATCTAAACACACATTAATAAATATATAATTACAAAACACACACACAAACATGCGTGTGATGCTCACAAAATAACGATATTCATATCTTATAAACATTTGAATTAAAATAATCTACCTGAACACCATGGGTTGAAAAGAATGTAAATGTCATCCGGGTTTTTAAAACGATAGCTATCAAGCTCACTTTGCTGGTTTCGACGACTTGTATCCACAAAAAATTGGTATCTACCAACAATACTATCAGATGCAGAACTCACTCGCATAGTCACTTTCTTTTCTTCTACACTGGTTATTTCGTAACCCCATTGATTTGATTTTAGTTCTTGGACACGGTTTACAGAAACCACTGTACCTTTACTTTGAAGTGGACGGCTTCCTGAAAAAATACAATCAATAACATTAGAATTTAAATTATTTTACATTTCGTTTCATTAAATAACATTAAATCGGATTGAACAATCATAGCTTAATTGCTAATTCAGATCTAGTTTCATGGCCTGCAGACTGAAATTGTATAATAAAAGGAGTATGAAGCTGGCTCATACTAACAGTCAATTTGATAAATTACAAGATAGTTTTCAGTGGTTCTTTGAAGATGAGAATATTATGAGAATTTAAATGGAAGTGGACAATGACATTAAAAGAATAAGAAAATGAGACGGGTGAGGTAGAAGTAAAAATCAAATGTGACTATAATAGAATCTCAATGTTAGGGGAAAAAATATAACTAGTGGTATAAAAAAACACAATTTTACACACAGAGAGCAGAGGTAATGTATTAACATTTATTGCAAAGTAACAGCGACATCTAGATCATTAAAATGTTCAACCACGAGACACCTCTATCCCTCGAGCTGCTCTGAGATCTAGTAGTCACGGTTTGACTAGGCTTTACTGACGAGGCTTGATAAGATCAAACAAGTCTAGAGACTTACTGCTGAAGATCGATGCTCTCCATAGTAATATAATTAAATATAATTTATTTTATTTTAATCAATTCCCATTTTGAGGTTGCCTTCCTTACCTTTTATTAGAGCAATTAATCATTTAGATAACGGAACAATTTTAATTAATTACAATTTCCTGGCCTAACTACATTAGAATAAGGTTTCACTTTTTTTTTTTTTTTTCGATTAATATTTATATCATTGTAACGATGAAAGAATGGTATTTAACTAATGTATTGGTTCGCGATGGGGCCCACCCACAGCCCCGGCGGACAGAATGGAGAAGGCGTTTCCACGGAGGACGGCAAGGGAGACGCGATGGAAAAGCCACTCCAACTCGCGGGGATCACACCTGCGGCTGGTCAGCTCAGCGTCTATGGTGGTGAGTAAGGAGGTAGCCCTGGAGCCGAGGACACAAGACGGTTCCACTGCCAGGGGAACGACCGCAAACCTGTCGGAGAGCGACCGGTATTTGAGGAGTTTGCCCCCCTCAGCCCGACGTGCAGCAGAACCTGGGTCAGTCGCAGACTGCACCAGGTTGCGGCTGCAGAAAGTGTCGGTGCAAGTGGCATCCCAGACGAGGGGTTTGCCACCGCGGAACGGGAAGATGGTCATGCCATCTGGCCTTTTGCCGTCCCCTCGATCCAGCTCTACCGACTCGAGCTGGGAAGGGAAGCCTGCAGCGTCGAAGCCATGCTCAATGACCTCGTTGAGGGCAGTATGGCGTGGAATGCGGCCGGCACTGTGGCGACAGGAAAGCGGGTGGAGGCCGAAAGAGTCCACGGTGGAACCGCAGCGACATTGGTGTGGCTGGCAGATCCGGAGGCCGAGCATCAGGGAAACGCCGATTCGCAGGCTATGGTTGTCTAGCTGCGTGCCAGTGGAGAAGGAGGGCAGAGCATGGAGCCAGGCACCACTGTGGAGTTTGGAGGCCGCACGAAAACAAGCAAGGCGGTGCTGGTCGAGCTGGCGCGTGAGCCTGTCTGAGGCCAGACTGCCCTGGATGGCATCCCAAGTGCGTTGGGGGGACTTGACGTCAACAGGGGAAGAAGGAGGAGGGACGTCTACTGGGCTAAATCCCAGCCGGTCCCACGTCTCACAGGCGGCCTCACGTTCTCTGAACACAGAGGGTTCTGTTGTGTTTTGAAGAACCCTGTTGACGAGGACGCGGCACGAGGTTACCGACGAAAGATACGCCGGCAAAGCTAGTGAGATCGGGGATCAGAGGCCTAGGCCGCCATACCTGACCGGTAAAGTGGCCTGTTGCCACCCTATGTCGTCAAACTTGACGTTGCATATCCCCTTGGCTGATGCTCGGATACAAGTATCGATGTCAGCGAGGAGAGATGTCTGGGTGTAGCATGGAGCGCTGCGGAGTGTATAGAGGAGCTTCGGCATGGCAAAGCAGTTCCTCAGCAGAAAGAGAGCTGGGTGGCTGTCAATCAAGCCCAGTCGGCTCGTGAGAGTTTGGAGCTGTTGAAGCCTGGACCTGATGGTGGAGCGGATGGCCGGCGGGTGGATCGGTGACCCGAGGATGAGGACATCCTCTTTGGGGGTAACCTGAACCTGGGTGGAGAATGGACCGCACATCCAAGACAGAGGCTACAAAGCTCGCAGAATTGTGGCTGACGTTCACCACCTCCAACTTGGCCGAGTCGACCTGGAGGCCGATTCCCGCCAGGGCAGGAATCACCGATTGAAGGTCTAGGCAGACCGTCCGTACGGGCCCGCCCAGTAGCCGAGGGTATGACCGTATCAGCAGCTAGGAGCATGCTCGGGGCTCCATATGACAGGTAGGCCAGCGGGTAGGCAGAGGGGGGGTCGGCTGAGGCAGGCCTCGAGCAGATGATCTCGGCGTAAAGAGTTAAAGGCATTCCTCATGTCAAGCATGACAATGAGGTGCCTGGAGTCCCTGGATGCCGGTACCGATGGGCAGCTGCTGAAGAACTGCCTGATTGCATGAGAGGCTCCCTCACAGCCACCGGACACGCGGACACCCAGTTGCACCGGACTAAACTCCTCACCCAGTTCGTGTGTGACGGACTTGCAGATCACCTGCCAAGCCAGCCTCCGGAAGACATTGCCCACAGCAATGGGGCGTATGCAACCCTCTTTCTTCCTGAGAGCGGTGAGGCTGGCCGAAAAAAAGAGGCCTCGGGCGTAAGGGTTGAGGGCACCATGAATGACCCTATTGGTGAGCGCCACAATTGCACTCAGAAGGCGGCACCCGGCCTCAGCGGAGAGGGGATGTCAACTCCTTGAGGTGGCCTGGTCGGAGACCATCAACACCTCCGCAGCTGCTAGCTGGGAAGGACCTGATGGCGGACATGATATCTGCATCAGTAGCCACAAGGAGCAGGTGGGGGTCGGGTGGGTGTATGGGTCTGAGATCAGTGGGTGGCTCAGGGTGTTTGAACCGCAGAGCAGCTAGGATCTCCTCGGTGGGTTGGAGGACAGTGTCCTCTGAAGCAACAACTCTGACTGCGGCCGAGACATCACCCATGATAAGCTTTGCGTTTACCTGGTCACATAAACGCTTGGAGATGGCCCTTGGGTGGGGGATAGGGGGTACCTGAGGGTGGGGTGTGTGGCGTCCCTTGGCACGTTTGGAATGGGCGCTCGCCCAAATGATGAGACATAACCTTTTCAAATGAAAAGCGTAAATAGGAAATAGCTATTGAGTTATATTATAACAAGTATTATGTTGTTGATTGAGTAAT
>OZ024740.1:379301930-379326930 GCA_964016885.1 Eledone cirrhosa | reverse complement strand
TTTTCCTTTCATTATACACAACGTCAAAGTTTCCAGACAAAGAAAATGGTGAATGCCCTAACCTAAATTTCGAAGCTCATGGGAAGGTGAATTTCAATTATTAGTTAATGCAAGTTTATTTCACTTACAACTCCCATTGTTAAAGAGAAGCGTTAGTATATTTGCTTGACTTGGCAGAAATGGCAAGCAAATTTACCTGAAAGCACACCCTGCAGTTTCTAAGAAGAAGAACGTATTAGGCAATATAGTTCTATACGTACAAAACGATGAGGTGGTTATAAATGGGATGATTTTGAGTAAATGTCTTCTCAATCAATGTTGACATGAGAATAAACAACAATAACAGCACCATGAATGTCATAATACATCCACTTACACTTCGCTAAATGTATGACATTTTCCTTACACAAAAAATGCAAACATCTGTAGTAGAAATACCACATTTCTTGCAATTCTATTTGGTATTGTGACTATAGTAGTATCTCTGCCAACACACAATTTACTTCTCATACAAATGTTTGCTTTGATTGTTATTTTATTTCACTTGGTTGATGAAAATTGAGATTAATGATTTGAAAGTAAAACTGCCACATAGAAGTGCGAAAAACAATTTCAAAGTAAGAACAATAGTTTAAAAATTAAATTAACGCAAACAAATTTCTTTAATAGAAAACACAAGATGAAAACATCATAACGTCATTTGTAATGTCAATATGAACTTACCAGTGGGATTATAAATTTCCATCAGCCAAATTACGAGACCCAATAATTGGAATAGCATTCATTTTTTTTTTTTTTCAGGGATAAGTACGACAATCTTATTGTCTAGGTTTGCTCCCTTCCGAACCCTCTTTGGGGTCTCGGGATACGCAATCTTTGTGCGTCCATCACACGCCTCCCAAGAAGAAGAATAAGAATAATAATAAGAAGAAGAAGGAGGAGAAGGAGGAGGACTATGGCATCCAATGAGTGCTAATTTTCCAAAGCAATATATCTGTGTATGATATTTCAAGTATGTGTACATTTACGTGTAGATAAATGTGTATGAGATTTCTAGCACGTGCGTGGCTTTAGACAAGAAACATTTAACTATGAGAACAATAATGGTCAAATGCAAGGGCCGACGTTTCAGATATCAATTATAAGTAGCTTGAATTGAAACATCGATTACAGTGCATTATTGAATATGCGGGAGGGCGGTGGATTGGCAGTATCGGTAGAGGGTCGGACGCCATGCTTTGACGTATAGAGTTACGGCCCTTGCCATTCTGAGTTCAAATCCCGCCAAGGTTAACTTTGCCTTTCATCCTTACGGGGTCGATAAAATAAAGTACCAGTAATGCACTGGGTAATTGCTGGCCTTGTGCCTAACGTAGAAACAATTATTGAATATCCAGGTATATTTCTGGAGTTGAAAATGATCAGCTGAAAGACGAGGAAAGGTTTCAAATTGTGCCGTATATACGTGAGCATGAAATTCTAACAAGACCAGTCCCACTGCGTTTGGCATAGCAGCAATCATATTGAAATGTTTTCCTTCTTTTCCGTAAAAGATTCTAACTACAAACTGGCCTTTTAAGGATTGGTCACGGGTGTTAGTAGAGTAGAGACTAACTCTACTTATTCTACAGAAAATATTGGCTTTCTAGAGGAAGTAGCATTTGTCAAATAGCAATTAGCAATTTCATATCTAGCAACGATAATATCAGATCAATTTTTATCTTCTGGTACTAGAAACAATTTTTCCTTGTTATCAACATACTATTTAAAGGCTATAAATGCAATTATCGCATACAAGTGATTTTTGTGGCAATTCCAATCTCATGTTTTCAATCTCTTGTCTGGTAATTGAAAGATTGTTATTATTATGTTGTATAAGGAGGTAATCCTTCCACTAGAATCCACATTGACACATTGACCCTTGATAATACTTCTCGCTTTTTTATTTTTACACAGTTTAAAATTATTATTTGTTGTCTTCAAACTAATGCCTATGGACTGAGCAAGGTCCTTACCGTCCGATTCACGATCATAATCTATATATATAAAACTGAAGATGTCTGTGTGTGTGTGAGTTTGAATCCCTAAAACTCGAGTAGCACCCAACCGACTGTTTTCAAACTTTACACATGTAATACTTATGTTTCAAGAAGTGTTCTAAGCAAAAATAATTTCAAATTTTCAATGCCCTAGGGACCGCATTAGGCGATTTAGCGATCTCTCTCTCTATAAATATTAGTCTTTCTCTTTTTAGATAGATACATACATATAACGCTGCGCCCTTATAATATCTGTCTGTATGTCTGGCTGTCTGCATTACGTCACTTCCCTGAGGATGTCTGTGTGTGTGTATGTGTCTGTGAGTTTGAATCCCTAAAACTCAAGAAGTACCCAACCGACTTTTTTCAAACTTTACATGTGTATTACTTATGTTTCAAGGAGTGTTATACACATAAAAACATTCTATTTTTTTGTGAAAAAATGCGTCTTTTCAGTTTTTTAGGGTTGTTTTGAGGCGTTACGTCAGACCGATCTCCTTGAAATTGTAACTATGTATTAGTCAGTTTCTTCATACCGTGAGCAAAGAAAATCCAACTTTTTTATGGCCTAGGGTCCCGCATTAGGTGAAAAACTTCATTTTCCCAGCATTTTAGTGCTTTTTTGAGACGTTACATCTAGCCGATTTTCCCGAAATTTCAAGGCATATTATGCACATAAAAAATTAATTTCTTGATCCCCTAGGGCCCGCATTAGGTAAAAACTTGCATTTTTCCTGCTTCGAGGAAAATCTTAAAGATTATCCAGCCATCAGAGTATTCGGTTTATTTTCTTTATATATTGTCCAGGCATGCAGCTTTTCCACGATTAGGTCTGTTGGCGGCCCGCGTTCCAAAATACCTTATCCCGTGCAACACCGGGTACCACTGCTAGTAATCTATAAGCTGACCGAAAGCTATATGAAGATACATTATGTATTCTTGACTAATCATATTAAATAATTTTAAGCATTGTTTAAGGGACATATGCTCACTATGAAGTGACATGTGTCCATTTAGAATTACAAATACTGTATGCAGATCTCCGAATTAAATGCATTAAAATATTTAAATCAGCCGTCCTATATTCTGAGCTGAAGTCGAAGAGTCTTTTCTATTTTTAAAGCAGGAAATGAAATCAGAACGGTGAGTTTAGTATATAAGATTTCCTTTTGGTCTTTGTTTAGTAGAGAAATGTTTTTTTAATTTCTCAAAACAATAGAAATATATATAATAAGTAAAAAAGAAATCAAAAGTAAAACCAAAACTATGCACTTACCAGTAACGAATTTTAGAACAATTGTATCTTCAGACGGTACGAAATTTCGGTCAAATACAATATGTATTTCAAATGGTTGACCACGACGCAGAATGAGGTTTGGTAATTCATATTGGTTGGTTCTATGCCCATAGCGGTTGACATTTCGTTGTAAATCAACCGAACGCGGCCTTAGTTGTCCTTCTGTAAATGTAAATCAACGAAATATAATGCAGTGATTGTTAAGTAAATAGCAAGATTGTAAAAATACTTCTCTATATAACAGAAATAGTTCATAAATGAAATTAAAATAATATTATATATATATCCGTGTTCTTGTAAGTGCATAGGTGAAACTCCAGGGTAACACACACACACACACACACATCTATGTATTCACAGATGTATTGTAGTATTCCACTAATACATAAATACGAAATGAGTAAGCTTCTACTCTGTCACCCAACTTGCCAGAGATAGCAGTCAATTTTCTTTCAAACTGCATCCAACTGTCTGAAACAAGGTATGACACATTAGTTAATGTCATGCTTGGTGCTCTACAAAAAGTGAGATAAATATGACTGGAATGCTTTTCATAGATCTATTCAAACAAGATTGATATTTGGGTAAAACCGACAACAACAACAAAACAACATTTATACGCTTAGAAACATTAATATACACTTATACAAACTTAGATATGCATTTAGAAACATTGAGTCAGAACATAATTACATCACTATCGAAAGATGAAAATGAACTCAAATTTGTTAAGCCTAGAAGGACACGAGTCAAACTTGAGTTTTATAATCAATCACTTTGTAAACTAATATGGCAGTTACGTGTTCTTGAAATAGTAGGATGCCAAATGCAGACTATTCGGTGCCTTGTGTTTCTTCTTTTTAATTTATTTCTTCGTAGTTGAAGTTATTTTCTCATTTTAAACTATATTCAATTTTGAGAATTTAAGAAAAAATAACGTGCTTGAAGGATAGGAAAGATATAATTTATTCGGCCAATATTTGGTGCCCAAAAGCGTTCTTACATAGAAATGAAAATGATTAAGCGAATATAAATCATTAATAAGTGCTTCATTAGCGAATAACTATATTTAAAACTTTATTTAAAATAATCAGTTATTGCAAAATTATGTAACACTCAAAATGTGCTAATTTATATCAAATTCTATTCTTCTTCACAGATGAATTTAATTTTAATAATAAACTTACAATGTAGACTAGTTTTGCTTTTATTTTTCAACTTACGCAACGAAAATATATATTTTTAAATTGTTAACCTCCCATCTAAAAAAAGGTTTATGACTCATACTATTGCAACACTCTGAATTATCCGACAATCTCATCAGACTGGAGTTTTAGAATGTCAAACTGCCAACTGGTGGTTTATATCGCGTCAAAAGAGCAGTTTTAAAACTGTAGAAAAGACATATAACACCCGCTAACCTAACAGTGGTTATACTGTATGGAGTATTTCATTAGCTCAGTACTTTACAACGCTATATGGTAAAACAGGAACCGGATAAGACATAAAGATGAAGGCATATGTGTTGTTTCAGTCATTCTAAGAGATATGAGAATCATCAATATACTTTTTTTGTTCATAATTTAAGCTTATTTAAAATTCAACATTTTTTAGTGGTGACAAACTAATTTGACTTCACTGGCTGAGGAATATTTACTTAGATGACTGTTAACTGGCTATTCCTTACGTTTTTTCACCAAATATTTATTGTGCACATAAATAGATATTTTGTGAAGTCATAAAAAAATATATTCTGTAAAAAAAAAATTCTGTCTATATGTCTATATTCCTGATAATGAATAATCATATACGCATTTTGTCATTTGTTTACTGAGAAATTGAGCCAAATGCATATTTTACTGATTCTGTATCGATAAAAGAAAAATTCAATCCCAATGAGATTTAAACATGGAGTCCAGGAAAATGAAACTAAATACTCTAAGACATTTACTTAGAATTTTTTTTAGTAAATATTTAACAGTAATTCTACCATTGATTTACATAAACAGGGTTATATCAGTTTTGTATACAACGTTTTAGCCTTAAAATTATGATAAACATTGATGATGTATCGAAGATTAGAAAATTAATTTATCCCAATGTCATCTGGTATTATTCTTCAGATATAATCAATGTGTTGTGTTTTTAGTTTAAAAAATGTGATTTTTGTGGTTATGAAAACGGAAAAGGAAGGTAAAGGCAAGGTCTCTAGCGTCTCAGAAGAATGGGAGGGGAAAGGGGAAGGGTGGTGGTCTCTAGGCCTTGGGCGCAGCAGTATTGGGGCTGCGCTTCGCGGACACGACCATATTGTCTAGACAATCTTCATCGATCTCATGAATTTTATACCGATTTCTAATATTGACCTGCTTTGCCTGTCATCATTTTGAGGTCGTTAAAGAAAGCACTAGTAATGGGATCGGTTTTTCTCTAAACCACTTTCACATTTCCTCTGTCACTCTCACTCCTTCTATGGAAAGGACCATAAATAAGAGAAAAAGGAAGGAAATAGCAAGGACTACGAAGCAACGGAAGAAAGAAAGGGAGGAGGGGAGAGGGTGACAAACTCTCGTATCTAGGTCAGAGTGGTGTTTTGGCTCCTCCCCGTGGATAATATGGCAAAGGCATTTCCGTGGACAATGGCCAGCGACACCCACTGCAACAGCCAACCCACCTCGCGGAGCTACTTCCTCAGATAGGCTGTTGACGTTCTGATTTTACAGAGGAGGTCAGCCGTACGGGGTCCGAGGATGTCTGAGGTCTCGAAAGCAATCGGTGCAAAGAGGAAGCGGATGAGCAAGCCCTGGTATTTGCTTGTCTTCTTTTCCTCTACACTGCAGACCACGGTACGGCGGCCGAAGCGACAGCATTAGTATTTATTTTATTGATCATGTCAAAATCTACTCGGACGATATTTGAACGCAACGTAAAGAAATGTAATTAAATATCATACGGCAGTCTGTCTGCTGCGCAGTTTTTTGTATTCTTGTACACATCTATTTCTGTCATAGCGAGAATTAAGTTTCTAGCTGTCACAGCTTTCAGTGGAAATAAGAGATACACAGAAATTAAATAAATCGAAATTTAGATGGAATCCTCTGGTGAAGCTGGAATCATTTGACAAATACTTAGAGTATACTATAAAGTGCAGAGCTGATTCAATAACAATATGTGATAAATCTGATGCAGTTTCATTAAAAGAGATATAGAAATGCTAAATGGGATTATTAATAGAAACTTCAATGATAACGATGGAAGCTAAAACATACGATAACTACGAAAGAAACAATGGAAAAAGTAACAGGATATATGGCAATATATCATGTGCAAGTGAATACAAATGACATGGGAAAAAGAATTACGAAATAGATAATCTTTCATTCAAGAGAAAATAATAAATACTGTTTACACGTTGGAGGGAATGTGTAGCAAAAAAATAAAAAGACGCAGAGGAATAGATAGACAATGGAGTAAGAAAAATTATTGATTTAAAAACTTATATTCCTGCAAGTTCATAAATATATAGGAGTTGCATATAGTTACTGGGTCGACTCCAATATATAATTCCTACTTATAGAAAAGTAAGACGATTAAAAGTCGACCAGGATGGCAATTGAAGTAAGAGTGTAGAGAATCGAAATTGTATGCCCCAAACATTTTGAGTCGATTCTTTTCCATCTCTAATAACTCCCAGAGGAATAGAGATCAAGTTCATTAGAGAATATAAAAATAACTTTTTGTGAAAAATATTTTACTGTTTAAGAGTTTGGATTAAAATATGAATAACTGATCAAGCTGTATAATACAGTTATTGGAAAAACGTGTCAGATTACTAATATGCAGAGAGGAAGTAATAATAAGGCACACAGGAGGACTGTAACATGTTACTAAGAAAGGAGGATCATATCCATGACACAAACTAGAATTAAACAGTCCACCATAGTTTGTTTTTAATGTAAAGAATTTACTAGATGGAATATATAAAGTAATAAAGTAATGTATTAAATGTCCTAGACAATAAATAAATAAATAAATAAATGCAGTATATTATATAACATGGTTAACAAACAATTTATACGTGGACTAACAGGTGAAAATCATCAAATGAGTGAAGTAGAGAGCTGCTATTAGAAATTACTTCCCAACCTAATATATAGACTTCCGATATAACTTGTTCTAGTTCAAATATGCCACATGGAAACAACATGATCAATAGAAAAACGAAATATACATGACAGTTATTTTTTTCTTGAGTTATATCGATAATTGATAAATCTCTGGTTTCATTAGAGATCAATAACCAATGAATATAAAACAATAGCTTGTGACACTTGAATGTCTGGAAAGTTATTGTTAACACACACACAGTAAAAATAATACGATTGTTAATTTCTTTGGATTGTTTTTGGACGTTCATTTAAAAGCTCGCTCGACACGCTTATAGTACTTCAGTTCTGTTCAAACAATTTCCCATAAGACAGCTGACAAATGTAAACTCTTAAGTTCTGTCAAGAACCAAAAGCTTTTCAAATTAAACCATGCAAAAAATATTTTCTTGAAAGATCCTGCAAAATAAGAAGATTAAATCAAAACTATGTTTTTCCAGAAGATTGTAAACAATGTTTTGATGACAGCAGTCAGTTGAAATAAACATATTTCCAATAATTAAGTGGATTATTTAATGAAAGAGTACTGCTATTGCTATGACAAGCAAATTGACGTCACACGTTCTTGTGTAACTAGAATATTCAGGTTATAGGCATGATGTATTCAAGTAGATTTGGAGGAGATGTTTGAAATAGTTTACTCTTCTTAGTTTTGTGTTTAAAATTAATTAGTTAAATGAGAAACTGAGCCCATAGCATTTGTAGCCTTCTTCGATGGTAAAATCGAATTAGTTGTTGTTCTGCTTAGATATCAATAAGTCAACGTGTGCAAGAAAATTCGGGCGGTATGCAGTTCTGATAGGAATGATGAGATATAATGCTGACTTCGTAATATCGCACGTACACCAAAATGAAATAGAAGTCAAAATAGCATTAGAAGCAGACCTGTCAACTCTCCCCGTCGGACGGAGAGGTCTCCCACCCACTTTGGGGTAGGTGAGAAATGTCTTCTCTTGTGAAAATGGGTATAGCTTTTATTATATAAAATCAAAGGGCGGTGGATTAGGAGTATCAGTAGAGGGTCGGACGCCATGCTTTCCAGCATAGTTACGTCCCTTTACGATCTGAGTTCAAATCCCGCCGAGGTTGACTTTGCCTTTCATCCTTACGGGGTCGATAAAATAAAGTACCAGTAATGCACTGGGTAATTGCTGGCCTTGTGCCTAAAGTAGAAACAATTATATAAAATCTCCCCATTTTGCCTCATTTCTCCCCATTTTTGGGGCACTTTTTTCATGGTACTCCCCGTTTGGGTTTTTAGAAATTGCCAGGTCTGCTAGAAGGGACTTAGAGAATAAAGAATGTTTTCTTTTTCTTGACTGTTGCTTAGGATGTTTATTTACGCAGCACCAGCATTGTTCTGGACAATGCAAGTCATGCTGGGCATATTTAGGGAATCAGCTATTGATCTGAGCGAAAGTTTAGGAATCCTAAACTTTGGAATGTTGTGTTAGCAATTTTATAAGCCACGTTACTGTAAATTATCATTAAATACTGTGAAACCTAGAATTCGTAGTAATTCTGAAGGATTTAATTGAGTACCAACGGAGACTATAAGACAGTTTCATTCGGTTAAAATAACTACAATTTTATGTCGCTGAAGGAGATTAGATTCTCATTGGAGAATGTTTTTTGGAACGCTATTCGAGAAATTAGAAGTACAATTTCGGCTTGTCATGTATATGTTGCGTATGGAGGATGCTTCTGTATTAGAAGGTTAAAGAAAAATAGACGGTAGTAACACATACATAGGCGTGAAATATTTGGGTGGAAGAGCTTTAATTTCTAATGTTATGTTGCAGGCATTGTGTTGAATTATTTGACAAGACACATTTTATTTTCTGTATGAATATCAAACAAAATCTCTGACAAAGCAAAAGAGGCATATAAGAGAAAATCTCATCTACCACCGAAAAACTATTGTTAAATATTGTCCTGTTTGACAACAATCATTAGTCATTGAATTTGTTTAAAAGTATAACCCTTTCTTTATCATAATTCTTATGAAAGGCGCTGCTTATGATTTTCAAATAATTTCGAAAATAATTAACATATTGGTGGGATATTGTAATATAATTATAACCTTCTCATTTTTCATTTAGTGATTGGAATATAACTCAACAAAGGTTCATACATAAAAGTTTGATGGACAGATTTCACATAGTTATAAACATTTTGAAACAAAGGTGGTTTCAGGCAGCTGGGTATCAAAGGGGTTAAAGTAATTGCATTGTATATAATATCCTGCTGCTTAAGACAAATTACAAAACGTTTATTTTCTGAATATACATTATGTTATTAACATACCTAATTGAATAACTAGATACAGGCAAGGTGCTAATGCAATGATATTCTCTTGCATGAATTGTTTTATTTCATATACAAATCTAACACATTTTTATGATAACGTCCAGTCGAGACAATGATGTCAGATACAGAGTTATTGCATTTCATTGCAATCTAAGCGAGACATCTAATAAACAATAAATGTAAATGTTATAGTGCAGCAAGCTTCAGGCACAGATGTTAGACGTTTAATTCAAAGCTATCAAAAACTACCTTAATTCATTGTATACACAATTAATATGAAGGCCATTTTAGACATTATCTTCGAGACACCTTTATATATAAGCTGTCATAACATAAAAACTGATTAGTATCACGTAGAAGACATACTTGTGAGAAAAACTTTTAACGCGATAATAGATGATGTCTGTGTTATTTCACCAACATATGTTATTAAAGCTTAAAAGTGTGTTACATATTAATATTATTGTAGATTTTTGTCTGTTTTACAATATCAAAATATTTCACAGTGCACTCACGGCCTGGTTGATTATACTATTAGGTAAAACAATTTTACCAAACTGTAACACTATCACGTCAAATATTCAATCTATTGCCATGCATTTAGTATGTCTGAGTGATAGTTGTACCATTTTCCCTCCGTTTTCAGACCATAAAACCTACTCATTAATCAGTTTAAGTATTGACCTATTCTATCATGCCTCGTTTTATATTCCTGGGGAGCTAATACCTTGCAGCCAGGTGGTCAATCGTTTGCTTTGTTATTTCTGTTGATTTTTTGCACACACACACACACACACACACACACACACACACACACACACACACACACACACACACACACATATATATATATGTGTGTGTTTGTGTGTGTGTGTTGAAACCGAATATTCTATGAAATGTAACCCCTCTCTGAACATCAGATGTAATTAATAATACACTGAAATAAAACTAAACAGGTTATCTCATATGCTAGGGAAATTCACTTACGTATTCCTCACTGAGAAGTAACGTTCTCAGATTTAGCATTGAATTTGTATCTATATTTAGCATTACTAACTTTCAAGACATCGCATGAAAAAAATTAGGAATTCATTGCTGTCCCTCAACCTTAGTGGGTCTGTAGGAGTTCTGTTAGATGGCCAGTCTTCATTGACAACATCTAGGAAAATGATTTATTAGATATAAGGCTGATTTGGATGATTTATTGAATAATGAAAATCTTCAGAATAATATTAATTAGCACCTCAAGGCCTCAATCTATTTTGCAATCGCTTTCAGATATATCCTAAAATATTAAACACCAACTAAACATATATAGAAATATTCATTTTACATTGAAAACAAACAGAAACAGTTGCAAACGAAAATACGCTGTAAAGATCATGTTGGCATATTAAATTATATACAATAATTGGATGTTTTAAGGCTTTTTGATCAGATCAGATCACATCTAGTATATGAATTATTAGCAGCTAAGGAATTATATTTAAAATGAAATAGGTAATTCAATTTGCATATGCAATGAACGTGATGCAATACATAGTTCAAAACAGAAATAAAATATAAGAATAACAAAATCTGTAAAACAGAAGACATGATGCCTCTCAACAGCCATTTCGGTATAACAAGATTATTTTAATTATTTTCCTCATATTTATTTCTTCATATGTATTAACTTCTTTCGATGACTTTCTGTTGTATCGTCTGCCTGACTTTCTCTCCCTGTATACACACTACACAAACATACACACACGCACACACACACATACAGGAACACATGCATATATATATAAATATAAATATATATATATATATATATGAACATATACATATATAATATATATGAACATATATATATATATATATATATATATATATATATATATATATATATATATATATATATATATATATATATATATATATATATATATATATATAAAGATATAAAACATATATACACACAAATATATATATATATATGTATACATACGTGGATACCCGCATAAATACATACACATATACATACAAACATACATACACAAATACATGCATACACATATACATACATGCATACACACAAACATACATACAAACATACATACAAACATACATAAATGCATGTATACACACACTCATTGGCTCTCACTTTGAAGGATATGATTTTGCAATTCAAGAACAGGAAATAACTACAAAATACTTGATTCATAAAAGAGATAGGAATGCAGGCAAAATACATAGATGTGACAAGTGCTGACTCTTCGGACTAAACATTAAAAATGTTACCAATATCATAAGCAACTGTACAAAGTTGTCCTCATGGTGTAGGAGAGAAAAAAGGAGAGACACAAAATAAGAAATGAGTCTCTGAGGAGGTCACAGAATGCGTGAAAAAAAGAGCTTTGACAATATATAAACAACCATCCGGTGATTGAACCAACCAGCCGGAAAGTTATAATAAATTGAAATGAAAACCCAACAGGTGCGTGTGTTTTTTTTTGGCGTGTTGTCTTTTTCAGCTAAACACTTCATTTCATGTTGCTCCAGTATACTCAGCTGAAAACGAGTACCAGCAATAGCTAGGGGGTTTAACCCTGCGATGGACTGGCGTCCTGTCCAGGGGACGGTCTTGTATTCTCTGTCGCTTCACGCCATGAAACCGGGATAAGCACCGTCAAATGAGCCTTCTGGATTATGACAGACTTTATATATATATATATATATATATATATATATATATATATATATATATATATATATATATATATATGTGTGTGTGTGTGTGTGAAGAACTAGTCGTGTCAAAAATCTAAGTAATAAAACAAAAATATATATTTCCAATGCCAACTAAACCTAGCAGCTAAATAATAGTCATTACAAAAAGAACAGTGTATATATGATATTGTCAATAATATCCGCTAAAAATGATATGGCATCTTTGTCATGTTGGTCAATAAAATTACCATTTTGCAGTCTATTTACAGAAAGCTTATAATGTTCTACTTCGTGAGATACATTTTTAAACATATATATGAGAGATATATAAAAAAGAAGAACAATAAAAAAAAGATTTGAAAAAGAAAGAATCTAACTCTAAAAATAAGAAACTTTTAGCAGTCAGAATACTTGGATATAATGTGTAACTTTTTTGTCCGCATTACAATTTTACTGAGTGTACTATGGGAAGAAAGTAAAGGAAACCAAGACTTAGTGGTTGTTTCTCTCTCATATATATATATATATATATATATATATATATATATATATATATATATATTAAAATAACTTTAATCTGTTATTTTAATAAATATTTGCTCTACGGTTGTTATATATTTGATATATATTTATCCTTATCGAGCCCTCTTTGGATTTTAGTCTTCAAATTTATTATTATTACTATTATTCGCTGTGCCTCTAATTTGGATGTAATTCTTTCCATTGAAGAAGAAGAAGAAAGTGTTGTTTTCCAAATTACATCCAAATTAGAGGCACAGCGATGGGAACGAAGTTTGCTCCCATTTACGCGAACTCTGTAATGGGATACTTAGAACAACAACTCTACCAAGAAATAGAGGAAAAATATAGTACTGACTTTAGAAAGTACAGTGAAAAATCTTGGAAGAGATACCTTGACGACTGTTTCATCATCTGGACAGAATCTCTAGATACTCTGGATGAGTTCAATATCCTCCTGAATAACCTACACCCATCTCTCCAATTCACAAAAGAGATGAGTAGGACCAAATTACCATTCCTAGATATAATGATAATCAAAAACGACACCACCATTACCACGGATATATATTATAAACACACAGACACCCATCAATATCTGAATTTTAAGTCGTGCCATCCACCTCATACAAAACGCAACATCCCATACTGCCTAGCCAGAAGAATTTGTACCATTGTAGAAGATACGAATACCAGGTACAACGCCTAACAGAACTAAGAAAATTTTTGCTCAAACAAAAATACCCATCTCTACTTATAGAAAATGGCATACAGCGGGCTATAAAAATACCTATACAACAACTTAGAACAACCCAAGGAAGAAGAAACCAAGAACTGGTCATACCATTTATAACGACACACAACCCATGTCACCAGAATATCTTCAACACTGCCAAAGCAAACCTACCGATCATTGCTCAAAGTAATGAATTAAAAGGCTTAATCACAGATCGATCTTTGACTCTTAGTAAAAGACAGCCAAAAAATTTGAAGCAATTGCTAACAAAAGCAAAGTTTGACCTTAACAACAAAGACCAATCATTCACTGTATCTAAATGCAATGATAATCGATGCGGCACATGTCAATCCATACACGCCGGTCAATATATGAAAACAAAAACTGGAAAAATATTCCCAAATGCAAATATGAACTGCAAAAGCAGAAATCTAATTTACTGCATTAAATGCCCGAATTGTGAAGAACTAAATGTCGGTCAAACTGGAAATGCACTATCGGAACGTGCACGTACCCAAATGTCCGTCAGATACCCCTAAGCGGCCACCTGGCAACATGTGGTCAGGGAATATTTATAATATTCCCATTCTACAAATTACACAGCCCAAGTGAAATCAAGAGAAAAATCAAAGAAAAGAATTTTATTGATAAATTCAAACCCAAGCTAAATGAACAATAATAACGCCTAGGGGTATTACTTCTACTACCACTATGACCACTAC
The DNA here is from genome assembly GCA_964016885.1 of Eledone cirrhosa. NCBI lineage: Eukaryota > Metazoa > Mollusca > Cephalopoda > Octopoda > Eledonidae > Eledone > Eledone cirrhosa. Next base: position 379,312,429 of record OZ024740.1, on the reverse strand, counting down.
CACTAACAACAACAACAACAACAATAATAATAATAATAAAAGTGATGTTGATGGTGATGATTAATAGAAAATGCTATTTTCATCATTTCAAAAAAGCAAAACAATTGATACGTTGGACATGACTATTGGTCGTTAGCATGCTCAACCAGCCGTGACGCTTAAACCAATCAGCTGTAGTAATTCAGTGAAACTACACACTGATTGGTCGAAATACAGTTTACAGGGCTTTGCATTCTGGAGCCACTTTTCTCTGTATAAAATGTATAAAAGGTAGGAAATTTACCCATCTCATTACAGTTGAAAATTGCAAACTCGACTGTCACCACATATCATGAACCTGAAAATTGCGAAAGCATGAAAGTACTTGTTCAATTAACTCTTAGAATTTAATATTCTATCATACTATTTCATTATAATACCATTATATATATTTTAAAGGATTGTAAATAAAACGAGTAAATCAGACAAAGTTGGAATTCCTCTTATTAATATTAATATATATATATATATGAGAGGGAACAGATATATATATATATATATATATATATATATATATATATATATATATATATGTTCACAAACAGACCGTTTATATTAATTCTTTGTTTTTTTCAATAAACACATCTCATCATTTCTGAGGACGGCATGTATATGTGAAGGTATGTATATTTCCTCTGATAATTTGTAATATTTTTACATAGATCTATATGATATACATACCAACAAACATATACATCCCAGAAACGATCGTAAAATGATGAATTTTTTAATATAAGGAACCTGTTCTTTGTGTTTATTTCATTGTTTTTATTAATTTATCTTGACTCTGTTTTCCTATGATTTTTATCGTATATTTGTGAATGCATCTTCTCTTTTCATGATATCTCTATATTTGGATTACATTGAGTTCTTCATACGGATTGGACACTACCGTATATTTTGGTAGATTTATCTACATATATATTTATATATATATACACACACACTATATATATATATATATATATATATATATATACACTATATATATATATATAACTTTGATAACTTTGATAGGTTTCGGCCAGTATTGGCCCAGGCCATGTCTAACTTAATAGCATCACCTGGCGAAGTCTTTCAAATCAAGATTTGAGCACCATGGCCCACTCAAGTAGAGAGTTATTGTTTATGGAGGCATATCCGGGTGTAGGAGGCTTATCCAGGATTTCTTAAAGGAATTTGTCCAAAGATTTCTTGGACTTGATGGGGTCTGTTTCTGTTTTAATGTGTTTTGGTGTAATGTTAAAGGGAGCATAGCCAATTGAGGTGAAATAATTGTGCCGTATTGTTGTTATGAGATGCGAGTGAGATTTCTGTCGTGGGCGGCTAGCACGGGGCCCAAGCCTTGGGTGTACATTAATGGTGATGCCAATATCATTTGGGCAAAGCTGATGGAATATTTTCCACATCATGCAGATAATATAGCGCTCACGGGGACGTTGGGGAGAATAAAGGTTGAGCTTTTCTAATCGACTCCAATAGTCAAGGCCTGTCATGCCATCTATCTTTTTTGTAATTGATCTTTGGGGTGCTTCAACTTTTATAATACTTTGTTTCGTGTGGGGAGACCACAGTGGACAACAGTTTTCAAGGTGGGGTCGGGCAAAAGTGGAGAAGAGTAGGATAACAGCGTGGATATCTCTCGACTGGAAGGTTCTGAGAATCCAGGAACACATTATGCGGGTCATGTCAACTTTGCTGTTCATATGAGTGGCCCAGCTTATGTTGTTGTACACAATTACTCCCAGATCTCTGATGTTGTTGGATGCCACGAGAGTTTCACCTGAAGAGACTGTGGTAGTTTCAGGGCATCCTTTTTTCCTAAGTGGATTAACTCAAACTTATCCTCATTCAACAGCATATTATTCTTTTCTGCCCATTGGATAACAGCCAGTAGGGCTCACTGATGGCAAGTCCGGTCACCCACCTCATTGATGACCCTTTAGAGCGTGGAATCATCTGCGAAGATTCTTATGTTGCTGTGCTTGATGATGTCAGTAATTTCAATAATATAGATGATGAAAAGAAGTGGGACCAACACAGTGCCTTGTGGGACGCCACTGCTGACTTTGGCTGGGCTCGATTTTACTCCTTCGACTACAACACGTTGGGTTCTGTCTTTCAGGAAACATTTGATCCACCGTAGTAGCCTTCCAGAGACACCAATATTGGTTATGTTTTTTCAGTAGAATCTTATGATCAACCCTGTCAAAGACCTTGCTGAAATCAAGGTAAATGGCATTAGTGTTGGAGCCCTCTCCCAAGGCTCTCAAAACATAGTCAAAGTGATGCAGGAGTTGCGTTAGGCAGTCCCTTCCATTACGGAACCCATGTTGGTTTGAGTTCAGCAGGCTTTTGCTTTCGAGAAAGTGGGTTATTCGTGATCACACCACCTTCTCAAATACCTTGATGATACGTATGAGAGCTAAGTGAAATCGGATGGGAGTTCACTGCAAGAGACTTATTTCCCTTTTTGAAGACTGGGACAACGCACTGGGACAGAAAGTTTTCAGGAATATAGCCAGTATCCAGTGAGTTCCTCCACAGATTAGCAAGAGATGTAAGTTGGTGTTGATATATCTTCAGGAGACGAGCAGGGAACCTGTCGGGGCCTACTGCTGAATTGTTTTTAATCTCGTTTATTGCATCAGGGGCACCAAAATATAGTGTGTTGGGGATTAACATCACTGATACAGCCCAGATCGGCCATATCAGGATTGCTGTAAACAGAGCCGTATTGTTTCTGCAGTATCTCACCCATGGTTTTGGCATTATCTTGGAGCGTGCCATTTTCATCAACAGTGGAGACAGTGACATTGTGCTTTTTCGCAAATGAGAAGAACACTTTGGGGTTGAGTTTGATTATCTCAATGGCTCACCTCTCTTCAACTGTTCTTTGGTTATTAATGATGGTCTTCATGCATTGTTGAAGATTATATGTATTTGATTCAAGCAGGGTGATAGCCATCGAATATGTGTGTTGCTGTTGGCAGTATTTTAGTGTGTTCATTTTTTTGTTTGTTCTTTTTATCTTTCTGATAATAGTTTTTTTCTGTTTTGGGGGATACGTCACTTAGTTTTGTTCACAGGTTTTGCTGGGGTGTGTTTTGCACATATATTTGTGACAGTGTCTACAAAGATCTGCCAAGATGTTTTGATGTTGGTGGAAATGAGTGCGTGTGTAAAAGGCCAGTCAACATGTGATAGTTCGTTCATAATTTCATCCCAGTTGGCATTATAGAGATCCATGTTATCAAATATATATATATATATATATATATAAAAGAAAATTTCGCTCTAAATGGCTGAATACAATAAATGTAATCTGAGTTTTTTTAATATTAATAATAACATTCGATTCGTTTACAATTATGCAAACAAGCCTCAATTTTATAGCCATGTCAGTAGAATGAACCCTTCATTCTTGCTCTTGTGTTGGCATGTGAACAGAACTGCAGAACAAGAGCAAGAATGAAGGGTTTATTCTACTGACATGGCTATAAAATTGAGGCTTGTTTGCATAATTGCAAACGAATCGAATATTATTAATATTCGAAAAACTCAGATTACATTTATATATATACATATGTATAAGACCGTTATTGTTCCAATCAGTCTACTCGCTATCAATAACTACCCTAAATATACATACACATACATTACACACACATACACACACACACACACACACACACACACACATATATATATATATATATATATATATATATATATATATATATATATATATATATATATATATATATTATAGTTAAAACAGAAAAAAAAAAGAACAAAGCGAAGAGGCAGTACAAAGTGCTACAGTAGGACCGTCAAACACAAAGCAATCATGGAATGTCCTATACATAAACAATACATAAGAAACTTTTTGATAGAAAGATGGTGATTAAAAACACTGCTCTACTACATCTGATATTTTCTTTCGTAATTTGTATTTCACTCTAATATCCAACAAACAATGCACCCTTAAAATTAGATTCCTTACTTATTCAAAATAGGGATAACAATTTGTTGTTGTTGTTTATATATACAGCAGTCTTAATTAAAAGGTATTGCAATTAGGACCATACCCGGCATATTTTTCTTGAAACATAATATATTCAGGAGTACATCATCCATGTTTTTTTTCTCATAGGTGTGATTTGAGCGAGATTTAGCTGCCATTTTTACTTTGATGAGTGACAGCGTAAAGGTTCCCACTTTCATTTAATAACAATCTATTTGATCTGTTAGTGACATAGTCAATAATTAGCACACTGCTACAATATGCTCTTTGATTTCTAACATTTAAATTAAGTTTACAGAAAAGCTACTGGATACAAACATTAATAGAAGGAATGATTAATTAATGAAACCAATACGTAATTGGAATGAACAGAATCGTATCCAGAACATTCATATATATATATATACATGGATAATACATACATACATATTATATACATATACATATATATTATACATACATACAAACATACATTTTATACATACATACATACACACATACACACACATACATACATACTCCCATACACATATACGCACATACATAGGTGTACACATTTCGCTAGCTATAAGACATTAGCAACATTGGTAGGAAAGGTAATTACCCCTGGAGCAGTTTTAGATGCATCACGTCCCACCTAGACAGATACAACGAGATAGAGACGACAGTTGAGCACTTAGAGCGACACCTTGCTGAAAGAGAACACCTTGCCGAGAATGCTTCAGGTTGTACTGGATGGGACAATTCATCCTCCATACTAAGATTCTCGCATATTACACAGTTCTCTCCAGTTCGTTAGTTCTTGTCCTGTCAACGTACATTGACAGAATAATATACAGAGTGGTGCAAAAGCAACGCACCACTCTCTACAAGAAAATAAAAACCGTTTATATGAGAGACGATAATAGAAAGATATTATGGTAAAGTGTGTAATGCTTTGTCACCCTGAATATTCCATATTTTCTAATACGGAAAACTAAAATACCTTGTATTATTTAAACATTGAAATTGACACATTCATCCCCTGTTACAGATTCGTGTCTCAAACAAAAACATTATCGTCACGTAGGCAAATATTGGTAACATTATTTGGAAATAAGATGAAACATTATAAATTAAATTAATGTTTTTCAGTGAAAAGTGTTTATCACAATCACGGTAGGCGTATCTATTATTGAAGCAAAAGAAATAGTAATGCACATAGTCTTTGCACATTCCCTCACATTGGTGAGATCAACGCAATTAATACCCATGTTTAACGTTTGCAGAAGGGACTGGGAAAGAAGTTCATGTATTTTTACTTTAGAGGAGAAAATAGATGAGTCTGTTTCGAATAGCAAGAACCGCTGTAATGGTAGTAGAAGCAACGGAGGTAAAATACAGTATGTTAGTTGACTGGTAATTGTAACTTGTAGATGGTTACAAAATATAACAATCTGACTGTAAACTATTTTATGGTGTTGTCTGGATTGCAGTCGTGCCGTCTTAGATATGTGGTCATAGACCTGTCAATTCTCTCAGTCCGATGGGGAGATCTCCCACCCACTTTGGGCTGGGTGAGAGATGTTTTCTTTTGTGAAAATTGGTATAGCTCCATTATGTAAAATTTTCACATTTTGCCTCATTTCTCCCTGTTTTGAGACACTTTTTTCATGGTACTCCCTGTTTGGATTTTTAGAGGTTGGCACGTCTGGGACAGTACTCTAATTGATGGAAGCATCCATTTGTGACTTGTAGAGGATTATATTATGGAGTGTATAACATTCTGAGCTGAAGACATATCTAACCATGAAGAGGAACACTAGCATTTAGGATTTAGTTTTTGCTAAGTTATAGATATGCTGTGATCTAAAATATAATCAGAAATTTTGTGGCAGAACATTTGTAAAGCTTTCAGTGGTGTGGTATATAATTAAAGAAGATGTAGTGTTGCAAATATTTTTCTACATATGTGTATATATTCCTACTTGGCGCTGTTGAAGGCGTCTAGGCTGCATTATTCCTACTGGTGAACGCTTTCAAGCCTTTTTTTTTTGTTCACTGAAACATTACATATCTACCATGAATTTCCCGATAGAATGGAGATGATGTCTGCATGTGAAAGGTTACAGACTTCTGAAAGGACGTATCATCTTCACAGCAGTGTATGTGTGTTTTTTCTTTCTTATTTTGAAGTAACAGCGAGTAGGTTGTTGATATTTAAAAGGAAGAGAATGGAGGAATAGAAAAGACATAACAGAGTATATAGCATCTGAATCTAAAATGCCCTGACAATATATGTTACGGTAGGGAAGTCTAACAAGAAAACTCCAAGATGAGATAGATTCTTTATGTGTATAACTATGCTTCAGAGTTCTCAGGAAAAAAACCTTAAAGTGATTTGTAACTCCAGTGTGTTTGCAACAGATTTTCGATAACTATGAAGCTACAATAACTGTAGTAATGGTCACCGAATTAAGACAAACATTCAATGTAATAACGGAAGTAGTTTTTCATGACAATCACTATCACGTTTAAAACGTTACCACAATGATCTACAAATTCTAGCAATTATTAAAACATGATTGGCAGTATCGATAGAGCGTCAGACACTATACTTTGCTGCATAGAGTTATGGCCATTTGCGTTCTGAGTTCAACTTCTGCCGAGGTTACCCTTGCCTTTCATCCTTACGGGGTCGATAAAATAAAGCACCAGTAATGCACTAGGGTAATTGCTTGCCTTGTGCCAAAAGTAGAAACAATAATTACTCATACGTGTGCGGCCACACAAACACGCGCACGCACACACACACACACACACACACACACACACACACACACACACACACACACATATATATATTATTAGGTATGAATTGAAGTTGTAGCTGCCATATAGCAAGTACTAATCGAGTTGCTTGAGGCAATCACAAAGCACTCAATAGAGCGATATGTTAATACATTACCGTCCAGAGTAAACACAACAGTTAAAAAGGGTGACAAGAAAAACGACCGAAGTCAGTGAGCATACATATAATAACAACAATGATAAATACATACAAACATATATATATATATATATATATACGAAATTATAAAAATTATTTTTTTTTAATGATTTTACAATTTTATAATTAAAAAATAACAAATAATTCTTATCATTTTTCAGATATATTTCATTGTACCGTTGGTTATTTTCATTTCTAAAATTTCTCTCCCTCCCCCTCTCTCTGTATATATATATATATATATGTGTGTGTGTGTGTGTGTGTGTGTGTGTGTGTGTGTGTGTGTGTGTGGTGTGTGTGTGTGTGTGTGTGTGTGTGTGTGTGTGTGTGTGTGTGTGTGTGTGTGTGTGTGTGTGTGTGTGTGTGTGTGTGTGTGTGTGTGTGTACATATAGATATATAGATATGAATATATATAGGAAGCAGGAAGCACTGATGATTTCTCCCGAATGAAACAGTTCTAGTCCTCTTGAAGCCATTTCTATAATAAATATTTATATTCTGCTATGTATTGAGTACATTACTTACTCGGTTACCCCCGATTGAACCCGGGATAAACTTATATATAATATATATATATATATATATATATATATACCCTTTATATATATATATATATATATATATATATATATATATACCCTTTATATATATATATATATATATATATATATATATATATATATATATATATATATATATATATATATATATATATATATATATATATATATATATATATAATATATACCCTTCCATAAACCTAACGAAAAACTAATTTATGTGGATACCAAGTCTAACCACCCTAAATCCATATTAAACTCAATCACTAAAGGAATATCTAATAGAATCTCTCACATAACGAAACCATATTTAACAATAATTCCCAATACTATAATCAGGCATTAGCTAAATCAGGCCATAAAAATGGGATTGAATTTCTACCTATAAAATCACATAGTTACAGCATTATTTCTCACAATATGGCCATGAGGAAAAATAATAAGAGTACTAGCCGCTCTTACTCTAATACGAAGGGTAATATCAAAGTTAACTCGCACCAAAGTAAACACCACAATAATATTATAAACAGAAATACATCAATAGATATTATAAAAAAACAAAAATTGAAGAACTAATACATTCTTCAATCCCCCTTTCAATTTAAACGTCTCTACCAATTTACCTAAGGCTTTCTTCTCAATCCTAGAAAAACAACTTCCCATCTGGCCACAAATACCATAATCTTATAAATAAAAACACCATTAAAATATCTTACTCTATCACACCTAACATAGCAAACCATATAGCTAGAAGTAATAAAAGGAAGATTAATAATTATTTCCAACTAATTAAAACACAGCAGGAGGTAAAGTTACAGAACAACATAATAACTACAAACCCTAGTAGCAATAGTAATAATAGTAATAACACTAATGAAATCGATAACAATAGGAACGACATTACCCTAATGCTCTCCATAGCAACCAGACTTCTACACAACATAATAACCGGCAAGATAACATCCAGAATAAATGTAACTGTAGATCAAATAGAACTTGCCCATTAGGTAATAATTGCTTAAACAAAGACATCATTTACTCCTGCAGGGTCAACACAAACAACTCTTCTAAAACATATATTGGCTCTACTTCGAACTGCTTCAAGACGAGATACAACTCGCACCTCCACTCTTTCAAAAAACACAATCTAGCCAACTCCACTTCACTATCTAGCTACATACACTCTCTGAAAACTAGGAATAGAACATATACACTTCAATGGGAAGTAGTTGGTAGGGCTACATCGTATAAACCACCGAATAAATTTTGTAACCTCTGTCTTCTAGAGACCCATACTATAATCTTTTCGAAACTAAACCTCCTAAATAAAAAGAAAATAAAAAGATATTTTCCTCGTGCCACCACCACTACCGACACTCATTCCATAGCTTTAAACCTAGCCGCTAGTATATAACAATGTCAGATTTGAATTCATCACCATTTGAATTCATTTACCTCTAAGACTTTTCTTCCCCACAGCATCACACTCTTTGATCTGCTCTTTCCTTTACACAAATCCTATTTATCTCTAACATTATACTCTAGAAATAAACATCTAGTCACCACCTTATAATATAAATACTTTAGAGTACTTATAATATATACAGTAATTGAAATATAATATAATATGTATAGTCATTAAATGTAATATGTGACAATGAATTATATATACATTTATAATTAAATGTATAAATTAATAACATTGTATATAAAGGATTAATTTATTAACATAAGGGATTTATCTAATTTAACATGTAAACAGCTATACATTATTCCATATCTTGCCTAATATTGAGTAGATAACAATCTAATGAAACCTTTAATATATTATGAGAGAGTAGACTGTATTTATAATTAAATATAAATATATAACATTTTGTATAAGGGATTCAATTGTGACACTATATAATGTATATCAGAGCAAAGAATTTAAATATTATATTGAGCTAGTTACCTCCCCTTACGCATTAGCTCCCCTTAATTCCATATCCACTTCCGGATATTAAACCGTTAAAAAATCTCGCTGTAGAACAACTCTAATCCATGAATATGAATACAATAGGACCAAGTTACAATCCATTACTATAACTAACTAAAAACATTCAATACAAACATTAACTAAAATATAACTTAACATATGTAATGGATGGGAAATCAGTAACTTTCATATTCTACACACATAAAAATTTGAACTATACAGAAAATATCATCGCTTTACATCCTCCATAATACACTAACATATTCGCTTAAAGTGCTTGTATTTTATGTAATACCTTGCCATACAGTACTCATATATGCCTAATACATTTGCTTGTTTCCTTCCCATGTATATGACTAACGCATGTACAATCTCTACACTCTTGAATATGTACTTCTTTCTCAACGCCTCTTTAATTATTAAAATATTCTATTGTATTATCTGTGGCATGTATTCCACTCTGTGCTTTTAATTTTAATTTTAATTTTAATCTTAATTTGAATTATTGTACAATTCTCGTATAATATATGTCGCATCCATTACACCCTATATATACTAAACTGTTGTTCACAACATCAATATATATGTATCTGTATTATTCTTCAGTTGAATAGGAGGTTAATTATATGTACAAACATTGATAATGCTCCGATGACCCCAAACTAAAGTTTGGAAGAAACAAATGTCACCGATTACATGATTTGAACATAACTTTGATACTTGTGTAATTTATATATATATATATATATATATATATATATATATATATAATATATAATATATGTATATATATAATATATATATATATATAGTGAGAAGTGCGTTAGCAGCGGAAGTGTATGATAAAATTATATCTCTATAAATCCAAAGTGTGTAACCGAGACTGCACCAACGTGTATAAATAC
>OZ024740.1:379284430-379296930 GCA_964016885.1 Eledone cirrhosa | reverse complement strand
GTAGTCATTCAGTTCATTTTGACCGTTTTATGATCGTCTGTGTGCACACACACATAGATATAGATATATATGTACATATACACACACACATACATATATATGTACATACATTCACACACATATATATGCATATATATATATATATATATATATATATATATATATATATATATATATATATATATATATATATATATATATATATATAAATGAACGATTCCAGTTCCTCAGAGGATTAACAACACACCCAGGAACTGGACATATTGATGTATTGACGGAGTAAAACACACTTCAACAACATGTGTACCTGTCTTTTCCACACAAATTCGGACTTCCTGAAGACGTCACAGCCAATGATGGCTGTCACCGAAATATATATAGCAGTAAATTTATAATTTATAATAAACGAAGCCAAATTTTGCATATTTGACTTAATTATTTTACATTACTCCGGAGTAAACAAACTAACCTGCCTACTTCGTTGAGGGCTCCAACCTGCATAGTGAGGTGTCGGTAAACAACCAAAATATACTAAAGATTTATGTATGTATATATATATATATATATATATATATATATATATATATATATATATATATATATATATAGTAATAATAATAATAATAATAATAATAATAATAATAATAATAATAATAATAAAAATAATAATGGGAAGAAGACACACATGGTGGATAGAAGGTCGAGAAATCGCTCCCGTAAGTTTTGATTTTTTAACATATTTAAATCAATTGTGAAATAACAATTCTTAGTACAAATGTTGCATAAAACATCCAGCTTGAGTCCCAAAAATTTCGGATCCACAATATATTGTTATATCGCTCAAATATTCAATTTTGTATTATACATTTTATATTCAAAAAGAAAATGGTTATAAATGGAAGAAAGCCCCTCTGTCTACACTACATAGAACAGCCAAATAACAGCAATTTCACCAACATCACAAACTAGATATACCACCTACCCCATCACCCCTCTGTGTACACTAAGCACAACAGCCCGATAACGGCAATTTCACCACCACCACCACCAATCTCAGCATAATAATAATAATTACTATTACTATTGCCTCAAGTTTTAGTTTTAACAAAATGTTTAATTCCAATATTATGGGTAAATGTCAACACATATACGCGACTAACGATAATTTCACTAAAGATAATTTCACCACCAATACCACCACCACTACAACGATGAAAACTCTGGTCAAGTCGACTCAAATTTCTACTCCAACTTCACCACCATCACTACAGTAATACGACCACATCACCACCACCGCTGCCTCACTATCGCTAACGCCGCTATTCTCTCCCACTACCTCCTGCTAGTTGCTGCTAGCACAGCACCGCCACCACCACCGCCGCCGCTGCCTCAACATCACTACCGCCGCTATTCTCTCCCGCTATCCCCTGCTACATTGTAGAATTCCCACTAAAAGAGAAAAACATCAAAATATATAAATAAACTGAATTGATGACCCGGTCAAAATAAAAAAAATAAAAAAATAAAAATCAAAGCAGCACAGCAACAACGAAAAACGTAAAGGAAATAAAAATGAAGAGAAAAACAAACGGACGGACAGAGAAGGGAAGGGAAAAACTAAGTCAGACATTCAAACACTACATTACAATGAAACTTATGCTTATTCATTTTTGGGGGTTTTTCTGCCTGTTTGTTTGTTTGGTTGGGTTCGTCTACAGCGTGATAATGCCACACAAAAGTCACGTGGAGTGACGAAACCACCGGAGACAAGTAATTCACCGGTGGTTATGTAACCATACATTCGCCAATCCTCGATAAGAATGTTTAAATGTCGAACCTAAACAGTTCGAATAACAGTGAAATGGAGACTAGAATGTCATGTGACAGACTCTCACCCAACAGGTGCTCCCTGGCTCAGCAGCAGGGACCTGGCTGTCAACCAAATACTGCTGGTGTCGGAGGAAGAAGAAGATGGAAAGGGACCAGAACCAACTGGACGAAAGAATTGAATAGAACTGTTATGCAATGTTACCTGAAGAGTAACCCCAAGGAGAAAGGCTATAGGAAAAGGATGCATAACATCTGGAACGAGATTGGTCCATTTAAATTAGATGAACAAAAACTGGCCGGGCAGGCTCGGGTAATAAGAACTAATGGGTGGATAAGCGAGCTGGAACTGGAGGAACTGGGCAGAGAGATTAGCTTGGAGATGGGGGGTGGAGTATGCCAGGCAAACGAGCCAGTGGGAAATGAAGGTGAAGAGGTCGAGAGAACGGAGGAACCACCCGAAACAGACAATGATCTGAATGCTGAGATAAATAATACCTGGAACAGAGATACGGCCACTGAGGAGATGAATGCTGACGGGCTGGGACAAGATTTGGTAGATATCCTAAACTTAGTGGTAGATGAATTGAACAATGATAGTGGGAGAACCTAAGATTTGTAGACAGGAAAAAGTTAAAAGAAACAACAGCTAAGGTAAACAAAGTCATCCCATACCTTGAGGCGAGGAGCCTTCACCAGTGCAACTATATCCTCAAAGCAACAGCAAATACGGCGAGGAAACTACTTGGTATAAAAGCGAGAGGAAACAACAGACAAGAAAGAGCAGAGCCTTGGTGGAAGAAACGACTGAGTGGTCAAATCAGGGAAATGAGAAATGACATTGGAAAGCTTGAGTCCCTACTGAATGGGACACTAAAAAACATAGACACTAAACATAGACTGGAAATAAAGTACAAAACTAGGAGGAAAAAGCTAAATATTATCATAGAGGAACTGAAGCAACGCATTGTAGCAAAGAGTGCAAAAATCAGGCGATACGAGAACAGAGTCAGCCAGTATAGACAGAACCGCATGTTCGACAACAACCAGAAGATGCTGTTTGGACAGCTTGAAGGGAAAGAAAGAGGCAACGACTTGATCCCTGAGGCGGAACAAACTAAAACATTCTGGAGAGGAATATGGGAGCAGGATGTTAAACATAATGACCAGGCAGTGTGGATTGAGACAGTACAGAAGGAGATCAGTGAACAGGCACGCCAACAAACTGATTTGAGTATCACAGTTGAAACTCTTAAGGGGCAGGCCAAAAAAACTAACCAACTGGAAATCACCTGGCCCAGATGGTGTGCAGGGATATTGGATTAAAAACATAACACCCCTCCACCCGAAACTGACAACCATGTTCAATGACTGCTTGATGTCAGGTGAGGTACCAGAGTGGTTGACAAAAGGTACCACAGTTCTGATAATGAAAGACCGAATCAAGGGTAATGATGTTACCAACTATAGACCTATCACATGTCTGTCCGTAATGTGGAAAATGTTGACAAGCATTATGTCTGAGGAAATCTACCATCACCTCCACACAAACAACTTGTTACCGGACGAACAGAAAGGATGCCGAAAGAAGTCACGTGGTACAAAGGACCAGTTACTTATTGATAAGATGGTAATGAGGAATTGCAAGAGGAGACACACTGGTCTTGCCATGGGATGGATAGACTACAAAAAGGTATTTGGCATGGTGCCTCATTCTTGGATCACCAAAAGCCTGGAGATCTTCAAGGTGGCAGATAACATCAGGCAGTTGTTGGGAAAAAGTATGAACTCCTGGGAAACAGAGTTAACATCAACTGGAGAATCCTTGGGAAGCGTGAAGATCAAGAGAGGTATCTTCCAGGGAGATAGTATGTCCCCTCTGTTGTTTGTCCTTGCCCTGATGCCCCTGACCAGTGTACTGCGAAAAGTGAGAGCAGGATACAGGTTGGGAAAGGGAGGGCTTACCATCAATCACCTCCTCTTCATGGACGATCTTAAGCTCTTCGGGAAGGGTGAGAAGGAGTTGGATGTGCTTGTTGACACTGTCCGTATTTTCACCAATGATATATGTATGCAATTTGGTATTAGTAAGTGTGGAGTCATTGTGATGAGGAGGGGTAAGTGAGCAGAAGTAACGGATTCCAGATACCAACAGGTGAAATGATAAAAGAAATTGACTCTGAGGAAGGATACAAGTATTTGGGCGTTCTGGAGGCTGATGACATCAAGAACAAAAAAAATGAAGGAATTGATAAGAACTGAATACCTTCGGAGAGTAAGGAGCGTATTAAAGTCACATCTGAACAGTAGGAATGCCATAAGTGCAGTCAATTCCCGAGCTGTGTCTATTATTAGGTACAGTGCGGGAATTCTGAGATGGAATGTTGCTGAACAAAAAGAAATGGATAAGAAGACTAGGAAGCTATTGACTATCTACAACATGTTCCACAAGAGGAGTGATGTCGATGGACTCTACTTAAGGAGATCTGAGGGTGGAAGAGGTCTTATCAGCATAGAGGACTGTGTTCAGATGGAGAAAAACAACCTACACAAATACGTGACCTATAGTAAGGAGCCAATGCTCAGAACTGTACTGAAGGAGGGGACAATAGGCCAGGGGATGTCCAAGGAGGAAATAACATCAAGGAGAAAGAGCAACCTTCAGGAAAAATCCCTTCATAGTACCTTCTTTGAGAAAACTGAATTTAGAGATCCACAGACATGGAACTGGTTGAAAAGAGGAGACCTTAAAAAGGCTACAGAAGGAGTGTCAATGGCTGCGCAGGAGCAGGCCCTCAAAACGAAGTGGTTGAAACACCACATTTACAAGGAGGAGGCTAGCCCACTGTGCAGGATCTGTGGAGAGAGAGAGGAGACTGTGGCTCACATTGTATCCGAGTGTAAACACCTAGCCAAGACTCACTATAAGGGCTGGAGACATGATGTGATGGGCAGGGTGATCCACTGGCACCTATGCAAAGTAAGCAATTTACCACATTCTGAGAAGTGGTATGAGCATAAGCCAGAGGCGGTGATGGAAAACGATCAGGTGAAGGTGCTGTGGGATTTTAGGATACAGACGGACAGGAAACTGGAACACAATAGACCTGACCTGGTGGTTTTGGACAAAGAAAAAAGATCGCGCCTGATTGTGGATGTGGCCTGCCCATTCGACACGAGAGTGCAAGAGAAGGAGAAGGAGAAAAATTAACCGATACCAGGACTTAAAGTGGGCGGTAAAAAGGATTTGGAACTGCCATGAAGTCAAAGTGATCCCGATTGTCATAGGCGCACTAGGGACTATCTTAAAAAGTTTCCAGGGATGGTTAAAGAAAATTGGCCCTTTCACACTTTTTGGA
Source organism: Eledone cirrhosa (assembly GCA_964016885.1). Classification (NCBI taxonomy): domain Eukaryota; kingdom Metazoa; phylum Mollusca; class Cephalopoda; order Octopoda; family Eledonidae; genus Eledone; species Eledone cirrhosa. The sequence continues at coordinate 379,291,744 of OZ024740.1, read as the reverse complement.
ACGCTTCAAAAGGCATGCTTGCTGGGAACAGCAAGAACCCTCCGATACGTCCTGAATATCTGAGGCTGCAGGTAGTGGCTTGATATTCATTTCAACAAACTTTCCAGTTAACTAACATCAATGACTGAGACTCAAAGAGTAATAACAATAATAATAATAATAATAATAATAATAATAATAATAATAATAATAATAATAATAATAATAATAATAATAATAATAATCAAGGGTAATGATGTTACCAACTATAGACCTATCACATGTCTGTCCGTAATGTGGAAACTGTTGACGAGCATTGTGTCTGAGGAAATCTACCATCACCTCCACACAAACAACTTGTTACCGGACGAACAGAAAGGATGCCGAAAGAAGTCACGTGGTACAAAGGACCAGTTACTTATTGATAAGATGGTAATGGGGAATTGCAGGAGGAGACACACTGATCTTGCCATGGGATGGATAGACTACAGAAAGGCATTTGACATGGTGCCTCATTCTTGGATCACCAAAAGCCTGGAGATCTTCAGGGTGGCAGATAACATCAGAGAGTTGCTGGGCAGGAGTATGGGGTCCTGGGAGACAGAGTTGACATCAACTGGAGTATCCTTGGGAAGCGTGAGGATCAAGAGAGGTATATTCCAGGGAGATAGCCTGTCCCCTCTGTTGTTTGTCCTTGCCCTGATGCCCTTGACCATCATGCTGCGAAAAGTGAGAGCAGGATACAAGTTGGGAAAGGGAGAGCTTACCATCAATCACCTCCTCTTCATGGACGATCTTAAGCTCTTCGGGAAAAGTGAGAAGGAGTTGGATGTGCTTGTTGACACTGTCCGTATTTTCAGCAGTGATATATGTATGCAGTTTGGTATTGGTAAATGTGGAGTCATTGTGATGAGGAGGGGTAGGTTGAGCAGAAGTAACGGGATCCAGATACCAACAGGTGAGATGATAAAGGAAATTGACTCTGAGGAAGGATACAAGTATTTGGGCGTTCTGGAGGCTGATGGCATAAAGAACAAAAAAATGAAGGAATTGTTAAAAACTGAATACATTCGGAGAGTAAGGAGCGTATTGAAGTCACATCTGAACAGCAGAAATGCCATAAGCGCAGTAAATTCCCGAGCTGTGTCTATTATTAGGTACAGTGCGGGAATTCTGAGATGGAATGTTGCTGAACAAAAAGAAATGGATAGGAAGACTAGGAAGCTATTGACTATCTACAACATGTTCCACAAGAGGAGTGATGTCGATAGACTCTACCTAAGGAGATCTGAGGGTGGAAGAGGTCTTATCAGCATAGAGGACTGTGTTCAGATGGAGAAAAACAACCTATACAAATACGTGACCTATAGTAAGGAGCCAATGCTCAGAGCTGTACTGAAGGCGGGGACAGTAGGCCAGGGGATGTCCAAGGAGGAAATAACATCAAGGAGGAAGAGCAGCCTTAAGGGAAAATCCCTTCATAGTACCTTCTTTGAGAAAACTGAATTTAGAGATCCACAGACATGGAACTGGTTGAGAAGAGGAGACCTCAAAAAGGCTACAGAAGGAATGCTAATGGCTGCGAAGGAGCAGGCCCTCAAAACGAAGTGGTTGAAGCACCATATTTACAAGGAGGAGGCTAGCCCACTGTGCAGTATCTGTGGAGAGAGAGAGGAGACTGTGGCTCACATTGTGTCCGAGTGTAAACACCTAGCCCAGACCCACTATAAGGGCTGGAGACACGATGTGATGGGCAGGGTGATCCACTGGCACCTGTGCAAAGTAAACAATTTACCACATTCTGAGAAATGGTATGAGCATAGGCCAGAGGCGGTGATGGAGAACAATCAGGTGAAGGTGCTGTGGGATTTTAGGATACAGACGGACAAAAAACTGGAACACAATAGACCTGACCTGGTGGTTGTGGACAAAGAAAAAAGATCGTGTCTGATTGTGGATGTGGCCTGCCCGTTCGACACGAGAGTGCAAGAGAAGGAGAGGGAGAAAATTTACCGATACCAGGACCTAAAGTGGGAGGTGAAAAGGATTTGGAACTGCCATGAAGTCAAAGTGATCCCGATTGTCATAGGCGCACTGGGGACTATCTCCAAAAGTTTCCAGGGATGGTTAAAGAAAATCGGCCCCTTCACGCTTTTTGGAACGCTTCAAAAGGCATGCTTGCTTGGAACAGCAAGAACCCTCCGATACGTCCTGAATATCTGAGGCTGCAGGTAGTGGCTTGATATTCAATCCAACGGACTTTCCAGTTAACCAACATCAATGACTGAGATTCAAGGAATAACAACAATAATAATAATAATAAGTTTCAGAAGATCCCGTTAAGGGTAAAAGCAGCGATTCTCTACTTAAACTTTAATCTGTTATTTTAATATATATAGTGACGAAACATGAACTCATAATCCTTTACTTACTGCTATATATATTTCGATGATAGCCATTGAATGGCTATGATCTCATCAGGCAGTTAGTCAGTTCTTAGATATGCCAGCTCTGTGTTTATGGTATTGATGGTATCAGAGCCTTGGGACATATGAGCTCGTTAGGGATAATTTAATGTCAGCAGGAATAATCTTAATTCTCATTGGTCAGTTTGTAGATGCTAGTAGGGTTGGTATTTGACCTCAAAGAGGCAGGTGGCGTTGTAAAGTTCAAACCGTCATGCAAGATGACAATAGTTCCATATGACTGTTTTTCACAAAAAGCTTTCCTGGTCAGATATATGTTCAATTGAGGTTTATAGTATGAAATTCGAAACTACAGGTCATTCTTAAATTGAGGAATTTATGTGGGGTAGTACTACTGAAAATTATGGTTAGAGTAGAATACTAAAAAATTTACACATAAGAAGACTTATGTTGGTTGACTTGCACATACACTCACACCCACCCCCACAGACACACACATCCACCCACACAAATTGAGGAATTTATGTGGGGTTGTAATACTGCAACTTATGGTTAGAGTCAAATACTTAGAAAGTTTACAAATAAAAATACTTATGTTGGTTGACTTGTACATACACTCACACCTACCCCCACCGACGCACACACACACATCTACACACACAAATCCATACAGGTGTGTATATATATGTATGTACGCACAAGTGCATACATATATACAGCAGAGGCCCCCGAATCCAAGTATAAGGCAGACATAAAACGAGGTGGGTGTTATTTTTAAAGAAAAGTAAAGTGGGTGTTTGGAAAAGTTATTGTTTAGACTAGACAAAAGTAGAGTGTGATATATATCTTCACAGCAATAGCTTGGGGGCTTTGGAGCTTAGGCGAATCCCTTAGTACAGACATATATACTCACCCACACTTTTATACCTCTGGATGCGTGTGTATGTCTATATACACATGTGCACTCATACAAGAGAGCATATACAAATATACTCGTACATTTTTCAAATGCAACCTGGGGTATATTAGTATTTCGTTGCGATCACATGAGTGTGTACATTCACGGAATCCCAGTATACACACACAACACACGGTTGTGGGCGCTCATTCATGCGTATAGGGTTAGTACCTTAGGATAATGTTCTTCCTGTGTGGGCCACTCCCGGGGGGGGGGGGGAGGTCCTCAGGTTCAATAAACGTGGTTTTGCTGACTCCTAACCAGTAGAGGATCCGGTGGACAATCCACCGTAGGTACTACAAATTATGGGTGGGTGTTGTTGCCCATTGGTCATTAGTACGGGGTGTAGGGGACCTACGGGGGGTGAGGGGTTGTGGGAGGTCATAACCGGGGTTTATCCATATAGTTTGAGGAAAGTTCCCGTCCTTAGGTGTCTGCAGGCGCCGAATAAGTCGGCCCTTCTGTTTAATAGCTTGGTTCCTCCATGAAGTATCTCGAGTGTTACCATCACTCGAGGTTGGCTGGGTAGCCGCTGCAATCAGCACAGGGTCATTGGGTTCCGCTGTGCTAGTTGGGCCTGTCCGGGGTCTGGTGCGTCCCGCGTGCTGGTTCCGTTGGGTGTCGCCGGGGTTTACGGTGGTATTAGAGGCAGTGAGCCTATTCCTATTTATGCCGGCTATGTGCTGGGATACGGAACGTGTGGTTGAGTAGGAAATTTTCACCGTGTGCCTGTTGAATATTTTATGGTACTTGTGGGTCCTAGGGAGACATTTATCCAGTACTCTAAAGAATGTTCTAGCCAAGCATGTACGTAGACCCACCGAGTACGGGGGGTTATACCATGTGACCTTCCTGGTCCTATTCTTGCGGGGTTGTTGGGTGTCCGTCGTGGTCCATCGCGGGGTTGTGCACAGCTCAGGTCGAGCTCGGTTGGTGTCACTCAGGTGTGTGGAGCGGTCACTATCATGAGGGTTAGGTGGGCCCACTCTGGGGCTATAAACCTGCGCGGTGCGGCCTCCCTGCTCAATGGGGGTTCGGCGAGTGGTGGGGCCGGTGCAGGGGTGCCTATTCTCCGCACCGCAGTGGTCTTCAGCGTTGTAGGTATTAGACCGGTGGGGTATGCGAGACCTTCTACCGGGGATGATGACGGATAGGGGTCTGGGAGTGTTACTACTGGTCACCGAGGTATTAGATGGACGACTCATGCCCCTGAGGGTATTGGCCCGGGGTACCCTTGGGTCATCTCGATCATGTCCCTTATGGTTATAGCTGATCATATGGCTGTGGGACGCCTTAGCTAACGCCGAGTTATAGTAATCAGCATTACTATTGAAGATCTCTTTATTGGCAGACAAGTTAGAGATCCTGTCAGAGACACTCTTAACTACGGCCTTAACTATAGATCTAGGGTGATTGTACCCAGCGTCGATATACACCAGCTTCTCATTGGGTTTATGATATGGGTGATTTAGCTTCGTGTTGAGGTTGAGGGTGGTGTCCAGAAAATTCACTACTTTTCTATTGGGTTCCATCTCTACCTTGCTAAAGAAGTGTCTAATTCTCCTCTTCATATTTTCGACCATTGTGGTGCTGTGGTCCACGACGGTGAAGAGTGCATCGTCTCGGTACAGTCCGCCACCCAGTTTGGGTAATTCGCTCCTGATCTCGTAGAGTATGTATATCCCAACCAGGTTCGTTAGCTGTGCGGAGTCACTGAAGCCCATTGTAATGTCAAAATGATTTGGCCAGTCACTCCGGGTTCATATGTCCCCACCGAATCGGATCCGGGTCTTTCTGGCGGCGTATATGATTCGGACCTCATCGCGCGTTAGGTCTGTCCTATTCATCGCGAATATGAGTGCCTTGTTCAGGACTATGGGCGAGACAGAGGAGTAGTAATTGTTGATGTCTTGTTGTATGAAGCTAGTCCTATGTTTGTCAGGTAAAAATGTAAACCAGTCCAGCACCTGGCTGGTGCAAAACCAGAGTAACCTTATTTTACTCTTAAGTGTGGGCAGGATCCTATCTAAAATGCTTTTGCTAATAACCCGCATGTCTGACTGTGAGGGGGCTATCAGTCTGACCGGCAGGTTAGACTCAAAGTTTGGTTTGTGGTATATATATATATGTATGTATATATATATATATATATATATATATATATATATATATATATATATATATATATATATATATATATATATATATATATATATATATAGAGAGAGAGAGAGAGAGAGAGAGAGAGAGATTTTACTATAGATGAGATTCTACAGGAATAGAACTGTTTCATTCTTTACAAATCATCAGGGAACAAGTTGCCAATGCTCGAACTCGGTGGAGAGAAGCTATATATAAAGGGAAAGTACACTTTGAACTGTTCCGAAGAAATTATGAAATGTTAAAAAGGGATGAGAGAAAGTGTTTGAAAGTGGAATTGCCAGGAAGCGTGGAGGACCAAGGAGAGCTGACATGCAATGAGTGTGGGAGAGCATGCCCTAGCAAAGATGGTTTAAAGAGTCACAAAATGAACTAAGCAAAAAGAGCTGGTGCAGATCAGTAGAAGGCCTGAGGTTGCACATGAAAGTACATCACAACCAGCCATCGATTCTTGATCTGTAACATCTGTATCATGCGAGAGAATGTAGGACAGTTGTTGGCCTAAAAGGTCATAAGTGTGCCTCACACATACAGAAGCGTGTTTGAAAATTTCAAGGGATGGCTATACTTGAGCCTGAGTTAGGTGTCGCCATGTATGTATGTATGTATGTATGTATGTATGTATGTATGTATGTATGTATGTATGTATGTATGTATGTATGTATGTGATGTCAGGTCACCAGTTGGTGCTACTGGTAACATGTATCCCAGTACAACCTGTCTCATGGTCGGGTCGTTGGCGACCCTTAGCCTTTGTCAAGGCAGAATTCTAGGAGAAGGAAAACTCTGATATAACACCTGCAACCCTGATGGTATCGAATGATGTTGACTTGTTCTTCTTTTTGGTAAATATCATCTTAGTTAAGAGAGTAGGACTGGCTTTGTGCAGTGCCTTTGCTCACTATAAAAGGTTCACGGCGCAGGCATTGCTTTATATCTGGAGATCTCTTTGCACGTGTCGTCACATGGTACCATGGGCCCAGCACTATGTGTCAATAATTGTCACAGGTGTAGTGTTTGTACCAGAGTTTTCAAGTCGCTGGCTGGACTAAAAAGTCACACTCGTTCAGCGCATCGGTAGGGGTTCTCCTACATGGATATAAAGTAGTGGCCGTACTCGAAAACGAGTTGGCAGCCACCATGTATGTATGTATGTATGTATGTATGTATGTAAATATATATAGTGTTTGTATGTATGTATGTATGTATGTATGTATGTATGTATGTATGTATGTATGTAGGAAGTGAAGGACCCCTAGCCTTTCAGGGCATTCTTCTAGAAGGTAACTCAGGAAATGGAATAACTCCGACATAAAACCTGTAGCTCAATAGTTACCGATGATGTTGATCTTTTCTTCTTTTCGGGTTATAGCTACTGTTGCTCAGAGAGTGGGATTGGCTCAGTGAACAGTCTTTCCTCACTTTGCACGGTAGCATTAATTAATAATTATTAATAATGTTATATCGTACAATGGCCCTACTCTATAACGATGGGGCAGCCATCATGTATGTATGTATGTATGTACTAGCAGGATATTTGCCGTTGCTCAGGATTAAAAATAGATCACTGTTGTTATAAATAAATGTATATTTTATTTACTGTTATTCTTATGACACCTGCGTGCGACATTGTCCAAAGTACAAGCTTGCAGTTTTGCTGTAGCAACTTCCCTTCGATCACGCGTGTTTTTGGAAGTAAAAGAGATTGTAAATTATGGACATGTTTACTATTGAAAATGCCATTAATAAAACATAAATTTGTTACAGAAAAGGTTGCTTTAAATCAAAATT
>OZ024740.1:379244430-379279430 GCA_964016885.1 Eledone cirrhosa | reverse complement strand
AGTTACCTTCCTTCTCCTTCTTGAAAGCTGTTAGCTGAGCTTCGTCTGAGAATAAATTCTCATTGCAGGCTGAACGACGTCCAATCAAGTTACTTCCCAGCAGAAGTCCACGTATATTGCCATAGTACGAGGCGAACTTCTCCGTGAAAGACGTCCTAAAATAAGAAAGAAAGTAAACATTGTTTTAATAGAGGAACAACGAATCAACTATAACTCAAAATAAAATAAAAAGTGGTGTTGGAGTGCCGTACAGTAAGAACATACTTCTAGAAAGACGACACCGTTTCAATTGTCACTTTCTTCATTTACAGTTGGGTAAGACATAGTCAACCTGATATTCTATTCACTTTTTCCATAATTATATAAGGCGTTTGTGTCTATTAAATGAGAAACTCGATTTACATCAAACATTGTAAGTGTAGTGGTATAAAAGCAACCTCCCTACATGTCTGTTATAATGTTGTTCCTTAGTCCAATATAAACAAGCGGATATGTAATTAAAGGTGTTCCAAACGTAACCATGACGTAATTTTGTATATCAGGAACTACATTGTCCAATGTAATCTTCTTTATTCAAGTATAGTCTTAAACACGTTTCCATGCTATTTCTAGCCTGTCTAAAGACTCTCTCGGTAGTCAATTTTAATTAAATTTACACCATGTCCTTTATTTAGATTTTGAACTCAGTGAAATGGAAACTATTAAAATTTCACTGTTTTCTAAAATTAAAGAATACATTCCTGACAAAACAAAACCAGTATTACATCAAACGAACTTCGAATAGTCAAAATTCCAACGAAATGAGACGACGTCGCAGTTCGATTCTTAATGAAGCGCTTTAATGTTTTCAAAAAGAGCATGGACCTACATTGTGTATGCATATAAAGGAGTATTTTTATTCCTATGCGTTTAAGACAATATTTTAAAAACAAACTTCCTTAGAAACAGATAGAATGACATTCTTGTTTTCTTCCAAGAACATTAGTGGTTTAAGTGACTTCAGCTGAGAACCCAAACTAGATTGTAGACTCAGTTTCTTACTCTATGGCTTTAGCCACGAACACTTCTTCACCCACTTATTCCTAAGAGGATTGTGGGAGAAGAGTGGTCAAGCATACCTTCCAGCAGGTCCTGTCAGAAATAACCGTTTCTAATTGATCCGACTAGGTTCCAGTTGAGACCAGGTGATTTCATGAATGTTATCCAACAATCTTGTTCGATGTCTATTCTTGGGATTTTTATATACTTGTGCGAAACAAGAATATTTCATCTTCCTACGAAAGTGAGAATTGTTTGTGCTTTATTCGTGTCCTATCCAAAGCCGTTAGTGATTTAAGTAATGGAGAAATGGGTGAGATGAGAATCGAAACGAATTTACAGACACAGCTCACTAGGATATCACCCATTGCTCTATGTCTTTATCTACGAATGATTGTCTTTATGTATATGGCTACATTCTAATGTTATGCATGGGTTGGTTTATTGGTCGAGGAAACATTTCTATAAATGAAAAAGTTATGCTATAACAGTATCCAGACTCCTCTGGGTATAATAAGCACTCATTCATTAAAACAAATATTGATTCCGATGCAGCGAGATGTTTAAATATTTACCAAAGATCTATGATTTAGCTTTTCTATTCAATTTTCATGTTCTTCAGTTAGAATTCTAAACTTTCAAACCTAATCATAAAAATGTACTAATATTTATCTTATTATTGATGTGAAGCCTCGGGTCTGTTGCGTTCAGGCAGACGTGCGACCAAAGCTTTCTAGACAATAAGCCATCCCATTTTATTTTTTCATAATGTATCCTGGGCAATATTCCCCAACATTTCGTTTCATTTGAAGATAATAAGGCGAGGTGGGAGAGGAGATTCGGTTGCTATCTCTAGCAGGTCAAACGAGGATTAAATAGACGATCTTTTTAAGTTTGAAAAGGCGTTAGAATAAAGAATCTGTAGAATGGCGGACAAAATGTTGTGCAGCATATATTTATGTACATTTACTAGAGTCGCCATTTCTTTTCATCTTTTGTGATTGATAAATAATTACTAGTCCAGTACAGGGTTTGATTTAATTGACTGAAATATTTCCCAAAATATTTGGCCTTGTAGCAGTTTAAGACAATATTTATATTAGGAATTTATAATCTAAGATAATAGTTTCAACAGAAAAAAAAAATAATTCCAGAGATTTCTAAACGTAATGTAATAAAAAAGGTTATAACTATCTATGGTGAATATATCAGTAATAAATTATTTGCCCTTAACTGAAACCATACAAGAACATTAAAACACTCCAAGAACAATAATCGCATGAATCTGAAACATTAATCACCGGGTCTTAAAAGATCATGGGTACAATCCCTTCCTTCAGTTCAATTTTCGTACGGGGCGGCGCAATATGTCCTTGAGCAAGTCACTTTATTTCATGCAGCCCCAATCCACTCAGCTGGCAAAAATGAGTTGTAACTGTCATTCATGGAGGACAGCTTTATCACCTACGGTGTCACACAGCATCTCTCCAAGAACAAGGCGAAGCTTGCACGTTAATTTCATATGCTGACTCTTCCGTTAACTGCATCAAGTGGAGCACTCGTCGTCAGAAACGATGGAGGTTCAACAACAACAACAACAATATATATATATATATATATATATATATATATGTGTGTGTGTGTGTGTGTGTGTGTGTGTGTGTGTGTGTGTGTGTGTGTGTGTATGTGTGTGTTTGCAAGTGCACATAGAGAACAGAACTGCAATGTACTACGTTTAAGAGTAAAAGAAAGAAAGATATCTATCATTCTATACGGACACACGCACACACACATTTATATGTGTGTATGTGTGTGTGTGTGTGTGTGTGTTGTTGTTGTTTTTGTTGTTGTTGAACCTCCGTTAGTTCCGAAGAAGACTGATTCAGTTATTTTATCAATAGGACAACCTTGCTCGTGAAATTAACGCGTGGCTGTACATTCCACAGATACGTGTACTATTAAAGTAATTCTGAAGGAGATTCAGCGGGGGACTGTGTGACAAGGGTAGTTCTTTGAATTATAGCTACATTCCAACCGACGAGCTTCCAAACTTTTTCCGTCTACCCAATTTCACTCATGGATTGACTCGAGTCTACGACAAATGACACTTATCCAAAATGCCGCGCAGTGGGATCGAACCTGAGAAGTAATGATAGTGAAGAAAACTTGTTAAGATTCGCCCATGCTGCGTCCACGTTGTAAATATTACTGTTTAGTGACATTGCACTAATGCAACCAACAGCCAGTTGTTCTAAAACAACCGTCTGCCCACACCATTTTCATTAATATTGATTTTACGTTGGATATAAAATTGTTAGTCTAAATAACGTCGAGTAACTACAATATCGGCATCTTAGTGTTCTACAATATCAATAGACTTTGATTTATTGAACAGAATACTTTTAAAATTAATATTTACTACTTCTGAAAATTCTTTCTAGGTTTATAACATTTTTTTGTACAATAAATGCCAATAAAATGTCCTGGCAAATTTCCAATATACCTGTGTCGACGAGTGCAATAAAATTACATGACAGAATATGGTCATGCTTTTAACAACATTTCACATTTATATTCATAATTCTGTATATATGGTATTATGAATTCTTGACAGACGAAGAAATAAACTTGATAGAAAGATATCACCTGCCAAACTATGTTTTCAAACATATCATTATAAAACGAATTTGTTTCTTACAACTAGACAGTATAGCTCATGAGATATACAACGGAAGTCGACATTGATTTATGCAACTTTGATGTTAACTTACAAACAATTGACATCATAATTATATAATATTTTTTATTCAAGTTGTGTTTCAAATGCGAAGTGCCTTTTCCTTAACACATATATACTCTGCATAATTCTATCATTTGTTCTACTCATATTTCATGTAATAATTCCTTTTGCTCTCTGTGGTGATATAGTAGAGATATTAGGAATTACTTTTTCTTATGTCTTTTCTTCTAGAAAATCAGAATACATAGCACACAAAATCGATATAAAATGATCCACATCGTAAATACAAAAATAGTAAAAAGATTCGTATGATTCCAAATGTATGGTATAAATAGATCCACATTGATAACCCCAAATTCTTTAGATAAAAGGGCTTTTATTAAAATTATATGCAATATTGTAAAAGTAGTGCATGTAACATATCGCCATAAATATAAGAATACTGGTTATACACACATAAAAACACACAGACACGTACACACACACACACACACACACACACACACACACACACACACACACACACACACACACACACACACACACACACACATATATATATATGTTTAGAGGTGGAGTGTTACAATGAGACAGAAATTGGCTGAGAATCCAAAGAGAGAATTCTAATAATATGAGAAACAATTCTTTAAATACACACAATCGGATTGAATTGCTTATCTAAGACTGCAAGCTGATTAAGTATAATATAATCAGCAGGAGCTTCATTAGAGCCACGAAGAAGAGTAGCTTAGCACGCCTAAACAAGATATGAATTTGCTTAAATCAGATTTGGGGAAATCTCAGATAAGTTTAATTGCCGGGCACTTGCTAGTGAGATGGATCTAGAGTATCGAGACTAATAACATGGGTTTGGATAACTACTATCAATTAGTCACTATATCGATTAATCATGACCAATTTGCCTTCAGAATCTGAAACAATCGCAAAACAACGAACTGATTACGCACCGATCTTCACCTTTTGTCTGCATTGTTCAACACATACGCACGCGCACACACACACACACACACACACACACACACAGATATAGATATATAGATATATAAATATATATATATATATATATATAAGCGGAAAAATGAAACGAAATTTAATTTCCCACTCTATATATTATCAAATTTATTATTATTACTATATATATATATATATATATATATATATATATATAGTAATAATAATAAATTTGAAGACTAAAATCCAAAGAGGGCTCGATAAGGATAAATATATATCAAATATATAAGAACCGTAGAGCAAATATTTATTAAAATAACAGATTAAAGTTTAAGCAAAGAATCGGTGCTTTCACCCTTAACGGGATCTTCTGAAAAAAAAAATTTTCAGAAGATCCCGTTAAGGGTGAAAGCAGCGATTCTTTGCTTAAACTTTAATCTGTTATTCTAATATATATATATATATATATATATATATATATATATATATATATATATATGTATATATATATATATATATATGTATATATATATATACATATATATATATATATATACATATATGTATATATATATATATATATTATTCAAAATATTAACAAATGAAAAATATTCTCATAATCAAAATATATACTTTATTATATATATTTCAAAGGTGCTGTGTTGTTTTTTCATTTGTTAATATTTTGAATAATATTAAAAACTCCAGGAAAACTTTCTGTTGAGTGCTTCTAATTTATTGTAAAATGTTATTCATTGAGTAATCAACGAACCACACTAATCTTTGGTCATATGTATATATATATATATATATATATATATATATATATATATATATATATATATATATATGTCAGGTCACCAGTTGGTGCTACTGGTAACATGTATTCCAGTACAACCTGTCCCATGGTCGGGTCGTTGGCGACTAAACTGGCAACCCCACCAAGGTTTCTTGGTGAGGTGGGTGACTTGGACATCCTGCAGGACTAAAAACAAAACCTGTCAAAGGGCAAAGGAGCTCTTAAGAGTAAATGACCATCCAAAATCACCGGGAGAGATGACCCCTTAGCCTTGTCAAGGCAGAATTCTAGGAGAAGGAAAACTCTGATATAACACCTGCAACTCTGATGGTATCCAATGATGTTGACTTGTTCTTCTTTTTGGTAAATATCATCTTGGTTAAGAGAGTGGGACTGGCTTTGTGCAGTGCCTTTGCTCACTATAAAAGCTTCACGGCACAGGCATTGCTTTATATCTGGAGATCTCTCTGCACTTGTCGTCACATGGTACCATGGGCCCAGCACTGTGTGTTAATAATTGTCACAAGTGTAGTGTTTGTACCAGAGTTTTCAAGTCGCTGGCTGGACTAAAAAGTCACACTCGTTCAGCGCATCGGTAGGGGTTCTCCTACATGGATATAAAGTAGTGGCCGTATTCGAAAACGAGTTGGCAGCCACCATATATATATATATATATATATATATATATATATATATATATATATATATATATTCTTAATAGCATAACAAGCTTATTTGCCATTAATTCCATTGAAAAGCATCAGAAAGAAATGAGACCGAAAACGTATCTTAAAAAAGGTATCAGGCTGATCATTTTCCTTGAACATTAATTGCTATCCAAATATGCTTCTAATGGTATTGTGTATTAAGTTTGACCTCATGAAGCAATTCCTCCAGGTTATGTTGTCTAAAGAAATATTTACCTAGCTGCTTCCCTACCAGTCAGGGTAATTCTCAGTATACTGTTTTAAATTTGTTATCTTAATGATGCAATTACTGAAGAATATAATAGTAAGATCTTTTTTCTGGTATAACTGGTTCTACACTAGTGTCTACATACTTATTGTGGATGCAGTGCTGAGCTAAATCCTGCAGCTTATAAACTTTTAATATGAGATTCTTCATTGGCTAGCTCAACAGTGTTATTTCTGTGTCAAATTCTTTGTCACATTCTAGGAAGCTATTACTTGCTTCTGGCTATAACAGCTGCCAAGCTCTTTTTATGTAGTTCTCAATTACTTTATCCTCGGGTACTTTGATATTATCTACAGCCTTCATGCTATAGTAGTTTTAACAAAGGTTTCTAGATTATTTAACATAAAAATTTGCTTTTCCAACAAGTTTCTTGTAAGACAGATGAAGTTAGTAGGCCTTGACATTAGAAACTACACGTTGATCCTTGATTTGGAAAAAGAAGCAGTGTTTGATGTTTCGTAAATGAATTTGAGAGAAATACAGGCTTGAATGTTGTTAATATTATATGTATGGCTTGAGGTATCATCGATCAACAACAACACCTCAGATTATGTTGTTTGCAATGTTTTCATTTTTGTAAAAATTTTGTAAAAATCGGTGTCAAAATTTCTATTGCCACACAAACATTGGGTACACGTTGGGGAGGGTAATTTCCACGTTCGGTGATACACTTAGGAACCTAGGGTGTCTGCACTTGCAGTTGTAATAGAGGTTGTGTTGTGTGGGTTATCTGATCATTTAAAGATTTAAAACCAGTCTATGCTTGTTATGAATGTTTCTGAATTATCTCCTTCTTCCTGTAGATGTTGGAAGATATCCTTCGAATATGTTCTATAAGTTGGCTTACGAGAATGTTGCGTTGTGTGTCTTTTTTCATCCATATAGCAAGCATACCTTCCATCTTTTACAACCAAAATTATGAACGAGTCTACTTCTTTGCGATAACAAACGTGGTCGTCATTGATGCCGCAGTTATTATGTTCGTATTTTTGTGATCGTTCATGTGGCCAATTTTAAGTGCTTGCATACATTTAGCGTTTTTTTTTAAATCAAATAGCCCCAACCACTTGTTTTTTTTATACCCAGGGGGATGCACTTGTTTTGCACCTTTGATGAAATTTTAGCAATTCGAGTTGCAGGCTGTTTTAATGTAGCGTTTAAGATATTGAATACAAGATAAAAAACAAAACGTTACCCAAACCGAGTTTAAAATGTAGTGCTAAGCTATACATACATACATACACACACACATACATATATACATATATACATACTTACATACACACAAACACACATATATATGTAACTTTATGTACTTTTAGAGATTATTTTCTCCTCGTCGTAAGATAACTACTCATACGATTTTGTCTATGTATGCCAAGTAAGATGCTATAGCATTGTGCTTTATATATATATATATATATATATATATATATATATATATATATATATATATATATATATATATATATATATATATATGTGTGTGTGTGTATATATATGCGTGTTTACGAAGACTGCACAATTCATGGTTTTTATCAAAGATTACTTGAAACACGAGTTGAAGGTCTGCCGTTGTGTAGTCATTCTTGAAATATCTGTCAAATGTCAGATTCACCTATTTCTAATATTATATTTTTTGTATACAAAACACAATGCTCGAGGTAAAAGATTGTGCAGAGAAGTTGTTTTTACGTGCGTTTCCATGAATACATGAATACATACATATATACACACACTCATATATATATTTATATATATATATATTTATATATTTAACGCACTCACACACACACGCACATATATATATATATATCTGAGTGTGTGTGTGTGTGTGCGTTCGTTTATTAATTCTAAATAGTGAGTCTTGTTACTCTGGAATTTGGGGTGAAACTCCAGAGTAACAAGCCTTAATAAATGAATATTAAAACTCTACTTCGGTATCAAGTACTCTATTCTCTTAGCCGTCAACCACATGGGGATATATAGATATATAAGTATAAATATGCTAGCATCTATAATTCAATATTGCATACTTAAAATATATAATGGAGCTAATAATGCTGAGGTTGTATACATGAGTCTTATATACAAGTATATATATATATATATATATATATATATATATATATATATATATATATATATTTGTACATGTATTTGTACATGTGTTTATGAGTATGTGTGCATCTCTGCGTGTGTGCGTAAGTGCATATGTGAGTGTACTTAAATATTGGCTTCTTCGTATTTGAATTAATACATACACCTACATATAAGTTTCCAATCACGCATAAATCATTTTATACGAGGCAATCGATTTCAAAACATTTTTATATATCTAGAAATCTTCTCGTGGGAGTTTAAACAGCTTCCAACAATACTACGGTCGACCAACTGTCTCCTTAACAATATACTTTCTGAAAAGGACACTTAGATGCACAGTTTAAAGATATCACTTTGTCTAAGCAGTTTATTGAATAATGGGATTTAACTCCAACTATCTCCTCTAATTCGTTCACTCATTTATATGAGCTGATAAGAACTGCCCAAATGAATTGGTTTGTAGCCTAATACAGAATCCTTAATAAATTTAAGTTACTAAACTGCTGGGAGAATAAATTGAATTTAACCTTATAACTATTATTCCCACCTGCAGCTTTAGATGTGTACACACATATTTATTCACAAAATTATATCTACAGCTAGATCCATTGTATATATGTGAGAGGGATCGAGAAACAGAAAATAACTCAGTATGAAAGTAAAAAAAATATTCAATTTTCATTGAATGAAATGTATTATATATATCTACTGACACGCACTTATCACTCCTCCAAGAGTTTTTAAATGTTACATTGAATGTGTTGGCATTACACGATTCCAAAGATAACAGTGGTATATATGTCAACTGTTGATCTTTGGCTAGATTGTCGATTGAGGACAATGCTGCTTGTGGGTTTATTTTCCAAGCTTTGTTTATATTCCAGAGTTGACTGTTTTCTTTACTTTTCTGTGTTCTATTAAGTACTGTTGTTATATTGTTTGGAATCTCGCCACTACACTTGTATTGGGACTGAGTGTCTCGCAAGATTTTTCTTGGAAGATGTACAGTATTAACAAGAACAATTGTTCATCTAAAAAACTGAAGATTTAAAGTTCATAAGTCGTTAAGGTTTTATACAGATTAAGATGATTTTGCAAAAAAAAAAAAAATTAAAAACAAATAAAACTGTCGAGAAGTATCTGCATTGGTTTTTTTGTTTTTATTTACTCATTTATATTGATTTATTTTCGCTTTGTTTCAATAATGTCTAACAAAACGTTATCTCATCAAACTTCTCAACTCAAAATAAATCACTTGCTACCTTCGCTGTGTAAAATTGTTCTACATTAAGCGTATCTGATCTGACTCGTAAACATTTCCCTATCAGAGCACATTTCCGGTTAGTTTCAATGTATTTAATGAAAAATATTGATTTTTGTTTGTTTTTGTAACCGAAGGAAAAATAGTCGATAGAATTGTTTCCAGCATATTATTTGTGCGTATTTAATCTACCACAATAATAATTCATATTATTAGGGTACAATTGGTTTTCAAATATATGAAGCATTGAACTAACAAATATCTAACCGGTTAGTAGTATGTGCACAAATTGATCGCAATTACCGCACAAAAAAATTCTATAGTAATAATAATTGAACCGGTACTAAATGCTGTCGATTAGACTAATTCCTTTCCTTTCTTACATGATTTTGGAAAAAGAAAACATGCCATATGGTGTTTCATGTATATTTTTTGTTGGAACTACATAACCAATAAAAGAAATGTTTTTTTTTTTTTAAATCAGGTATATTTTGCAGATATATTTTCTGGTTGAATTTCCTAGTAATATTTGCCACTCTATTTTACTTTTCATTTCTCCTCTTTCCAGATACCAGCATTATGAGTTCATAAAATCACTTGTAGCCTATTGAGCATGTAATCTTACATAAAGGTAAAAATTGTCTCTTGCTACCTCATAATCTTGTCTGGCTGGAGACTTATCCCTAAAAGTGGAGTGTACATAGTAAATTAAGCTTTTTGAGTTCTGAGAGATCCCCCAATGAGACTATATATTGACAGAGCTCTCTCTAAAACCCAAATTCTTGTCTTGTATATCTGATGTTAAAACTATAAAGGCTCAGTTATTATAATATCTTTGTGATTTTCCCACCTTGTATATGCTGATGTCTATGTTCCCATAACCCACTCATAAATGTATTCCGATGAAAGCACTGCATACCTATCCTTAGCATACCTACAGGGTGAGGTTAACTTTGCCTTTCATCCTAACGAGGTTGATAAAATAAAGCACCAGTAATGCACTGGGGTAATTTCTGGCCTTGTGCCAAAAGTAGAAACAATTATTTATGCGATTTAATCGACTTTTCCCTCCCCTAAAATGTTTGGCCATGTACCTAAATCAGAAACCATCATTTCTGCGTTACCTCATTCCTTTCAATTAGCTCTCTGTGAATTTTGCAATGAGAACGTTTTCAATGTCAAAATAAAGACAATACATGAACTCACCACTATTAATTTTACTCATGAACAAAATAAAGTTGAAAATGTCCTACTCCATAGAAAGACAAGCCTTAACAATATACTAGAATATTCCAACAACAAACCATATTCTTCAGATAACCAACATTACATCTCAGTGTCTGGATCTTTCCTTTAGAATAGAAGTATTCGCCAGCCCTGGCTGTGACTGAAGCTTTGTAAACTATAATACGCCAAACCTTAGAATGCAGTTCATACATGATGCAGATACTACTACTACTACTACTACTACTACTACTACTACTACTACTACTACTACTACTGTGCATGTGTACCAGCGTTCTCATTCGCATACATACATATCGTAAACTGCATCCGGAAAACAAATATACGCCCACCTTACAGGTATAACTACATTCACTAATATCTCCAAACACTGTGTTTCTACTAACCAGAACTAATTCAAACCAAACACTAACCGTTTTAACTGCTCTCGGTTATTTCGAGTCTGCATAGAAGGCTATATTCTGTGTTAACTATATTTAAGTACATATTCTCAAATATATTGTGACTATATAGAGCTGGTGGTGCTAAACAATCAATTCGATGGCTATAATGAAGTTTTACTGTTATGGATACATTCAGAATACGTTGTTCTAGCAATACTGAGTACATAATATGACTTTTCCGACATGAGTTGTTAAAATTCAATTGAATTGCCTGTTTTAGTGCTAACTTAATTGAGTTATTCGGATTATTCATATATACTCGTTTATGACACTGTGATTATATCCACTTGAAGATATCATAATTATTCTGATATGTTACATTGCTAGTGTTCTTGATGACCTGTTGGCACACACACACACACACACACACACACACACACACACACACACACACACACACACACACACACACACACACACACACACACACACACACATACATATATATATATATATATATATATATATATATATACACGCACAGTGTGTCAGGCTGTGCATTCTAATAAATATTGCCTGTACAGGTAATCAAAGTGTGTATACATTTTTTGGGACACTCTGTATATATATATTATCAAAAATTTAGAATCTTCATGGGAGAAAGCTTAAACAATAGGGCATATAAGCCCCCTTAATGGAATAAATAAATATTAGCACCTGCAATACTCAAACCCACACCTCCATGGTTGCTGGGCAGAAATGCTACCATTACACCAAAGTACCTGTCGGCACTTTTTACCGTTAAAGGGACTTATATGCCCTATTATTTAGACTATTTTTCTATAACCATAAATATTCCATGACGCTTCTAAGTTTTTCATATATATTTAAAATTCCGCTCACCCTTTTGAAACGCATATTCGTTTATATATATAAATCAATTATATACATCAATTATCATGTCAAGAGTACTCAAACTATATGGTCATATAAAATGATCAACTCGTGGTGTGAGTAGGTTATGCCTGGAAGAAAGGTTGGCTGGTAAGAGAAGCAGAAGCCGACAGCCAAAACGATGGCTTGATAATGTTAACTTATGGACTGGACTTAATCTTTGCATTTTAAACTCTGCTGCTGGTGATCGAACTTTGTGGAGAAAAATATCCCATGTTGATGTGCAATCTGCAACTGGCGGACTTTAGCGTCACAAGAATATATGTATATATATATATATATAAGTTTATCCCGGGTACAATCGGGGGTAGCCACAGTAAGTAAGGTACTCAATACAAAGCAGAGTATAAATATTTAATATAGAAAAGCTTCTACAGGACTAGAACTGTTTCATTCGTGAGAAGTCATCATGTCCTGTAGAAGCTTTTCTCTCTCTCTCTCTCTCTCTCACACTCTCTCTCTCTCTCTCTCTCTATATATATATATATATATATATATATATATATATATATATATATATATATATATATATATTTAATACATTAACAGAGAAAGCTTTAAGCAATACTCCTACCGACTTCCGTCTCTCACTCAACAAACATTAGGATATACCTTAGTATAATCCCAATTATACGTTTGGGGTGCTAACTATACGTATTTTGCGGATAGCCAGTTGTATTATTTTATATGAGACATAATTAAATACATCCCTCATATATATATATATATATATATATATATATATATATATATATATATTAGTGTATGGGGTTAACAGAACAGCAATAGTCCTCAGTGAAATATATAACGGAGTTTTATTAATATGTATATATATATATATATATGAAGGAGTCGCGACCCCAACAGCTGAGTTCTGCCGTTTCAACAACTAGATACGAGCGTTCGGATCTAGCTGTGGAAACGGCAGGAGCTCAGACGTCGGGGTTCCGATTCCTTCATATTACCCATTCCACTGCCTCAAGTATTGAGTACTCTGGTGAGTAATGGTCCAACTGTTTTTTACTACATCCATTTTGAATTATATATATATATATATATATATATATATATATCCTTACCACTAGGCCATACGCCTCCACATCTCGAGAAATTCAATATAGAGAGACAAGTGGAAAGATCAGAGATTGCTACTCCTATAAATATGGCTACCAATGAAAATTCAAGAAGGTTGGATTCTAGTATTTTCCTTTGATGCTGCACAATTATATAATTGTTTCTACGTTAGGCACAAGGCCAGCAAATACCCAGTGCATTACTGGTACTTTATTTTATCGACCGCGTAAGGATGCTGCACAATTATATAATAGGTATTTTTGTGGCTGGCTACGTCATCTGACCATGACGTCATCTGTGTAATGAACATAAACGATTTGGTTCAGTAATCTCCACTGGATTACAACAAAATATAAACAAAGATTTATACGGAGGCATCCCGGCTAGCGATGCAATCACAATGGTGGACAGACTCCATATGCTCACACAGTCGATAATGTTATGCCCTGTGGGTTATTAGGCGCGACCAAGGCAGGTTTATGCGTGTTTGACAGCGATACATTTCTGCCTAGGCTTGATGCTATGAATTATATACATACATGCATACATGCATACATATCAGAATTCCTGATCGACTTAAGGCTTGCAAATGAAATTGGGAAAATGAACACTTTGCAGAAGCTCACTCACAAATATGGAACGTGCATTTTAAAAGAGAATACACAGAATTTTACTTTTTATATCCAATACATGCTATAGCGGCGCATCATTGTGTCTCACGATGACTAGATCGGGCTCAATTTCTAAACCAGACATAATACTAAGTGAATGTAATTTCATAGATATTTCAGTGGGGTGCACTGACAAAATATATTCGCCCATAAAAGTTTCCAGACCATGATGTAAATGATACGCTGAACTTCATGATATCCCAACGAAGGAAAACATATATATAGGTAAAAATATTTTGAAAAATTTGGATAGCGCCAAGCAAATTCTGAATTTCGGTCTGATATGCAGTAGGACTTGATAAATGTGAACCTTCTTGATACTCCCAGAGGAAAGTAACACGAGTCACGAAATTAGATGGGTGTTTAGAAAACATAAACTGAAGGCGTGACTTCGTGAGTGTATGTAGTTCAAATACATGAGGAAAACAGGTAACTCCGGGGAATAGAACAGTGCACAACGTGTGCGGTGAGAGCTCATTTCGTTACGTACTCTCAGGTCCCAAATAATATTGGATTAGAATAAACGGGGGGTTGGAATAAGTGGAGGGTTTGGATAAGCGGGGTGAGGAGGGGATCGGTAATTTTTCTAGGTTCTCTCCGTTGATTTAAAAGAAAACCAGAATCAATCATTTAGTTTACATATTGAGACCCCCAACCCATCTTATTTATTTGATAACATTTGGGATTTCTAGTAATGTACTTTTTGGTCATCTGCCCATATTTTCATCAAATTGAGCTCATGTCACTGAGTTATAAAAAGATGTGGCTTTATAGTTATACCAAAATAATCATCTTCATTTACCAAGAGATTAATTTATATCAATGTTAGTTGGAGGTATAGCTTCAGTGGTTAATGATGTGATAATCTTAATATAATTCTATGCAGTCAACTGCGTCAGCCTGAAGCCACTTGCAAGTATTAATAGTTATTTCAGTGTGCAGTAGTTGTAGCTATAGAGAAGACTAAAGTATTGCTTTATATTACAATGATTCATTCAGTATCTTTATGATCCTGACATCACCAAAATTGTGATCGGATTACAATAAAAGATAAACAGTCATTCAGAAAACCGATAATATACAATTCCACTAGTTAAGTGAAATTTATATTTAATAGTCGCAGGTCTGACTGTGGTCTGACTGTGTCGTTAAGGAATTGGCCATGTAAACTAATGATTTCGGATTCGTCTCTAATACATGACACCTTGGGCATATCATTTCTACTATAATCTCGCATCAATCATTTCCGTATGAGGGAAAGATCATAGACGCAAACTGCAGAAGTCCGTCGTATATAAATATACATACACACACACATATCTATCTAGGGCGGGTAAAATTCCCGAGATCCATGGACGAGTTCTCTCCAGCGGTCTCTGTCCCTCATTATCGCTGCCATGTCCTGCGTCTCCAACAGACCAGTGTCTGTCCTTAGGGCATCAACATACGTTAACCTTGGTCTTCCTTTTCCAGTGTGTCCAAGTAGGGGCTCCCACAAGAGCACTGAGTGCAATGTCAGCTCTGGATGTCGGTGAGCATGTCCAGTTAACCTCAGTCTCCTCTGTGTCACTTTTGAGCTGACTTTTGGGAGGCTTCCATACAGCTCTGAGTTTTTCATCCTCACTGTATACTGATGATCTTACAGGCTTATGGAATCCCCAAGAAGATAGTGGACCTGATATCACTGCTCTACACCAACACCAAAGCCCAAGTCATTACACCTGATGGGATGACAGAGTTCTTTGAGATACTGGCTGGAGTGCTCTAGGGAGATACATTGGCTCCCTACCTTTTTATCATCGTAGTGGACTATTGTATGCGCCTTGCACTGGAGAAACACCAGGACTCTGGCTTTACTGTAGCACCGGCTCAGAGCAAGAGAGTTAAGTCAAAAAGGGTATCAGATGCTGAATTTGCCGACGACATAGTTTTGGTGACAAATACAGTGAAGGAGACATAGGATTTGATGCGGGAGGTTGAGATTGTGTCGATGAGTGTGGGGCTGAGAATGAATGAGACAAAATATCTGGTAGAGAATGTTGAGAAGGCAGAGGGGATCACTAATGTAGGCGGGAAGCCGCTAGAATTGGTTGCGGGCTTCCTGTATTTGGGAGCAAAGATTGGGAATACGGAAGATGATGTGGTTGAGAGGAAGAGCAAAGCCTGGGCGGCGTGCCACAGCTTGAGATCGGTGTGGAAGTCGGACCTTCGTAAAGACATGAAAATCCGCCTCTTCATTGCTGTAGTGGAGTCTGTGCTGCTGTACGGGTCTGAGACTTGGACACTGACCAAGAAAATCACTCAGATGGTGGATGGGTGGTACACGAGAATGCTGGGGATGGCTGTGAACATTAATCAGTATATACTGAGGATGAAAACACACACACACACACACACACACATACATACATACATACACACACATATATATATATATATATATATATATATATATATATATATATATATATATATATATACTTTTGCATAAGATGTTGACCAACCGAGCTGTGTATGCAATAATCCAACCAGTAAACGATGATGCAATTCAATTGAAGAACTCAATGTCATGTATATCGATCTAGATACGATTTGGATGTCAATGACAGGGTAAAATTACAATAGGATAATTGCAAAGGCAAGATAGACAAATTCATAACTCAATTTATTCAGAATCTACTGTAATTCATATTTCTGTGGTTTACGCAATGCAACCATCACGCTACCACCAAATACGACTTCATCAGACAGCGTAATAAGGTTGTTATGTAATATTTCCATTCCAATGTGGGCTATAGATAAAGGGACGTATGATGACTGTACTGTGTAATCATGAACGCCACAGAAATAGATAGGTATTACAACCGATTCTGAATAAAATGAGTTACGAATTTCTTCATCTGGCCTTTGCAATTATTACTATCGTATACACACAGGAACAGACACACACACAAACACATACAGACACAGAAACATATATACACACACACACACACACACACACACACATATATATATATATATATATATATATATATATATATATATATATGTATATAGGAAAAAGTTCAAGACCCCGTCGAAACGGCTTGAGCTCTGTCGTCGGGGTCTTGAACTTTTTCCTATTTCCAACTCTACTACCCTAAGTATTGAGTACTCTGGTGCGTTATGGTCTATCTGGTTCCTTACCACACTTCCTTCGTTATATACATATATATATATATATTATATATTAGTTTTTTATGGTCAAAATTGTTTAGATTGCTTTTTTTGTTGTTTTTCTTATTAACTCATCGAGTGGAGCAAACCACCCACTGTAAATAAAACAATTTTTTTAAATAGTACCAACAATATAGAAATTATAATTTTCGAAAACCAATTAGATTTAATAATAGGAAGATAATATTCATTTCTAATTCAGGCACAAGTCTTTATTTTATCCACCCCGGAAGGATAAAAAGCAAAGTTGACCTCGGTAAAGGTTGGTCGTGCAATGTTCAAGTCTTATAACAACAAAAATGGATATGTAATTTAAGAGAAACAATAGAACAAAACACATATTGCTACATATTTATGTTGCCTTCAGAATCAAGCCAAAATAAAGCCGAAATAGTTCACCGACCTTCATTCTTTACTCAAGTCAGCAAACTTGTTGAAGTTACCCAACTGACGTATCTCTTTTAATAGCCTTACATACTTCCCACGAACAAATATAAAAAGTCAGGCGTTGAAGCTGCGCTGTTTTTGCTCTACGAACCGCAGTTGGCTGACGATATAGGAACTTTATATATATCATATGTTTATTTACATTCAGTTCTAGCTTAACATATATATATTTATTATTCTTCTTATTTTTTAAAATTCTTTACTACTTACATGTAATATCACACATGTAATCGCAGCAGGGAATTTTTTCTTGGCGTTTATTTTTATGATATAATTTTAATAGTGTGGAGGCGATGGTCTTGTTAGTTAAGTGTGCAGCCTAGTCTCGATTGCTGATGATGGTACTTCCTTCATTTATACTGCTGATATTCTTCAAGAAATCAATGAACATCACAATTACCTTTTCTGTGTTCTCGTCATTCGTTAAGATGAATTTATATTTAACATGGTAAGCCTGTGCAGACAAGCGAATACCGATTAGATAGGGGATTTTATATTATTCTTTTCGTTTCTCTTAATTCTACTTTCAAATTCAGAATTAACTACGCTGTATTGTTTTGGATTTGAAAACGTAAGTACCAGTAATATACTAAACTCGATTTAATGAGCCATATGTCATTAACTACAAAAATAGATTTGTATCTAGTTGAACGCAATTGGTTGTTGGTGGTCTTTTCTTTTTTTGCCGCTAGGCATCCTAAATCGAGAAAACCGATGATAATTCAATCCTATAAGGCATTCCAGCCCTGACAATCCCGTCTTTTCAGATGTAATATATTCATGACAAGAGTAGTAATTGTGCTTTTCCTTATTCTAAGCAACAATGTTTTTAATGAAGAAATCAATGTTTTTACTGTTTTAGTGAGCACTACCGAGTAAAAAATATCTACTATCGAGTTTTGAATCTTAATTGCTGCAATATTCTATAACCGTAGATATTACTAAGTAAGTTATAAATATAAAAACACTCTCCAATTTTCCCGAATAATCTTTTTTTACCATCGACTTATAAGAAAGTTTAAGTAAGAAGAATAGCGAAGGTCATATGGGGGGAAATTAGGAAAGAAACAGCATTTTAAAGTGAAATAGAACATACAAATTATATAAATAAACGGAGAGGTAATGCTACACTGAGATAATTCAAAATTAAATCATACATTGAGTTGGCATTGACTAGATATGATGATCAAAGAAACGATCACATAACTACATATATGTGCGAATAGTATATCGAGTTATAGCTTTAGTACCATTCTTCAAGTTCTAACAAAATTAACTAGAAACATGTTATTGCCAACAAGGATGTATAGAATATAAGATGAAACCTTAATTATACAAAGGAGGAGTCCCAAGAAAGTCTTAACAAAGGAAGATATAAAGGATAAGAAAATAGGCAGCTTATTTTTAATTGTATTAGTAACAGATGCTAGGGTGGTGGATTGGCATACTCGTTAAAGTCTTCGCAGTATTTATTCTGACGTTTTTATTTCTGAGTTTAAACCCCCACTGAGGTCAACTTTGCCGTTTAACCTTTCGGGATCAATAAAATACAGTAAACACACACACACACACACACACACACACACACACACACACATACACACACACACACACACACACATATATATATATATATATATATATGAAATATATGAAATATAAGAATCAAAGAACTGTTCAAAACATGTTTGTGCTTACAACTGTTTCCTCCAAACCGAGGTTTGGATTCTTCGGAGCAATTTATTAATGAATGAACAGTTATATGACCTCCTTTTCACCCAAGAGACATACAGATACATATGCAAATATTGTGGGTCAACATTCATTACAGCATTTAGAGTGGCAGTACACACTTAGAGATTACATTCATATTCAAAGGTACAATCAAAAATACAGGTTAAAATACATGAAAATAAGCGGTTATATAGTGCAAATGTTATATGTGTGGCAAGCACGTGCGTCTTGTTTATATAGTGTGGCAGAGAGTTACGTGTGGTAGAAGCACTTAGGTAGGTAAACAAGAGTGTTAGGTTGGTTGATCTGGTGGCAAATTCTTTATATGATTGTTATAGTCTGTGTGTGGAGAAATGATATAAGCATTAAAAATATTAAAAGTATTGGAAATGCACAGCGAGGGGATGTTATGGACTTCATGTACTTCGACATTTTCATAGTCAGGGGAGTGTATTTTTCAGATTATATGCCCCTCACATAATCCACGACAATTCGATATTGAGCGTTTGACAATCCAGTTAGAGAATCGTAGTCTGATGTTCTTTAGTTCAATACAGGAGGCTGTTACGTTTCGAGAATCGACATTGAATACTACCCGGAAGTGTGTGTGTGGCTAAGGGGAGTTAATGCATGAGGGGAGGTAACTCCAAGGTTTCAATTACTAACTATTGAAATGTGTCTCAAAATAGATCCTAATTTCTATGGTTATGCGCAACTTCTAAAAAATTTCTAAAGCATAAAGTGTTTTAACTATAGAGTAGTCTATTAAGTTGTGCTGAAGGTGTTCGTATTATTATGGTGAATTAACCCCCATCGTAGGGTGCCACAAATGAATATTATAGACGACGAGCGAGGATTCTAAATTAATGATCTCTGTGGTTGTAGTCTACTCATAGGACCAGGCGCGGTGATTGCAGAATCACTTCACCACACAATGATCTCTGGTAAGTTCTGGGTCATCGCTTGCTACATTGGATGTCGAAAGATAATCATCACCAGGGCCGACCAGGGGTCAATCCGCAGTCCTCATGACCCCCACTCTGACCATCAAATCATCCATATATGTACAATCCGCACGCCAGTTGCAATACATTCATTCTCTGCACTCAGCGTACCGGTCCTACTGCTCAACAGCGTTACTAGATTAAAACGTTTTTCATCTGTCCAAGGAAGGCACTTCCTCCGCACAACACTAACAAGCCAATCAATTCATGCTTAAATTACCTATAGAGCGGTGTAGTGCAGTTCAAGTGGGTGGATGTTGTCACACCTAACGTAGAGGTATAAATGGGTATTCGCCCTGCGAAGGGTTCTAGAGGGATGTCGCTGTTTGTGTTATATTAGATCAGTTAGTGTTGGGTATGTGGTATAAGGTGTGCCCCTGGTGTTTGATGCTAGAGGTGGTGTTTGGTTCAAGTCCGACATTGCTATATATTGGGCTTAAAGTTTTGGAAGGAATGTCTGAAGCGGTGCTGGCAAGTTGCAAACACTTCAGATTTTTTGTTAAGTAGGTTACGGTTAGAGAAGATAATATTGTGGGTCTCTAGTATACAGAGGTTACAAAATTTATTAGGTGGTTTGTACGAAGTCGCGCTGCCTATCACTTCCCATTTAGTGTGTAAGGTTTATTTTTAGTTTTTAGATAGTGTATGTAGCTAGATAGTGAGGTGGAGTTGGCTAGGCTGTGCTTTTTGAACGAGTGGATGTGCGAATTATATTTGATTTTGAAGCAGTTAGAAGTGGAGCCTACATAGGTTTCTGAAGAGTTGCTAGTTATGACGGTGCATGAGTATATGATATCCTTGGTTAGGCATTTTTTATCTAAAGGGCAGGTTCTATTAGCTCTACAGTTACAATTATCCTGTGTGTTAGTCTGCTGGTTATAATGCAGTGCAGAAGTCTGGGTGGTAGCTATAGGATTTTGGACATTCGGGTTGTCAACCCCGGTGTTATTTCTTATACTAGTGTTATTTCTATTGTTACTGCCGTTACTATGGTTGCTTGCTACAGCGGTATTTAGAAGGTTTACATCCTGTTGTGATTTCATTTGTTGGAAGTAAGAATTAATTTTACTTTTATTGCTGCTAGCTATGTGGTATGCTAAGTTAGGCGTCGTAGAGTATGAGATTTTAATAGTGTTTTTGTTTAAAAGGCTGTGGTACTTGTGTCCTAGAGGGAAATTTTTATCTAGTAGTGAGAAGAAAGCCCTAGGTATGTTGGTAGAGACATTTAGGTTGAAAGGAGGGTTGAAAAATGTATTATTTCTTCTTCTATTTTTGTTTTTAGTGTTTGGTGTGTTGTTTCTTCCTAAGGCACTACAGTAGTTTCCGTGGTAATGGTTACTTTCGGTGGCACCCTCCGCTTTGGTGTACTTGTGGTTGCTATTCCTATCATTAGGTTTCCTCATGGACATGTTGTGCGAGATGATGTTGTAGCTATGTGTTTTCTTAGGTAGGAACTCAATTTCTATATTATGGCCGGATCTAGCTAATGCTTGATTGTAATATTGTGAGTTTTTGCTAAATATGTTTGCGTCATATGATAGATTAGAGATTCTATTGGATACCCCCTTAGAGATAGAGTTTAATATTGATCTAGGGTGATTAGACTTGGTATCTACGTAAATGAGTTTTTCGTTAGGCTTATGGAAAGGTGTATATATTTTTGAGTCTAGGTATAGTGTGGCGTCTAGGAAGTTAACATTTTTAGTGTTTATGTCCATGGTGATACTAAGGTTAAAGTTTTTGAATGTCTTGTGCAATAGTTTTCTAGTTCTTTCTATATTAAATTTTTTTATATTCTATAAGTAGAAGTGCATCATCGCGGTACAAACCACCGTTGAGGTAAGGGAGGTCCTTATGGATTTCATTAAGAAGGTATAGGCCGACCAAATCAGTGACCTGCGCCGGGTCACTAGATCCCATGGTTATGTCGAAGTTGTTGTGCGTATCCTTGCGTGTCCATAGTTGGTCCTCGAAGGTGATTATGGTTTTACAGGCCGCAAGGATGACATCAATCTGGGCTCTAGTCAGGTCGCTATTGTTCATGGCCATGATTAGTGCCTTATTTAATAGGATAGGGGAAATAGAGGTGTAGTATGAATTGATATCAAATTGAATAAATTTTTTGTCCTTATTATTCTTGATATCTTTGAATAAAAAAATATATATAACTGCAAAAGGTTTTTGTATTTACATAACCATAAATAGTATAATTAATACTAATTAATACTATATATATATATATATAAGAAAGTGAGGTTTTTTTACAAAATGAAAAATAATCGAGGTGTCCTACACGAGTGAAAGTATAAAGAAAATAAGATGAAATCGAAAATGCAACTGGAGTCTTATTTTTATAAAAATATATATATTTATTTGGTTCCTTTACCGTTTTCGCAGAGATGGAGGGTCTGTGGTTTTTTCTCACGGACCCTCCATCTCAACTCTACTTTTGAAAAGCAGAAGAACTGCGAAACCGGTAAAGGAACCAAATAAATATATATATTTTTTTTAAAAATAAGACTCCAGTTGCATTTTAGATTTCATCTTTTTTTCTTTATAATTATATATATATATATATATATATATATATATATTATATATATATATATATGGCACCTGCATAGCTATGTTGTTCAGGAGTTTGCTTTACAGATTAACCAATAACGTGGGAGCATGGAATTTCGTACACAGAAGCCAGTGATTTACATGTATGCGGATCCATGTCTATGTTTATGTTTGTGTCAGTGTCTGTGTTTATATCTCGTAAATTTGTATTTCGTCAAAAAAGAGACCAATAAAATATGCACCCGGCCTAAAAAAATAAGTACTGGGGTCGATATAATTAATTAAATCAAGTTGGTTCTCCAGCATGCCCGGCTCGCTGTCTAATGACAAACCTGAAACAAGTAAAAGAGTAAGCGCATATATATATATACAATTTCAGCGATATATATATACAAAGTTTGTATTTTATCTGATGAGAGTGTACCAAAGTTTTGGTACCTTTGAAATATATATAATAGAATAAATATGGTTTTATAACTATAGTTTCCATTTATTAATATCATTGACATATATATATATATATATATATATATATATATATATATATATATATATATGAAAAGATTTCGGACCCCGACGGCTGAGCTCCGGCCGTTTCGACAGCTAGATCCGAGATCGGATTTAGCTGTCGAAAAAACCGGAGCTCAGCCGTCGGGGTCCGGAATCTTTTCATATTATCCACTCTACTACCCCAAGTATCGAGTACTCTGTCGTCAGTTTTGAAAACACGATGTCGGACGTTGATTGGAACATCAACACTAACACAAACACCAATAACATGCAAAATATAAACAACACCAACCAGAACAACAACAACAACAACAACAATAATGACAACAAGAACAACAACAGCAACAATGATAACAACAACACCACCACCAACAACAACAACAATGATAACAACAACACCACCACCACCAACAACAACAACAACACGAACAACTCCACGAACAAGGAAAACTATTTCTTTTGCTCAAACCGTCCAAAAGACGGAACTGTTCACATACCTTGACATTTCCAATGCTAGGGAAATGTTAAGCGATGCAAAACAGTACATAAATTTTGGTGAGAGCGGTGCTTTCAGCATCACTTCTCCTCAACAGTTACGCAGAGAAACTGTTCTAAAAACAGTAATTTTTAGGACAGTTTCAAATGTGTCGAAAAAACCAGTTCAGTTATCCCAAAACGATATTGAACTGGTTCTGAAGAATTCCATGAAGGATATTGCCTTCATCCAAAAAGGGAAACTTTTTTGAAGTATTTCGGTGTTGTTGAAAGACCAATTGACAGCACAAAAATATTCTGTATCGCCGATTGTGTCCCCTCTTTACACCTTTTTCCCCACATATATGGGAAAAAGAACTAAAAAAATAAAAATTTTGAAGTTTGCACCAAATGTAAACGTCTGGTGGATTCTAACTGGCTTCATCGATTTCGACGAAGACACCATCATTTCGGTGGGAAAGTCCTCCAGAGGCACATTCAATGGTACAAGCATGGAAGTTCTGGTCCAAATGAGGCCAGAACGGATAGCTAAAATACCCTAACGTGTGCCTCTGGATGGAATTTCACACATAAACATTTCTGTTGAGGGTAGGCGGCCTTCATGTTACCACTGTTTAAGCAGTGGTCACTTGAAGGCTTACTGTCCTCAGTTAACTAAAAAAAAAAGAGGCACTACTGCCAACACCCAAAACAACAACACAACCACCACCACCACCACCACCACAACAAAAACAACAACACACAAACAAAACCAAAACAAGAACAACAAACAAACCTGCAAGCACAGTCCCACCAACCCCACTCCACCTAAAACCACTGCTAAAACACCCACAAACACAACAGCTCCCCAAAACATACCCCTTCCAAATAACACAGACACCACATCGGACGAGGCCCCCACATCATCAACAAGTGATGATGAGGGAGAGCCTCTCCGTTCGAAAAGAAAGAAGAAAAGACACCACAAGAACAAAAAAACAACAAACATCACTACAAACATACAACCACCAACACAAACAATACAAACATTACAAACAAAAACCCCCGTCCCGAAAACAAAACCACATCACTCCAAACACAAACACCTACAACAAAACGAAATCTCCCACAAGAGCAACAGACAATAACCACCGCAACACAACAAGAACATTACACATACATAAACAGTAAAAACAAAACTTTAATGGAGGTCATCTCCAACGACCCTTCGGTGAAAACCGAAGGAACACGTTTTCGAACTGTGTAGACAAACCTAATTTAAAGATGATTAGGGTCCCTACGGACACCTATCAGTCTTTAAAGGAAAACTTTCCTAAGGACGTGGGTAATCCTTGTGTTAAACCCATTAACCGTGTCCTTTTAAAAAGTTTCCCTACCCTCACCCCAGATACCCCCACCCCACCAAACATCTCCGTCCCCACCCCACCGGAAACCACCACCCACCCACCCAGACAACTCCTCTAACACCCCCATGGAAACCGTGCGGCCTGATCCCCGGGAGACGAAGAGGTGAGTGTTTTTTTTCTCCTCTTTTAACTTTTCAGAACCAACATGGCCAATATAAGAGTTGGGTGTGTGAATGTACGCGGCCTGGGGATGCCCTGGAAACAGGGAAAACTCTTAAACGACCTCAGGTCCCACAGTGTGGATGTAGTAGCCATTTGCGAGTCTAGGATCCACAGCGAGCGACAGCTGGCCCCCATCTTCGATGACTTTGAGATCTACGCATCTCTCTGTCAGCCGGGGGGTGGGGGTGGGGGCGGAGTTGCCGTTTTGCTGCGGAACCAACTGGGCCTCGTAACACAGACGGTACATCTGGACCCGGAGGGTTGACTGGTGGTCCTAGACGTTGACGGTAGTGAAGGTGGAGCCTTCAGGCTGGTGGTCGCATATGCCCCATCCGGGACACCGCTGCCAGACTTCTACAAACGTCTAGAGACTTTTCTGGGAACGTCCAGCTCCTTGCTTTTAGTGGGGGACTGGAATGGAATCCTAGATGCACGTTGGGACTATGTGGGAGCATGTCCCGATAAAAGGGGGTGTAACATCCTCAAACAGTTAATAGGCCGATTTGACCTGGCCGATAGATATCGACTAGATTTTCCGACTGTGCCACTGTGGACGTGGACTAATCTTAGCGGAACATCCAGATCGTACCTAGATAGGGTTCTAGTTAGAAATAAAGATAGGGACATATTAAGCTGTCCACAAATGTTCATGGTTGCCTATTCAGATCACAAACTAGTGACCTGCATGGTCAACCTTGATAGAACCCATAGACAAGGACCCGGCTACTGGAAGCTGAACTTCTCGTTACCGACATGCAAAGCCTACAGTAGACGGATTAGCACTTTAGTTAAACAGCACTTGACAGGGGCCATTGTCAACAACAGATGGTGGTACTCTCTCATGAGGGCAGTGAGATTAGACTCGTTAGTTTTAGTAAAGAATTAGCGTTAGATAGAAATAGAACCGAGAAAGAACTGGTAGATAAAGTAGAAGAAGCAATTAGAAGTGGCAACGTAGCCAGCGTGCTAGCAACAAGAACGGCCTTGGTCCAGTTCTTCGACGCAAAGCATGATGGCTGCGTTGTCAGAAGCAAAATACGTGCTCTGGGAAACGAGGGGGCCAAAGCTGTTAGCTGGGCCCGTGTGACGGAGGCAAAAAGTGGCAACAAGTCCACGATTCGGTCTTTGAAGGACCAAAACGGACGCGTGATACGTGAGCCGAAGCAGATGTGTGCGGCCTTTCAGCGGCACTTTGCTCAGCTGTTCGGGAAGGGCGGCGCGCCGGGAGGGGCTATGGATTTCGGTCCATACCTCGACGGCCTACCGCGACTATCAGACAGCGAGGCAAAGTTCTGCGAAAAGCCGATTTCAGCCGCTGAGATAGGGGACGCGCTGAGCCAATGCGGCAAATGCAAATCTCCAGATCTCGAAGGTCTACCCTACGAATTTTACGTAGCAATGCCGGACTTATTCTCCGGTATCCTGGAAGCGGTCTACTGCAACTGGCGACAGAACGGGAGAATTCCCGTGTTCTATGACCGGAGGCGTAGTCACACTAGTCAGGAAGAACGAGAATAAGGGGGATGACATAGGCAACTTCCAGCCCATAACTCTTCTAAACAGAGAGTTACAGATTTTGGCCAAGGTGTTGGCAAAGAGGCTGGCGCTTGTTGTCGAGAACCTGGTGGGGAAGCGCAGACATGCGCAATCCCGACCAGGTCCATACACAACAACCTCCACCTCATAAGATACATCATAGAGAGGGTAGGGTTTAAACCCGGCTTCGGTGGGGCCCTGATCAACTTGCATCAGTCTAAGGCTTTCGACAGGGTTGACCATCGTTACCTGGATGCGGTGCTCGATGCGGCAGGCTTCGGACCTGTGTTCAGGGGCTGGATTGCTGCAATGCATAACAGCAACATCTGCTCAAGGGTTAAGGTGAACGGCTACCTCTCGGAGCCGTTCCATATCACGCGATCCATTCGACAGGGATGCCCTCTCTCATCCCTTCTGTACGTATTGACTCTCGAGCCACTACTGCGGAAGTTGGAGCTATTGCAGGGCATCCCTCTGGAACCGGGACTGCGGAAAGCGGCGTCGGCCTACGCCGACGACGTAACAGTAATGGTGTCGAGCGCCTCGCAATTCGAGGAAGTCGGCACCTTACTGAAGGAATACGAAAGGTTCACAGGAGCCAAGCTGAACCGGAACAAGTCCATCGGTTTGCAACTCGGATCGTGGAGAGGCAAACCGATGCCTTCCGATGGCGTCGTCGGACGCTGGACGGAAGGACCAGTAAAGCGGCTCGGGGTCTGGTTTGGTACGGACCTCCAGGTGGAGAAGAACTGGACCGAGGTGACGGCCAAGGTGTTTGCACTCACCCAGAAGTGGGCCGAGTGCAAACTATCCTTGAAAGGTCGAGCGGAGGTGGCGAACACTTTTATAGCGTCCGCCATCTACTACCGCTTGACCGTCGTGCCTTGTCCAGCCAAAACGCTCGTCAAAATGGAGCGCGGGCTCTTCCAATTCCTTTGGAAGAGGCGGGCTCCTTTGGTGAGAAGATCCATCTGCTGCCAACGCCCTTCCAACGGAGGGCTGGGGATGCCGTGGCTGACGATGCGCAAACACGCGCTCAGGCTGCGGCATCTCTACGTATTCCTCACCGGACAACCAGTGTGGGCCCCAAGTCGCAGTCCTGGGTCAAGCAAAGACCGAGGAAAATGGGCGACTGGCACATCGAATGTGCTCAGGCGCTCACAGCCCTCTGGCACGCGAACCCGGCGATCAGTGGAGACTCCACTTCGTCATTCTATAGAGGGTTGATCCGCAGCAAGTGCGACGACGTGCTCGGAGAAACTCTGGGCGTAGAGGAAGACGAACTGGCCAGTCTGTTCTGTAGGACCTTCCGCCCGGGACCGATGGACAACTTCCAAAAGTCACTGGCCTGGTAGTGCTACCGAGGAGCTCTACCAGTTCGAGACAAGCTCTACAGACATGGGCGCCCGGGCAGGGACCCTGCAAAAAAATATGTCCGAGGTGCGTGCGAGACGAAGAAACCGTCGCGCACGCATTCATACACTGCCCGGGCGTCACCGACCTGTGGGGCTATGTAGAACGACTATTGTCGCGGGTGGGGCCAATCCGGTTGACCACCGAGTCCATTGTCATGATCAAACCGCCACCCTCCTTCAAAAACGAAGGAGAGGCGGTTTTCCTTTGTGTGATAGCTATGGCGAAAGAGGTTGTATGGTGCACAAGGTTGAAAGGGCTGAGGTCAGACACCTTTCTCTCCGGCCAACAACTGATTCTTTTTTTCAAATACCACTTTCGAAGAAGAATCAGGATGGAGAGAGAGGTGCTGTACCCCAGCAAGTTTTATGAAAGGTGGGTGAAAGTGGCGAGAATGGCCCGAGTGAATGGGCCTTCTCTCTATATCAGCCTGTAGGTTGAGGAAAAAGAGGAGGAGAGGAAGGGAGTACAAACTCTTCGTACTCCTGGAGATTAGGGCTGTACATTTTTTTTCGGGGGTATGTGTTACCCATATGAAATGTCTCCCCCTATTGGGGAAAATCGACTAATTTTTAAATTGCATTTGTGATATTTTACACGTTTTTATTGCATGTAAACTTCCCCCTTTGTATTTGTCCCCTTCATTTGTGCCCCTGTGGCTAATAAATAGAAATCTATCTATCTATCTATCTATCTATCCATCTTCCCTTCTATTCATCTATCTATATGTCTCTCTAGCAGTCTGTCTATATGCGTGTGTGTATGTATGTGTCTCTTTTTATAACTATTAGTATAATACTTCGCAATGGTACTAGAGTACGAGATCTCGTTCCTTAGTTTCCATTCCTCTATAGTATAAAGCCATTCCACTTTAATACCAAATATATGAGCCAGGATACTTAGGTCGAAAGTAATTAAATGTCTCATCGTGTCGATAATGCATATAGGAAATTAATAACTATCATAACGTCTAAGTTGAAGAATTCTAATTCAAAAGGTTGGTAAGTGAATGAAAAATGTGAAATAACGTTGAACAGTATTTCTTAATGTTTAGGCACGAGGTCGTAGGGTCATCTTTTCCATATATCATTCCAGGCTGATAAAGTACCAGTAATATAAAAACGCTTGACGCAGCAAGGCCGAATGATTAAGAAACACGTTTCGCAATCATTAAGGCCCCGGTTCGATCCCTGTTGCGTGGGATCTTCAGCAAGCATCATTTACCGGAGCCTTGGATTGACATATGCCTTCTAGGGGAAATTGGGTAGACGTAAACTATTCGGAAGCTTGGCGGAGGAACTGTACCTGTTATTCCAAAGGCCTTGGCATGCACTGATTGAGTCACGCTTAATCTCGCTGACAATTACGTTAACGGTACACGTGTCAGTGGAATGCTCAGTGACTTACATATTAATTTCATCGAAGAAATGGAATACTCATCGTCGAAACCGACGGAACTCCTTCCCCAGTATAGAAACAAATTGTCTATGAAACAAAAAATATTTTATACGTAATAAAAAGAAAATATGCAAATAAATATGCAAGAGAACCGACACCCTTCTTCGCAATAACATAGTTACCATATGCAGGCATGTTTGCCCCCCCCCCCTCCTCTCTTTCTCCCTGTCTCTCTCTCATTATATATATATGTGTGTGTGTGCGTGTGTGCGTGTGCGTGTGTGTGTGTGTATGAACAATTCATAAGTAGTAGTTATTGTTTTTGTAGAGTCCCCCAAGTCAGCTTCCATTGAATAGATATATTATCATAGATATGACATCCTTCCTTGTTTTTGCAGCAGTAGTGAACTCCAGATAACATATCCGAATTGGTCTCTTTTTAACAAGAGTAAGGTATTGGTCAAGGGGGGTTAGCTGCAATTTCTAGGATGTCCATGGACCACATAGAGGCTCATTCTTTGGTTTAAACATATAATGGTGTATACAGGTGGAGTGTATGGGAGCATATGCATATTACAGAGGATGTATATATGGCATGTATGTGTACATATGTATGCTGCAGAGTATGTGCATGTGATGTGTATGTGTGCATATATATGCTTTAGAGTATGTATATGTACACATATATATAATTCAGAGTATGTAATGCTTGTGAGTTTACTGAAGTGGTGTGTATGTTTAGGTTGTTCGACTCACAAGCTCGCTGTCATGAGTAATTGTTGGTAGCACTTTGAGTCCCTGAGAAACACACTTTATTTCTCGCTGCTCCTATCCACTCAGTTAGCAAAAAGGGTCTGTATCTGTAATTTAAAGAGCCAGCCTTGGATCACTGTGTGATCCTGAATCTGCCTCAAAATTACATTAAGTTTGTGGAAAGCTCAGCTACTTGCACGTTAATTTCTAGGGTAAGCAGTTCCGTTGGTTGAATAACTAGAATACTCGTTGTCGGACCCGACGGAGATCCAAAACACACACACACACACACACACACACACACACACACACACACACACACACACACACACACACACACACACACACACACACCTATTACTGCAGATAGTTATAGATGTTGTTTAATGCCTATTCTTATACAGCAATTGCATAATTTGACGGCTGCAGTTTGAAAAAGTCCATCACACCCATACTCATACTTAGAGTGGGTTTAGAAATATGGATGATGTCTGAGGCAGGGATTATGGGGGATGACTTAGTTCTATTAATAGTATAGACATTTATTTCATGATGGGGTTTGTTTTACGAATGTAATTTTTACGAGCTTAGAATCCGATGGTCTTATCCACTAGATGTTTTGTTTGTTGTTGGGTTTGATTTTTTAGTGTATTTTTTATGTATAGGGCATTCCATGATTGCTGTGTGTTTGTTCTGGCTGTGCTTGACACGCATGAGTATTTGTATGTGGTGTGCAAACAGTATGTGTCATACAAATTATTTATATGTGGTGTGTAAGGTTTATTAGTTTGAGAGTGGGACGTGGCCTTAGTGGTAAGGGTGTTGAACTTGTTCACAATGGCGTAGGTTTGATTCTTTTACCAGGTGGCGTGTTGTGTTCTTGAGGAAAACACTCCATTTCCCGTTGCACTTGTCCAAATCAGTTGAACATTAGTATCAGCAAAAGCAGGGAGTTTTTAGATGGACTGGCGTTAGGGAGAAAGTTTTGAACTCTTAGTCGCTTAACGCCGTAGAAACCGGGATAAGCACCAGTCTGGTGAGCCTCCGGCTTTTGTTAACGTGCTGGGTGGCTGTTTATGTGTCTGTATAACTACATTTCCTTTTTTACTATTTGTTTCAACACACTTCTCAAACCTAACTTTAATAATCTTAGGTAGTGTTACAAATTATGAGGTATCATGATAACGTCTATTTGCAGTTTTCCACGTATATTCGTCATCATAAAATGCTTATGCTGTTATTATTGTTATGCTGTTGTTATTATTGTTGATGTTACTGTTGTTGTTACTATTGTTGGTGTTGTTTGTGATGGTGGTGGTGATGGCCTTAGTGGTGGTGATGGTCGTCGTCCTGGCGGAAGCGAAAGTTGAGGTAGGCGTTCTGGTGGTGGTTGTGGCAGTGGAGATGGTAGTAATAGAGATTATGATGATGGTGGTGATGCTGTTGGTGGTAGTGATGGTGTTAGCAGTAATGATGATATTGTTTTTAATAAAAAGACAGTCAGAGAGAAATGACGTCGAAATCAGCGCACAAACGCAAAACCAAAGGTAAACATACCCACACTTATTCATAGTTATACATAAACCTGTTTAAATTAGGGAGGTAATGGCTAAAGACCGGATAAACTAACCTGACCGGTTTTTAAGCCAATCCTATATGGATCAAATATATATATATATATATATATGTGTGTGTGGGTGTGTATCGTGAATGTGTGTCTATATTGGTATACATTTGTGTGCACATTTAAAACTATGTATATTCATGTATGTATTTTTAAAAAGGGTGGATAATAGATTGTAACAAAGATGTCAGGGTTTGTTGAAAACTAATTTTTTTGCGGGGGGGGGGGGATAAAAGAAAGAAGAAATCCGCGTAAAATATTTAAAGAGAATGAAAATCAGGAAAAATTGATGAAAGAACTAGAGAGAAATTATATAAAGAAGACCACAAGAACGAACAGAAAATAAGGAAAGGAAGGAGGGGGAGGGAGAATTATAAGAAATCCAAGAACATAAATAAAAGACAACACTAATAATAATTTCTACTATGGGCACAAGGCCAGTCATTTTTTTTGGAGGGGGTCGATTAAATCGACCCCAGTACGTTACTGGTGCTTTATTTTATCGACCCCGTAAGGATGAAAGACAAAGTTAACCTCGGCGGCGTTTGAACCCGGACCGTAAAGGGCCATAACTCTATGCTGCATTATCTACTGATAATGCCAATCCACCGCCCTAAAGACAATAATAATAATAATTTCATACATAATCCAAAAATTTGGGAGAATTGATTAGTGGAATAAAATCAATAATCACTACTTGATTCTATCGATCCCGAAGTGGGTAAGCAATGTTGAACTCGACGGGATTTGAACTTAGAACATCAGAGAATAAAAAACAGGGACAAACACCGCAATCGAAATAAATTGCATTGTATTAATAGGAAAATATAATTAGAGGAAAATATGAATTCTTTATATAGAATACACAATATTAGCAGGACAAAAGTTTTTAAAAACTCTCTCTATCTCTCTGTTCTCATTCTCCCCCACCCCGTTCTCTCTCTCTCTCTCTCTCTCTCTCTATATATATATATATATATATATATATATATATATATATATATATATCGAAACGGCTTGAGCTCTGCCGTCGGGGTTAAACATTTTCCTATTACCCACTCTACTACCCTAAGTATTGAGTACTCTGGCGTTATGGTCCATCTGGTTGCTTACCACACTTCCTTCGTTATATATATATATATATATATATATATATATATATATAATTGTTTTTTTCGTTGTTTTGGTATTGTATGGCTGGGTTTTTGCCTGCCTCAATTTTCAATTTGTCAAGCTTTCTAAACGTATGTTATTACTATGAGGGCCTACCCTTATTGAGTGCTTTGCTAATCATTCCTAATCTTTTTGTAGGTCGACTTTCCTTGGCCGCAGCCAAAACTTCGATTTTACTAAGCTTCCACTTATATATATATATGAAGACGTACTACAGAGTGCCAGGAAAACCCACGGTCATTACGTTGGTAACATCACTGCCGGGGGAAGTGTTACCATCGGAAGCAGTCGAAATATCAGTAATCTCTAGCCAACAGCTGATGTGGGGTATGTACAGCCATACAAACTTCATGTATTAACCATGATAACATTCACATACATACATACATACATACATACATACGTACGTACGTACGTACATACATACATACATACATACGTACATACATACGTACATACAGACATACATCCATCCATCCATACATACATATATACGTACATACATCCGTACACAAGTACGTACATACATACGTACATACATACATACATACATACATACATACATACATACATATATACATACATACACACATACATACATACATACATACATACATACATACATACATACATACACACACACACATACATACATACATACGTACGTACATACATACATACATACATACATACATACATACATACATACATACATACATACATACATGCACGCATGCATAAATTGTTAAGGCTGATCAAATAATAATATATATATATATATATATATATATATATATATATATATATATATATATATATATATATATATATATACGTGCATACATAAAGCATATCAATATATACACTAATATATATATATAAATGAAATTAAAAAAAACAGTTTATGTATTTATGTATTTATGTGTATATGTACGCATGTATATATGTACGTATGTATGTTTGTATGCATATATGTATGCATGCATGTATGTATTTATGTATGTATTTATGTACGTAAGTAAGTGTGTATGTGTTTATGTATGTATGTATGCGAGCACTGGGGTATTTTTTTTAAAGTTCCTATAAATAAAATGCGAAAATCCATGCATGAGCACGAGATATTGAAAGGAAAAATATGTTGAATAATATATAGAGAAATCTAATCAGTAAAGAGTGAAAGGAAGAAGAAATAAAAGACTAGAGTTAAAGAATCAGTGATAAAAGTGATAGAAAGGGGAAAAGGCACGGTGGGAAATATAGAGAATAGAGAGATGAGAGAACGAAGGAGATTTATAGATAAATAGGATCAGTCTGTGTATGGTTGTATGTGTGTGTACGAAGGAAAG
>OZ024740.1:379234430-379236930 GCA_964016885.1 Eledone cirrhosa | reverse complement strand
AAGTCATTGTTCTCTTTTACAAATATATCTTACTGTACTAATTTCATACATACATAGATAAATGCATCTGTGAATGAATTGTGTTCATCTTAAATTGTACGATTCAGATCGTACTTATTGTTATATATAATCTCTCTGAGTTTGAATATATACACCTTAACGTACGATTATTGTGGATTGGCAGTATCATCAGAGGGTCGCACGCCATGCTTAGTAGCATAGAGTTACGTCCAGTAACCGTCTGAGTTCAAATCCCGCCGAGCTTAACTTTGCCTTTCATCCTTACTGGGTCGATAAAATAAATACCAGTAATGCATTGGAATAATTGTTGGCCTTGTGCCAAAAGTAGAAACAATTATTTCTATAAACAATATATAAGGACTTTTCCTCAGTTTCCTTTTAAGTTTAGTTTTGATTGTTAATCTATATTATTCATGTCCGAGCTAATATTATATATATACTTAATTATATATGTATATATATATATATATATATAGTTAATCTATATTTTACATGTCCGAGCTAATATTATATATATACTTAATTACATATGTATATATATATATATATATATACATATGTATATATATATATATATATATATATATATATATATATATATATATATATATATATATATATTAGTGAAAAAGAACAAAGGAACTATTATGACATTATAACAAGTTTATTGCCGACAGCCGTTTCGTCCGACCACATGGTGGGACTTTTCAAGGCATATAACATGTAATTGTAAGATCATTATTTACATCAACGTATCACTCAAGGCTAGCAGTTTGAAATTGTGGTATACATCAGCAACTCCGCTTGTATAGTTGGGGTCTATATTCTAAGGGGGCTCTTTTATATTAGTTGTCGGGGTCAGGGATTGAAGTTTAAAAATTAGATAATATATAATTTGCGCATTAACAGTAAACTAAAAGACTTGGGGTCCCGTAGAAGCACCTTAAAAAATCCCTCAATAAGTACATAAAGCTTACAGGCTCCAATAAACCTACTAAACTAGAAGAAATTAAGAGGCTAATAAAATAAAAAATAAAAATATAAAGTTTCCCTAAAAAATATATAAAGTTTCCTATGAAATTCCTTCTTTCTTCGCTTGTATAGTTGGGGTCTATATTTCTGCTCTGCGTATACGCATGGAGCTTAACTAGCTACCGTCACATATTTGGTAGGTCAGACGTGATCATCGCGATTCACATACGACCTACCATACATCTTACTTATATATATATATATATATATATATATATATATATATATATATATATATATATATATATATACAAAGAGAAATATATAGAGAAAAGTTTTATCCGCTACCAGAAAAGAAATGTAGATACAGACAGAAATGCAGACAGACTGACAGACATGCAATTCGATAGATAAATAAGATAGATAGATAGATAGATAGATATGTTTCTTTATTAGCCACAGGGGCACAAAAGAAAGGGACAAATACAAAGGGGGAAGTTTACATACAATAAAAATGTGTAAAATATTATCACAAATGCAATTTAAAAATTAGTCAATTTTC
Source organism: Eledone cirrhosa (assembly GCA_964016885.1). NCBI lineage: Eukaryota > Metazoa > Mollusca > Cephalopoda > Octopoda > Eledonidae > Eledone > Eledone cirrhosa. The sequence goes on along the minus strand of OZ024740.1, from coordinate 379,235,375 downwards.
CCCAATAGGGGGAGACAGTTCATATGGGTAACACATACCCCCGAAAAAATGTGCAACCCTCATCTCCAGGAGTACGAAGAGTTTGTACTCCTTTCCTCTCCTCCTCCTTTTCCTCAATCTACAGGCTGATATAGAGAGAAGGCCCATTCACTCGAGCCATTCTCGCCACTTTCACCCACCTTTCATAAAACTTGCTGGGGTACAGCACCTCTCTCTCCATCCTGATTCTTCTTCGAAAGTGGTATTTGAAAAAATGAATCAGTTGTTGGCCGGAGAGAAAGGTGTCTGACCTCAGCCCTTTCAACCTTGTCCACCATACAACCTCTTTCGCCATAGCTATCACACAAAGGAAAACCGCCTCTCCTTCGTTTTTGAAGGAGGGTGGCGGTTTTTTATCATGACAATGGACTCGGTGGTCAACCGGATTGGCCCCACCCGCGACAATAGTCGTTTTACATAGCCCCACAGTTCGGTGACGCCCGGGCAGTGTATGAATGCGTGCGCGACGGTTTCTTCGTCTCGCACGCACCTCGGACAGATCTTTTTTGCAGGGTCCCTGCTCGGGCGCCCATGTCTGTAGAGCTTGTCTCGAACTGGTAGAGCTGCTCGGTAGCACTGCCAGGCCAGGAACTTTTGGAAGTTGTCGATGGGTCCCGGGCGGAAGGTCCTACAGAACAGACTGGCCAGTTCATCTTCCTCTACGCCTAGAGTTTCACCGAGCACGTCGTCGCACTTGCTGCGGATCAACCCTCCATAGATAGATAGATAGATAGATAGATAGATGATTAGAAGGTCAATTGAAAGGATAGCACAGAAAGGAATGATGATAAATCTCTATGAATGCTTTCACGCGCATGTGCTCAGATACGTACATGCACATATATGTCCATGCACAGATGCACGCAAAGGTATGTTGATCAGAAAAACACACACACCCACACACAC
>OZ024740.1:379171930-379221930 GCA_964016885.1 Eledone cirrhosa | reverse complement strand
TCGTGAGTATGGATAGTGGTGTGCCTGGAACAAAAAGATAAGAATAAAGGAGACAGAGAAGCAATGTCTGAAACAAAGAGAGAAAGAGAGAGAGAGAGAGAGAGAGACAGAGAGAGAGGGGGGAGGAAGATAGAGAGAGATAGACATATATAGAGAGAGAAAGAGAAAGAAAGAATAAAGAATTTAAGATAAGTAGTTCAGTAAGTGTGCCTGCTGTTGATAAAAACATTAGCGGAAGTCTACTGTAACATTATTGAGAATGCCCAATGTCAGCCTGCAATCGACATCTGTCAGGTTGCCATATGGACCTCTTAGACCATGCAACAACGAATACACACCACAGTGCAAAGAACAGCGCTGAATGTCTTAAACAGTCTCTTGAGGGCCAATAAATATTAACACTTATTGACAGTTCGTTCAAAGTAACAAACGGCGAACATTGGCAGTATCGGTAGAGGGTCGGACGCCATGCTTTCCAGCATAGTTACATCCCTTTACAATCTGAGTTCAAATCCCGCCGAGGTTGACTTTGCCTTTCATCCTTACGGGGTCGATAAAATAAAGTACCAGTAATGCACTGGGTAATTGCTGGCCTTGTGTCTAAAGTAGAAACAATTATTATCTCGCCGATTGGCGGTGGATTGGCAGTATTGGTAGAGTGTCGGATGCCATGCTTTGGCGCATAGAGTTACGGCCCTTGCCATTCTGAGTGTTCAAATCCCACCGAGGTTAACTTTGCCTTTCATCCTTACGGGGTCGATAAAATAAAGTACCAGTAATGTACTGGATAATTGCTGGCCTTGTGCCAAAAGTAGAAACAATTATTTTCTAGTCGTTTAGTACGACAACTTATTTCAAACATACAATTACATTATCTACCACGTGCCATTTCTTATATCACAAGCTTCGTTCTATTTTCCTGTCTTCCTTCTTTCTATGGCAACAGAACAACTGTCTGTCTTTTCATTCAATTAAGTTCGTATTGTGCATTTGTCTGGCTTTCATATTTATAATACTGAATACTTTACGTTGGTTTAAAATCTTCTCTCTCTCTCTCTCTCTCTCTATCACACACACACACACACACACACACACACACACACACACACACACACACACACACACAAGCAATCAATCACACATACACGTATATATAAGTGTAAAATTAGATAATATTGCAAGGCATATTACACACACATTCCATAGTAAATATATTAAAATCAAAAAGAAAAGGTGTCAGAGGATCAGAAATAGTCATTAATGTTACAGAATGTGTAACACCCGGTTTAACTAAACTAAACGAGAAATGGGTTAGTTTCTTTTCTAATAATAGCACTTAAGTAAACTTCAACTGTTGCGTGTATCTTATAGGCAGCATGACCCTCTAGAAGTGAATTGTGGTGACACAAGATTTCGACAGGTAAACACGTTTCATGGCTAGCCTTATATGATTCTCACAGTTCACCACAAATAGGGAAACCTCCTTCTAAAATGTGGTGTAACCATCGAACACCTTACATCTCCCTATTTAGCTAGTTAACCATGACGAACTAAAAGCACCTCCTGGTAGTTGGAATAATAATCGTTTCTACTTTTGGCACAAGGCCAGCAATTACCCAGTACATTACTGGTACTTTATTTTATCGACCCTGTAAGGATGAAAGGCAAAGTTAACCTTGGTGGGATTTGAACTCAGTCCATAAAGGGACGTAACTCTGCTAGAAAGCATGGCGTCCGACCCTCTACCGATACTGCCAATCAACCACCCTGGTGGTTGGAATAATAATAATTCACAATTACAACATGAATATCTTCTAGGGTGCAAATCTCTAAGAGAATGTCAGAATACTGACGACTGGTAATAACTGTAACAAGCATCCAGAAAAAAGAACCGCACTTTGTGTGTGTGTGTGTGTGTGTGTGTGTGTGTGTGTGTGTGTGTATGTGTGTGTGTGTGTGTGTGTGTGTGTGTGTGTGTAGAAAACTAGCTAGATTTAATATAGGTGTTGCAGCTTTGAGTGAAAGTAAACTTGCTGTAAAAGAATACCTTAAGGAAGCTGGATCTAAATATACAATTTGCGAGAAGTGCATCCATGGTATCGTATCTGCCTTAAAGATAAGGTTCGCGGAGTAATAATACTTAATCCCAAATTCAATTAGTTAGTGCTTATTGATCCTTTCTATACCATTAACTCATGACAAAATTCTAACGATGATACTTATCTATGCTACAAATTGTTTTCATACATTTTTAGTCGACTGAACAATTCGAGTCATATACACATTGGGTAGTCTTGAAATGTTTGGCAATTATAATTCAAGAGTGGGCCGTGACAACCATTTATGGAAAGATATTCTTGGACGGCACGGTACTGGAAGATGCAACTCGAAATGACTCTCGGTCTGAGTGCAGAACATAAACTCATCGTTGCACACTTTCTTTCGTGTCCCAAATAGACACACAACAACATGGCAACGCTCAAGACCAAATAGCTGACGCGTTTGGGATTATGTCCTGATACATTCTCGAGATAAAAGGAGGGGTGTTTGCCCGCCCTTCATCCCGACCCCGAAATTCGTGTCAACAGAGTAAATCTCGGCGAGTTTCAGCTGAGCAAAAGGTCTGGTTCTTTGAATTACAGGTACAATCCATCCGATAGGCTTCAAACCAGTTTCTGTCTACATAAATTCACTGACAATGCAGGAGCCGCACCGTGGCTACGGAAAGTGAGATTTGCCCAATACACTTGCTCAGTGGACTCAAATCTGTGACTCAATGGTTGCAAAACAAACTTCTTAACCATTCGACCATGCTGCGTCTATCCATACATCCACCGATACATACATACACACACATTTACATATATACATACATACACAGACGCACACTCACATACGTACATATATACATACCCAGACACACACTCACATACATACAGGCACACACACACACACACACACACACACATTTACATACATACATACATACATACATACATACATACATACATACATACATACATACATACATACATACATACATACATACATTTGGAGTCGTACTTGTTTGGCAAGTAACAATCATATCGTGAAAGAATCATTTCAAAACACATTTCTTAATAATAAAGTGTATTAAATAAGTGTCAAAACCTTTCGTTGTATTTCTGCCAGTTGGTCACTAATACAGTTCCACTGTATCTCTTGAAAATCAGTTATTGACATGTTTTTATTCACCTCGGGGTTAATTTTCATAATTCATTCTCTTCTTTTCCCTTCATTTTTTGTGTTCTTTTATATGTTTCTTTTTTTGCTAGTTATATGTCAGTTTGATATATAATATATTTTATTTTATATTTTGTTTTGGTGTAGACGGCGAATTGAAAGCTGTTTTGGAGATTAGGTCAAAATATCTTGCAGTATTTCTTCTGACACTCAGAGCTCTGAGATCAAATCCTTTTGAGGTCAACTTTACCGTTAATCCTTTCGGAGGTCAATAAAATAAAGTAACGAAGGTGATACGTTGGTGGAATCGTTAGAAATTCCAGTAGAATGCCTCAGGCATCTCTTCCTTCTCTATCTGTTGTGTTCAAATGCTACCGTGATCTATCAGTCACCATGAAAAGGATTGAGACTCCATCATGAACACACCGGCAATTACGTTTGGGTAGCGTAAAAGCGATTGATGCTGGGAACAGATAATGCTTATGTTGATATAATAATAATAATTGTTTCTACTTTTGGCACAAGGCCAGCAATTACCCAGTACATTACTGGTACTTTATTTTATCGACCCCGTAAGGATGAAACGCAAAGTTAATCTCGACGGGATTTGAACTCATACTGTAAAGGGACGTAACTATGCTAGAAAGCATGGCGTCCAACCCTCTACCGATACTGCCAATTCACCATGTGTGTAAGTATCTATATGGTGGCTGCCAAATCGTTTTCGAGTACGGCCACTACTTTATATCCATGTAGGAGAACCCCTACCGATGCGCTGAACGAGTGTGACTTTTTAGTCCAGCCAGCGACTTGAAAACTCTGGTACAAACACTACACTTGTGACAATTATTGACACATAGTGCTTTGCCTTTGGTACCATGTGACGACAAGTGCAGAGAGATCTCCAGATACAAAGCAATGCCTGTGCCGTGAAGCTTTTATAGTGAGCAAAGGCACTGCACAAAGCCAGTCCCACTCTCTTAACCAAGATGATATTTACCAAAAAGAAGAACAAGTCAACATCATTGGATACCATCAGGGTTGCAGGTGTTATATCAGAGTTTTCCTTCTCCTAGAATTCTGCCTTGACACAAGCTAAGGGGTCATCTCTCCCAGTGATTTTGGATGGCCATTGACTCTTAAGAGCTCCTTTGCCCTTTGACAGGTTTTGTTTTTAGTCCTGCAGGATGTCCAAAGTCACCCTCCTCACCAAGAAACCTTGGTGGGGTTGCCAGTTTAGTCGCCAACGACCCAACCATGAGACAGGTTGTACTGGGATACATGTTACCAGTAGCACCAAGTGGTGACCTGACATATAAGTATATATGTATTTATATACATATATATGTATTTATATATACATATATATGTACTTACACACACACACACACACACACACACACACACACACACACACACACACACACACACACACACACACACACACACACACACACACACACATATATATATAATTTTGTTTTATTAAGGGTTATTTATAGATACATCTACATAAATTACTTCAGATAATGAGGAAATCTCGATAGGGTAACTCAACCTACTAGAAGTAACAATGGAATCTTCTTAAAATCCCATGCTATCGTCTCAAAAAGAGATGCCATTAGATAATTTAAAGCTAGATACATTAGATATAGCAAAACAAATTAAAAATGGTGTGTTTATGTCTGACCTGGAGCAACATCATCAACATTAGCTTGTCTAATAGAATTTAAGAATCTCTTAGACCAAAACATATTTACATATCAGTGAGTTATTAGTATAGAGAGTATTCTGAAAAACTGCATAAACAAAAGAAATAAAAATTGAAAAAAACAAAACAAAAGAAAAATAGCTTGTGTAATGGAATTTTAGTGATTACGCAATAATATTGAGAAATAGAGTCAACCTGTCGATATAGACAGAGAAAATTGCAGCGAACCAATGAAACGGGAAAAAAAAAAATGCTAGGTCTGCTATTTTGCTGCAGTAGCTAAGCGGATCATGTCGTATAAGTAAGCTCAGAAAAGCAGATACGACCAAATGAATCTTATTTCAAGGGGGCACCAGATAATTCAAATAAACTAATAAGGAAGCATACACAAGTTCTTTGTGCTGAATATGTAGGGTAGGCATTTTAGCCCTTTGTTAATTACGTTCTCATCGAGTAGAACGTCAAACATACTTCGCAGCATAGAGTTACGGCCCTTTATGTTCTGAATTCAAATCCCGCCGAAGTTAGCTTTGCCTTTAACCTTTACGGGGTTTATAAAATAAACAACCAATAATGCACTGGGGTCGATTTAATTGATTTCCTCCAAAAAAGAATTGTTGGCCTTGTGCCTAAATCAGAATTGGCAGTATCGGTAGAGGGTCGGACGCATAGAGTTACAGCCCTTTCTATTCTGAGTTCAAATCCCAGCGAGGTCAACTTTGCCTTTCATCCGATAAAATAAAGCACCAGTAATGTACTTGGTAATTGCTGGCCTTGTGCCAAAAGTAGAAACAATTATTATTGTTGTTATTGTTCTTGTTTTAGTTGTTTTTGTTGTTTTTGTTGCTACTGCTGCTGTTGTTGTTGTTAGTATTATATACGTTTTCATTTCACATTTAAATATCATACAACATAAAGAAAACATATCACTGCATTATTCGTATCTCAATTATTTACATTTTATTATAAAACCGATAGTTGAATTGCATACTCATACAAAAATTAATTACAGAAATCCACCATTTTGTATTATTTAGAAACCAAACTGTTGCCATGAAAAAAATCTTGCGCATCTTATTGGCGATTATATATATATTCACTGAGATGAATCTATGTACGATGGAGCTATTGCTATAGAAAATAGGTATGTCCATAGACATCTATTTTTGGTTGTAAAAAAATCTAGATATTGAAAATTCATGAGATTTATTTCAGAAACACACAATACTTAAATTAATTGCAAACAAAACCATAGAAATCCGGCAAAAGATTGAATGTGGTTTAATGATACAGGTAGTAAAAAACGATAGATAACAAACAGAGAATAAGTGATCGTTAATAATCAACTATTCGAGATTAGTTAAGTGAGGGAAATCTTTTCATACTGATTTATATTTGAAATAAATATTTAAGGATGTGAGAAGGATAAAATAACTAAAATAATGACGTTGTGCTATAGCACTCAAATGTGCTACTTGTGGTAAGTAATGCTTCTGGGCGTGACACTTCACCAAGCTGCCGATAATGTGTACTATATCTGAGAATGTTGCTTCTAAGGAGGCTCCGAAAAGTTACTATTTTGAACTCCTGAAATTCCTGTCAAAAGAGATATTTGACTCGATGATCTTTGTTCTTATCTATGAGAACTGTTTCAGCATATCTATGATAAAATATATTTCAGTTATGACGATCTCAATCTTTTTCAGACAACACCGAAAAAACACGTCATTATTGAATGCGACATTCATGCCTTAATGTGGTAAGGTGGGATTCGATAGAGATTTGGTTGCAAATTTTGAAAGTGACCACGTTGAGATAACCATTTTGGCTCGACGTAATGGTGTTGCATAGCTCAAAAACAGATATGGTTGAGGCAACGTACCAAAGGTACACAAACCACGTTCATCTCGTCTTTTTCAATCATTACGATCTCAGACTACATTATCTAATGAGTTCTATTTTTGAAACAGTAGAGTGTGGTTTGAGTGAACTTTAGCTACTATTTCTAGCAAGTTGAGCAACTTGATAGAAATTCTTACACTAACTATCTCAATTGTGTACTTTACCTTGTTGATAACTTTTTAGAAGTGAAGGACTCAAACCCTTGAAAATCAATCCGCAGGGCTGATTTTAACCTGAATACATACCCATCGAACTGAATGAAAATTTAAAAAAATATACAGCATTTAAATCATGATGCCATCACAGATGCTACTCTCTTTTCTAATGTGTAAAAAAATAATGATTTTTTTTTATTTAAGCACAAGGAAATGTTGGGAAAGGGGAAAGGTGAATAAGTTGACCTCAGTACTTGATAGTGGAGGCACGCGGCCTAGTGGTAATGGTGTTGGACTTACGATCATCATGTCGTGGGTTCGATTCTTGGGCTGGGTTGCATGTTGTGTTCTTGAACAAAACACTTCATTTCACATTGCTCCAGTATACTCAGCTGAAAACGAGTGCCAGAAATAGCTGGGGGTTTAACCCTGAGATGGACTAGCGTCCTTTTCAGGGGACAGTCCCTTCACGCCATGAAATCGGGGCAAGTAGTGGCAAAAGGAGCCGTCTGGCTTATAGTCTTTAGACTTGATTGTACTTTATTTTACCCACCCCGCCAGGATGAAATATAAAGTTAAACTCGGTCGGTTGTGAACTGAGAATGTAAATAAAACCAGAACAAATACAATGCCATTTTATCCGACGCTCAACCAATTCTGCCAATCAAACAACCTTAATGTGTAAAATATCAAAGTAAAATATAAGAGAAGCAGCAATAATAATAATAATAATAATAATAATAATAATAATAATTGCCCTGATGCCCTTGACCATTATGCTGCGAAAAGTGAGAGCAGGATACAAGTTGGGAAGGGGAGAGCTTACCATCAATCACCTCCTCTTCATGGACGATCTTAAGCTCTTCGGGAAAAGTGAGAAGGAGTTGGATGTGCTTGTTGACACTGTCCGTATTTTCACCAATGATATATGTATGCAGTTTGGTATTGGTAAATGTGGAGTCATTGTGATGAAGAGGGGTAGGTTGAGCAGAAGTAACGGGATCCAGATACCAACAGGTGAGATGATAAAGGAAATTGACTCTGAGGAAGGATACAAGTATTTGGGCGTTCTGGAGGCTGATGGCATAAAGAACAAAAAAATGAAGGAATTGTTAAGAACTGAATACATTCGGAGAGTAAGGAGCGTATTGAAGTCACATCTGAACAGCAGAAATGCCATAAGCGCAGTAAATTCCCGAGCTGTGTCTATTATTAGGTACAGTGCGGGAATTCTGAGATGGAATGTTGCTGTACAAAAAGAAATGGATAGGAAGACTAGGAAGCTATTGACTATCTACAACATGTTCCACAAGAGGAGTGATGTCGATAGACTCTACCTAAGGAGATCTGAGGGTGGAAGAGGTCTTATCAGTATAGAGGACTGTGTTCAGATGGAGAAAAACAACCTATACAAATACGTGACCTATAGTAAGGAGCCAATGCTCAGAACTGTACTGAAGGAGGGGACAGTAGGCCAGGGGATGTCCAAGGAGGAAATAACATCAAGGAGGAAGAGCAGCCTTAAGGGAAAAATCCCTTCATAGTACCTTCTTTGAGAAAACTGAATTTAGAGATCCACAGACATGGAACTGGTTGAGAAGAGGAGACCTCAAAAAGGCTACAGAAGGAATGCTAATGGCTGCGCAGGAGCAGGCCCTCAAAACGAAGTGGTTGAAGCACCATATCTACAAGGAGGAGGCTAGCCCACTGTGCAGGATCTGTGGAGAGAGAGAGGAGACTGTGGCTCACATTGTGTCCGAGTGTAAACACCTAGCCCAGACCCACTATAAGGGCTGGAGACACGATGTGATGGGCAGGGTGATCCACTGGCACCTGTGCAAAGTAAACAATCTACCACATTCTGAGAAATGGTATGAGCATAGGCCAGAGGCGGTGATGGAGAACAGTCAGGTGAAGGTGCTGTGGGATTTTAGGATACAGACGGACAAAAAACTGGAACACAATAGACCTGACCTGGTGGTTGTGGACAAAGAAAAAAGATCGTGCTTGATTGTGGATGTGGCCTGCCCGTTCGACACGAGAGTGCAAGAGAAGGAGAGGGAGAAAATTAACCGATACCAGGACCTAAAGTGGGAGGTGAAAAGGATTTGGAACTGCCATGAAGTCAAAGTGATCCCGATTGTCATAGGCGCACTGGGGACTATCTCCAAAGGTTTCCAGGGATGGTTGAAGAAAATCGGCCCCTTTACGCTTTTTGGAACGCTTCAAAAGGCATGCTTGCTTGGAACAGCAAGAACCCTCCGATACGTCCTGAATATCTGAGGCTGCAGGTAGTGGCTTGATATTCAATCCAACGGACTTTCCAGTTAACCAACATCAATGACTGAGATTCAAGGTATAACAATAACAATAATAATAATAATAATAATGGACGAAATAATTGAATAGAACTGTTATGCAATGTTACCTGAAGAGTAACCCCAAGGAGAAAGGCTATAGGAAACGGATGCATAACATCTGGAACGAGATTGGTCTATTTAAATTAGATGAACAAAAATTGGCCGGGTAGGCTCGGGTAATAAGAACTAATGGGTGGATAAGCGAGCTAGAACTGGAGGAACTGAGCAGAGAGATTAGCTTGGAGATGGAGAGTGGAGTATGCCAGGCAAACGAGCCAGTGGGAAATGAAGGTGAAGAGGTCGAGAGAACGGAGGAACCACCCGAAGCAGACAATGATCTGAATGCTGAGATAAATAATACCTGGAACAGAGATACGGCCACTGAGGAGATGAACGCTGATGGGCTAGGACAAGATTTGGTTGATATCCTAAACTTAGTGGTAGATGAATTGAACAATGATAGTGGGAGAACCTAAGATTTGTAGACAGGAAAAAGTTTAAAAAAACAACAGCTAAGGTAAACAAAGTCATCCCATACCTTGAGGCGAGGAGCCTTCACCAGTGCAACTATATCCTCAAAGCAACAGCAAATACGGTGACGAAACTACTTGATATAAAAGCGAGAGGAAACAACAGACAAGAAAGAGCAGAGCCTTGGTGGAAGAAACGACTGAGTGGTCAAATCAGGGAAATGAGAAATGACATTGGAAAGCTTGAGTCCCTACTGAATGGGACACTAAAAAACATAGACACTAAAAATAGACTGGAAATAAAGTACAAAACTAGGAGGAAAAAGCTAAATATTATCATAGAGGAACCGAAGCAACGCATTGTAGCAAAGAGTGCAAAAATCAGGCGATACGAGAACAGAGTCAGCCAGTATAGACAGAACCGCATGTTCGACAACAACTAGAAGATGCTGTTTGGACAGCTTGAAGGGAAAGAAAGAGGCAACGACTTGATCCCTGAGGCGGAACAAACTAAAACATTCTGGAGAGGAATATGGGAGCAGGATGTTAAACATAATGACCAGGCAGTGTGGATTGAGACAGTACAGAAGGAGATTAGTGAACAGGCACACCAACAAACTGATTTGAGTATCACAGTTGAAACTCTTAAGGGGCAGGCCAAAAAACTAACCAACTGGAAATCACCAGGCCCAGATGGTGTGCAGGGGTATTGGATTAAAAATATAACATCCCTCCACCCGAAACTGACAACCCTGTTCAATGACTGCTTGATGTGAGGTGAGGTACCAGAGTGGTTGACAAAAGGTACCACAGTTCTGATAATGAAAGACCGAATACAGGGTAATGATGTTACCAACTATAGATCTATCACATGTCTGTCCGTAATGTGGAAACTGTTGACAAGCATTATGTCTGAGGAAATCTACCATCACCTCCACACAAACAACTTGTTACCGGACGAACAGAAAGGATGCCGAAAGAAGTCACGTGGTACAAAGGACCAGTTACTTATTGATAAGATGGTAATGAGGAATTGCAAAAGGAGACACACTGGTCTTGCCATGGGATGGATAGACTACAAAAAGGCATTTGACATGGTGCCTCATTCTTGGATCACCAAAAGCCTGGAGATCTTCAAGGTGGCAGATAACATCAGACAGTTGTTGGGCAAAAGTATGAAGTCCTGGGAAACAGAGTTAACATCAACTGGAGAATCCTTGGGAAGCGTGAAGATCAAGAGAGGTATATTCCAGGGAGATAGTCTGTCCCCTCTGTTGTTTGTCCTTGCCCTGATGCCCCTGACCAGTGTACTGCGAAAAGTGAGAGCAGGATACAGGTTGGGAAAGGAAGGGCTTACCATCAATCACCTCCTCTTCATGGACGATCTTAAGCTCTTCGGGAAGAGTGAAAAGGAGTTGGATGTGCTTGTTGACACTGTCCGTATTTTCACCAATGATATATGTATGCAATTTGGTTTTAGTAAGTGTGGAGTCATTGTGATGAAGAGGGGTAAGTTGAGCAGAAGTAACGGAATCCAGGTACCAACGGGTGAGATGATAAAGGAAATTGACTCTGAAGAAGGATACAAGTATTTGGGCGTTCTGGAGGCTGATGACATCAAGAACAAAAAAATGAAGGCATTGATAAGAACTGAATACATCCGGAGAATAAGGAGCGTATTAAAGTCACATCTGAACAATAGGAATACCATAAGTGCAGTAAATTCCCGATCTGTGTCTATTATTAGGTACAGTGCGGGAATTCTGAGATGGAATGTTGCTGAACAGAAAGAAATGGATAGGAAGACTAGGAAGCTATTGATTATCTACAACATGTTCCACAAGAGGAGTGATGTCGATAGACTCTACTTAAGGAGATCTGAAAGTGGAAGAGGTCTTATCAGCATAGAGGACTGTGTTCAGATGGAGAAAAACAACCTACACAAATACGTGACTGATAGTAAGGAGCCAATGCTCAGAACTGTACTGAAGGAGGGGACAATAGGCCAGGGGATGTCCAAGGAAGAAATAACATCAAGGAGAAAGAGCAGCCTACAGGAAAAATCCCTTCATAGTACCTTCTTTGAGAAAACTGAATTTAGAGATCCACAGACATGGAAGTGGTTGAAAAGAGGAGACCTTAAAAAGGCTACAGAAGGAATGTTAATGGCTGCGCAGGAGCAGGCCCTCAAAACGAACTGGTTGAAACACCATATTTACAAGGAGGAGGCTAGCCCACTGTGCAGGATCTGTGGAGAGAGAGAGAGGAGACTGTGGCTCACATTGTATCCGAGTGTAAACACCTAGCCCAGACTCACTATAAGGGCTGGAGACATGATGTGATGGGCAGGGTGATCCACTGGCACCTATGCAAAGTAAACAATTTACCACATTCTGAGAAGTGGTATGAGCATAAGCCAGAGGTGGTGATAGAAAACTATCAGGTGAAGGTGCTGTGGGATTTTAGGATACAGACGGACAAGATACTGGAACACAATAGACCTGACCTGGTGGTTGTGGACAAAGAAAAAAGATCGTGCCTGATTGTGGATGTGGCCTGTCCATTCGACACGAGAGTGCAAGAGAAGGAGAGGGAGAAAATTAACCGATACCAGGACTTAAAGTGGGAGGTAAAAAGGATTTGGAACTGCCATGAAGTCAAAGTGATCCCGATTGTCATAGGCGCACTAGGGACTATCTCAAAAAGTTTCCAGGGATGGTTAAAGAAAATTGGCCCCTTTACGCTTTTTGGAACGCTTCAAAAGGCATGCTTGCTGGGAACAGCAAGAACCCTCCGATACGTCCTGGATATCTGAGGCTGCAGGTAGTGGCTTGATATTCATTTCAACAAACTTTCCAGTTAACTAACATCAATGACTGAGACTCAAAGAGTAATAACAACAATAATAATAATAATAATAATAATAATAATAATAATAATAATAATAGGCACTTGCCCTGGTGGTCAGGGTCACTGTGGCTTTTTAATGGGCTTTCTCCACGAATGTCCCTCGGAAGTCTCCCCCGTATTGGGGAATTTTTCATTGTTATTTTTTTGTTACATCCTTTGTTTTTGTTTTTTACACGCAGAAATGCCCATTTGTACCATCCTGTATTGTCCTGTACTGTCCTTAATGTCTACTTTATGTAAACCCTTGTGGTTAATAAAGAAAGAAATAATGATAATAATAATAATAATAATATTTAACGTGAACGTCAGAATGGATAGAATTGTTTAGGAACGTGATGTGTTACAAAATATATAAATAAGTAAATAAATGAACGAATTTTAGATAAGTTAATAAATTAAAGCATACATATGGCTGCGGCTGATTACTAATAAATAAAGGCAACAAAAAGAAAGAAGCATGAGGAACTTTTAAAGCACTTCAGAAAATAGATTAATTACATTGAAATAGGGAATAAAAATCTTTATTGTCTCTAATGCAACAGGTGTAACCGTGTTATGAAATTAATAATGTCTCCAAGGCTTAACAGTATCTGGGAAACACTCGATAATGGATGCCTTTCAAAAAAATTCCTTTCATAGAAAAGGTGTTACTAAATTAAAACAAAGTTATAAACTAATATATATATATATATATATATGTGAGTGTGTGTGTGTGTGTGTGTGTGTGTGTGTGTGTGTGTGTGTGTGTGTGTGTGTGTGTGTGTGTGTGTGTGTGTGTGTGCGCGCGTGTGTGTGTGCGTGCGCGTGTGTGTGGATGTATATATATATATATATATATATATATATATATATATAGAGAGAGAGAGAGAGAGAGAGAGAGAGAGAGAGAGAGAGATAGAGAGGGAGATTCAGAGAGAGAGAGAGAGAGGGAGAGCGAGATCAATAAAAACACGTACACATATACACACTTGCAACATATGCTATACACATTATCATATATATATTTATGTGTGTGAGTGTGTGTGTGTTCATGGTATTCTCTATGTGCATATAGATATATCTATAAACATACATTTCTACAAATATATACAGAATTACATATACACTCACATGAACACACGAATACATATAAACACATACACATAAATGTATCAGTACACTAAATAAGCACTATAAATACGAAAAATAAGTCACCATAAAAAGACAGAAACCAAATTCCATTTTAAATTCCATAGATGCTAGAGCCAACTTCTTGTAAAATGATTATAAACACAAATATATATATGGAGGTTTTAATGCTCAGAGATTAAATGAACATTGAAGATTGTTGGATATCTGATAATATTCTCACCAATGAAGCCATAATTTATTGCTGTTATTCTTAGCTATTTCTTTGTGATTGACATTAACAACATGAGTATCCCTAAACAAAATTCGCATGAATATATCTTCATTTATAAAACCTGTATTGTCTAACTGTCATTTTCTACATTCTGAGGAAAGCTAAAAATATCAGAACAAATGCCTAAATAATATTTTGTAAATGATGCTCTGAAAATTTGGATTGTAGCCCTTAATGTTCACTGAGCTTTCTTTGCTATAACATAATTGAGATGATTTATTTCGATCTATATTTTGTGATATTTTCCTGCTGTCTCAATTAGTTAATTTAGGTTGAGTTGTAATTTTTTGAGGCATTTGGTGAGCTATTTTTAGCTTTCTTCTCAACCTCTAGCTTTTGAATGTTGATTGAAGCAAAAAAAAAAAAACACGTGTTTTTTTTTATTACTACAATGCTGTAACATTAGTCATCTTCTTGGCGTCGATACCAACACAAGTCAATTTATTTGAATTCTCTTGTATAGGCTGAATATATCTTTGCTTACTGATAAGTAGGGTTTGTCATTGCTTACTGATAAGTAGGGTTTGTCTTAATTTGCTAATTAAACATTTTATTAATTTCTTTTGTCATCCGAAACCACGGAATAGCAATTATAATTGAATTTAACAATTATAATATAAGTAGAATTGCGTTTGTCTTTAAATGTATATTTTGCTTACGCTGTTTTGTTTCACTATATATATTATTATACCTAAATAATGATTTCTGATTTAGGCACAAGGCCACCAATTTTAAAGTGAGGGGAAAGTCGATTAAATCGAACCCAGAGCGTTACTGGTACTTTATTTTACCGAACCCGTACGGATGAAAGGGAAAGCTAACCTTGGCGGGATTTGAACTCAGAACTTAAAAGTCAGTAACTCTATGCTGCAAACACACAAATACAAATAAATATTTATTCATTGTAATTTGTTGAGAGTGACTTTGAAATTCATTTCGAAGTGAATTTCAAAGTCACTGCCAACAAATTACAATGAATAAATATTTATTTTTATTTTTGTGTTTGTGTGTATATGAGATATATGAGAGCGCGTGTGTAATTCTGTAAACACATAGATAATAGCAATTCATACATGAATATATATATATATTAATAAAAGGAATTCCAACTTTGTCTGATTTACTCGTTTTATTTACAATCCTTTAAAATTTATAATGTTATTAGAATGAAATAGTATGGTAGAATATTAAATGTTAAATGTTAATTGAACAAGTACTTTCATGATTTCGCAATCTTCAGGTTCATAATGTGTGGTGACAGTCAAGTTTGCAATTTTCACAGTCGAAAATTGCAAACTTGATTGTCACCACACAATATGAACCTGAAGATTGCGAAATCATGAAAGTACTTGTTCAATTAACACTTAACATTTAATATTCTACCATACTATTTCATTCTAATAACATTATAAATTTTAAAGGATTGTGAATAAAACGAGTAAATCAGACAAAGTTGGAATTCCTTTTATTAATATAATCTTCTATACACAATCATACACACCCGTGTATATTTATTTATATATATATATATATACAGAGAGAGAGAGAGAGAGAGAGAGAGAGAGAGAGAGAGAGAGAGAGAGAGAGAGATACCTGATGATATATATAGAGATTCCTGATGATTTCTAAAGAATGAAACAATTCTAGCCCTCTAGAATCTCATCTATATTAAAACGTTTTACTCTGCTATGTATTGAGTGCCTTACTTACTGTGGTTACCTCCGATTCAACCCGGAATAACTTACTATATATATATATATATATATATATATATATATATATATATATATATATATATATATATATATATATATAGTGAAGAAATTAAATTACGTGTTATTAGGAAAGAAGGGTTTTCAAAATGCAATGACTGTCCTTTTGGTTATTTAGAAGGTTTCTGTAATCGTGTGCCAAGTAAATTAGTGATTATTTATATATTTTTCTTTACTTTTACCGGTTTCAACTGTGTTTACAGCCTTTTCAAAAAGAATTTTGTAACAGTCTTTCGAAACCTTTTTCGTTTATGTTTTCCCCAAGTGTGTACTTGTTGAACACAAGGGATTCATCTGGCTTTATCTTTGTCGCTTATATCGAGAACACGGAACGTGATTCAGGCTTTTTTTCTTCTTTTAATAAAAAGTTACATGTGTAAAAAATCGAGTTTCAGTTGGAATTTACTTATGAAAAATCTTTACTTATTAATACTTTTTCCCGAGAGAAATTTTCATTTCAATGGTAGAACGGAAAGACATCGGAATTTTGCAGAATTCGTCCTGTACACTGCGCTATAAGGGGATCTTTCTGGCTTGAGGGTCCCTGGTTTGTTGACGTTGAACTGACATTCGTCTTCGAAGTGAAGCGCTTGTTTGTCCAATATGATATTCCTAGCCGCGTTTATACGTTATAATGTATATTAGATTCTCTGAGTTGCAAGAGATGTCATTTCTAATTTCAAAGATAAGACCTTTTTAAATTAAACTCGTTGCCCTCTAATAGAGAGTTATATATTCCGCAGTGAAGTCAATTACACCTTTTTACTTCAGGTTCTTTAGTAACTATTTGCAGTTTTACATTTGTTAGTATCTTTTTTATTTTTTTGTGATTTCGTTTGTCGTTTATTTTTTATGATTGGATGTTTTTGTAAAATGTTTTTCATTTTCTTGTCCTTTAGTAAGATAGATACGTTTAGCTGTATGTGTGTGTACATCTCTATGTTCTTCGATTTGACAATTGAAATGTATGGTATGACCTTTTTTTCTTGTTTTGATTTGGTTTCTCGGAATGATTGGATATTGATTTGACTTGCTTTTTGGATACTATTGCTGATTAAATTATGAGGATATTTTCTCTTGATAAGTATTTGTTTCATCTATTCTAATCATGGTCTCTGATAGTTGAGTTTGAGACTATTATACAGATTTACTTGGCTAAGTTAAAAGTGATGTTGGTACGTATGTGTTATAGATGAGAAGATGTAAAAAGGAGGTATTGTCAGGAGTCAGTAGGTTTGAAATATATGTCAGTTTCCAATTGAATTGAATATTCTGGTTTATACCATTGATGAAGGTTTGACATTTCTTTAGTTGGTCAAGATACTCCCTCCACAATATGAAGCAGTCATCCGAGTACCTTTTCCAGTTTTCTTTTACTGATAAGTATACATATATATATATCTTTACACACGCACACACACACTCACACGCATACACACTCACACGCAGACACATATATATATATATATATATATATATATATATATATTCTTATATTTATATATGTATTGTGTGAGTAAGTGTTTGCATTACTTATATTAAAGTTTGTTTTAGAGTGAATCGTCAATACCACCGGCACATGCAAAAGCCACACTTTAAATGTTCGCTGACATATCGTGTGACAATATCCTAACTCGCACACAGTCAACTTCGTCACTATAGTGATAGCTAGCTCAGTTGAAATTTATTAAACACGAAATGTTTTATTCGAAACTGTATCTATTTCATTTCACTTATATGGCAATTCCTCTTAAGAAAGACATTAAGAAAACATAAACAAGAAAATGTTCAATTCTTCACGCCCCAAAGGAATTAATAAAATAATTAACGAATAAATCATTCCCAGTGATTGATTTTGCATTCATTTCTCGTCTTCTCATTCCA
Source organism: Eledone cirrhosa (assembly GCA_964016885.1). Lineage (NCBI taxonomy): Eukaryota > Metazoa > Mollusca > Cephalopoda > Octopoda > Eledonidae > Eledone > Eledone cirrhosa. Next base: position 379,204,142 of record OZ024740.1, on the reverse strand, counting down.
CCCAACATGTAAAACATACCATTCTTATATACTTAATTATTTCGAATAAAAAGAACGCACGGATAGCAATTGGGTGTCCTCTCGAAATAAGAAGGGCCGAAGCCTCCTTCACAGCCCACCCTTATCCTTAATATTAAACTGCCACTCAACAGAGACTCAACAGAACGCATTTATTCCAAGTTTTATATATATACAGAAAAGATGTAATAATTGTTTCTACTTTTGGCACAAGACCAGCAATTATCTCAGTGTATTACTGGTACTTTATTTTATCGACCCCGTAAGGATGAAAGGCAAAGTTAACCTCGGTGGGATTTGAACTCAGATCGTAAAGGGACGTAACTGTGCTGGAAAGCATGTCTGACCCTCTACCGATACTGCCAATTCACCGCCCCTTGAACTCAGTAATAATGACTGCATAAATGTACATATATATATTTACACATGTTTAGCATATAGACATTTAAACATACCAATTATGTATTTCCCTATATCAGTTTATGTTTTTATCTTTCAACTAAAAGAGAGATAAACACAGAATATAACGACTAGAAATAAATGGACACAGACTGTGCATGATTGTATGCAACATGAGACCCTAGAAGTAGGGTAAAATTGACTTTTGTCGATGAGATGTGGTTGGTTACGGAGCGAAGAAAATGTGTGATTTTTCCCTAGGAAGCGAAAAGGTCATACGAATGGTCTGGCAGTATGAGGAAGATGACAAGCGCGACATAATGAGATAAATAAGGAAAAAGTGGAGAAGTAAACAGAGAGGGAGAGAGTGGGAGAGAACAAAAGGGAAATAGAGGTAGAAGAGGTCATGCAAGTAAAAAACATTAATCAGTTTATCAAAATACATGCGTGGTAGGGTAGATATATTTAATATCAACAGAAAACGCACAGAATTACACACATATAATTGTGTGTGTGTGTGTGATTATAAGGGGCGATGGAAGCACTTCTGAATTAGGGGTGCCAAATTTGGTCAATTTTAGTTTTAGTGTTTAGTTTAGCATTTTACATTCTAAAATGTTAAGAAAACTTCGATATGCGATATACATTACATGTATATATATATATACGTATGTTACAAACAATTATTTTCTTTTATGCTCTCCAGCCATTTACATTCTCCCTTGGCATATTATTCTCTGTTATTTTATTAAATAATCTTCTGTTCTCTATTAAAAGAATTAAACCTCTGAATAGCATACTTGCCAGAAGCACCTTTCTGCAGTTGATGCTCAGCTATTTCCATTTAATTTAACGGCACCCATGCAAAATCCATCACTGCGCTTGTAACAGGATAAAAAAATAATTCATTAAGTTCAAAACTTCTTTCTTTGTACCGCCTATCGTATTACTTGTAAACACTAATCAGACATACATTAGAGAAACTATACCACTTCTACACTTAGATAGCATAGCCATAGCAAGTGAAATCCCCTATCAGACACTTTAATCTGCTAGATGTTATTGCATGCATAATCTTTCAGTATTCTTCAAAGCTATTCAACGATGAAGCATTTACACAATCGTTGGAGCAAATGTCTTCCAAATTTCATCTCATAGCTTTAAAAAATATTTAATATACTGGAAAACAGTCATTGACATAATATGTAAGTGGAAAAAATCATGGGCGTGGTTTAAATGTTGGTCAGATAACAAATATTTGTCACAGGAAGTCATAACAATTTAATCGGCGCGTGTAGCAAGCCAGTTTGTCTGACTGAATACCTACATGCAATGGCGGAATGGAGGTAAAAAAAACAACAACAAAAACAAAGTAGTTTATGTGATGTAATACTTGCAGACACTGTATGAGGAATAGAAATATATTTTCTTTGTTTTCCTATGAGAATAGCTCTTCACGGAAAAAACGAGCGACATTCTTTTGTTTAAACTTTCTTTTCTTCCACACTTTTCCACATATTTACCCCGTTCTTTCTTCTTTTCTGTTATTCTACTCCTTCAACATCTAATTCCATAGCTAATAATACTTCTTCCTTACAATAGCTTTATATGTATATACATACGTCAACATACATGTGCGTAGGTGCATATACATGTAGGTGAGTTTCTTTTATGAATATCCACAAAAAAGCACTCTACTAATACTCACACACACACATATGTGTATAAAGTAACTTACTTTTTCTGTTTGTTCCACCCTCCTTCTCTGAATATATATACATGTATATATATATATATATATATATAGAGAGAGAGAGAGAGAGGGGGGAGTGTGTGTGTGTGTGTGTATGTGTGTCTGCGGTACTGAGACCGAGAAGACCACTAATCATGTGAGTACTCGATACATGGGGAGATGTAGAGTGGGTATAGAGATGTCTAAAATCCCGACTGCGGCGCCAAGCTGTTTTGGGCCAGCGTGTTAGTCGGTCGGAATTTTCCATCTCTCTCTCTCCCTCTCTCTCTCACACACACACACACACACACACACACACACACACACACACACACACACACACACACACACACACACACATATATATATATATATATATATATATATATATAAGTATTGACGTAAGAAGCATTGAAAAGATAATATCTTAATTTGAAATTTAGTCGTCCTAACGCAGAAAGGACCATAGTAATAGTAGGTCACTATTAATACTAGTTGAGAAAATCAGATAAAATACTCTTGGCGACGGAAAAGGTAGATTGGGGTGTCTGCGAGGAATCGAGCCTATGTTTTTTTAAGTCAGTGATTATTTACACTTCCAGCTACATACTTAAAGGTGCTTCAAGTGCTCATAAAGTCATGTATATTCCCAGATATGACGAGATTTCTTATGAAGCAAAAGAATGTTTAACCCTTTAGCATTTACATCGCTCTATATTTACTATTATATTTTCACGGTGAAGGCTTTATCTTACATAATTATCTCACATAATATCGAATCTGTGAGATTTTGATATTATTTATTTTGAGAACAATACCTTAACATCAGTATGAGCGGCCAGTTAAAGCTAGTTTGTACAGAAAGAGGTGAGAGAATTCTGGCTGGACACGGCCGGTTTAAATGCTAAAGGGTTAAGCACATCCTGTTTTTCAGTGTGGATGAGATCAATTTTTTCTTTTCTTGTTAAGTTACATATTGCTTTTAAAACAGCTTATAGAACGCAGAGCAACGAGGTTTTCTCGGGCATCGCCTATATTCATGACTTTCTGGAGCTTACTGTTACCTGCAAATATTTGTATTTTTTACCATAGTAGCATTTGCGATGTCATTTGTATAAACTATGAAGACAGATGGACGCAATACAGAGTGCTAGGCGTTATTCTGGTGTATTTTGCCGGACTTTAGCGGATTCTGTCAATTACATATGTTCCACGTACCTGTAAAAAAAGCATAACCCAGTACAATAGTTTACCGTGGTCTCCAAGTTCAAAACCGAGGTTTGCCTAAGTGAAGACAAAAAATAATATAAGAAGTAAGGAAACGGTTCTAAGAGGTCCGTTATTCAGTATATTTGATTTTCCGCTTGTAGTAGATGTTTTACACATATTTCTTTTATACTTAGTCGGAACGTTATTATTTAGCTCTACCAAAGTTCATCGACAATGTATTTTAGCTGAAATCGTTTTTTAAGTACCGAGGACTATACTATATAGTGTATTTGAGGGAGATTTAGTTACCGTTTCTAGTAGGTCGAGTGACCACTCATACGATCTCTCGATGGTGCACTGAAAAGAGACACCGAATGAACTTTGTATTCAAACATCTAGTTCTACTTTAATTTTCCCGAAATATACCATCAAAATAATCTTTAAATTTCTTAATCTTACCGTTACTATTTCTTCTTATTTTGTTTTTCGATGATCAATGTTTGGCAATATGCTACTTTCGTTATATATTTCGAAATCATTCTTTGTACGATTCTTGATATTGAAGGTAACCCTGTTATTTTCTTTCTTAACTTTCTTATAGACAACAGCAGAAAAGAATGCAAAATATAATTATACACAATTATATTTACAATTAACATCAATAATTTATATGGATTACAACCGTTCTGTGATGTGTATGTACATTTGTGTGTGTGTGTGTGTTTTGTATTTATTTATTTTCCATTGGATAGAAATACGGAGTAAGCCTATGTACTGCTTAGGTGCATAAAATGCAAATTGTCGAATGCTGAAATAGTTTTAGGTGTTAGATTCACATAACTTCTAAATTAAGTTTTACGAAATAAAACTAATAATTAATGCGCAAAGAAATTAACTGCTATGAACTATTAAATAGTAATGATATTTTAAAAAAATACTATTGAAATTATATAACACAATGTCTGTTGCAGTAATTATAATTGAAGGGTTATCAATTACAGGACAAACATATTTCTCAATAGTGAGATTTATTGAATTGTGTTCTTTAGAATAATACTGAAATTATTTCATATCTCTAGATTTTTTTCTGAATTGCTAGAGCAAACTGATTAATTGAAACAACCAACAAACTGGACTTACGTTGTTGCTCTTTACTCCAGGTGAGACCTGATCAAGTAGATGTGTGATCGAAGGTATTTAAATCGCGACGATAGCAAGATTTTAGCTGTATCTAGGTATATATTATCTCATGTGTTCTTACATATTTTAAGATGTTAAAATATGACTTGTGTAGAAGTTTTCATGCAGGCTCGAGTCAAGCGACTGCATAAAGGTCTCTCACTGGTCCGTGCATTGTCTCATAATTTTCTATATTTAAACATTGTTCTAATATAAAATTGCAAATTGATAGCTGCCCGCCCACCCAGGCAATTGACCTCTTCACATTACCAATCAAACTTGTAGGTGTATAATGTTTGCACGTGCGTGTTACTGTCAATTTCTTAATTTAGTTAGAAAGAAAACAATTAAGAAAAAACATTGATATTTAAATTCATTACATTATTATTATTTCTGTCCCTTGCCATTCTGAGTTCAAATCCCGTCGAGGTTAACTTTGCCTTCATCCTTACGGAGGTCGATAAAATAAAGTACCAGTAATGCACTGAGATAATTGCTGGCCTTGTGCCAATAGTAGAAACAATTATTATTTCTGTATTTAATTGGTGGTGGATTAGTTGAGTCGCTTAAGTGTCGGACAAATACTTAGGAGTATTTGCAGTAGCTTAAGTTCTGATTTAAAATTTGAAACAAGTATTTCTGTATTATTTTGTTACTATATATATATCACAAAACTTTGCCTATGTTTATGTTATTGCATTCTGCAATTACTTCAATAAAAGAACATTTTACTGTTATAATGTTGCATTGTTATAGCCATCTGCTGTTCCATTACCTGAAGTAATAGTTATAGCAGATATATAATATAACGTTTAGATTTAGATATATAATTGCTAAATTTATCGAATTTTGTTTCAAAACCCCTAGAAATAGCTCTTACACGCTAGATTGGCAGTATCGGTAGAGGATCGGACGCCATACTTTGCAGCATAGAGTTATGGCCTGGCCATTCTGAGTTCAAATCCCGCCAAGTTTAACTTTGCCTTTCATCCTTACGGAGTCGATAAAATGAAGTACCTGTAATGCACTGGGTAATTGCTGGCCTTAATAAACAATTATGTATTACTTTTTCTAATATAATAAGCTGCCTATGCAGTGGATACCTTTGTTGATTTAAACAACCAGATTAGCTGTGCCTCTAACACTGACCTTCGGTCAGTGTTAGAGGCACAGCTAATATGGTTGTTTAAATCAACAAAGGTATATGAATGGAGCTTATTATATAGATGCTAGAAATTAATTTAAAATTATGCGGCATTATATTGATTTCTAATTTGGGGAAGGGTCAAAGTTGATTAAATCAACCCCGTACTTGACTGGTATTTTATTTTATTGACACCCGGAAGGATAAAAGGAAAATTTGACCTCGGTGAGATAAAGTACCAGAACAACTATCACAATGGCCTTTTATCCGGCGCTCTACCAATTACCCCCTTATATGTTGTACCAAATTAAATATCTTAAAACACTGTCTATACAGTCTATGATAGTTAAAGTAAAACTTTCTTAGCAAATATGTAAAATCTAAAATCTCATATTGCTAGGTGAAGGATATGCGGTGAGTTTATATTTCATTCAGAACAACAGTGACGTAATATAAGGTCTTTTTGATACACATAAAGGCGTGTACGCAACTAACTGAAAAGTGTTTATTTTCTCAAATGTAAAGGTGGTGCAGCTCAAGTAGGATTTGAACAATTCAATATCAAAAGAATCTTGATGCCGTAAAAACATAAAATTGCCATGCAGTCTATCATTTGCACTATCAAAGGAATGCTACATAAGCTGGAATAATAATTATGTACTTATATTCTCCTAACAATTTATACTCTGTTATTGAGCGGTTTATTTTGCCAATGCCTTTATATTTTCAATTACTATTTCCACGCCACCCTTCAACCGTCACCACAGTTTTATTTAGATCAATCAAAAGAAAACTACATGATATTCAATTGGCACACCTGCTTCGAAACATCGAGAAACCAATGCTTCCGGTATTTTGGCATCGTCTTCTCAACGCAAAAGAGTTTGCTTATTGTATGCACAATCTGTTGCACCAAAAATGCTTTAGGCTTCGAGTTTTTAAGCTCAAAAGCAAACAGAACGTAAATCTATGTAACTAAAACAACAATGCCAACAATAATAACAACAAAAACAACAACAAAATCAACAACAGAAACAGCTGCAACAGCAACATCAGCGACACCGATGACAGCAAACCAAGTTAGATTTGTAGAGTGTGTACTTCAGTGTACTTCTTCAATCAGGTAAAGAAATAGAATCACAAACTCAGTGTAATGCGAGCCTAACTGTTCGCTACTTTAGAAATAATTGTTTCTAACATAGACACAAGGCCATCAATTTGGGGAAAGGGGTAAAGTTGGTTATATCGACCCCAATAGTTTACTGGTACTTTATTTTATCGACTTCGGAAGGACGAAAGACAAAGTTTACCTCGGGGGCATTTAAACTGAGATCGTGAAGAGCCGAAACAATCACTGCATTGACATTTTATCCGACGTTCTATAAATTCTGCCAATTTACTAGCCTTGCCTAGGTGATTCATCACTGTGCCAATGTAAAAGAAAAGACACCTTCGTACCATGCACAGTCAGCAAGTTTCACCAAACTTTCATTCTCCTTTCCACCAATCGCACAACACCCCATGGCTATCCACATTATATTTTAAAGAACCACCTATTATTTCAAACCAAGATTGTCACCGACATCTGACAATGATGAATCAGCTATCATTAAATAACTAACTTGTACCTATCTAACTACTCTAAGATGATAAAAGGCAAAGTCAACCCAGGCTGTAGTATTAAGACTCAGAATATAAACAGACATATCTAAGCATTACAAGACATTACAAGGCACATGCTGATAGATAAGTGTACACCACTTATCAACGAAAGCTTTGTGAGGGATGTGTATATTTTAATGCATCTTTATGTATATCGACGAGGGATGGCAGAATCTGTGTAACATTTATTTAGTCAGATATTGGTTACTTTGCCTATTTTGCCTTTTTGGATTACATTAGAAGGACACAAAATACACGAGTCGATATAATCAACTATGCCTCAGCATGATAGCAGTGAGGGGGATAAGTACCAGAATATATAGGTAAAGGGCCCCTAACTCTTGATGGAGTCGTAAAGAAGCAGTCATGACAGACGACGTGTCATGCATCTTAAATTTGGCGTAGACCATCCCACTCGATGGCGTTGAGTGAGAGAATTTGATAGTGGGGAAAATCATCCCCAGTACTGGACTCTTGCTTTATTTATCGTTGTCAATAGGATGAAAGACAAAGTTGACTTCGGCGGGATTTGAAAGCTAATTACATTCAGTCGAAACAAATACCATGGTTTTTTTAAACCAACGTCCTAAACAGTCTGCCAACTCACCGCCTTAGCCAAATTATATATATATGGGTATGTATGTCGGTATGTATGTATATATATATACATACATCATCTGGGAGAGATGACCCATTAGCCTTTGTCAAGGCAGAATTCTAGGAGAAGGAAAACTCTGATATAACACCTGCAACTCTGATGGTATCCAATGATGTTGATTTGTTCTTCTTTTTGGTAAATATCATCTTGGTTAAGAGAGTGGGACTGGCTTTGTGGAGTGCCTTTGCTTACTATAAAAGCTTCATGGCACAGGCATTGCTTTATATCTGGAGATCTCTCTGCACTTGTCGTCACATGGTACCATGGGCCCAGCACTATGTGTCAATAATTGTCACAAGTGTAGTGCTTGTACCAGAGTTTTCAAGTCGCTGGCTGGACTAAAAAGTCACACTCGTTCAGCGCATCGGTAAGGTTTCTCCTACATGGATATAAAGTAGTGGCCGTACTCGAAAACGAGTTGGCAGCCACCATATATACATATATATATATATATATATATATATAGAGAGAGAGAGAGAGAGCGAGATAGAGAGAGAGAGAGAGAGAGCGAGAGAGAGAGAGAGAGAGAGAGAGACGGAGTCGTATCTTATATGCATATGCATTTAGTGTCGCTTTAGAACTAAACAACGTGATTAGAACTTATAAAGTTCTTTTTTTTTTTCAGTTTGAACTTTTTTTCACCATCCGTGTGCCCCGAGAAGTGCCAATTAGCCTCATACTAAGCAGCTGAACAAGAATCAATGTTCCAATTACATGTCATAATTTGATAGCTAAATGCATACATATTTGCCTGCGTAAACATATTTATTCATAACTCAAGCTGTATTGGGACTCAAGTGCTTCTCTTCTTTGGACCCCCATCTGTTTCGACGATCAGGCACGATCTTTTTTCCTTGTCCAAAACCAGCAGTTCAGGCCTATTGTGTTCTAATTTCTTGTTCGTCTGTATCCTAAAATCCCATAACACCTTCACCTGATCGTTTTCTATCACCGACTCTGGCTTATGCTCATACCACTTCTCAGAATATCGTAAATTGTTTAGTTTGCATAGATGCCAGTGAATCACCCTGCCTATCATATCATGTCTCCAGCCTTTATAGTGAGTCTGGGCTAGCTGTTTACACTCGGATATGAATTACTCTCGCATGCAGCATTACCGAATTGTTGAGATATTCTATTCTCAATTATTTGGTCTCGGATTCAATTCTAATGTGTGACATAAGAGTTGACCCAAGTCTTTTGAGTAACATGTTGTGGACAGAATCTGGTTTTGGACAAGTAAAAAAGATCGTGCCTGATTGTAGATGTAGCCTGTGAATAATTTTTTTTTTTTTTTTTAAAGACTCCAGTTACATTTTCGATTTCATCTTTTTTCCTTATACTTTCACACGTGTAGGACTCCTCGTTTTTTTTTTTCATTTTGTAAAAAAACTTCACTTTCTAATATATATATGTATATAAATATATATACATAAATATAGTTATACTTGGGGAGGGTCATGTTGTTGTAATAATATTGCCAGAATTAATGACAGAACACACTCACTGTTTGGTTGGTTTTCGCTTCTGTATCTCTTATATCAGTTAATTTATTCGATCCTCAGTGTTTACCATTGACTGACCAACGGTCAAAAATACAGATATGCGTTTGCGTGTGTGTATAGTGTTTGATGTGTGTTCGCGTTTGGGTGACTGTATTTTGGTTATTGTATTCTATCTTAGTTTACTAGTGTGTGTTTACATGTGTTTGTTGTTATTGTGCTTGTGTATATATTTGTGTATATATGTATCCACTCACACTACGCTAAACCCATGGCCTCCAAATACCTGATACTGAAAAACTCAGCAATGTCCAGTAGTGCTAAGTTTAATATTCTGATCGCAGACTTGGTACGAGTGATGAAGAATGTGTCCCACATGTGCGACCCAACAGAAATGGAAAGACACATCCAACACTTCATCAACCGCATGCAGTTCTCTGGCTACAACCAAAGAGACAGAATCAGAGTATAATAAGGAGCCACGGAGAAGTTTAAGACCCTCATAGAACTGGACATGAAAGGAATGTTCACATTATACAGGAGCAAATCATGGAATAGCTTAGATAGGACTAAACATAAGATAGGGAAAGCCACCTCATGGTACAACCAGAGATACCAGAGTGTCATGTTCGTGGACGCTACCCCTGGAGGGAAATTAGCTAACCAGTGTAGAAAGGCCCTGAGAAAGACCTACTTAAAGATTAAGGTGGTAGAAAAGCCAGGAACCACCATAAAATCCCTGATCAGCAAAAATACCCTTTTAAGAAAACCCACTGTACTAATAGGAAATGTATTATATGTAAAGTAAACCCCCCGATAAACTGTAAAACTAGAAACGTAGTCTATAGCATAAGATGTACAGAGGGTACTTGCAGAAACATGACAACAACATACATAGGCGAGACAGCTCGTAGCATGGGGGGAACTAAAAGGAAGAAAAAACGGTTCACTACGATACGAACACGCCAGACAACAACATGACGGAAACATAGACAACATAGAAATTAAAATAATATCGAAACATAGAAATGACCCAGCAGATAGGCAAATCAGAGAGGCCAGTGAAATAGAACTTAGAAGGCCAAAACTAAACAGAAAAAATGAATGGAATAACAACAACACCCAAACAAACAATACTGACCTAAGAGAAATATAAATAAATAAATATATACACAAGCACAATAACAACAAACACATATAAACACACACTAGTAAACTAAAATAGAATGCAATAACCAAAACACAGTCACCCAAACGCGAACACACATCAAACACTATACACACACGCAAACGCATGCGCAGAGAAGAAGACAAAAATAAATAAATAAACAGATTAAATAAAGATGGCGTAGACATACAATACAACAGGAGGAAACATAATAGCACCACTGACGATGCTGCAGATGTGCAACGAAAGAACTTTGTTAGACTATATTTATGTGTTTGTGTCTATATTATATCTGTATTTTTGACCGTTGGTCAGTCAATGGTAAACATTGAGGACCGAATAAATTAACTGATGTAAAATATACAGAAGCGAAAACCAACCAAACAGTGAGTGTGTTCTGTTATTAATTCTGGCAATATTATTACAATTGGCAGTATCGGTAGAGGGTTGGACACCATGCTTTCTAGCATAGTTACGTCCCTTTACATTTTGAGTTCAAATCCCGCCGAGGTTAACTTTGCCTTTCATCCTTACGGGGTCGATAAAATAAAGTACTAGTAATACACTGGGTATTTGCTGGTCTTGTGCCAAAAGTAGAAACAATTATTACAACAACATGACCCTCCCCAAGTATAACAATATTTGTTTCGACACACGATTTCATATAAAAAACATATATATATATATATATATATATATATATATATATATATATATATAAAGAAAAAAAGATGAAATCGAAAATGCAACTGGAGTCTTATTTTTTTTAAAATATATATATTTATTTAGTTCCTTTACCGGTTTCGCAGTTCTTCTGCTTTTCAAAAGTAGAGTTGAGATGGCGGGTCTGTGGTTTATATATAAATATATATATATATTTATATATTTATATATATACATATGGGGGAGGTTATAGTTCACTTGAAGCATTGTGTAATGAGGTATAAACGTTTGTATATGTATAATAAAGCCAAAACAATGCAGGTATGGACATAGAATAAAGAATGCAAATGCAAAAGATATTGTTGACAATTAGTCTTTTACCTTAGATTTATTTAAATGTCCTTAATTTTCGAGATAATATCTCTTCTTCGGAGGGAAGTAAAGCGGTTAAACCAGTGTTCTAAATAGCTTGCCAAGTCATGCTGTTTATACATATATATACACACACACACACACACACACTCACATGTGTGTACTGTTGTATATAAATACACCCTCACACTCTCTCTATATACATATATATATATATATGTGTGTGTGTGTGTGTGTGTGTGTGTGTGTGTGTGTGTGTGTGTTTTGTATAGAATCCTAACTTTCCTTTTCTTATAGTAGGCTTTCCTTTTCTTATAAGCAGGCTTTATTTATAAACAGCTAGCGAAATTGAAAATTAGGTAGTAACATGTGCTTACGCCGTATTTGACTAAATAGAATTAGTCTGTTAGTTGGGATTAAAAAAAACCCTCTGATTGGAAAAAAGGATGATTATTGACGTACATGGGACATGAACCCGCATTTGCCGGAGCAATGTTTTACCATATTAAGGAAAGTATATACTTTAAAACGTTCAATCAACTGACAAGAAGGTATACGATGCTGACGACAGCTAATAAGCTAGAAACTAGTTCGTCGTTCCTTTGTCAGTGTCAAACAAAATGGCAACGATGGTTGCCGAACACTGTACGGCTAATGATTCGGGTTGTTTGTTTACAAACAAACCGAGCATTATAATAAACGTTCGGTAAACCCATACGTATATATATATATATGTGTGTATGTATGTATGTATATACATACTACTGTACGTCTGTATACATATATGTATGTACGTATAAATACTTATATTTAGGTATCAGCCGTACTAAGAGTGAGAAATAAAATTTCATTTTTTCCATTTATATATATATATATATATATATATATATCATAAAACATGTCTATAGAATCACCAGATAAAATATATACCATTTCCTCTCCCAATTAGCATAATTAACCATATAAAAAATCGATTAGACCAAGCTATAAGAATAAAGGCTTCTATGAAGAAATCTCCGACAAAGTGACCCGTTGCAAAACACACACACACACATATATATATATATATATATATATATATATATATGTAAACATTTATATATATATATATAATGTATGTATCTATGTTTATATGTATGTACATATATGAATATTAAATGTTTGTGGGGAGCCCCCCGACAAACTAAAACTGTAAGGTTTGTACATTTCGTTTCATATGATGCTTGAATCAACAAAAGCTGGCCGTAATCAACAGATTTGTGAATAATGAGATCTGACATGCTGACATGCCTATAACACACCTTAAGAAAAGAAAACAGAACGTTTGATATTAATCCAACATTTAATCGCACGTATACATATACAAAGAGAGAGGGGGGTGGCAGGGAAAGCGAAAGAGAGAGAGAGAGAAAGAGTGTTATGTACGAGTGCATGTGTACATATATATATATGTGTATACACACACACACACACACATGAGGTATGTCGAAAATGTACCCGACCTTGTGTTTGGTATGTATTACGTATTTGGTGCACTCCTCCACACACACGCAGACACGCGCACACACACACACACACACACACACACAGACACACACACACAGACCCAAGCGATTTTCCCACTGTTCAAGCTGGAATGGTTCTTCCGGAATGGTTCCCAATTCCGTCGCTGCAGCCTGCATGATGGTCTCTCGACTCTCAGAGCGGGAGCCATTATTTGTGAGTAGATTGGCAGTATTAGTAGAGCGTCGAACAACGTGCTTTGCAGCATAGTTACGGCTCTTTACGGTTTGAGTTCAAATCCCGCTGTGTGTATGTGTGTAAGTGTGTGTGTGTAAGTATATGCATATATATATATATATTTACACACACACATACGCACGCACTCACACACACACACGATGAATTGGCAGTATCGGTAGAGGGTTGGACGCCATGCTTTCCAGCATAGTTACGTCCCTTTACGGTCTGAGTTCAAATCCCGTCGAGGTTAACTTTGCCTTTCATCCTTACGAGGTCGATAAAATGAAGTACCAGTAATGCGCTAGGATAATTGCTGGCCATGTACCAAAAGTAGAAACAATTATTTGTGAGAAGAAGCAGAAAGAGCCATGTCTGGCGAATGAGGAGCGAAATGCCTTTGTTTACCAAGAAATCTTAGCTGCAACAAATGAGAGTTAGTGTTGTCATGATGCAGTTGTTTGTTTTTGCGGCACACATAGATACCGTTTCTTGCGCCGAAATGAATCACGTCGCATGAACTCCTAATAGTATTCTTTTGTTTCTGATGCGTATTCGTGATGCACAATGCTTGATGAAATCAGTGAACATCGCATTGATCATGCTCCGCATCCGACGTGATTTTCGGGTCCTTGGTGATGTTGGATGTATGTATTGTGATGAATGAGCTTTAGTCGTACCCGTACACTCAAGTCTTATTGCTAGTTATCACGGTATTGAGGAAATCAGGATCCTTATTGGCAGTATCGGGCGAAGTAAATATGTGACAAGTAAAACAATGCTTCACATACTTGCTGCCAAACAGTAACTGACGAATCCAGCAAGCTGGCCAAACAAACGCGCATGCATATATGCGGTCCCACTTTCGACACTTTTGTCTTCCTAACGCTATTACATCCCACGGGGAAAAAATAAGATCGGATATATTTTCGACAGACCTTACATACACACACATATATATAAGTGTGTGAAAGAAGATATTTGTCTATACAACAGAAAACAAACTACTACTAAGGTTATACTAAGTAGGATGTAGAAAGCAAGTCCGCCGAAAGCACATACTTTGATATAGTTGATATTACAACTCAAAATAAAAGATTTTTTCTCCTTTAATTCCCACCGGCAATTAGTCTACCTGACAGCCAATATTTACTCTTCCTTGTGAAACGTGGAAAAATATATTGAGAACACATGCGCCTTTTTCTTATAAGAGCACTTACTAAATTGAAAAAATATGCTACACACCGTAATCTAGCTACTACACGTTAGCCATGCATATGTGAATATATGATGACAAACATTACAGGTGAACGAATACATGTATTTCACAGCATGTTTATTCACTGGTATACGAGGGTCGAGGCAGACTATGAATGAGGGACGCTAGAGCTGTGAAATATTGCAAGCATTAATTATCCAGGGATTATGTTGAAAACTAAACCCCATTTGGTCATTCCATGAAAGAATCTTGCTCAACTTATGAATTTTACAGCCGACCGTCGTGTATATATGTATGGACTCGTAACTCCCCGTGGAGTCGCAGCTTTCTCTTTTTGTCCTCTTCACCTGACACCCAGCACTAGCGGGATTCCCACAATTCTCACATTTACGGTCCTTCTTTCCAGGTACGTCGAATAGAGTATAACTTTGTCTGTCCAGCAGAGGAACACAGAATGTTTCACGGTCAGACCATCACTCTTGAAGAATACCGAAACAGTACCAAATCGCCTGGTCCTAGTAATGTACTGGATATCCGCCTCTATGATTTTCAGCGCTGTTTCAAGTTCATGAGAAGGTACTGAATCTAGCCGTTTGGTTTGTAACGAAATACTGTTATATGTAAGAATTTTGGGGCCAGCTATGTCGGCCCTAGGTTTGTCAAATTTGACAAGTTCGGTCGCTTGTGTCAAACAGATATCTTTGTTCAAAATATCCAATTTGAACATTTGGGTGACTTTAGCAACAGTTCCTGCGAATGTTTTCTTTGAGTTGTTGTTTATATTATTGTTATTGTTATTATTATTGTTGTTGTTGTTCATGTTGCATATATATATATATATATATATGCTGTTTATGTGTGTGTCTGATGTGTGCGTGTGTGTATGTGTGTACGTACCTATATATGCATGTTTAGACAAACATACAAGCATGTATGCGATGACTTGGCAGAATCGTTAAAACATCGGATAAAATGCTTTGCTGTATTCTTTCTGGCTCTCTGCACCCTGAGTTCAAATCCCGCCGAAGTCAACTTTGGCTTACATCCTTTCGCGGTCGATAGAAAAAGGTACTAGTCCAATACTTGGTTCGATTCATCCTATATATCACTTTTTCATTTCCTCCCTACCCTGTCTCGCTCTTCTCATAAAGAAAGAAATCGGCTGTTTTGAACTGGAAAGTTATGGGCTCCGTCAAGTTTAGAATGCCACCACAGCACTCCTACAATTCCAGTAAGTGCTATGGATCCATACATACACATAAAAAAGCACCAGCATAAAAGTAATGAATGTTTACATGTATTTCTTACAAAAAAGTGTCTTTACGAAGCAGAGTCGATTCGATGTTCGACTATTCCACATAGCTCATTCATGGTCGAATCAGGTATTTCACATATCTTTCTCACATAACTGATTCACGTTTACTTGAAATGTGACACACAGCGGCATAATATACAGCAGACCTGGCAACCTCTAAACACCCAAAGGAAAAGTACCATGAAAAAAAAGTGCCCCAAAACGGGGAGAAATGAGGCAAAATGGGGAGATTTTACATAATGAAAGCTATACCCATTTTCACAAGAGAAGACATCCCTCACCCACCCGAAAGTGGATTGGGAGAGTTGACAGGTCTGATACAGACACATTTGTCCCCACGCACATATATAATCAAATACGCACATAGTCAAAATAAGCTTATTTTGGGTGTTCTAAAATTGTCAAATTTTAACCAAACGTAATATTTGTCATATCAAATATCTCTTGGGAAAATCCAGTATTGAATTGCAATCTTGACTAGAACTATGCGAAATCCCCCTTTACATTATAATTATAATTTACATATTTATTTCAGGGTTCTGCTTAAAGACCATTTCAAATCTTATTGGCTACTTGCCCAAGATCCATCGTAATCATCCTATTTTGATTTCCATATTCATTAAATTCTTCAAAATCATATAGAATTCAATTAATTCCCAATGATTTCTCAGATTATCCATAAATACCATTTCTATAATTATTTTGATCGATTATTCATCTGGATTCTATTGTTAAACAGCAGAAGTAATCAGCAACTTTACTCCCTTAGGAAATGTAACATCTTCATGGCTATTTCGATTCATCTAATTTCATTTAGTTATTTAGTTATTCACAAATATGAGACTCATTCTCCAATGTACAGCACTTAATCTGCAAACGTAAAGGGAAATTTAACTGTTGGTACAGATCAGTCTAATCAAAATGTTAATACATCCGGGTTATTTCTTATTGATAAAGTAAAGTGAGATACCTCCAGATAGGACATAACTACACTGTAAAGTACCATTAAACCATGTGTCGTATTCAAGATCTCTCACACGCACTCTCTCTTTCTCTCTCCACCTATCTATCTATCCCCCACCTAAAACAACTCCAAAATCACCCACAAGCATAACAGATCCCCAAAACGTACCCCTCCCCAATCAAACAGACACCACAACGGACGAAGCCCCCTCGTCATCACTGAATGATGATGAGGGAGAACCCCCCCCCCCCCCCCCCCCAAGAAAAAAAGACATAACACGAACAAAAAGGCAACAAACACACAACCACCAACACAAACAACACAAACATGACAAACAAAAATCCCCCCTCCCGAAAACAAAACAATGACAACACTCCAAACGAACCGCGTCCTCTTGAAACGTTTCCCTACCCCCACCCAGACACCCCCTCCCCACCAAACATCTCTGTCCCCACCCCGCCAGGAACCACCACCCTACCAAACAACCCCTCCAACACCCCCATGCACATTGTGCAGCCTGGTCGCCAGGTGACGAAGAGGTGAGTGATTTCTTTTCTTCTTCTTTTAATTTTTCAGCAACAACATGGCCAATATAAGAATTGGATGTGTGAATGTACGCGGCCTGGAGATGCCCTGGAAACAGGGCAAATTCTTAAACGACCTCAGGTTGCACAGTATGGATGTAGTAGTCCTTTGCGAGCCAGGATCCACAGCGAGCGACAGCTGGCCCCCATCTTCGACGACTTTGAGATCTACGCATCTCTCTGTCAGCCGGGAGGTGGGGGCGGGGTTGCCGTTTTGCTGCGGAAACACCTGGACCTCGTAATACAGACGATACATCTGGACCCGGAGGGTCGACTGGTGGTCCTAGACGTTGACGGTAGTGAAGGTGGAGCCTTCAGGCTGGTGGCCGCATATGCCCCATTCGGGACACCGGGGCAAGACTTCTTCAAACGTCTAGAGACTTTTCTGGGAACGTCCCGCTGCTTGCTTTTAGTGGGGGACTGGAATTGAATCCTAGATGCACGTTGAGAACATGTGGGAGTATGTCCTGATAAAGGGGAGTGTAACAGTCTCAAACAGTTAATCGGCCGATTTGACCTGGCCGATAGATATCGACTAGATTTCCGACTGTGCCACTGTGGACGTGGACTAATCTCAGCGGAACATCTAGGTCGTACCTAGATAGGTTCCTAGTTTAAAATAAGGATAGGGACATATTAAGCTGTCCACGAATGTTCATGGTTGACTATTCGGATCACAAGTTAGAGACCGGCGTAGAGCTTTGATAGAACCCATAGACAAGGACCCGGTTACTGGAAGCTAAACTTGTCCTTAGCGACAAACAAAGCTTACAGTAAGCGGATTAGCACTTTAGTTAAGCAGCAGTTGACGGGGGCAATTGTCAACAGCAGGTGGTGGGCCTCTCTCAAGAGAGCAATTAGAATAGAATCGATAGGTTTTAGTCAGGAATTAGTATTTGATAGGAATAGAACTGAAAGGGAATTGATAGATAGAGTAGAAGAGGCGATTAGGAGGGGCAACGTGGCCGGCGTGCTGGAGTCGAGAACCGCCCTAGACCAGTACTTTGACGCGAAGCACGAGGGCTGCGTTGTTAGGAGTAAAATACGTGCTCTGGGTAACGAGGGAGCCAAAGCTGCTAGCTGGGCCCGAGTGACAGGCAAAAAGTGGAAACAAGTCCACGATTCGGGCTTTGAAGGACCAGGATCGACGTGTGATCCTTGAACTTGAGAGGATGTGCGCGGCCATTCAGCAGCGCTTTGCACGACTGTTTGGGAGGGACGGCGGGCTGGGTGAGTCCATGGATTTCGGTCTATAACTCGACCGTCTGCCGTGGCTCTCGGACGAGGAGGCAAAGTCCTGCAAAAAGCCGATTTCAGCCGCTGAGATAGAGGACGCGCCGAGCCAATGCGGCAAACGCAAATCTCCAGGTCTCGACGGTCTACCCTACGAATTTTACGTAGCCCTGCCGGACTTGTTCTCCGGTCTCCTGGAAGCGGTCTACTGCAACTGGCAACAGAACGGGAGAATTCCCAGTTCTGTGACCAAGGGCGTAGTCACGCTAATGAGGAAGGACGAGAACAAGGGGGATGACATAGATAACTTTAGGCCCATAACTCTGCTAAATACAGAGTTAAAGATTTTGGCAAAGGCGTTAGCGAAGACGTTGGCGCTTGTCGTCGGGAACCTGGTGGGAGAAGCGCAGACATGCGCAATCCCGTCCAAGTCCATACACGACAACCTCTACAAGATCCATCTGCTGTCAACACCCTTCGAACGGGGGGCTGGGGGTGCCGTGGCTGACGATGTGTAGACACGCATTAAGGCTACGGCACCTTCAAGTATTCCTCACCGGTCAACCGGTGTGGGCCTCTTTTGTGAGACGAGCCTTTCCGAGACTCGTCTCACTCACTAAGCTGCAATCCTGGGTCAAGCAAAGAAAGATCGAAAAAAGTGGGCGACTGGCACATTGAATGTGCCCAGGCGCTTACGGCGGAACAAGCTCTACAGACACGGGCGCCCGGTTAGGGACCCCGTGAAAAAGATCTGTCCCGAGGAAACCGTCTCGCACGCATTCGTACACTGCCCGGGTGTTGCTGACCTGTGGGGCTATGTGGAACGACTACTGTCGCGGGTGGGACCAATCCGGTTGACCACCGAGTACATTGTAACGATCACCCCCCCCCCCCCCTTCAAAAACGAATGAGAGGCGGTTTTCCTCTGTGTGATAGCTATCGCGAAAGAGGTTGTATGGTGGCGAGGTTGAAAGGGCTGAAGTCAGACACCTTTCTCTCCGGCCAACAACTGGTCCTTTTTTTCAAATACCATTTTAGAAGAAGGATCAGAATGGAGAGAGAGGTGCTCTACCCCAGCAAGTTTTATGAAAGGTGGGTGAAAGCGGCGAGAATGGCCCGAGTGAATGGGCCTTCTTTCTATATCAGCCTGTAGGTGAGAGAGGAGGAGAAGGAGGAGAGGAATGGAGCACCCGCTCTTTGTGCTCCTGAGGAGGAGGTTTGCACATTGTTTTCGGGGTGGTGTGCGACCCACGTCAACGCCCCCTCCCTATTGATGACTTCGATTGTTGAATTTGATTTGTTATTTTTTTTACACGTCCTTTAAATGTATGTAACCCCCCCCTTGTATTTGTCCCAATCTTTTATGCCCAAACAAATAGAAAGTTATCTATCTATCTATCTATCTATCTATCTATCTATCTATCTATCTATCTATCAGACGTGTGTAACTTCGCGGAGAAGTTTCCGTTAATTTATGTAAAAAAAAAAACGTGAGTTTTTAGTTAAATTTTATATCATTGTGTAACTTGACCCCCCGTCTGAACATTCAGGTGGTGGGTCAACTCATGTTCGCCCCTACAGGGGCGGAATATCCATTTGAAAGTTTTTGTCCATTGAATCTTGGAAAAAATATTGTAAAATTTTGATTACGTTATGAACGCTGCGTCCAACGATAATGGTGGTGGAGAGGCGGTAAGACTACAAAGCTCGCAGTCAACAACGTCTTCTTCACTAGATACTATAGAGATGGAAAGACGAAATGAAAATGTAAAAACGAATTCATATTCAAACAACACAAATGACACCAAACAATTCAATGACAACAAAAATAACAGCAACACCAATAATGATGATAAAAGCAACATTGATAACAACAACAAAGAAAAAATAAAGACAACACCAATAACACCAGCATCAAAGACAACAACAACACCAAGGAAAATACGGATAATACCAACATCGGTGACAACAAGAATAACAACAACAATAACAACAATAATGACAACACCACCAATACGGATTCCACAAAGAAACCAAAAATCTCCTTTGCAGAGAAAGTTAAAAAAAAGGAAGAATTGATATATCTCGACATAACAAATGCTGAACAACTTTTAAAGGACGCTAGGAGATATGTCAGTTTCGAAAAAAATGGTGCTTTCAGCATCAATTCTCCGGTAGAAATTCGCAAGGAAACTGCTCTCAAAACGATAGTTTTTAGGACAGTTTCCAATTCTACTCGAAAACCAGTCCAATTGTCACAGAAAGAAATTGATCTGGTTTTCAAAAGTTCAATGAATGATATTGCATTCATTCAAAGAAGCAAACTTTTTGGGAGTATTTCGGTACTCATGAAGGATCAATTGACGGCCCAAAATTACTCTGTGTCGCTAATTGTATCCAACCTGTACACCTTTTTCCCTACATACATGGGAAAAAGGACACAAAAGATCAGAATCACGAGTGTCACACCAAAGGTGAACATATGGTGGATACTGTGCGGCTTCATCAATTTTGATGAGGACAGAATACTATCAGTAGGCAAGTCCCCCAGAGATGTATTCAATGGGACTAGCATTGAAGTTCTGGTGCAAATGAGCCCAGAGCGAATAGCTATGATCCCACAGCGTGTACTCCTGGACGGACTCACCTACATAAACTTTTCGGTTGAGGGTAGGCGGCCTTCATGTTACCATTGCTTTAGCAGGGGTCACCTGAGGGCTTTCTGTCCTAAATTAATGAACCAAAAAAAGGCTCTTCTGCCGACACCCATCAAAACAACACAATCGCCAACACCACCACAACATCAACAACACCAACACACAAAAATAACCACAACAAACAGTCCCACCCAACCCCACTCCACCTAAAACCACTGCATAATCACATACAGGCACAACAGCTCCCCAAGACATACTCCCCCCCCCCCCAATCACACAGACGATACAACAGATGAGGCTATCTCGCCATCACCCAGTGAAGACGGGGGAGAACCCCATCGCTCGAAAAGAAAGAAAAGACATCACAAAAGCAAAAAAAACAGCAAACACTACCACAAACATACAACCACCAACACAAACAACAAAAACATCACAAACAAAACCCCCACCTCCTGAAAACAAAATACCTACAACAAAACGAAAGCACACACAAGAACTACAGACAAAAACAAACACAACACAAGAAAATTACACTTACACTTACATAAACACTGAAAACAAAACACTAATGGAGACCATCACGAACGACCCTTCGGTGAAAACCGAAGGGAAAACTTTTGCCCACTCTATTAAAAAAAGCAAAAAACTGAACCTAAAACTGATTAGGGTCCCTATACAAACTTATAGGTCCCTAAAAGAAACATTTGAGAAGGATGTGGGGAATTCCTGCGTGAAACCACTCAACCGCGTCCTTCTCAAATGTCTCCCCACCCCAGACACCCCCATCCCACCAGACCCCACCCCACCAAACATCTCCGTCCCCACCCCGCCGGAAACCACCACCCATCCAGACAACCCCTCCAACACCCCCATGGAAATCGTGCAGCCTGGTCCCCAGGAGACGAAGGGTGAGTGATCTCTTTTCCTCCTTTAACTTTTCAGCACCAACATGGCCAATATAAGAGTTGGATGTGTGAACGTACGCGGCCTGGGGATGCCCTGGAAACAGGGCAAACTCTTAAACACCTCAGGTCGCACAGTATGGATGTGGTAGCCATTTGCGAGTCCAGGATCCACGGCGAGCGACAGCTGGCCCCCATCTTCGATGACTTTGAGATCTACGCATCTCTCTGTCAATCCGGGGGTGGGGGCTGAGTTGCCGTTTTGCTGCGGAAACACCTGGGCTTCGTAACACAGACGGTACATCTGGACCCGGAGGGTCGACTGGTGGTCCTAGACGTTGACGGTAGTGACGGTGGAGCCTTCAGGCTGGTGGCCGCATATGCCCCATCCGGGACACCGCGGCCA
The DNA here is from genome assembly GCA_964016885.1 of Eledone cirrhosa. Taxonomy (NCBI): domain Eukaryota; kingdom Metazoa; phylum Mollusca; class Cephalopoda; order Octopoda; family Eledonidae; genus Eledone; species Eledone cirrhosa. Next base: position 379,181,416 of record OZ024740.1, on the reverse strand, counting down.
GACTTCTTCAAACGTCTAGAGACTTTTCTGGGAACGTCCCGCTCCTTGCTTTTAGTGGGGGACTGGAATGGAATCCTAGATACACGTTGGGACTATGTGGGAGCATGTCCCGATAAAGGGGGGTGTAACAGCCTCAAACAGTTAATCGACCGATTTGACCTGGCCGATAGATATCGACTAGATTTTCCGACTGCGCCACTGTGGACGTGGAGTAATCGTAGCGGAACATCTAGATCGTACCTAGATAGGGTTCTAGTTAGAAATAAGGATAGGGACATGTTAAGCTGTCCACAAATGTTCATGGTTGCCTATTCAGATCACAAACTAGTGACCTGCATGGCCAACCTTGATAGAACCCATAGACAAGGACCCGGCTACTGGAAGCTGAACTTCTCGTTACCGACATGCAAAGCCTACAGTAGACGGATTAGCACTTTAGTTAAACAGCACTTGACAGGGGCCATTTTCAGCAACAGATGGTGGTATTCTCTCAAGAGGGCAGTTAGATTAGACTCGATAGTTTTTAGTAAATAATTAGCGTTAGATAGAAATAGAACCGAGAAGGAACTGGTAGATAAAGTAGAAGAGGCAATTAGAAGTGGCAACGTAGCCAGCGTGCTAGCAACAAGAACGGCCTTTGACCAGTTCTTCGACGCAAAGCACGAGGGCTGCGTTGTCAGAAGCAAAATACGTGCTCTGGGAAACGAGGGAGCCAAAGCTGTTAGCTGGGCCCGTGTGACGGACACAAAAAGTGGCAACAAGTCCACGATTCGGTCTTTGAAGGACCAAAACGGACGCGTGATACGTGAGCCGAAGCAGATGTGTGCGGCTTTTCAGCGACACTTTGCTCGGCTGTTCGGGGGGGGGGGGGAGAGGCTATTGATTTCGGTCCATACCTCAACGGCCTACCGCGACTCTCGGACAGCGAGGCAAAGTTCTGCGAAAAGCCGATTTCAGCCACTGAGATAGGGGACGCGCTGAGCCAATGCGGCAAACGCAAATCTCCAGGTCTCGACGGTCTACCCTACGAATTTTACGTAGCAATGCCGGACTTATTCTTCGGTCTCCTGGAAGCGGTCTACTGCAACTGGCAACAGAACGGGAGAATTCCCAGTTCCGTAACCGGGGGCGTGGTCACACTAATCAGGAAGGACGAGAATAAGGGGGATGACATAGGCAACTTCCGGCCCATAACTCTGCTAAACACAGAGTTACAGATTTTGGCCAAGGTGTTGGCAAAGAGGCTGGCGCTTGTTGTCGAGAACCTGGTGGGAGAAGCGCAGATATGCGCAATCCCGACCAGGTCCATACACAACAACCTCCACCTCATGCGATACATAATAGAGAGGGTAGGGTGTAAACCCGGCTTCGGTGGGGCCCTGATCAACTTGGATCAGTCTAAGGCTTTCGATAGGGTTGACCATCGTTACCTGGATGCGGTGCTCGAGGCGGCAGGCTTCTGACCCGTGTTCAGGGGCTGGATTGCTGCAATGCACAACAGCAACATCTGCTCAAGGGTCAAGGCGAACGGCTACCTCTCGGAGCCGTTCCATATTATGCGATCCATTCGACAGGGATGCCCTCTCTCCTCCCTTCTGTACGTACTGACTCTCGAGCCACTACTGCGGAAGCTGGAGCTATTGCAGGGTATCCCTCTGGAACCGGGACTGCGGAAAGCGGCGTCGGCCTACGCCGACGACGTGACAGTAATGGTGTCGAGCGCCTCGCAAATCGAGGAAGTCGGCACCTTACTGAAGGAATACGAAAGTCTCACAGGAGCGAAGCTGAACCGGGACAAGTCCATCGGTTTGCAACTCGGATCGTGGAGAGGCAAACCGATGCCTTCCGATGGCATCGTCGGACGCTGGACGGAAGGACCGGTAAAGCTGCTCGGGGTCTGGTTTGGTCCGGACCTCCAAGTGGAGAAGAACTGGAACGAAGTGACGGCCAAGGTGTTTGCACTCACCCAGAAGTGGGCCGAGTGCAAACTATCCTTGAAAGGTCGAGCGGAGGTGGCGAACACTTTTATAGCGTCCGCCATCTACTACCGCTTGACCATCGTGCCTTGTCCAGCCAAAACGCTCGCCAAAATGGAGCGCGCGCTGTTCCGATTCCTTTGGAAGAGGCGGGCTCCTTTTGTGAGAAGATCCATCTGCTGCCAACACCCTTCTAACGGAGGGCTGGGGATGCCGTGGTTGACGATGCGCAAACACGCGCTCAGGCTGCGGGATCTCTACGTATTCCTCACCGGACAACCGGTGTGGGCCCCGTTCGTGAGGCGAGCCTTCCCTCGCTGACCGAGCTGCAGTCCTGGGTCAAGCAAAGACCGAGGAAAATGGGCGACTGGCACATCGAATGTGCTCAGGCGCTCACAGCCTTCTGGTAGGCGGACCCGGCGATCAGTGGAGACTCCACTTCGTCATTCTATAGAGGGTTGGTCCGCAGCAAGTGCGACGACGCGCTCGGTGAAACTCTAGGCGTAGAGGAAGATGAACTGGCCAGTCTGTTCGGTAGGACCTTCCGCCCGGGACCGATGGACAACTTCCAAAAGTCCCTGGCCTGGCAGTGCTACCGAGCAGCTCTACCAGTTCGAGACAAGCTCTACAGACATGGGCGCCCGGGCAGGGACCCTGTAAAAAAGATCTGTCCGAGGTGCGTGCGAGACGAAGAAACCGTCGCGCACGCATTCATACACTGCCCGGGCGTCACTGACCTGTGGGGCTATGTAGAACGACTATTGTCGCGGGTGGGACCAATCCAGTTGACCACCGATTCCATTGTCATGATCAAACCGCCACCCTCCTTCAAAAACGAAGGAGAGGCGGTTTTCCTTTGTGTGATAGCTATGGCGAAAGAGGTTGTATGGTGGACAAGGTTGAAAGGGCTGAGGTCAGACACCTTTCTCTCCGGCCAACAACTGATTCTTTTTTTCAAATACCACTTTGGAAGAAGAATCAGGATGGAGAGAGAGGTGCTGTACCCCAGCAAGTTTTATGAAAGGTGGGTGAAAGTGGCGAGAATGGCCCGAGTGAATGGGCCTTCTCTCTATATCAGCCTGTAGGTTGAGGAAAAGGAGGAGAGGAAAGGAGTACAAACTCTTCGTACTCCTGGAGATGAGGGTTGCACATTTTTTTTCGGGGGTATGTGTTACCCATATAAACTGTCTCCCTCTATTGGGGAAAATCGACTAACTTTTTAAATTCCATTTGTGATAACATTTTACACGTTTTTATTGTATGTAAACTTCCCCCTTTGTAATTGTCCCCTTCTTGTGTGCCCCTGTGGCTAATAAAGAAATCTATCTATCTATCTATCTATCTATCTATCTATCTATCTATCTATCTATAGGCATGCCCGACTTGTCTCTGGCGTCCTCGAAGCCGTCTACTGCAATTAGCAGCAGAACGGGACAATTCCCAGTTCTGCAGGCGAGGGCGTAGTAACGCTGATCAGGAAAGACGAGAACAAGGGGGACGAAATAAACAATTTCAGGCCCATAACTCTGCTAAACACAGAGTTAAAGATTTTGACCAAGGTGCTAGCAACAAGGCTGGCACTTGTCATCGAAAACCTGGTAGGGAAAGCGCAAACATGTGCAATCCCGACCAGGTCCATACACGACAACCTCCACCTCATGTGATACATCATAGAGAGGGTGGGGTGTAAACCCGGCTTTGGTGGGGCTCTGATCAATTTAGATCAGTCTAAGGCATCCGATAGGGTCGACAATCGATACTTGGAAGCGGTTCTCAAGGCGGCCGGTTTCGGTCCCGTTTTCAGAGGCTGGATCAAGGCGATGCACACAAGCATCTGCTCGAAGGCAAAGTGAACGGCTACCTATCAGAGCCGTTCGCAATCACGCGTTCCATTCGACAGGGATGCCCCCTCTCCTCCCTTCTGTACGTATTGATCCCTTCTGTACGTATTGACTCTAGAGCCACTACTGCGGAAGTTGGAGCTTTTGCAGGGCATCCCTTTAGAACCGGGACTGCGAAAAGCGGCGTCGGCTTATGTCGACGACGTGACTGTAATGGTGTCGAAAACCTCGGAAATCGAGGTAATCGGCAACCTACTACAGGAATACGAAAGGTTCACAGGAGCAAAACGGAACCCGGAGAAGTCTGTCGGTTTGCAACTCGGAACGTGGAGAAGCAAACCGATGACGTCCGACAGCGTCGTCGGACGCTGGCCGGAAGGACCCGTGAAATTGCTCGGGGTCTGGTTCAGTCCAAACCTCCAGGTGGAGAAAAACTGGAACGAGGTCATGGCCAAGGTATTTGCGCTCACCCAGAAGTGGGCAGAGTGCAAACTGTCTTTGAAAGGTCGAGCGGAGGTGGCGAGCAATTTCATAGCGTCCATCATCTACTACCGCTTGACCGTTGTGCCTTGTCCCCGTGAATACCTCACCAAGATGGAACGCATGCTCTTCCAGTTCCTGTGGAAGAAGCAGGCGCCACTGGTGAGGAGATCCGTCTGCTGTCAACACCCTTCCAACTGAAGGCTTGGCATTCCGTGGCTAATGATGCGCAAACATACGCTGAGGCTACGGCATCTTCAGGCCTTTCTCACCGACCAACCGGTGTGGGCACCGTTTGTGAGACAGGCCTTCCCACAACTTGTCTCGCTGACGGAGCTGCAGTCCTGGGTCAAGCGAAGACCGAAGAAGATGGGCGCCTGGCACATTGAATGCGCCCAGGCGCTCACAGTCCTCTGTCAAGCGGGCACAGCAATCAGTGGAGACTCCACTTCCACATTCTATAGAGGGTTAGTACTCTAGGCGTCGAAGACGACGAGCTCACCAGTCTGTTCGGTAGGACTTTCCGCCCGGGACCTATGGACAACTTCCAGAGGTCCCTGGCCTGGCAGTGCTACCGAGGAGCTCTATCCGTTCGAAATAAGATCTACAGGCACGGACGCCCCGGCGGGGATCCTTCCAAGAGGACGTGTTCAAGATGCGAGCAGGACATTGAAACCGTCTTGCACGCAATTTTACACTGCCCCCGGGCGTAAGCGACCTGTGGAACGATGCAGAAAAACTGCTGTCGCGTATGGGACAAATCCAGTTGACTACCGAGTCCATAGTAAGGATCAAACCGCCAGCCTCTTTCAAAAACGAAAGAGAGGCGGTTTTCTTCTGTACAGTGGCTATGGTGAAAGAGGTTATATGGTGGACGAGATTGAGAGGACTGAGGACAGATGCCTTTCTCTCCGGACAACAATTGATTCCCTTCTTTAAGTATCACTTTAGAAGAAGAATCAGAGTGGAGAGAGAGGCACTGCACCCCAGTAAATTTACTGAAAGGTGGGTGAATGAAGCGAAAATGGCCCGAGTGATTGGGCCTTCTCTGTTTATAAGCCTGTAGCTTAAAGAAGAGAGCAAAAGGAAGAAGGGAGCACTTGCACAACACGCTCCTGGAGTTGAGGGTTGTTCTATCGACGGAGTATTAAACAACCCATTTGTGGCGTCTCCCCCTTAATGGGGATTTCGATTGTTATAATTGTTTGTTTGTTTCATATTTTTTTTACACGACTATATGTAAAATCCCCGGCATGTGTCTTTGTATTGTCCCCTTTTCTTGTGCGCCCTTGTGGCAAATAAAGAAATATATCTATATGGCTATCTATCCTAATTCTTCTATGGATACATTTATCCTGTGGGCTAATTCATCTGGTACCTTATATCCCATAGAGAGTGATTGCCGCACTTGATAGATAGTGAATGTTTGTTGATACCAAACTCCAGTAGAACCTTTGTACATGGAATTGTTCGTAGAAATATAAGTAACAGGTCTAATTAAAGACAGGTGTGGTGCAAATACTTCAGGCATGGGCCAAGCAAATATTCTATGGAGAAAGGACTACTTGCATTAGTTAATGATTGGCGTGTGGCTGAGTATACTATGGGTTACGAGAGTAGGTGAGATGAAACATTTTTAAATGTCTGGGTAGCAGATAACGTGGAGGAGATTCTAAGTGAAGTTGTAACAATATTGGGGTTTCTAGCTGCTCAGTGTTTATGTTTAAAGTGGGAAGCGAAGATATTTATTGTTTTTTATGTGTAATAATAAAGTTTTTATATCCCTGAAGGAGACAATATTGACATGATCCCACTAGCTGCTGTTTTCGAGTTTTTGTTCGTGGAGACATTGTAGACTTAGCATGAAATCTCTATTTTGAACATAGATTCCCGTGAAGGAAAACGAATTATGGGCAATTCGGCTGAAGCTCTCACACATATAAAATTATGAGGGAGATTTTTCATAGTTGTTGGACCTGCTAGAAATAGCAGCTAGATCTTCCTCAAATTACACACCATGCCGTCTAATAATGGGATCATGAGTGAGTTATACTCACCATATTCCTTTAAATCACACCCTTCTTAAAAGGCCAAGTACACAGAGGACAATGTAATCTTTGATATATATAATATATAACTGGAATGCATTTCATTATGGATAGATTGCCCGGATTATCAAAAACAGGAAGTAAATATATGTTTCTGTTCAATGAGTAAGAAAAAAAAAACAGCTAAGTATAGAACATGTGAGAGAGAGGAGGTGACGGTGGAGACGAGGAAGACGAAGATGATGGTTATAAAAAAATAGAGATGAAAATAGGAAGACTAATAGAGAGAGGGCAGGGAGTTAGAGAGAGAGAGAGCAAGAGAATAAGGCTGGGGTATAGCAATTGAAATTAGTAGGTAGCATTAAAAACAATTATAATGTTTCTAATATGTTCGCTACTCTTCAATATAACTTAAATACTGTTACGTATCGAGTTCTCAAATACAGTATTGTGTTCTTGACAGAAATACTGTTATTTGATTCGCTAGAATGCGAATAATATAGCAAGTTATGAATTCAGCAATGAATAAACTGGAAGTTGATGAGCAATTAAAATAGTTTATCATTTCTGAGATCGTACCATCCGCTTGTTTCTCTTTAAAATCGCCCTAGAAAGCACATAAACATCTCTATTTTGAAGGGTGTTTGGAAAAGTTTCCAAGATAACCTAATAAATAGCTATGGTTTAGTGCCAGGGCGGAACAAAAGTTAATCACTGCAACTTCATCAGTATATGTTATTTGCTAACTCTATGTCAATATTAGTAACGGCAATTAATGTTACTCTTTATGACAAGGCAGGGAGAAAGTGTGGAAAGATTAATGAATCAATTAATTATTATATATTGATTTTTATTTTGTATTGGTACAATTCCAAATATTTTAAAAGAAATAATTGTTTCTACTTTTGGCACAAGGCCAGCAATTAACCAGTGTATTACTGGTACTTTATTTTATCGACCCCGTAAGGATGAAAGGCAAAGTTAACTTCGGAGGGATTAAGAAATAATATAAGCGTATGGAATATGGAATCAAACCTGTTACATGGTTTACCAGAAAAAAGTGACGTGTGCATTAGCAACGTTTGAGCTTGGAGCAGCGAAAAAAGACCTAAATCTTCAAACCTTTGTTGTTGTTTAACTCCAGGTCAACTATAATTGTGTAAATGTACAATCAAAGGTATTCCAGCTCTGAGTACTCTGTCTATTTTATATACGAAGAACTACATTATTTACAGTGTACTTGTCGTTTTAAAACATATATGATCAGAAGGGGATATGGCTGTTATTTCTAGCAAATCAAGCAACTACTTTGAAGCATTTGCTTATTTTGTTAAATATCCTTTTGCTCCTCTTTAAATAATTATATTGAAGACACATTATATGATTGAATCAGAGTAAACTACTAACAGTATGTGTCATAGCGGCGGTTATATTTGTTTGTTCAATAGAACCGTCTCTTGCCTATGCAACACAATAGAACTACTAATAAATAGATTACATTAATCTTGAAATGTGAAGAAGCATGTCTTAGTAGTTAGAGCCTTGGGCTTGCAATCATGGGGTTGTCAGTCGATTCCCAGACCGGGTGATGCGTTGTGTTCTTGAGTAAGAATTTTTTATTTCACGTTGCTCCAGATCATTCAGCTGTAGAAATGAATTGCGACGTCAGTGCTGTCAAGCTGTATCAGCCTTTGTCTTTCCCCTAACAACATTGGTGGCGTGGATAAGAGAAACCGGTAGCATGGGCAACTTCTGCCTCGGAGGAGAACTTTCTAGGTCCAAATCCCATAATCATTCGTGACCAAAGAGGGTCTTTACTTTTCTTTCCTAACACTAACATCAATATTTTAATAAGTTAATAATATTTTGGGCACACGTTTATCACTATCTTGGGTGGCAGACATAAATCGTCACCTTGCTTAAGATCGCTGTCTGCCCTCTGAGGTGACTTTAGTGTAGTTCTCTCTGTTGCAATCATTCGAGCTAGATTTCCTGTTTGAGGGTGACTTCCTCACTTCCTCTCACCAGTCTCTGGGGTCCTCTAAAAATAGTATTGGGCGCTGCCCATACCTCTCTAACTAAGGGGAGATAGAGGGGGGGGGGACTGAGGAAGAGATGAATTTTGTCAATTTCTATTTACAGGCCTTATCTAAAATCAAGCAATTCCAATCTCATGTTTTCTTTTAATTTCTAATTCTATGTCAATTCCAATAGCTTGCTAGTGTTCTTTATCTTCTGAACTTGGTTTATAAAATGTATCCAGGCTGTTTATAATTTTGCTATTTAAAGGAAAAATAAATAAGTTAGTAAACGCCTAATTATACGAAAAACAAGCGGTCCATCTGTCTTTGGAAAGAAGAGAAGTATGTCTGAGGAAAAAAATGTAATTAATAGGGAATGTGTAGGAAGTAAAAGGATAATAAAGTTTAAGCGACTGATAATTCTGTGGGATTATTTGTTTGAAATTTTTATTTTGTAACTAAGAAATGGTCACTTATGTATACAAAAGCAGAGAATACTCCCTTGCATAGCAGCTGCCAGGTTTATATGTGTGTAGGCATATGAGTTTACATGAGTGTGTGTGTGTGTGTATGTGTATGTGTGTGTGTGTGTGTGTGTGTGTGTGTGTTTGTGACTGTGTGTGTGTGTGTGTGTGATCGTTTACTTTAAACTATATAGTCTTTAGGTGGAGAATTTACTGATTTTACTTCATGCGTATTTTTTGTTTAGTGTTTTACTTAATCAATGAATGACAGTCTTTCCTTATTTATGAATAGCAAACATTGTTTTCACCATTAAAAGGTTTGGAATATGGGATGATTATAGTAGAGATTTAACTAAACAAATTCAGACCGCCATCTCACAAGGCAGAGGTTTAAATAAAGCTTTCTATGAAATTCAAAGCTTCTCTGATATTTTAGATGTTGCTATTAATCAAAAATATTTCATCGAGTAACATTATTGTTTCCGGAAGCGCTTCCATATTAATTTGCTTGTCAAGGGAATGAGTAATCAGCTATAGTGGTCGTTAATTATAAATCATCTATTTGTATTACTGGAAAGAGTTTTATATAGTAGACATGTACAATCAGTTTAAAATAGTGAGGTTTATCATATTCCTCGGTAGTTAATTAAAGTCGT
>OZ024740.1:379139430-379166930 GCA_964016885.1 Eledone cirrhosa | reverse complement strand
AGGTACAAATCTAAAGGTATAATCAGTGTGGATTATCTGCTGGCTGCTGATTAGTTCAACATAAATGTTCTCCTTCTCACTCATCTTTAACATTATATCTGCTGGGTAGCTGACTTCCACTACTGCGCATGCCTTCATTTCTTTATCCCATATCACGATATCTGATCTGTTATACTTACATTTCATTGGGTTTTGACTGGAACATTCAACCATATTGTGTATATACGTATGTATGTATGTATGTATGTATGTATGTATGTATGTAAGTATGTATGTATGTCGGATCACACAAAACCTGACAAAGGGCGGAAGAACTCATAAGAGTCAACGGCCATCCGAAAGTATGTAAATATGTACACCTGTACCGCGCGGTTAAACCACTGGGAGTGAAGGACCCCTAGCCTTTGTCAGGGCATTCTTCTAGGAGAAGGCAACTCGGGAAACTGGGATAACTCGGATATAAAACCTGCGGTTCAGTAGTTACCGATAATGTTGATCTTTTCTTCTTTTGGGTTACTGTCGCTCAGAGAGTGGGATTGGCTCAGTGCACAATCTTTCCTCACTTTCAAAAAGATCATCACGGATAGGCATTGCATGATAGCTTAATTGATAATTATAATAATGTTATATCGTGCAATGGCCGTACTCGATAACGAGGGGTCAGCCATCATGTATGTATGTAGGTATGTATACAGGTAGGTGGGTTAAAGCAGAGTGTTTAAGAAGTTGGCTTCTATAAGCTCTACGGTTTGATCACTTCGTGGTACAGTGTGTAGGGGATTGTTACCATAGCCTTCGATCGACCCTAGGTTATCAGTGACATTGAGGATACGGAAACTGTGTTAAGGACAACCGGATTGATTGCATTTGTAATTCAAAAAGCCAGGCTTGCCATTGAATATGTCATGCTTGTTCTGCCTGGGGATTACAATAAGGAAACCTGTGTCTACGGAACACTTGCTAACTTACACACTAATTCAATAAGCATGTATTTCTGTTGATTGAAAAACTGGAATAATCTTCGTCGAAACCGACTGATGTGTAATTACATTTTGTGTGTATGTATAGTTGAATGGATGGATGCATGTATGTATAATGTTTATTCAGTTCTAGGAAAGTAGTAAAGTATTAGAGAAAACATTTTAAGAGAACCGGAAGAACAATGCGTTCCTTCAGCTTGCATCATTTAAGGCGTGTTGTGTTTTTGTTGCTTTTGTTGACATAATTTTATGATGTCATTTCAATATTACAATGAGCGCATGCATACGTAGTATTAAATAGTCGCTTTCTTTCTTCATTCACCACGTTAAATAACGGATTATTTCTATTTAAGCTTATCAAATATTGCAGCAATCTTCAAACATATATATTTTTTTAGTTTAGTAGATCAGACTGACGTTTATATTTTCAAACTATGTGTTTATATTTTCAGCGGATGTTAGTCAGTTGGGTGAGGGGTTTGTGTTACTTAAAAGTATCCAAGGTCCAGTCGGAGTAGAAAAGGAGAAGCAATTGTAACATTAATATACGTGCTAAACATTATGGTTACAGTAAAATACATGAATGAAAGTAAATTCGATAGAAAGAGAGTGAGTCATTTGCAGATAACAAACCAGGGATGCACATTCGCTGTTTTAGCAGTAGAGATGTCGAGGATCTCCTACTCGAATAGATCGGTGGTCTTGCACTTGGTATCTTGAAATGCAAATCTGTAGTCTCCGTACTCAGTAATGCAGTTAATGAAGCGTCCATTCTAAGATAATATAGATGACTTTGGAGCATATGAAGAACCACAGTCTGGGAACAAGTCTGGGCGTTGACGAGGGCAATTTGAACGACCTTCTAATCAGGGATTCTGACAAATTTGCCCTGGGTTGTGCGATGGTGACTGGAGCGCTGTAAGTTTGAGATAAACTGTACAAGTACGACAATACTGTTAGTTAGGTTGTTGGCGATCTGCGCAAGGCGAGAAATTTTTCTTCACACATTAATATGCGAGCATTACTGACTCGTGGAGACACGCCGGACATCTGTTATCACGTGTAGAATGGACCCGACTCTCAACCGAATCTATCGTAAAGATCACCCCATAACTTTCTTTAGGTAAGGAAGAGTGCCTGGTTTCTATGACAAAAAGAACTACTACTACTACTACTACTACTACTACTACTACTACTACTACTACTACTACTACTACTACTACTACTATTTTTACATAAGTATGAATCTGGGACACATAACTGACCGCCGGATTGAGCAGGGTTACATATTATGGTTTAAAGTGAGACCTGTCTTCTAAAACAACTTCTCATCGCAATGTGATCCGTCACTATATGTACCGGTGTACCGAGTTCAAAGTTCAACAAATTCTCTGGTCACTCTGGTCATTCTTTTAGTGGTTTAGGAATGTGGCTTCTAACTGTGTCAGAGATGTTGTTGGCGTTACTTTGAAGGATGGTATGAGTGAACCACTTATCTTCTGGTGGTTTGGGTGGTTCAAAGAGTTGTTAGCACAACAGATATATCTTGAGGAACGGCGAAAAGACATATCTGTAAAAATAGCTAGATATATTGATATTGTCGTCCAGTTGAGGGTGTTGTCTGTTAAAGAAAGTTGATACTATATTGAAGCTTCCACCTCTTTTAACAAAGACGATGAAATAGAGAATGTAACTTTCCTATGTAACATTGAGCGCACAGATGCCCGATGCATATACAATGGGATCTTAAAGAAAGGTATTGGAGATACAGATTTTATGTTAGCAGGAAGTGTGAAAAGAGTTAAGGTTAAACCAAAGTTCAGTAGATGGTTTTAAACTTTTAGAGTTAACTTCAACGGAGTGCTTGATTAATTGAATTAAAATACTTAGTTTTAATCCACGTCGTACGCAATTCAACGCCCGGTGGGATGAAATTAACTTTCATCCAATATTACAAGTCAATGCAATTAATTGTTCTTATTTAGTACTTATGTAAGAAACTTTTATTACGGTTAATTGATGGAAGCCATAGCGTGCGTAGATAATAACCTTGAGTAAACTATGAAAGTTAGAATGTCTCATTAATGCCTATTCAAATACACTCACCTATACATACATATTCATGTATATATGCACACATCCGTACACATACGACACACCCATCCATCCATCCATACATGCATATACACATACATTCATACATACACACATACATACATACATACATACATACATACATACATACATACATACATACATACATACATACATACATACATACATACTGAGCTTCAAGTTCCATATATCTAATAAGTCCATTCGAAAACATTAACATAAAGTTATATACTTGTGACTGCACATATATATACGTGAAGCGTGTGTATATATATATATATATATATATATATATATATATATATATATATATATATATGGAGATGCGTTTATCTAAATGTCTGCCTGTGACATTATGTATGCGTGAATGTGTGTGCACAGTTACCAACATGGTAAAAAGATTTAATTTCAGTTTAGAATTTTACTAATGTATAAATTGTTTGAGGCGCAAAGAAAATGCAGTGTGTTGTCATTTTGGATGATATCTTTGTTATAATCATATACAGATCGTCACGATTCAAAAAAGAAATCGAAAGTATAAATAATAAAATTGTTGTTTGAGAAATGTGATAACGAGTTCAGTTTTTAGGAAAGAAATAACTGTTGGAGAGTGTTATAATTGACAATTAGTATAACGATCTACAGATATCTCCAAAACAAACGGAGCGAGGCTAATATATTTCTTTCCACAAAAGTGCATGTATGTAGATGTATATACATGCAGGTATATATATATATATATATATATATATATATATATATATATATTATACCTAGTGAATTTAAAAGAAAATCTTTTGTGTGTATTATACACTGTTATATATGCATTTATACGATTTATCGGATAAAAACTCCAAACGAAACGCAGAAGCATTTATATATAAGAAGATCCATGTGTCTGAGGAGCTACAGATTCCAGAGTTAGGCTAGATCATGATCCATCGTACCTAGAACTGATCGATTGCGAAACATGCCTCACGTGTGAAAATATTTCAGATCGCTGATACAATGCGGTAGAAATATATAAAGGGCAAAGTATGACAAATAAAACAATAGAAAGTAATATTTTCCTCGCCCAGTATATTTCAACATATTTCAGGGTTTAAACCCTCTTTTCAGATAAGACGATGCGAAACAAAACAAACGATGTGTTCTTCTTCAACTGGTCCAAATGTTTGGATTGCACATGCGTGGCGCAGGCATTGACGCCACTGTGAGCAAACGCACACCAGTGAGGAAAGATAGAATAGAAACACACACAGACTTAAACACAAACACACAACAAACAGAAAAAAAAAACACACAAACGCATGCGCAAACAGAGACAAAAATAAATAAATGAAAAATAGAATAGACAAAGGGATGAAACATAATAGTACCACTAATGATGCCACAGGTGTGTTATGAAAGAACTTTCATAGACTATATATCTATATTTATATATATATTTTTAACCGTTGGTCAATCAATAATAAACATTGATTGCCAGCTAAATTAACTATAGGGATATAAATTATACAGAAGCGAAAACCAATCCAAACCAAACAGTGATTGTGTTTTATTATTATTTCTGGCAATATTATAACAATATGATCCTCCCAAAATATAACAATATTTGCTTCAACACACGATTTCATATTTAAAAAAAACTCGCAAATATATATATATATATATATACATATATATATATATATATATATATGTGTGTGTGTGTGTGTGTATATATATATATATATATATATATATATATATATATATATATATATACACAGTTCAAGAGTAACCAATCTTAAAGAGAGAGAGATGGAGATAGGAGAGGAGATAGGAGGGGAGAGATTGGTGAATTAGTTAGAAGCCAAAGCGTAAAGGCATGTGCTCAATGTGCAATATGCAGTAGAAAGCAGCTAGGTGGCTGGGTTCATGCAGAAGTTATTCATTACTTAAGCAAAACAAGACCACTATTTCACAAGGAAGACATTATTAAAAGATTGCCAACATATTTTAGTTTGATGTAAGGAATGTAGAGAATAATAATAATAATATTAATAATAATAATGTCCGTTTACAATTGTTTCGCTACTCCATATAATATTTCTAGATCAGATGACTATATATCATAATTGATCTGGTTCAGTTGAAAATAATTAACATATTTAAAAGACAGAGTGGCTCATCGGAACTTCAAAGGAATATAAATTAAAATAATTGTTTCTACTTTAGGCACAAGGCCAGCAATTACCCAGTGCATTACTGGTACTTTATTTTATCGACCCCGTAAGGATGAAAGGCAAAGTCAACCTCGGCGGGATTTGAACTCAGATCGTAAAGGGACGTAACTATGCTGGAAAGCATGGCGTCCGACTCTCTACCGATGAGAGAATGTTACATAATATAATGTTCCATATATTGGTTTTTACTATGGTGTCTTGGTTGCATCAGTTGTCAGCCATAATCAAGCAGTATTCGTCTGTCGAGGCTGCATTGTGTGAGATCTGCCTATGGGTAACAAGATGGCTGCCAAAGGGCATATTTACCTTACTAATTAGAGGGTGGTTTCAGGGGAAGTAACTCCTCGAGAGATTAGAAATTGTGGGTGTTTATAGTTAAGTGCTAATTTTTAAATTTTTTTAATTGAGAGACAATGTAGGGGAGGTAACTAATAATTATCGAGTTGTTCATAGCAATTTAACTTATTAGCTACAAGTAAAAATGGGGCTACATGACTAAGTTGGGTCAAAAATTCTATTGGTGAAGGAATTAGCCCTTCGATGTTGACAGCTAATAGTTACCTCCGTTCTATCGTTAATCGGTAGAGGTCGTGATAGAGTTATGTAATATGCTTCCGTAATACAGAGATCACAAGATTTTCTTCGTCCATTGAACGGTTGGGCCCTAGCCACGATATCCCATTTTAGTGAGTGTTGAACGTTGTTTAATTTAAGGTTTTTAATGAGCCTAGCTAGCGATGTCGAACATCTGTTGCTAGAGTCTCGGAAGGAAAAAGAGTGCGCGTTATAGCGTACCTTAAAAGGGTTAGAGGTAGACCCGATATAAGAGCTGGTATTCGAAGCAGTCTTAACCGTGCACCTATAGACTATGTTGGGTGTCAGGCAGTGTCCATTTAATGGGCATGCATTGGGGTAACGGCAGTTGCAGTTGCTTCTGCGGTTAGTGAGAGTAGGGTTGTTTAACCTAAGCGGTAGGTCCGTGCTAGAAGGATTACATGGGGAAGGTGTGCTACTAGAGTAATTATTGGTGTAGTAGCGTGGTGTATTTGATAGGGATGGTGGTACCGCGGTGTGGGAGTTATACTGTCTTAGCTTATGATGGTTACTGAACGCGATGTGGCTAGCTAGGTTAGGTGTTGTGGAGAATGATATTTTAATGTTATTTTTATTAAAGAGTTTGTAATATCTATGGTTGGGGGGGGGGTTAGATAGGATAGAGAAGAAGCGTTTGGGGATATTAGTGGCTAGATTAGATAGAATGGGGGGTTAAGCCACGTGATATTTCTAGGTCTATTCCTTCTAGGGGTTCTAGTGGAGTTGGTAGGGGCCTTCTCAGGGTTATTATTACCTGGGGATTTGTTATTTGTCATCCCATTTCTCATTCCTATTCTAGGGTTGATTTTTAGTTTGCTACTTGGAGTGGGGAGCAGGCCGCTGCCACCATTAAAGTTCCCTGTATAGGTGCTGTTACTGCTAAAATTCCGGCGAATCTGGCTATATGCTAAGGTATTTCTAGTTCTAGTGTTAAGTTTATTATGGTGAATTGCTGTGTTATGGCATTTAGGTATGTAATAAATTGATTGTTCATAACCAGATTCAGAGAGAGCCTTATTATAATATTGTGCGTGGTTTATAAATATCTCCTCATTTGCTGATAGCATTGAGATCCTATAGGAGATAGATTTGATTACTGCTCTGATGACTGCCGGTGGGTGGTTAGAGTGTGGGCTAATATATGTGAGTATTTCACCTGGTTTGTGGTAAGGGTAATATAGGTTATTGTTGAGATCCAGGGTGACGTCTAGGAAGTTTACTACTTTATGGTTCGGCTCGATGGTGATAGACAGACCGTTATTTTTAAAGACGGTGGATTGGCAGTATCGGTAGAGGGTCGGACGCCATGCTTTCCAGCATAGTTACGTCCCTTTACGATCTGTGTTCAAATCCCGCCGAGGTTGACTTTGCCTTTCATCCTTACGGGGTCGATAAAATAAAGTACCAGTAATGCACTGGATAATTGCTGGCCTTGTGCCTAAAGTAGAAACAGTTATTTTTAAAGAATCTATGTAATTGTTTCTTTAGCAAATCTATTCCCCGATTAGTGCAATTGTGGACTGCAAATAGGACTTCGTCCCTGTATATTCCGCCTTGCAAGGGTTGGATTTCGGCTCTGATGTTACGTAATAGGTAAATCCCAACTAAATCGGTGATTTGCGCGGAGTCACTTGAGCCCATCGTAATGTCAAAGTTGTCTGTTCTATCTTTTCTAGTCCAGAGTGCTCCGTTGAATTCAATGATAGTCTGCCTAGCCATAAGTATGATGTTAATCTCATTATTGGTTATGTCCGAGTTGGTGGATCAATTATGATATATACTCATCTGATCCAGAAATATTATATGGAGTAGCGAAACAATTGTAAACGGACACGCCAAGGTTAACTTTGCCTTTCATCCTTACGGGGTCGATAAAATAAAGTACCAGTAATGCACTGGGTATTTGCTGGCCTTGTGCCTAACGTAGAAACAATTATTATTAATATTATTATTATTATTCTCTACATTCCTTACATCAAACTAAAATATGTTGACAATCTTTTAATAATATCTTCCTTGTGAAATGTGTGGTCTTGTTTTGCTTAACTAATGAATATATATATATATATATATATTTGTGTGTGTACCTGTGTGTGTACATATATATGTACGTATATGTATAGATATATACATATAACTGAGAAAATATATATTTAAACAATCGTCTCCGACAACGCCTTTTAATATAAACTTGGCACATATCCACATTTTCCTAATTCTAATCTCAGGTGGTAGTGCTTTATAATAAATCCTTCTCACATTAATAGATAAAGTATTATAATGTGACTGCGGTAGACACTCCGTCAGTCTCGACGATGACAATTCAATTGTCCAACCATGCGCGTCACTATTAATGAAATTAACGTATAATAAGCTGAACATTCCTTAGAGACATGCTGTTAATGCAATTGTCTGGTCGAAACAGTATGACACATTGCGACAAGACTGATGCTGTGAAAGGGAAGAAAAATGTCAAAATAAACAAATAAATGACAAATAAAGAGAAAATATAAATTAAATTAGAATATACATGTATGCAAGAATGTGTATGTATGTATGTATCTGTGTTTATGTATCTGTGTATATGTATGTATGCGCCTTTGTGTGCATGTTTATGTGTGTGTGTGTGTGTGACAGTATGTCAACTTAATGCAAGCTGCAATAACGCAGGTTTGTTTATGAAAAGTAGTCGAAACCCTAGTGAGGGAAAAAGATAGATAGATAGAGGGAGGAGAAAAGAGAGAGCGAGTGTATGTGTGAGATGAAGAGAGAGAGAGCGAGTGTGTGTGTGAGAGAGAGACGAAGAAATCTTAGACCATCTGTTCATCTATTACATATGCTACATTTCAGAAAAATATTTATTTCATATGATGTGTTTTAAGAAGTAAGGGTATCATTTCTGTTTTAAAGGCTGAGAAAATGAATTGCAGCAACTACGACCAGTTTCAGATCCTTCACAACTCAAGGAAGTTATCCTCACACTTGACTTCTATATGGACATATTCGTATCAATACAATAAATGCTTGTTTTAATGCTTATTGATTTAGTTGTCGTTTCAGGCGAGAAAATGGAAGCTAATAAGCCCATGCCTATTCCTCCCTAGAATTAATAAAAAAATTAGATAAATTGTTATTTGTCAAAAGCTTTAAAGGCGAAATGTTTTGTTGTTTGACGCGTTGGAATCCAAACCCGAATCGCTATACATAATAATAGCTTAGAAAAACGTCTGGAATATAAAATATATGGAGTTTGATTCTCTGAAGGGGATGCTGGCCATTTTCTTCTGTCCTCTAAGAGTATTTTACTCGATTCTGTTTTTAGATTCCATCGTTTTAAATTTCAAATCATCCAAACATCTCATAAATCGTAAGGTTGGTCTTGCGTTATAAATTTCGGTTCCCCGCGTCTTGCATTTTAATTTACCTATCATACTTCTGGGGTCGATAAGTAAAGTAACAGTCTAGGCTAGACTGAGGGAGTCGTTGGAGAGTTGAATAGGGTACCTTGTGGTATTTTTGGTGGGGCTCTCTTCATTTTGAGTTCAAATCCTGCGGCGGAGTTCATGCGTAGTATACCACCATCTAACGCTTCGGTGCTTTTAACGGAGTTTACTCTCTCTCTCGCAGGCATTCGGGTCAGTTACCCGATTTGAAAATACCTTACTCCCAACCCACCCACATTCTTCCCACCTGTTTTAGAAGCTTCTAAATAGAATCATGGGTACTGTTCCCCTCTCGACTAAGGGATAAAAAATGAGTTTGGGGTTAATACTTCATCAATGGTAAAATGGGTATTTTGTCCATTGTTAAAACCTCTTACATTATTGGTCTAGTTCAGTTGTGTATTTGCTATGGCTAGCTCATTAAATTCTGCACATTCGGAAGGAAAACCGTTAGTAATCCTAACGACAAATACTACTGATAATTGTAAACGGCTCACGAACACCATGCTTTCCAGCATAGTTACGTCCCTTTACGGTCTGAGTTCAAATCCCGCCGAGCAGAAACAATTATTATTAATAGAATGAGCGGTGGATTGCAGTATCGGTAGAGGGTTGGATGCCATGCTTTGTATCATAGAGTTATGGTTTGAGTTCAAATTCACCGAGGTTAACTTTGCCTTTCATCATCACGGGGGTCGATAAATAAAGTACCAGTAATACACTGGATAATTGATGCCTTGTGCCAAATGTAGAAACAATTATTATTAATAGAATTTTATATATGCTTCCATATGTTCTTTAGTGCCATTAAAATTAATGTTATTCTCGAAAAGACTAGAATATACCACATAATGAACAGAAATATATATTAGGGAAAAAATGTTAATTGTATGCATAAACATATATTACATTTATTCATATATACGTACATGTGACTTGATATATATGTATGTGTGCGTGTAAATGTATATTTTACATCGTGTGTGCAACGAAAGCATGCCTCGTTATTCTAATATAATGATATTTCAATTGTTCTTTATTATTCTTAGTATTGACAAAGAAACTATTACTGTTAGAAGAAAGAACATATATACTTTTTTAGAATATCTAACATGCGACGATATTTTTCCTGTTTTGATGGTATTTATTGATACATTATTTGATGAAGCGTGCAAAAAATATGAAAATGGAAATATCAGTTTCACGTTTCTAAGCTATATTCTCTATAACATATGGATTATTATTCTAAGAATATGGCATTTTACATACGGAAGAGAAAACTACAAGACTGTACAAATTGTTTGATCTCACACACACACACACACACACACACACACACACACACACACACACACACACAAACTATTATGGGCAGCAATTATAAATGTTGCCTAGTTGCTTACTCTACCTACTCTCTACATACACAGTATCTATGTGTCTAAGAGACAGATAGACTAAGAAATGTATGTTTATAAATGTATATATAAATATGTGTGTGTGTGTGTGTGTGTGTGTGTGTGTGTGTGTGTGCGCGCGCGCGTGTGCGTGTGTGTGTGAACAAATATGCGATTTCTTTATCATCACTTTTCATGCTAAATGTACCTAACATCTCTGTACTGAGTCTCTATACACACACACACACACACACACACACACACACACACACACACACACACACACACACAGACATACACATACATACATACATACATACATGCATACATACATACATACATACATACATAGTATAGTGGCTACGAACTCGTTTTCGAGTACGGCCACTACTTTATATGCATGTAGGAGAACCCCTATCGATGCGCTGAACAAGTGTAACTTTTTAGTCCAGCCAGAGACTTGAAAACTCTGGTACAAACACTACACTTGTGACAATTACTGACACAGTGCTGGGCCCATGGTACCATGTGATGACAAGTGCAGAGAGGTCTCCAGATATAAAGCAATGCCTGTGCCGTGAAGCTATTATAGTGAGGAAAGGCACTGCACAAAGCCAGTCCCACTCTCTTAACCAAGATGATATTTACCAAAAAGAAGAACAAGTCAACATCATTGGATACCATCAGGGTTGCAGGTGTTATATCAGAGTTTTCCTTTTCCTAGAATTCTGCCTTGACAAAGGCTAAGGGGTCATCTCTCCCGGTGATTTTGGATGGCCGTTGACTCTTAAGAGCTCCTTTTCCCTTTGACAGATTTTGTTTTTAGTCCTGCAGGATGTCCAAAGTTACCCTCCTCACAAAGAAACCTTGGTGGGGTTGCCAGTTTAGTCGCCAACGACCCGACCATGAGACAGGTTGTACTGGGATACATGTTACCAGTAGCACCAACTGGTGACCTAACATACATACATACATACATACATACATACATACATACATACATACATACATACATACATACATACATGATGGCTGCCCCCTCGTTATCGAGTATGGCCATTGCACGAAAAAAATAACAATAATAATAATAATAATAATAATAATAATAACAACAATAATAATAACGACAACAACAATAATAATATATATATATATATATATATATATATATATATATATATATATATATATATATATATATATATGTATGTATATATATATATGCACACACACACACACATAAACATATCTACACACGCACACACACACACGATAGCAACTAACAGCGCTGCGATCGAATGTGGCTTTTTAGGCCAGCCAATGATCTAAAATGTCTTGCACAGATTTGGCAACCAAAACATTCACTGGGAATAGCCGGCTGTGGTTGGAGTTCATGTACTTTTGCATGTCGTTTGAGCCCTCCTGCTGATTTACATTCTCTACCACATGCTTGGCAAGCATGATGAGTAGCATCTCCAACAGCAGCCTAGTAGTCAACCACTGGTCTCACTTTATGACTGCGAAGATGACTTTCGAGTCCAGCTTTGCTTAGGCAGAGTCTCGCACAGATGCTGCATGTCAGCGCCATAGGAGGACCTTCGCCGCCTGGAAATGCAACAGTAATGCCTTTCCTCACATCTCGCTTTACTTTCTCGTATGCGATTCGAGATGCCTCAAAGGGAACTTTCCCCTCATATACAGTTTTTCTCCATTTATTACGATCAGCAGCAACATTTTCCCATGTATCAGCAGAGATGTTAGCGTCTTTCAAAGAGGCTTTGAAGGAATCCTTATACCTCTTTTTTGGTTTATGTGGCGGTCGTTTTCCTTTAACTAACTATCCATACAAGAGTTGTTTTGGTATTCTAGAATCCTTCATCCTGGCAAGGTGACCACTCTAACGGAGTCTTTGCTTAAGCACAAGAGCTTCTATACTGTCACACAGAGAGCTTTCCAAAACCTCGACATCACTGATGTGGTCCCTCCAGTGAACGCCATGGATCCGTCTAAGACACATCTGATGGAAACGCTCCAATTGCTTAAGGTGGTGTCGACATGTGACCCAGGTTTCGCAGACATAAAGAAGAGGAGAGAGCACACATGCCTTGTACACCTTTACCTTTGTCTTCTTGCATATGTCTCGCCGACCCCAGAGTCACCTTTCTAGCTTTCCGAAAGCATCACTTGCTTTTCTAATCCTGAGTGGGATTTCATTATCAAGGTTGCTGTATCGATTGACAGTGCTTCCCAGGTAGACAAACTGATCAACCACTCCAAGTCGTTTACCATACACATAGATATTTGGTTCACTGTACTGCCTACCAGGGGCAGGTTGGTACATGACGACGGTTTTCTTGAGACTGACAGTCAATCCTAGGGCAGTGCAAGCATCAGAAAATGCATTCAAAATTTGCTTCATATCACTCTCTCTGTGCGCTACAAGATTGCAATCAAGAGGTCTCTTATGATTGATGTAAATACTTTTGTTTTTGCAGAAAAGCGCCTGATGTTAAATACGAGGTGTGTCAGAAAAGTTCCAGGACTGATGTCACAAAAGATTCATTTCAAACCCAAACTTCACAATAAGAGTTTTCTCCTTCAAAGTAATCCCCCTGGAGTATGTAACTGTAATCTTAGCTCTCTCTGCAGCAATCAAACTTTTTTCTTCATAATTTTATATACATGTCCTCTGTTTTAGGTCGTCAGGCAATGAGCACAGAGCAAAGAACAAACTTGAAAACTCCGTCAGAAGCACTGGGATTTCTGCAGCAAGTGTATGGAGATGAGACGATGTCACGCTCACGTGTCTTAGAGTGGTGCAAGAGGTTTAAAGAAGGACGCGAGGTCGTGGAAGATGACCACAGGGGCGGAAGGCCCTCAACAACCAGGATTGAGGTCAATGTTGAGCGCGTCAGGCAGATGGTGCGTAGCGATCATCGGCTGAATGTTCGACTGATGGCAAATGAGCTGGGCATGAATCGGGACAGCGTCTAGAAGATTCTCACTGAAGATTTGGATATGCGGAAACTGCGCGAAGATGGTGCCAAAACTGCTGAACGATTACTAGAAGGGTTGACGCATGCAAGTGTGCCAGGACATCCTCGAGCGTCTTGAAACCGAACCAGACTTGCTAGGGACAGTCATCACCAGTGATGAGTCATGGATCTTCGAGTACGACCCGGAGGGGACCCGTTTTGAATACGTGGGCGCCATCAAAAAGGCCGTGACGACGGAACTGCGGAGGATCCCGGAAGAATTCTTCCAGGAGTGCATGCAAGCGTGGCAGAAAAGGATGGAAAAGTGCATTAGACTCCATGGGGATTACTTTGAAGGAGAAAACTCTTAGTGTGAAGTTTGGGTTTGAAATAAATCTTTTGTGACATCAGTCCAGGAACTTTTCTGACACACCTCGTATGCTGCCTGAAGTTCGATAACCCAAGCCTTCATGTCGTCATGGAAAGACCTAACCAAAGCAAGGAACTTATCAGAGCAACCAAGTTTCTGGAGAACCTTCCATAATGCATTTCTGTTAACAGTATCGAAAGCTTTTGTCAGATCGACAAAAACCTGATACAGATCCAAACCTTGTTCCATGCACTTCCGCTGGAGCTGTCTAGCTGAGAAGATCATATCAGTAGTGCTGTGTCCAGCACGAAAACTAGATTGACTTTCAAGAAGCACCGAAAACCAGATTGACTTTCACGAAGAACACAATCTGCAATGTGCGTCAGCAGACGGTCCAGAAGCACCCTACATAAAACTTTCCCTACGACAGAAAGCAATGATATACCTCTGTAGTTCCCACAATCATTTCTGTTACCCTTTCCCTTGTACAAGACCAGCATTACTGCATCTCTCCAGTCCTCAGGTACGGATTCATACATACATACATACATACATACATACATACATACATACATACATACATACATACATACATACATGCATACATACATACATGATGTTATACCATTATTAATAATTATTAATTAATTCTATCGTGCAATTCCTGTGCGTGAAGATATTTTTTAAATTGAGGAAAGACTGTGCACTGAGCCAATCCCACTTTCTGAGCGACAGTAGCTATAACCCGAAAAGAAGAAAAGATCAACATCATCAGTAACTACTGAGCCGCAGGATTTATATCGGAGTTATTCCAGTTTCCTGAGTTGTCTTCTCTAGAAGAATGCCCCGACAAAGACTAGGGGTCCTTCACTCCCAGTGGTTTAAATGCGCGGTACATGTGTATATACATATTTCCACACTTTTGGATGGCCGTTGACTCTCATGAGTTCTTCCGCCCTTACATACATACATAGATCAGTCTATAGAGATATGAAGGGCAAAGTAATAAATGTCACTGAGGCCCCATCTCTGAAAAAAAAAAAATTCCTTCTGGAGAAAAATATGGGGAGAGAAAAAGAATTTCAACCAAGATGCAGTGTGGCTAAAAGAAATCCAAAAGAACTATTGCTCCTACACTACAACAAAAACATACGAAATAAATGAGGATACCCTTGAAACTGTGATAGGAAAACATCAGAAAGAGACTGGATTGACGACTACTGGTACAAAAAAAAAAAATATTCTATCGGCTGTATCTTATCTATCTCTATCAAAAAGTTCTCAAGGGAGATACACATATACCAGCCTGTTTGACATTAGCACAAACAGTACTGGTCTCCAAGAACAAATACACCCACTTGGTAAAAAACTATCGACCCATGCCAGCAAACAATCATGCATGTATATGTTGCCAGGAAGCTCCAGATTGAGAGTAATATAGATAAACAAAGTAGTCTATCTTGGACCAACAACCGTATACAAATGTATACAAATATTTTGTCTTGTGAAAAACGTTTGTGTCACTGAATGTATGATAAGTATAATTATGAATTACTTCATATTTTTTTTAGCTATTTTCACTTTTGTGAATATATCAACTTCCATTCTGACCTGACTGCAAAATATGAGAGTACAATGGCTAGTTGGGGAGGTTATCGTGGTTTGTATCCACCACAATACTAAATTCCGGACGTTTGAACAAAGATGATTTAAATGAACGCATTGTGTCTGCCGCCTTCCAGATTTATACAATGCACAGCTCTTATATTTATTTATAATGTTGATATATGAATATATATGAATAGATTAATGTTTGTGTATGTCAAGTGAATCGAACTCTCTATATTAATGATTGTTAATTAGATTTTAACGTAGAATATATACGGACTGTATTCTGCAAATTAACGACTTTTCTACAATATATTAAAACAAGAATTAACAGCCGATTCTCCAAATCACAAACTTGCCGTTAAAAATGTAAGGGATGTTGGTTTTCTGTAAATTACAAAAAATCTAAATCAACAAAAGAGAAAAAAAAAGAAATTACAGACAAAATATAGAGGGGTAAGTAGTGTTGATTTTACAGAGAAAAAAATATAGTTCCATTGGTCTCTTTTTGTCGAACATGTAACTATTATGTCAGTTGCCTTAAATCCCCTAAATGTGTGCAAACATCACTACTGCAATGATACAGGTTTGGTCGGTGTGAGGGAGTGTACTTTGGCGTGCAGGACTGCAGGGACTGGCCACATCGTGGTCCCAGCAGACATAATGGAGAAAGTATTACCTTGGAGGATGGTGAGGGAGACGCGTTGGAATAGCCATTCCAACTCGCGGGGCTCACTCCTGCGGTGGCCAATTCTGCACCGATATTTGTGAGTAGGTAGTAGGTCTGAGTAGAACTCTGGAAGTATCCATTTCAACAGGTTTGAAAACAAATCTATCTTAGTATGGCCGATTCTTCGACAGTTTGCGATCTTCTTGGTTGTTGTTTTTGATGTAGTTATTGTTGTTGTTTTCCTTGTAGTTATTGTTGTTGTTTCTGTCCATAGTTCTCCGTCAGCTCTAATCGGGTTGACTTATGATTCAATGCGTTCATGATGTCATTATTGCATATGTATGTTTCTTTTCAGTTATTTCTGGCTGGTCAAGCAGTTACGCAGAACATCCTTTATTTGGCTCATGCGCAATATTAGTTTCTATGTTGACTAAACGCCAAGTTAACCAGGAGAATGTTCTCATCAATCAAAGCGAAATCAGTATATCACTGGCACTAATTTTGTCGACAGCGCAATGATGAAAGGAAAAAACTATCCAGGTTTAAGTGCGAACATAAAAGTCGAATATAACCGATCCAGTTCTCCACCACGTTCTGTCTCTTCACTCCCTCTCTCCCCTTTGACAATCGCTAAATATAATTGAGCAAAAATCTTTTCCAACAAAAATATTTTATTTTATATTCCTTTCATGTGTCAGAAGAGAACTTGAACATTAAGTCATTCTCAGCATGGTAAGATTAAGGCAGTTGATGTTTAGCTTTAATATCTTTAGGTTGGTATTTACAGAAAAGAAATAAAACGTGAATTCCAAAGGATTGAAATTCGGGTCCTGAAGAATAGTTCAGCGTATAGGAAGTAGATCATAGTAAACCGGACAAGAGTATGAAAGACGAGTGGACGAGTAGACAAGGATAGAGAAAGTATACTGATAGATTGTTAAGTGGACAAAATAGTTGTAATAGAAACGGCTGCGATACAAAACAATGTGATT
This sequence comes from Eledone cirrhosa, assembly GCA_964016885.1. Classification (NCBI taxonomy): domain Eukaryota; kingdom Metazoa; phylum Mollusca; class Cephalopoda; order Octopoda; family Eledonidae; genus Eledone; species Eledone cirrhosa. The sequence goes on along the minus strand of OZ024740.1, from coordinate 379,149,561 downwards.
ATTTGCTTGTGGGTAAATTGGTAGAATGGTTTGGTATTTGTCCCGGCTCAATATACTCTGATTTCAGATCCCGGAGCGGTCGGTAAAATAACGTATCAGTCCATGGTGGGGGATTGGTGGAATTGTTTTAATTGACGGGCGTGTTGCTTTGCTGTATATATTCAGGCACTTCACCTTCTGAGATGAGATTCAAATCTCATCGATGACTAGAACTATGCTAATCACACGACTGAAAGCTGCATTAGGTGGTGAAGGATTTTTACAGTCAGTTAGTCAGTGACGTCACTTGAAAGATGATGGTTGGACTCTAAAGGTGATTGAATCTTTATGAATTAGACAAGTATCTCGCTTTGGATTCGACCTAAATTGTTAGCATGAAGAGCAATAGCACTATTCCTTAGATATGGTAATGTGAATCATACTTGAGATTTATAGGAAGTTAGCTATTAATGTGGGCCGGGTTTCGGTCTTCATTATAAAGTTTAGAAATTTTATATATTTGGCTTTCTATGAAAGAGCATAAGAGACTGTGAAATCCTTTTATGTGTTATTTATATCTAGAGAGTGATTCTGTGTGTGTGTGACATATATAATGATTGAGAAACTGAAATGTTTCCAATCCAATCCAGGATCTTCTCAAATGTGTTGGAGTGTCTTCTACCTGCCGTACTCGCCAATCTTGGCCAATTGCTGGTTGGTGGGGCTATTTAACCCATAGTTGGTGTGGAGGACCATAGGCTCCTTTTAACAATTATTGTTGTTTTTTTGTGCTACTGGGGTTCCGCTTACCCTCCTTGCCAGCGGAATCTATTCAAGTAAAACGTCCACTAATCGAGTGCGAGCGAATAGTGCTTTATTATTGGCTACCAGGATAATACAGAAGATGGTTGGCTACCAATTTGAAATAATAAACAGAAGAGTATTGATGTCAAGTGAGATATGACGGGCAAATGCATTTAATGAATAGCTTTACGATGTAAAAGTCGTTATAGTTGATGAAGGGTAAATCATTAAATGTTCATTTTAGAATGCTAATTAAGCCAAATTCGCAAAACAAGTACCAAATAATCCGGGCGTTGTACCAAACGTACAGAAAAGTCAAATTAAGGGCAAATAGTACCACATTTGTACGAACGTACCTACTTCAGCAGCGCTGGGCAGGATCTTAACCTGACCATATATATTGCTTAGATGTAAATAAATATAATCGAACCACTAATGTAGCCTTTATGATGTTATTCGACCAGCTAGAAATAACAGTAAAATCTCCATTAAACCTTAAATTACCATAATTAAAAAATGAGCATAATCCTGGAATTCACTTCATTCTAAGACTCTAAAAGCTATCAGAATCCTAGAAATGTTTAGTCGACATGTGTGATATCACTTTCATAGAACTTGTAGTCTAATATAAAATTGCAAGCAGCTTACAAGTAGCATAGTAAATTGTAAGTATTTAAATATATATTTACCAAATGCTTATTTATTTCTCTAAAATGATTAACCTCACTTGTTTGTAATCAAAATTTCACGTAGGTTAAATGCGACTTCCACGTATCAATTTAACAGCTTGAGTTATGTTAAGTCACATCTAAAGTCATGCATTAATAATGTAATTTTATTTTAATTATATAAGAATCAAACAGCCTTGCACATAGTTACTAGAGTATATGAAAAAATACTTATTCACTTAAAATATATGTTTATGCTTCAATTCTATTTAAATGTGACTGAAACTATAACATAACATAATGTTGATATCTATTCCCGAATTTTGGGCAGAATGTCCAAGACGCTGCAAATTTTAGAATCAGGAATCGGCAAATTATAAAAAGAATTCACTAACGAACAATAGCAAGTGGACATTACGAATTAAGTACGGATTCGAAATATGGAATTTATAAATTAAACTAAATAGTAATATCCGATGAAACTTGTGATGCCCTGTGTCGGGAAACTGGAATTCGTTTGTTTTGAGAAACAGGAATAAACTAACGTTTCAGACATCAGCATTCACCATGAATATATATAAAGAATTTTCTGATAATAATGAATAAATAGAATGGGAAAGGCGAGAGCAAGATATGACAAAATAGCGAAGAATAAGAAACAGGAAGTGAGACGATCAGCGGACAAATTGGAAAGACAATCAACATAAACGCAAGCTAATATGAACATTTGAGGAGAGGGAGAGGATGAATTGCAGAAGATTGGGAAGAATTGAGTTAACAGGTCAATTTATAAACATGTTAAAGAAGGGACGATGAGGTAAAACTAAGAGAATGGGAGGTGTTCAATGATGACTATGGGTATATAGGAATGATGTCAGTATTATGAACCATAATAATTAAAACATATCAATATGATTAAAATACATTGATATGTTTAATATATATGCTTTCATACACTGATGCAATGCAATACTTCAAGTCCACTTTCGTTGGAACAATGTTCACTGCCATCCACGCTGTCAAGTTTCTCTTGAGAATCTTAGACTACGTTCTATTTTATGTCTCTATCTCATGACATTGTTATTATTCCAGTTACATGAATAAAATGGGTGTGTCCTATTTTGAATTGTCGTTGTTTTATCTAGAAATGTTTGCGTAGAGGGTGGTGACATTTAGTCATGAGAATATACAGACAAAAACACATAAGTATGTATATAACGTGTCCGTGTATATATATATATATATATATATATATATATATATATATATATATATATATAACACATTATTTATATATAAGTGTGTGTGTAAATACATATATTTATATACATATATATATATATATATATATATATATATATATATATATATATATATATATATATATATATATATATATATTATATATTATTTGCTAAACCTTGATGATATGTATGTATATGTATATATGTGTGTGGGATGGAAAAATAGGTTAGAAAAGGGGAAGTTTAAAATTAAGTTGACCTGTAAATGTCCAGACGTAACTCATATATATGTAGGCGTTCAAGCTCCCAAGTATATGTATTTATGTATGTATGTATGTATGTATGTATGTATGTAGGTGTGTGTGTATAGATCATGTGTTCTATCTGTTCTTTTATACTCCGCCGACACCTGGACGCTATTCCGCAAACACACCAAATTGCTTGAGCGTTTTCTGCAGAAATGTTTAAGGCGCTTATTCAACATCAAATGGCAAGACAGAACTTCTGACATCCATGTCCTTATCAAAGCAGAATGTCCAAACATTGAGTCCCAAGTAACATCTTCTGAAATGCGTTGGCCAGGACATATCTTCCGCATGAAAGGAAGCAGGATCTCGAATCAACTGTTTTACGATGAGCTCTATCTTGGAAAAAGCCCTCAACACAAACCGAAAATGAGGTGCAAGAACAAATCAAGAACAAACTCAAAGAGCTGGCATTTGATATACATAACTGTGAGGAGATGGCTCTAAAGAGGGCTGAGTGGAGAAAGCGCATAAAGGGCAGTTGCAAAACTTTTGAGGAATGTCGTCTAGAACATAAACAAGTGAAGCGTCAGCTCCGGATGGACTGTGCTCACCGTCTTGATGAAATCATCAGTAGTTGGACATGCAATTTTTGTCAGTGTGTACTCTCAAAGGCTGGTTATGTTAATCCCCTGAAGTCACATGAAAGGATAACCACCTGCAACACCACTCAACAAAGACCTGGTGAAACAACGTGCGTGATATGCAACAAAGTGTGTAGAACTAGTTCCGTACTAAAAAAACACATTCTGGTACATAAAGATTATGTCCCACAGAGTGACCCCACCGAACCTGTGGAATGCACGACTCTCTTCTGTCACCTGTGTCGTAAACCATGCAGATCTACAGCTGGTCTACAAAGTCATCTACAAAGTCGTGGACACAGGTGGAATGATAACGAAGAATCAATAAGAGACGGCAATCGTCTGTGATGGCGCTGCAATCCTTATGTATGTATGTGTGTATGCATGAATGCATGTTCTTTTGGTTTTATTATTTTATAAATTCCCACCAATAGAGAGTTGGTGTCTAACACAGAAACAAAACTTCATTGGAATTTAGACATCAACTAGGTAAATAATATTTGAGTCTATATGGAGTTTTGTGTAGGTGTGTAGGTATGGATGATATTCATGAGTGGATCTGTATGTTTTGAGTTATATATTTCTGTATCAATACATCTGTATATGCAGTAATTACATGCTGAATTCCCGAAATATTTGGCATAATATTACGGCTCCATTAATGTACTGTACTTGCAACTTCCTAAGTAGCCTTGCTCTTTCTGGTTCTTTGAATCCCAGATTCTAAAGATTTGAACGGAGGCAGTTAGCAACATATCCAATCACCCCAATGATCACAGGCACAAATCTAAAGGTATAGTAAGGGTGGAGTGTCTCAATTAGCTCAGTACTAGCCTTTTTACGTATTACATTTTATCGTGTTTGCCCACTACATCATGCATCATAGGTAGATAGAATCTGGATGACATATTTGGACTGCTACGTATGATACGGGTGACATCCTCAATATGTATTCCAGAGTCTGCATCTGTTATCACTTCTAGGTGTTTGCCTGCATCCCTATCTCTTTTGTGTTTCAGGTATTTCCTTATTTCCTGTTCTTTGATTGCAAAAGTATATCCTTCAAAGTGAGAGATAATATTTGGTCCAAGATTTCCTTATCTATATTACTCTCAATTTGAAGCTTTCTGGCAGCATAACCATGCATGATGTTTCTTTGATAAGTATGCTGCAGCTTTTCGTTCATGGATTCTTTGTGGTGTTGTGCAATTTTCCTGGGTGTGAGTTTTTGGCTATTTTGCAGGGACTATTTCTCATGATGTTATCTGTCTCGTGTAGACAGACCTGTTCAATAGATAGGCATCTATGTTCGGTGGATCGTAGCTTTTTTCGGAAGGATATAATGCGACAATCAAATATTGTTTGGATTGACACTAAGGCTCTGCCTTCCTGTTTACGTTTTAAATAGAGACGACCTATGTCACAGTTGAGTTGATGTGGAAATTTCCGTTGCCGGTTACAACTTCTCGGGTTTTAACATCAATACCTCGGATCTAATCTAGCGTTCAATCAAGTAACATAAATGTTGATGTCAGGACAGGTACAACAAACACATTGAGGGCCACTGATTTATTGTGTGTAGAGAGTTCCGAAGATCACATTTTTTCTTATTCGGATATTATATTCCATGTTTACTCATTCCTTGTTACAAATCCCATCATGGGATATATTTTCAGATATTTCTAAGGATCTGTAACAGTTCTCGTCAAATACCGGTAAACGAGTCAGGGCCTTGATAAAGCTGTTACTGGATTGGTTTGTATTTCTTTCCTCGATTTACAATTATATAGAAACATTTATCCTAGCCAGACTCCATTCTTATATCTTTCGAGAACGTCGTAACCAGGTCAAGGGTTTTCTTCATACTATTTATAATTTTAGCATAAGCTTTCAAGTCATACACAAAGAAATTATGTGTTAAGTTTGTTTCTCTGATCTCCTGTGAACAAATTACATATCCTTCATATTCCCTCAGCATAAAGGACAAGGAGTTTACTGACAGTGTAAATAGCATCACAGAGAGACTGTCTCCATGAAATATACCCTGCGATATTTTATTTTCTGTATTTAACTTCAGGATAGTGGCCCAGGAAAAATTTAGGTTCGTCATAGCTCTGATTGTGGTATCTGGAGCATTAGCAATTCGAAGGGCCTCTAGCAACCAAGGGTAGGGAACAGAATCGAATGCTTTCCTGTAATCCAGTCAGACTGTAATCAGACCGTGATGTCACCACACCTCTGACATCACGGTCTTGTTAATTAGGAGCGGCTCCGCACACCCAAAACCCCTTTCTTTCCAGCTGCTTCCTCATCCATGATCTCACACTGAACCTTGATGAATATGTTCAGACAGGGTGTATACACTTCATATATGAGGCTCTGGCATGCAATAGGTTGGTAGCTCTTTGCCAAGCAGGCTTCTTTGTTTTGGGGGTCAAATCTAGTTTCTACTAATATCAACCAGCTTGGTGTAGTCGTATTTCCCTTGAGTGCTTGTTGATAGAAGTTGATAAGATACATGTGATATAAAGTCATTTTTTTTATACCAGTAGCCAGCAATTAAGTCTCTTCCTGGTGTTATCTCATCATGAAATTTTCGTATCAAACTTTTAAGGGAATCATCATTGATGCAGCATGTTTTTGGTGTAATGCAGGTGCAATGGTTCGTTCGGATCTCTTTCAACCACACTACATCTTTGTTGAAATTCTTTTCCTTACCCCATACTTTTTTTCCAGAAGGAATCTATGTGTTTCTGGAACGGAGCTTCAAGGGAATTTATTGATTCACCCCTCATATCCCTATAGACTGATATTTGGTTTCGGTTGAAACTTTTATTAATCCTTTTCCTTTCAATCACGCTCTTCTGAAGCTGGAGTTTCGCGCTGTATGGGGATAATCTACTCGTATCGAATAGTCCTGCTTTTACTATCTCCGAACCTCACTTCTATTTTAATTTTCACCATTTGTTGGTGAGGAGTGTAGTTTATTTTTACATGTAATAAGCGTTGTCACATGGCTGATAATGTTTCTTAGGTCAGCGAACTTTTTTCTATTTTTGAAATATACATTGGCATTTTTTGTATACATTGGCATTTTCTAGTATCACCAAAATAATGTTTTACAGCGGTTGCTATGGAATAAAGACAAACGTTAATTTATGCAGTATTTCTTTCTTTGGCTTCTTGTTTAATATTGGCAATTATGTCTCTTTCGAGAGTAAGGTTTTTACATAAATTAATCTCTTTTCACTAATGATACATTTTAACTGTTTTTATTTTCCACTTTCCCAGCTAATGGTAGAGTAATTATCATGGACGGTATTTTGTTGTTAATGTCTAACATGACTGAGAGATATAGCAGGGAAGACAAAGTCTGTTGCCGGTAGAGCTGTTCCAAGAGACTGATTGTGTATTGTTGCTGTTTGATTTTGGTGGTCTGACTGCTTAGAGGAAACTTAATTGCAGGACAACCTGCTGAGATACATGTTGATTGCATGTCTGATTTATAGAATGCACATATGATGTTGTTATTTGTAGATTTTTCCCATTTATGGAAAAATATATTTATTATTATTTTGAATAATGTTTAGCTTATTTTTACGTTCGACAATCGCTGTTTGTTGGCGTAATTGTTCGGTTGTGAAATAATTTAGCTCTGGGTGAAGTTCGTTCCAGTGTAGCTTCATTCTGTTCATATAGCTAACTGAGGGCTTTTTTTCCATTTTACAACAATTAGATATATCGTTATTGAATTCGTAACTCAGACAAAAATGTGATTTGCAGTTTCAATTCCTTCTATAACTACAACTAAAGAGATTCTCTTTACCTTTATCTTTGTTGTTTTATATTATCGTGTCCAGTCATGTTGTTTGTAGCAAATCCGGATATCTTTACTATTTATAATAAAAGGTATCTTAATTGTATATCATCAGAAAAATAACCAGTTATTTAACTAGTCTGGTAGTTGTGGCATTACTGTTGGAGACAGTATTCATGTTAAAATTTTATGAATAGTGTCCACGCTCACGTCGAGAATCTATGTATGTATGCATGTATGTATGTATGTATGTATGTATGTATGTATGTATGTATGTATGTATGTATGTATGTATGTATGTATGTATGTGTGCTTATACGTATGTAAATAATACATGTAGCTCAATTTTCAGGTTGCTCGGTTCACGATTGTATGGTCATGTATTCAATATCCGGAAGCCCATTATGTCCTTCAGCCAGACAATTCATTTTCTGTAGCTTCAGTCCACTCAGATGGAAACAAACGAATTAAACCCGTAAATGAAAAAGGCCTGCCTTGCTACCTACTGCGTCATCCTGAATATCCAGAGAACTATATTAAGTGCCTATGGAATGCTCAGCTACTTGCACGTTACCTACAGCAGCAGATTGTACTGCTGTTCAAAGAACTGGATATCTCGTCGTCTAAACTGACGGAAGACCAACATACAAAATGTATGTATGTATGGATGGATGGATATGTGTCTGTGTGTATGTATATATGCATGTATGTATGCATGTGTGTGTATATATGTATGTATGAATGCATGTATGTATGTATGAGTGTATGTATGTATGGGGAGATGACCCCTTAGCCTTTGTCAAGGCAGAATTCTAGGAGAAGGAAAACTCTCATATAACACCTGCAACTCTGATGGTATCCAATGATGTTGACTTGTTCTTCTTTTTGGTAAATATCATCTTGGTTAAGAGAGTGGGACTGGCTTTGTGCAGTGCCTTTGCTCACTATAAAAGCTTCACAGCACAGGCATTGCTTTATATCTAGAGATCTCTCTGCACTTGTCGCCACATGGTACCATGGGCCCAGCACTATGTGTCAGTAATTGTCACAAGTGTACTGTTTGTACCAGACTTTTCAAGTCGCTGGCTGGACTAAAAAGTCACACTCGTTCAGCGCATCGGTAGGAGTTCTCCTACATGGATATAAAGTAGTGGCCGTACTCGAAAACGAGTTGGCAGCCACCATGTATGTATGTATCTGTTTTGTTTATAACTTCTATGCATAATATTTTATATAATATTTTTATAAACTCTGTTTTGTTTGATTATATGTTGATCATGATTATGTTATTTGTATACATATGATCTACAGCGCTTGACGAAGTGTATATAGCCTTAGACACTTTTTGTGCTAACAAACTTTTTACATTAAACTACTACTTCAGGTGGATACATATAACTATACGGTTGAACAACTATCGTTTTAGTTTTATTTATTCTTCTTTCTGGTTTCAGTAAATGGTCTGTGGCCATGCAGGATTTTAGAAAATATTGACCCCTCTGAATATTTCAGTCACGTCATTATTTTAACGATCTATAGAAACGCTTAGCTATCATATTGATAGTATGAGACACAATTCACAACATTGCGCCGAAATACTCACATATATTTCATGCATAGATGTATATCTACACATGCATACACACACGCACTCACTCTCTCTCTCTCACACGCACACACGCACACACGCGTACATATATATATATATATATATATATATATATATATATATATATTGGTAGAAATCCGTAGATGAAAGATGAAGGAAAACAGTGCTTGATCTGTTGGAATAGAGCTTATTTAGAGTAAATAAAGTTTTATACACTTAACATGTGTGTGCTACCAATGGTTTCGGGGTCCAGTCATCTCCACCGCTGCATACTGGAGAAGGTACTTTTAAACTGGCCCTTCATTAAGGCACGTTGACAAAAATATTGTTATATTTGTGGGGTGGTCTTGTTGCCAATTTTACCAATAGAAAGAAACCCATGCACCATATAATTTTCCTTCGTCTTTATCTTTATCGTTCTTCATTCGTCACACAATTCTGACCTCCTCAATGACTATATGTTTCGTGCCTTCTCTTTTCCTGGTCTTAAACGTCTACTCCATCCTGTCTTTGTGTTTTATATACATATCATATATACAACGGGCTTTCGCACAGCATCTCTCTACTAAATCCTTCTAGCAAGATATTGCTCAAACCAATGCTACAGAAGGTGATACTTCCCCGGCGTGCCATGCAGCATGATCGAATCTTGTGCTTTCGAAGAAGTCGTCTTGATCACACGGCGATGTATTTTATATTCATATTATTGGTTATTAATTTATTATTTTTACCTTAATTCGTATTATTCTGTTGTTGTTTTCTTTTTCTGAAATATCGAGTATATACTAAGCACTCATTAGTTTTCTGTAGATATAAAGAATATTGGTTGATTTAATATTATATGTTAAGTTTAAGCACCAGTATATAACTGTATAACTGTAAAGTAAAGTGTTTATAACACCTGATGGAGTCATGGGTGCTCTGTATTGACACACGGCGTATCTTGAGCATTTAAACCTGGAGAAGCATATCCTTCTCAATTTCTGAATATAGCCGATTTCTTTAAGAAAAGGTGGGAGGGAACGAAAGAAACTGATAAAAAAGCGAAGAAACGAACTTAATATGGTACTTTATTTATTGGCCTCGAAAGGAAAAAAGGTAAAGTTGACCTCGGTGGGATT
>OZ024740.1:379121930-379134430 GCA_964016885.1 Eledone cirrhosa | reverse complement strand
CCCATCATGCCTCCATAAACTTAGCCCATCGATCCTCCAAGTGTTCAAAGCACATCTGAACTGATTCTTCTAGAATGGCTCTCAATTCCACTGTAGCAGTCCACATGGTATCCACCGAATTCTCAAAACAGGAATCTTTCAGTGGTATCTTTATTTTTGGTAATAATAGAAACAAAATGGAGTAGGACAGAACAAAGGGGAGGCACAACAACAAAGAAAAGAATCCTCAGTCACTGAAGAGGTCACAGAATGTGTGACGAAAGAACTTTGACAATATATAAACAACTATCTGGTTGTGGAACCAACCAACCAACCGGAAATTTATAAATTCCTAAATTTATAAATGTATTATAATAAATTGAAGTGAAAGCAACTGGTGCGTGTGTTTCTTATTGGCAACATGACCCTCCCAAAGTATAACAATATATATATATATATATATATATATATATATATATATATATATATATATATATATATATATATATATATATTCATAAGTGGTAAAAGTAAACAAGAAAAAATGTTACCTAATTTTCTTCGTGGTCCTGACAGTAGTTTCAATTTTTAAGAACCACCATGGGTATTCTAATATGTTCCAACATGGAACAGAGACCCCCCTCACCCCCGGTGAGTTAACCACGCAATCGGACATCAAATTAAGCATTTTCATGTACACGCACATATATTCACACACACACACACACACACACACACACACACATATATATATATATATATATGTGTGTGTGTGTGTGTGTGTGTGTGTATAGCGTAAGAGAGAGAGAGAGGGGGGATGAAGATAGATACATAGATAGATATCTTTCTTTATTTGAGACAGGGGCGTACAAAAATGGGACATTACAAGACGTGACGGCGGGGATTTTACATAAAAATCATATAACTTTAACATTAATAAATAACAATAAACTCCTTATAATATATAATCAGCAATTTCTCTGTCTGTCTGTCCGACAGTGGAAACACGTGCGCGCGTGGTTGCTATCTCTCTCTCTCTCTCCAGCTATCCCTCTCTTTTAGTCTGTCTGTTTCTCTCACTCTCACTCTTTCTCTTTGTAACGCACTAACATTCCTCCCCTCTATTGCTGTGACGAATGGGGAGATGGAGGAGGAGAGAGTCACTTCGTCACTTCACCTCTGCCTTTCTTTCTCTCCCCTCTCACTCCCTCATTACGTACAGACATTAGGGCGGTGGATTGGCAGAATCTGTAGAGAGTCGGACACCATGCTTCATAGCATGGAGTTACGTCTCTTTACGGTCTGAGTTCAAATACTGCCGAGGTTAACTTTGCCTTTCATCCTCACGGGGCCGATAAAATAAAGTACCAGTAATGTACTGCGTTATTTGCTGGCCTTGTGCCAAAAGTAGAAACAATTATTAGAAACATTGCTTCATTTTCACATATCTAAGCATTAGTAAAATAACTAATAATTTCAAAAGTAATTTTTCAATTCAAATTGTTATGAACAGCAAAACATTAATAATAATTTTGTTCTAAGAAATATATATACATTTCTGTGTGTGTAATATATATATATATACACACACAGAAATATATATATATACACACAGAAATATATATACATTTCTGTGTGTGTAATATATATATATATATATATATATATATATATATATATATATATATATATATATATATATATATATATACACACACAGACATATATGGGCATTTCTCTGTTTGTCTGTCTGTCTGTCCTTCCCTAAAACTCAAATGTAGGTGCTACAGAAATATTACCTTCCCCGTCCTTTCTCCACTTTGGTACTACCAAGAGAAACACTGTCGCTATAGAAACATTACCTTCCCCTCTCCACTGACTTTGGTCACTGAGGCCGAGGGAATCTCTGGTTGCTATAGAGACACCTTGCACAAGCCAGAAGTAACCAGTTCGAGGCGGTTCTGACTTGACACCATGCCAAGTCTATTTATAATATATAATGGGCATTTCTCTGTTTGTTTGTCTGTCTGTCCGTCTGTAAAAAATGCCAAGGAAACAAATAGACACGGTTTCAAATCTCTATGCTTTTCAAATTCATTACATTAATCTTTATTTATACGTTTCGCTTTACGAGTGTTTCGACTTACGAGTGTTTCGGCTTACGACTGTTTCGGCTTATCATTATATATAAACATTTCTATTTCCATCGTTTTATCGTAAACGTTTATATATTTCCATCGTTATATCATAACGTTTATGTATCATAACGTTTATATTTCCGTCACTAATCTCTTTTTCTCCTTTTTCGTTTTAACATATATTTATTTCAAAGATTTCACCGTATAGATAACATATATATTTATACATGCATAAAAGACACACCGAGAGACGGTGAACATGTGGTGCCGAAAACATTTCTCATCCAAATCTCAACAATATCAGTATATACACTAGATTTGCTAGCAGAAAACCGCCCACCGGGTGGTTTTCTGCTAGTCTATATATATAAAACTGAGAATGTCTGTCTGTGTGTGTGTGTGAGTTTGAATCCCTAAAACTCGAGAAGCACCCAACCGAATGTTTTCAAACTTTAAACATGTAATACTTATGTTTCAGGGAATGTTCTGAGCAAAAACATTTTCAAATTTTCAATGCCCTAGGGAACGCTTTAGGCGATTTAGCGATCTCTCTCTATAATTCTTAGACTTTCTCTCTTTAGATAGATACATACATATAACGTCGTTCCCTTATAATATTTGTCTGCATGTCTGGCTGTCCCCATTACGTCACTTCCCACAATTCCATCTGCGTCCAGAACGCGCCCTTATAATATCTGTCTGTATGTCTAATTGTCCGGTTATATTGCCAACCTTGCTCAAGACAAATCTCACACTCATTCCCCAAACAGTTGCTAAGTGCACACAACTTCTTCTTCACGTTTTAAGCCACACTGTTGCTTACTTACGTACCACCAGACCCTTACTTCTTTGCCAGCCGTGGTTGTGGCAATACTAAGCTTAGCTAAGGTGGTTATATATTTCACACAACACTAAAAATGAAAGCCAGTAACTATGTATTAGTCAGTCTCTTCTTCATACCGTGAGCAAAGAAAATCCAACTTTTAGTGTAGCGAGTGAAATAAAGTCGATCCTGCTGCGATTCAAAAATCAGGTTTGCAGGTTATAAATTTCACACAACATTAAAAATTAAAGACGGTAAAGTAAAACATCGCTATAATAGCTTCAGTTTTCACAGTGTTGCTTACTTACGTGCCTTTACGAGAACAAAAGTTACTAGAGCCCTGTTTCTCGCACGGACAATTGTACGCTGGGTGCACTAGCGTTGGCAGCAGGAGAGGCTTTTTGCATTTGCACGACGAGGGAAAACAACGAACATTGTTTACAACGAGGTGTTATAAATGCAACAACGACAAGGTAGGTTCATTATTGCCCTTTCTTAAACCAATTCGTACGGGCTACTAACTGAAATGCGTTTTTTCTACGGGTTAAGGTGAACTCTTCAGCTAAGAACCTGCCCCTTGACAATTGGTGCAGCAATGTAAGGTCGTTAAGCGGATCGTTGTTCATTGGGTGCTCTAGAGTTGGCAGCTGGGAGAGTATTCTTGCATTTTCACAAGAACGAGGTAGGTTCGTTATCAACATTTCTTAAGGCAATCTGGTTGCCATTCATACGGCCTATTACCTGAAATACATTTTCCCTCGGCTTCAGGTGACTACCTTCAGAGATGGACTTTCCGCTTCGCACTCGGCGCGTCAATGTATGGCTGTTAAACGGACCGCGAACGCACTCTGATTCATTCTAAAGGCTACCAGTGGAAGCAACCGTAACACCCTCCTTCAAATGTCAGAGAACGCAGTCAAAGTCACTATTAAGGGCTACAAGTGAACGCTCACATGGCCCTTTTTAGGGCCGCCACTTGAAATTGTTGATGGTTACCCATCCTTGCTGGGGTGTCAGTGAACGCGCACACGCCTCGGCGGCCCATTTTATTGCACCATTCCTCTTTAAATTTGTTAAATTATACCCACAGTTTGGTAAACGTTTGTCCAGTTGCGTTTACTTACTAAGGTGCGGTGGACTCCTTCGAGAAGGCTCCACATGCGGTCCGATTGCACATCATGCCTTGCTCAAGCATTGCAGACTTCCCTCTGACATAAGTGGTGACATCTGTCCGTATTAGGTGAAAAACTGCGTTTTTTCAGCTTTTTAGAGATTTCTTTAGGCGTTACGTCTAGCCGATTTTCCCGAAATTTCAAGGCATATTATGCACATAAAAAAAATTTATTTTCTTGGTGCCCTAGATGAAAACCTGCATTTTTCCTGCTTCATCGAGGAAAATCTTAAAGATTATCCAGCCATCAGAGTATTCGGTTTATTTTCTTTACATATTGTCCAGGCATGCAGTTTTTCCACGATTAGGTCTGTTGGCGGCCCGCGTTCCAAAATACATTATCCCGTGCAACGCCGGGTACCACTGCCAGTATATAATAAAATAACAATTGAAATCTCCATTAGGGGGGAACGCTACTGCAGGGTTGTTTTACACACCGTGGATAGAACAACTTTCAACACCAGGAACACGTTTTGTAGGTGTACCTGTCTTCCCTCTGTTTATCTTCCTCAACCTACAGGTTTACATACAGAGAAGGCCCATTCAATCGAGCCATTTTCGCCACATTCACCCACCTTTCAGCGAATTTACTAGGGTGTAGTACCTCTCTCCCCACTCTCACCTTCCTTCTGAAGTGATACTTAAAGAAGGGGATAAGTTGTTGTCCGGAGAGAAAGGTGTTTGCCTTCAGTCCTTTTAACCTCGTCCACCATATTACCTCTTTCGCCATAGCCACCAGACAGAGGAAAACCGCCTCTCCTTCATTCTTAAATGAAGGCGGCGGGGTGATCCTCACGATGGACTCGGCTGACAACTGGATGCGTCCCACACGTGACAGTAGCTGTTCGACATAATTCCACAGGTCGGTCACCCCTGGGCACTGAACAATTGCGTGCAGAACGGTTTCGCTGTCCTGCTCGCATCTTGGACAGGTCCTTTTGGCAGGATCTCTGCCAGGGCGTCCGTGCCTGTAGATTTTTTCTCGAACTGGTAGAGCTCCTCGGAAGCACTGCCAGGCCAGAGACCTCTGGAAGTTATCCATAGGCCCTGGACGGAAAGTCCTCCCAAACAGACTGGTCAGTTCGTCCTCCTCGATGCCTAGAGTTTCTCCGAAAACGTCGTCACACTTATCCTCCACTATCCTCCACTAATCCCCTGTAGAATGTCGAAGTGGAGTCTCCGCTGATTGCCGTTTCCGCTTGGTAGAGGGCTATGAGCGCCTGAAGGCACTCGAGGTAGATAGATAGAGAAAAACAACAGCATATCTATAGATATGCTGTTGTTTTTTTTTTGCCACAAGGGCGCACTAGAAATGGGACATTACAAGACGTGATGACGAGAGTTTTACATAAAAATTGTGTAAACTTTAATATTAGGGACTTACCAGTTTAGATTAGTAAAACAATTGTTCAGTTTACAACTTGATACTTAACATAGTAGTGTAGATGTTATACTAGTTACTGCCCGACGGTTAAGCTCATGTCGTTTCGGTAGAGCAAGAGAGCAACAGCACTGCCGCTGGACATTAACTCATCATCATTATTCTATAAAGTAAGGGTGGTGGATTGGCAGTATCGGTATAGGGTCGGACACCATGCTTTTCAGCATAGAGTTCTGGCCCTTCATGATTTGAGTTCAAATTCCGCCAAGGTTAACTTTGCCTTTCATCCTTACAGGGTCGATTAAATAAAGTACCAGTCACGCACTGGCGTCGATCTAATCGTCTTTCCTCTTCCCCCAAAATTAATGTGCCTATATAAGAAAACAATATTCTATAAAGTACTTTTGCATCCCAGTAATCATTTTGCTTCATTTATCAACTATATATATATATATATATATATATATATATACCTATTGCAATAGGAAATGATTACTGAATATATATAGAAAGAAAGGGGGTGGTTATCTTTAGCATTACAGTATACGAACTAATTTACGAGTGTTATAGCAAGAACTACATATACGAAGCAATTAAATTGAATTGTCTGCTTATTAGAGTCACATACATCAATCGATCATTTGATGAATGTAACTTTACTGTAGAAATAACATCTGAAAAAGTTATTGGATAATACTATGGAGAATTACTATCCATATGTATTTGTACGTGTGATCGGAGCAGATAAGTGTGCAAAAGCCGCATCTATAAGTTAAAAGTTTGTGTTGTTAAAGTGAGTTGATTAGTCGTCTAGAGTAAACCATTGATGGCGAAACACAAAGAAAAATGTACATCGGGAAAAATTATATTATTTAAAGTGATTATGAGCAACTTTCTTTTTTCTTTTATCTTCGTCTCATCAATTTTACAAATAACGAATATTGAATTACATACACCTATATAAATATCAGTCTCTTCATTCTGCATATTAACATATTAAACGCGTGCACATATACATACACGCGTACGCACACATGTGTATATATATATATATATATAATATGTTCTGTATGCGCATGTGCGTATAGACACGTGTGTATAATCGCGAGCGCGTGTTAATATTCATATGCTCATCTACTTATCTACAGCCCAAAATATATTTATGTGATTGCTTTATCAATATATTTATGTGATTGCTTTACAATCTACCCATCTATCTTTTTGCATATATATATATATATATATATATATATATATATAACCGTCTTTCCGAGTATCTAATCGATTGAACAAACGTTAAAATACTCCATTGTACCAATGGTTTTGAAATGATATTTTATAAAGTAATAATCATTTTTGACATTATCCCCATTCAATAGCTGTTTGAAACTTGTTTATTTTTATTGTTTTTTTCTTTTCTAACCAAAATGCGGTTAACTATAACATTGCCATTGTTAGAATAGATTCCTCACGTTCTTCAATAGAAAGCGTTGTCTGAGATAGTCTGATGTTTTCATTTTCTAATAGGGGTTCTATTGTTAATAAGTGCTTTGGAAATGTTTGTGCCAAGTACGATTATTGCAAGTTATCAATATTGATTTTTGATATAGAAGCAGTCAGTCGTCGACTCGTCTTCCTTTTGATTCCCCGAGGAATTAGTTTTACTGATATTAAAATTCCTCTGACACCTTCCTTCTCTTCATGAATTTATTCTCATATGGTATCAAAGTCGGGATTTTATATTATTCATTGTGGAATTTTAATTATTCTTGAAAGGGCTATTCTGTTACGACTGCTAGCAAAAAATGTCATTTCAGTAACACCATTATTAGTTTCTTTTGCTTTTATTTAATTGTTTTGATATATATCCTAATATTGTAAGCTGTTATGTTCTTGCCATTATATCAACGATGTAACTAAGGTAATGTATTCAACGGGCGATCGAAACATTGTGAATTCGCCATTACTCGCATTATTGCCACTATTTGGACAGCTGTTATTTGAAAGGAGCTGGAGAAGGTGGAAAAGAGCAGCAGGCTCCTGTCTGTAAAGTCACAACACTGGAGGCTGAGGCTTCAGTAGCATGAACATTCATTGCAACTTACTATAAATATATAAAATAATATCAACATCTTCGAATTGTTTTCCGTCACATAAACCAAAAGATGCTGGTAGGCGCTTTTGGGTGTACCAGAAGTTAGTACGAACAAGGACTGAGTTATCGTCATGAGGGTGATAATATTCTATTTCATTTATCATATTAACGAATGTATATATTCGTTAATATGATAATAATGTAGATAAGAAAAATAAAGACCCCTAATAATCTGTTTCGTTCTCTCCTTAGAATCATTGGTTTGAAACTATGTAATCTTGTATGGTTTCTTAATCGTCAACAATCTGATAAAATCTATTTCACTACAATGTAGACTCATAATGCCAAAGAGGTTAATGTGTTGAACTGTCAGTGTGATCGTATTTCATCACATACATCACATTATAATATATCTTTAAACACAGGACTTCTTTCTCGTTCTTATAGTCACCTTAAATAAGAATTATATACCGAGGATATAGTAATGCTGCGGTAGAGCGTTTAGATATATGGATAATTACAAAGTAGTCACCAGATAAATTATAGATCTGAGACGGAAATCTGTCAAAGTAACATTATTTTCAGTTTTCATTTTCATCCTTACGTATATCAAATATCTGGATGTCTTTCTCAATTTAAGGAAAACAATCGCAACTGACATTGATATTCTGAAACGAAACCACATCAGAACTGAACAAGATTTAAATAACTGTTGTAGTAGATATATTATTTACTTATATTATTTACTTTCATCTAAGACTACTGATTTTATTTCAACATTCGTGGATTGGCAGTATCGGTAGAGGGTCGGACGCCATGCTTTCCAGCATAGTTACGTCCCTTTACGATCTGAGTTCAAATCCCGCCGAGGTTGACTTTGCCTTTCATCCTTACGGGGTCGATAAAATAAAGTACCAGTAATGTCCTGGGTAATTGCTGGCCTTGTGCCTGAAGTAGAAACAATTATTATTAGAAGTCTTCTGAAAGATTCAAGAATACATTTTAATCGATTTTTGTTTTTAACTCTCATGATTTTTTTTATTTAAGCCCGTTTTGTCTGTCTTTGCAAACCCATTTTATTATAAAAGAAAACAATAAAAGAGTTTTACAGAACAGCCGTATAAGGTTATAATGAAATTTTCTTTCAAATTTTCTTCTTATGTTCATTTGATTGATTAAGCATGTTATAGAATCACGTTTATCTTGCATTATCTGTAATAAATACTTTGTTGTTGTTGCTGTTGTTGTTTATTATTAGTAAGAGTACGTGTGAGTGGGTGGGTCTAAATATGCTTGTTTGCGTGCGTCATTTATACAACATATAACATAAAAATATATAATTATATAAATTTTTAACGGCTTCAGTGTGTTTCCTAAAGCTTAAACTATAATGTTATATAAAGAAAGAATACGAAATGGTATGGAAGAAGAAAGAAAAAAGCGATCAGATCAATGATAATTAAATCAATCTTATATGAATAAATTCTAGTTATTCATACAGCTTCCTGAAACTGTGAAGTATCATTTCGAACAGATTCGTGCTGTTATGAAGTCCTTCATTTATTGAGAAAATATTATAAGTAACGTGTCATAGAGATAGCATTGTTCTAAAGTAGAATTGCCTTTAACGACCAGCCGGGGAGTTGAAACTATAAGACCTCTATTCCAAAGAATATTTCAACACACACACACGCGCACACACACGCACGCACACACACACACACACACACACACACACACACACACACACACACACACACACACACACACACACACACACACACACACACACACACACATATATATATATATGAAATATAGAAATGGTTTCTACAGGACTAGAACTGTTTCATTCCTGATGATTTCCTTGGAATGAAACAGTTCTAGTCCTGTAGAGGCCATTTCTCTCTCTATATATATATAATATTAATACAATAATAGAGAAAGCTTTACGCTAAACTCCGACTGGTAACCATCTCACTCAACAAACATTAGGTTATACGTTAGTATAAACCCAATTTAGTGTCTGGGGTGCTAACTATATATATTTTGTGGAAAGCCAGTTGTATTATTTTATATGAGATATAATTAAAATTAAAATATATCTCTCTTTCCAAACAATTGTTTCATTATAAGTATTCTACAAGTTGGGAGAATATTTCCAGTTTATGTAGAAGCCTAATATATTTTCATGTAAGAATACAATTAGGTGGGCACTTATAAATCGTCAGTGGAAGCCCATTAAACTTTGATATAAGAAATCTTTCTTACCGCAGTTAATTTTCGTGTCTGCTAATCTGTCCCTTCACGCATCGAATGACCGCCAAATATATATATATATATATATATATATATTAAAATAACAGATTAAAGTTTGTCTTCAAATTTATTATTATTACTATATATATATATATATATATATATATATGGCAAGTATGTTTTGAAACAGTGAGCAGGTTTGAAATTAGAAAATAGAATAGCTTCCACCGTATTTTTGACTAAAGGGACTTTAGCCTGATAATGGGGTTTAGAACCCTCAGATAAATGGAAAAAGATGAGTATTGACGTACATGTACGTCAATACTCAAAAATACGGTGAAAGCTATTATATATATATATATATATATATAAGTTATTCCGGGTTCAATCGGGGGAAGCCACAGCAAGTAGGGTACTCAATACATAGCAGAGTGTAAATGTTTTAATATAGAAAAGCTTCTACAGTTTCATTCGTGAGAAATCATCAGGAATATATATATATATATATATATATATATATATATATATATATATATATATATATATATATATATATATATATATATATATATATATATAAATATATATATATATATAAATATATATATATATATATATATTCCCAGTCACGTAACCCCCTCTGTGTTGAGTTTTTTCTCGTCATATGCTTGGTTTCCAGCTCGTTTGTCTACCAGCATATCATGAAACAATTATATCTCCTATGTATTTTGTCTGAAGAGGATACGTTTAGCTTTATGTTATACATAAAACTTTACATCTTCGCAATATCTATATATATAAAACTGTGGTTGTCTGTCTGTCTATCGATTTTTGGCACACATCTCCTCTTAGAATCTCTCACGGAATTGCACCGAAATTGCTATACTTGTACATTGAGCCCTAGCGAAGACATCGGAAAAAAAAAATTTCAAATTGACCCACCCTATGTGACGAAATCGAATATAATGTATCGATTTTTGAGCGTAAGTTATCAGTTATTTCCCTTTGTTCTGTTTACATTGAGCGTCTTACGTAAAAAATTACGCTGGCTTTCTCACGAACAGTTGTCGAGCCAGCAAAATATTGACCTGCAAAATTCATCAGTTCGAACACTAAGCTTCCGTTTTGCTTCATTTCCATTTAAAAGCATTTTAAAACAATATTTTTACTTGAAAACAAGTCTATTTAAAGACTACGTAAAACAAGCAAATATTTCGTCGTTAGGCGTGCAGACAGACAGTCGTGCAGAGAGGTGATATACGCGTGCAGACAGATAGTCGTGCAGAGAGGTGATATAGGCGTGCAGACAGACAGTCGTGCAGAGAGGTGATATAGGCGTGCAGACAGACAGTCGTGCAGAGAGGTGATATAGGCGTGCAGACAGATAGTCGTGCAGAGAGGTGATATAGGCGTGCAGACAGACATAACTGATAATTTGGTTACGCTAATGTTTTTCTCTGCGTTGCAGTGTTTACATTTTCGATCTTTGTTAATAAATAACCAGTGCAGTTTCTATCCCCAGCATCCTCTTTGGTTATAACATTCGGGTTATCGTTATGTTTTCTTAACTTCATAAGGCATATTGTTGGTTGAGGGAATATTAATCAAAAACACCACATGCAAGTCTGCACAGTAGACACTACAGTTTTTAAGTCAAGAAAGAAACTTAACATTGTAACTTTAACACAGCTACTGAGCGACCCCGAGCAACGCCGGGCTTTACTGCTAGTATATAATAAAATAGAGATGATATAAAGTATTTATCTTTCGTTTATTACTATTATTATATGTATATCTGTGTGTAAATCATCACTCTCTCTCTCTCACTATCTCTTACTCTCTCTCTCTCTCTCTCTCAATATATATATCTCTCTCTCTCTTTCTCTCTCTATTACATTTTTTCTTGGCGCTCACACAGATAACTAACGTGTAATATAAGACTTGGTTCGTGTACTGGCGGCGTTATTGGACAGGCAACCATATTTCTTTATATGGATGACTACAAATTGTATGCTGCATATGAAAGATAAATAGAAACATTGTAACAGAAACTGCATGGATTTGCTACAGGAATTAATATGAGATTTGATCTGAAAAAATGTCCCAACAAAACCTTGAAAAGAGACATTAATGAGAACATTGATATGTTATAAGAGATGTAAACCTAACAGACATACAATTAGGTAGGAATCCATGAACCAGACACAGTACAACACACCGTTTGTTTTTAATTAGGATATGATATAGCAGATATTTCAGATAAATATTTGAAACATGACTAAACTATCCCTATGTCTGTAATATTTGGTACTATGGGAATGATAAAAGGTGCATAAAAATAAATAACCCAACCTTACAAATATAACTACCATACTGAAAATAACACTAAGTACCTCTAACATATTTCCTAGCGTACTTTCAATATCAAAGGAAATAGAAAACCAAAACAAAACATTTAACATAAGCAAGGCATCCAGAGACGAGCTTCGTAGTTTATTGAAAACACACTATAAAAAAGAATACTGAAAAATGATGATGTATAAATTGCAAATCACTCGTAACATGCTTAATTGACACTTCATTCCAGCCTTAAGTATCTTTATTTTATTCACTCGTGACGTGCGTTTCACAATCGATCAGCCCAAGGTTACAAT
>OZ024740.1:379104430-379116930 GCA_964016885.1 Eledone cirrhosa | reverse complement strand
AGAGCAAATACGTTTTGCTTTCGTATAATGCCAAACCTATAAGTAACTCTAGTAGTTGATATATAATATATATACATATATATATGTATGTGCATGCATATCTGTATATATACGCAAACACTAACGCATATATATATATATATATATTATACACACATACACACATACATATATATATATATACATATATATCTCCTTTTTATGAAGACGGCCCCAAGATACTTGAACATTTCTACCGGTTTCAGTGGAACTCCATTTACACGTAGAGTGCACCGTGCAGGCTTCCTTGAGAGGACGTGTGCCTCAGACTTCGCAGAACTGATTTCCATTCCAGCAATGCAGCACTTGGCATCAAATCTATTAAGTGCATGTCGGAAATCCCCTTCTGATGAGTTAAGTAATACCACGTCGTCTGCAAATTTCAGCCACGGACCCTACACCTACCAGTCGTGATACCGATTCATGAAAATAATGAACAGGAGAGGTGACAGTACACACCATTCGCGGATTCTGATTTCCACTTTGAATGGTTTCGATTTAGCACTATTTATTCGAACACAAATAATCCGGCATTCGTATAGTGAGATCAGGGCAAGAAGATGACTATTGATCCCATACTCCTTCAGAACCTTCCACAACAGGACCTGTGGAACGCGGTCATATGCTTTTGGAGGCAAGAATACAACCATTGGCAGGACACCCTCGATTTTTTATAGAACTGCCGCAATGTATTTGGTCGGCTGGGCTGCGGCCGGGGTGAAAACCACACTGTTTATCAACTAATTTGAACTCGACAATCTCTCTAAGTCTCTTTGCCAGACACATAGCATAGACTTTACCGAGGAAGCTTTAGAAAATTGGGATTTTCACCCCTGTCCCCCCGCCGATTGCGTTGCCTAAGTGCCTTTCTAGAGATTCAAGCCACCTAGCACACACGATACTTGCAGAAGATACCTTCTCTATTTAAGGCTTTTAACATCTCGGACCGGATTTTATCCTCTCCAGCAGCTCTGCCACATTTGAGCTCTTTAATTGGTCTTGTGACCTCAGTCCAAGATGCACCTCATGTACATCAGAAATACTGTTGTTATCGACTTTATGAGATCAGCAAAGTATTTTCTCCACCTCGCAAGGATGCACTTCTCTGACGAGATGATACGAGAACCCTATACACGTTCTTGATAGCAGGTGTGGAGAAACACTTCTTAAGGGAGACTTCAATGCACATGTTGGAGCTGACCACCTGACAGGGAACGAACGACGATTGCGATCTAAATCTAAATACGAATCGGGAAACCTTATTAGATTTCGGTTCTACCAATGGACTCTGTATTATGAACACCTTCCTGCTCAGAGACATCCATAAATATAGATGGTATTAGGGGAATCAGAGACAGAGATCAATATTTGATTTTGTAATTGATTCTGGGCTGGATGTTCGTGTTAATAGAGGAGCTGAGCTGTCAATTGATCACCATCTAGTTATCTGCAACTTTGAACTACCTAAAGCCAAAGAAGCTCACAAAACTGTTTGGTACATGTCGACTTACAGGAGAAAGTGGGAGTTTTGGTGCATAAGGAAATCAGAACCAGGTATGCAGACAGTATTGCATCAAAACTCGGAGAACTCCCTGCTGAGGACGTTGAAACGGAGAGGAGATTGTTCAGCTTCACCTTGTAAATGCTGCAAGCGAAAGAGGATTGGTATAGCGTCGGATGGTAGAAGGACCCCTTGGATCAATCAAGAGGTCAAATATACCATCCAATCAAAGAAGAAGGTCTACAAAATTGGGCTTGAAAAATGTCCTCCTTGCACTTGCGGTACAAACAGGCAGGAAATATGGCAGCAGAGAGGCGTCCAAAGTTCAGACATAGGAGGAATTTGGGGTTAAGCTGGAATCAGACTTCAGATCAGCACATATATTACACACACACACACACACACACACACACACACACACACACACACACACATATATATATATATATATATATATATATATATATATATATATATATATATATATATACTACTTCAGTATTGAGTTTTCATTCTTACGTCCGTCAATAAATCACGTACACTGAGGGATAATTATTTTATTTTACATTAAAACATTATTTACGACAAAAAAAGAACATTCAAGAAATCCATTTTTACGAACCTAAAATATACACTTACCGATTTCCCAAGCCCCCTCCCCTTATTCCTACCCCTCCGATTATTTGGGACCCTCTTTATGTCTACTACACGGCACTTTCCCCATTATCCTTTCTCTGTATCTACAACCACCAAATTCTCCCCCTCTCGTTATCTAACATACAAAACACTCTCCGAATCCCCCTCTTTATGTAAAACATCTCCAAACTCTCCCCCTGACCATCTCTCCCACACTCTCTCGTAATCGTTCTCTCTCTATCCAACACAAACTCCCCCCTCTAAATATTTTACGATACTGTCTCCCAACCCCTCCTCTCTATATTTAGCAATATTTATCTCTCGCAACCCCTTATTATATCTACAAGCATTGAAATCTACACCTCTCTATATCTACTACACGACGCTCTCTTTCCTTCCCAATCCACCTCTATATATCAATTACTATGAACCTCTCTCCCTCTCTATATCTATATCTATCTCTCCCATATATCTCTGCATAACATGTACATAAATTGTAGCGCATATACAAATAGATGTGTGTTTTGGTAGGTCGGGGATAAAAATATAATTATTGTGAGGAGTGAGGCGATACCACCTTCTCATCCCAGTCCCATCGCCCCTTTATATATATACATACAGTTGTTCTTTTAAAGGTATATTTTCGATTACATCGGCAGTATTTAACTCGTACATATTTCCGCCAATCTGATTTCTTTCGGTCTTTCGATTCTTTCTTCATCATGTTATAACCAAAGTAACAAACACCATACAATGAGAAGCTGACCAACTTTTAGATGCCTCGAATCTGCGATCACAATTTAATTTAATATTACATAACTAAACGCTATTTATGCCTCGGGATGGCACGGATATCATACAGTACATGTTAATTACTCCTTCTCTTAAACGTATAAAGATTTATGCCAAGTCACGAACAAACATATTACTAATTTTATACAATGTGCAGAATGAATGAGGTGATATATAGATTTTTTAAGATTTTCCGTGAGTTTATAATGCCCTAGAGACGTTCTTTCTATATCCTCTATAAAGTTTGTAATATGATACATACACTGCAATTACTAGTCTGCGTATGAATGTATAGCTTTTTACGCTTTTTTGGACAATAAATGGAAATATCGAAAGGAATGCAAAAGTCACAATCCCCATTACAATTATTACTATTGACTGAAGCCAATAAAATAATTGATAATAATACCTCGTATTCTTCTGAAAATTCACTATAGAATTCTGATTTTCTGTGATTACTATATTTTTTGCAATAACTGTTAAGATGATACGGTCTGATATCTAAAGTTATGTATGAATTACAGCATATATCCTCTTTCTAGTGGAGAAGGCATACATACTTATTAGATTACTTCCGTTGAAGAAAACATATTCTATGTATTTATTTGAATAAATTTTTAATAAATCTTCATATATTATTTGACGATTTTTCTACATTCGCGCCTCTCATACACCACTTTTGTGAGATAGTCTTGTATGTTCTTCTGCTTTTATTATTTGATATTTTATGTTTTTTTTAAATTATAAAGGGTGGTAAAGGGTGGCAGTATCAGTAGAGTGACGGACAATATGCTTTGTGGCATACAGTAACGGCCCTTTATGTTCTGATATCAAATCCCGCTGAGGTTAGCTTTGTCTTTCATCCTTACGGGCTTGATAAAAGAAAGCACCACTAATGTACTAGAGTCGATGTAATCGACTTGCCCCTCCCACCTAAAATGGTTGGTCTTCAGCCTAAATCAGAAACCATTATTTTATAGATTTTCACTTATAGATTAGAATCCGGTTTCACATAGAGACAATACACTTTCATTGGAATTTAGACATTAACGAGGAAAATACCTATGTATGTGTTTGTGTGTGTGCAGATATGGATGTTATTGCTTGCAGGAATCTGCATGTTTTGAGCTATATGTGTTCACGTGCATGTTTCTGTATCTGCAGGTATTACATGCCGAATTTCTTAAATGTTTTACATATTTTTACAGTTCCAGTAATGGACTGTACTTGCAACCTCCTAACTAGCCGTACTCTTTCTGGTTCTTCAAAGCCTAGCTTCTCAACATTTGTAACATACCGAAGAGCCCCAATAACCACAAGTACACATCTAAACTTAGAGTATCTGCAGATACTTCATTAGTTCAGCATAAATTTTCTCCTTTTCGCTGATCTTTAGCACTATACTAATATCTGCTGGACAGCTGATCTTCACTACTGTGCATGTCTTCTTTCCTCTGTCCCATGTCACTATGTCTGGTCTGTTATGTTTCAATTTATGGTGGGGGGGGGGGGGGTTACCTGGAATATTCCACCAATACTCTTTCATATTACGTATGCATATGTCCTCCACATCACTGTAACATAGTTTTTATTGTTATTGGTTCTGTGTAAGGTCTGTCTTCACTTAAATAAGATCCAAGCACAGGCAGTCCTTGATCTATAGAACTTTCACACGTGTTGCATGTGCATGGCTTTTTCTTTTTTCAAGAGAAATCTAAACCCTTGCCACCCATATGTGAGAAAAAGGTCAAGTAATGGCAATCCTCGAAACCGAGATGCTGCCATTATGTATGTATGTATGTATGTATGTATGTATGTATGTATGTATGTATGTATGTGTGTGTGTGTGTGTGTATGGATGGATGGATGTGTGTGTATGTATGTGTGTATGTATGTGTGTGTGTATGTATGTATGGATGTATGGATGGGTGGATGAATGGATGGATGTGTGTATGTGTGTATGTATGTATGGATGGATGGATGGATGGATGGATGGATGGATGGATGGATGTGTGTATGTATGTATATGTGACCATCTGCCTAAAAATGGAAATATTGTTGCTGTTGTTGTTTTAGCTAGGAGGTGTTAACCAAAGATGTGCTCGTCAGATTAGTGGAGATTTTTCAAAACGAAAGCATATTTTAAAACAAAGGTGGAGAGAAAAGTAACAAATAACTAGTCATAATTGTAAAATGTAAACTTGAATTATCGGGTGCCATCTAAATAATCAACCCATGATCAGATGTCCCTCGATGGACATCGTGTTAAAATACACTAAGACTCGTTGACTACTGATATTTTGATTTTATCACACAAACACAACGAGATGAGGCCTGAAGCAAACTTTTGGACGATTTACCGCTTTTCGTTTATTACACACACACACACACACACACACACATATATATATATATATATGTGTGTGTGTGTGTGTGTGTGTGCATACATACATAACTTTGCTTCGTTATGCAGTGATTTTCCGATTTAAATTAAGTGTATTTTTATGTGTTTGTGTGCAATCCATTAATAAAACTGGCAGACCTATAGAAAGATTTGTTTTAGATAATCTGAGAAGGAAATGCAACTACAACCGCTTTTACTCAAACACGCAAATATCGCAACATATTTCAGCTTCTATGATGTGAATCAGTCTAAAAGTTTCTCCAGCTCCGGAAAAGGTAAGATTCTTGTCTACACCAGAAAAAAAAAATGATTGGGAACGCTTAGATAATTTATGTCTTAAGCAAGTAATAAAATTTATTCTTAGGCAGCTACTTTTCACATTCCTAAATTGTATTTGTGATTTGAAGGAAAGTACTAATAAGCTGAGCTTATGCTACTTGAAATGCCTGCAATGTTTGGATTATGATACTTATCGATGTAACTACTGTATATAGCATTTGCTTGTGAAATCAATACACGTACACTTTGAATGTTTATACGACAGCCAATGTGCCAAATTCTGAAACACTAACTGTGTTAAGAGATAACAGAAGCTTCTTTTTTTTAATTTCTTTTTCTAATTATATAACTCGAATATTTATGAAGTATTTCACGACAGAACTTAGGTTTAAAGCTGCAAACCGATTTACTTTATTTACAACAAAATTGGTTCACACAGCTTTTGTTCTACGAAAAATCTGTTCTACGAAAAAATGTTCTCGGGTAATATAAATATGTTTCTTTAAATATTCGTTTTAAGAACTAAAGTTACAGATATTAAAACAACAGGATATGAGTCTATTGCCTTTGAAAACTTTACTTTTCGTTAGATGGAATCAAATTTAAGTTATATTACAAACAAATAGGAATAACGTTGCCAGCATCAATGTCGTACTATGCCTTTTGTTTTTTCCTATTCAGGAAACATTTACATATTTTGTGATCTGAAAATAGAGAGTGTAGATCCAAAAGAGAGAAGGGAGGAAGATAGACAGCGAGTAAATAAAGAATAGCAAATGAAAGAGGGTAGACACGCCTCTCATGTTACAGGGTTAGATAAGGGCATGGTGGTTTACGTAAAAATAACTCCTTCTCTCGTGGTTGATATCACATTTGCGAAAGCAGTGAAATTCGTTCGTAACAACAAACTGATAAAAATAAAAGAATCTAGGAAGAATTTCTCTTTCTATGATAAAGGAAGATTAGTTCCCCACGCAAGAGAAACATGAAATACGAAGTCACTGCTAAAAATAATTTTGTCAGAGCAAAACTAAACGAAAATGGCATAAGATGGTCGACAAAAAAAGAAGAATTACGAAAAATCCATTAAGCTTACAATTTCCACATAGGATTGTTTTGATGACATTACAGTCAACGTTAAGTTTGAAATGTTTTGAAAAGATTTTGACATTCAGTTGAAGAATAATTTTATATTTACTGAACGCTTTACTTCAATTTGGTCGCCACTTTACGAAGGGCGAACGATGATAGTCAATGGAGCGCCCAGTAAATACCATAGTTTTTAATAGTTACACAATTGACATTGAACACCTGCCGAAAATGATTTTGCTTTACATCCCTCTAAGGTCAGCAATTAATACAATTTTCGAGAGGTTTAATAAGTCTGCTATGTGGCAACTATTATTTCAAGATCTAATTATAGCAGAGATTTTTCAGCATTTTCTTTTATTCGAAAATGGTTGTCGCTACAAATTTGAGTGTGCATATACCTGTATTTATATATATATGTATATACATACATACACACACATATATATATATATATATATATATATATATATATATATATATATATATATATATATATATATATATATATATATATATGCCCCCTTACAAATGAATGCCTGGTAAAGAACCTAGTTTAGCGATGCAGGGTTACAGCCCCCAATTCGGAGCATAGGAGCAACATCAACAAGCTTCAAGGAGAGGTGGTATAATCACCACCACTCCTATAATGGGATCGACAAAAGGAAATGCACATGTGTATATGTTAACAATATGTATTATAATTCTTAATACCTACAATTATAATTTTAACACCTCTTACTATAAGGACTCTTAACATTGATAAGCATACACAAATGAATCTATATCTGTTTACATATGTGAATTTTTACTAACAATTCCAATACTACCGCAAAAAGGGGAGTGGGAGTAATATATTAACACTACTGCCACTAAGGTCAGCTACGTCACCTAGACCAAAACACCCCTATTTTCTAAGTATATACAGTTATTATAGTTGGTTGCTAAAAACAACCCTAACAAACTCAACTGATTTCAAGACAACTGACCTAAAAAATTCAATAGAATTGGTATCTAGAATTAAACATATGTTTAACCCTTTAGTGTTCAAACTGTCCAAAACCGGTCAGAATTCTCTACCTCTTTCTGTTGAAATTGGCTGTAACTGGTCGCTCAAACTGATGTTAAGGTATTGTTCTCAAAATAAATCCTTTCAAAATCTCATAGATTCGATAGTATGTGAGGTAAAGCCTTTACCATGAAAATATAATAGTATATATAAAATAATGTGAATGTTAAAGGGTTAAGACAAGAACTGCTAAGCCTAAACCAATTTGTAACTAAAAATTAAGCGACTTGTCTTATAATTTAGGGAGTATTGCATAAATTCCACAAGACTGTCTAACAATATTAAATAAAATAGAACTAGCATACAAGTTCCTACTATTAGTTGAGGCCATTTTCATTTCTTTTTCATCATTAATGTCGCTGTTGCATTAAAAGATTTCAATTGTGTTCTGCTATAAATCTAAGTAAGGGCTTATGTTTAATCATAAACATTATTATATTTAGATGCAAGAGAATTAAGAGAGTAGTCGTTGCAAAATATTTTACTATAAACGTTCTGGTCTAAATCCATATCAATTTGTATTAGTTTTCTTTGATTGTATTAAATTTCAGATGGCAACATGAGAAACATCGTATAGAATAGACAGTTTGCGTCTCGCAATAAATAAATAAAGTATTCTTTCTAGACCAGTAATTGAATTAAACATTTTAGAGGTGTTACGAATAACTAAATTCAATACAAGAAAAATGAATTCGTAACAAATGCTAAAACAGAGTTTTTTTCTGACTCACTGGAAGTTATAAAAGTGTAATATAAGGTCATCTTACTAATCACACTTACATATTTAAGTGAAGAAAGCTTAACCGTATAACAAGAATTTTGAATCTACTTTTCAATTCCGAATCCGGTCCTGCATGAACTATAATTTAGATATCGCCAGTTAACAAGTTTTTTGTTACATGAAGTGTTTCCGGTAAACTATTTCTTTTAGATCTAAGAGAATTGACCTACATTCTGTTTCTTATTGTTTCCTGATATTATACAGTGAGAAACAATATATATATATTGTAGGCTGATTCTAGTGTGGTGCGTTGACAAGACCGTCAATACGATAACGTAATATGAGTCGTGTGTGTGTGGGGGGGGGGGGGGGGGGGTGACTAATTGCTATTGCCAATATAACAAATTTTCCAAAATTCTGAAACATAAAATGTTGAAAAACGAATTAATTATTATTCAGAAATACATATGCATTAAAAAGGGTGAAGCTAAACGTTTTATAATATTCTGTTAGTTGAAAATTATTTATGATCCAGGTTTTTGCCTTTTGTTCGTGATTTATAGAATAAAGTACCACGACCGGTTTGATTGACTGCATCATCTGTTACGTAATATCGATTTGTTTTTATTAAACATTAAATCAATATGAAATTTGACACACTATGCAATTAATGTAAAATATCTTTTTAGGTTATATGTTTACGAATAATTAATTCAACCGGGTTTTATATGTAAATTAGGTATTTGAAATTCATGAAAATAATTTTTGTCTTCATTTCATCTATATTGATTTTATGTACGTCTAAAATTTCATTTCTCACATGTACAATTAAATTCTTTACTGCATTAATAAGCCAACTTCTTATTTTCTTATTGAAAAGCTGATTATACATATTTCTATTTATTTCCCATGCATTTATATGATCAGTTCCAGGAACGGAATAAAGGAAAATAAACTAATTGTAAATCAAATGTTGAAGTGCAATGTAAAATCAAAACAATCATTATCACAAAGTTATTTATCATAATTTTGTAAGAGTATTTCATCTTATATGCTCGGGAAATATTCTGATTGCTTGAGAAATTTCAGTTGCTTTCCATCAGTAAATAAGCTAAAATCCATTCGTTGTTTTTTATAGAGTCCATTTTCAAAAGAATTAATATGCTACATTCAAGAATATTTTTCTAGATGTTTAGCTAGAAACAGATTTATTTTGAAGCGATTTGACTAATATTTGATTAATCCCTTGTCTTTGGATTAGAGAAGAAACCTTAATTAGTAAGCTTTGAAATGGAAAATAAGATGATGTATTTAAGAGAACACACAGTACGAAGTATTTCGGTTCATTTGTACTAAACATTCCTCCTTTCTTGTATGTATGTTATTAAAGGAAACATAAGAAATAGACGCCACCCACTTTCTATTTCATCATATACCGTGCAGGAAAAACAATTGTATTGTAATTATTTCTGAACAAAAAAGGCATTTAATGAAATGCTTAAATGATCCTAACAATCGAAAATGTTATCAGAAAATCGGAGGGTTTTAACAATTACAGGTGTAAAGTCCCTTTCTCTTTGAACCATTATTTCATATACATGTATTCTTAAGAGAATCAATAACCAGATAGACAAAAATACATTTATATATATATATATACACGAACGATTATAACATATCACATCATTAGGCATCACTAGATTCTCAAGTAAACACACGAGTCGTCGCCCTTACACAACGGTTTGATATAGTATTCGAGTTATGTTCTCCTTTCACATGGGATCTCACCACCAAATCTCGTTCAGACATTTTGCTTCCCACGCCAAATGATATTACAGACAGTGAGTTTACATTCTTCCTCCTGAATCGTAGTACTCAGTCTGCAGATAATTACTGATCCTATGCCGTCAAACCTAAGGTAGCGTAATACATGTGTATATGAATAATAATTGTTTCTACTATAGGCACATTTTGGGGTTGGGGAAAGTCAATTATATCGACCCCAGTGCATTATTGGTACTTTATTTTATCGACCCGATGAGGATGAAAGGCAAAGCAAACCTCGGCGGGATTTGAACTCAGAACCTAAAGGGACGTAACTATGCCACGAATCATGGTTCCTGATGCTCTACTGATTCTGCTAAAATTGGTCTCATTCACCAAATAGTGTTCTTTTCGTTTTCCCTTCCTACAGAGATTTTTTTGCTGCATACACACACACATATGTATGTATATATATATGTATGTATATATATATATATGTATATATATATATATATATATATATATATATATATATATATTATATATATATATATATATATATATATATATATATATATATATATATATATATATATATATATATATGTGTATATATATACATATATATATATATATTATATATATATGTATATATATATATATATATATATATATATATATATATATATATATATATATATATATATATATATATATATGTATATATATACATATATATATATATATATACATATATATATATATATATATATATATATATATATATATATATATATATATATATATATATATATATATATAAATAAAATATAAAGATTTATATATACATAAAGTCATAGATATATATGTTGCAACCGGTCACGTTGTGGCTCAATGAAGAATTTATAAATTAAATAATCAAAGCAATATATCATAAATCATGTCCTTAGAATTATTAGATAAAATATATACCATTTCCTCTCCCAATTAGCATAATTAACCATATCAAAAATCAATTAAACCAGGCTATAAGAATAAAGGCTCCTATGAAGAAAATTCCGTCAAATAACCGAAAGCGGCCTCTTCGCGGTGGCCTCAATAGGGTATTATCCAACATTTCAACAGCATGTAGAAACTGACTAAATATACCATCAACCATACACAATTAGGTGTAAATTCAAACTTAGAAGAAATGTGTACATACCGTAATTATATCTCTACCATGGTTTCGTCCGTATTTTTAGACATCCAAGTAACAGACTCATCAGGAGAAAACTCAAAATTAGACATTTAAGTTTCCAAAGTGATCGCGCCAAAAATAGATTCAAAAATGGCTAAGAATCGTGACGTGGCAGTAGTCAAGTTAGAAAGAATGTGATTAGTTGCTTACGGCGGGTAGGCTTGTTGCTAGAAAGCGCAGCCCAATATCGCCCAATTGTATCTCAACCTAACGGGAGATTATTAAATATAAAGATTTACATATACATAAAGTCATAGATATATATGTTGCAACCGGTCACGTTGTGGCTCAATGAAGAATTAATAAATTAAATAATCAGAGCAATATATCATAAATCATGTCCTTAGAATTGGGCTGCGCTTTCTAGCAACAAGCCTACCGGTCGTAAGCAACTAATCACATTCTTTCTAACTTGACCACTGCCACGTCACGATTCTTAGCCATTTTTTAATCTATTTTTGGCGCGACCACTTTGGAAAATTAAATGTCTAATTTTGAGTTTTCTCCTGATGAGACTGTTACTCTGGATATATCCTGATAATTGGATGTCTAAAAATACGGACGAAACCATGGTAGAGATATAATTACGGTATGTACACATTTCTTCTAAGTTTGAATTTACACCTAATTGTGTATGGTTGACGGTATATTTAGTCAGTTTCTACATGCTATTGAAATGTTGGATAAATACTGTATTGGGGCCACCGCGAAGAGGCCGCTTTCGATTATTTGTCGGAAATTTCTTCATAGGAGCTTTTATTCTTATAGCCTGGTCTAATTGATTTTTTATATGGTTAATTATGCTAATTGGGAGAGGAAATGGTATATATTTTATCTAATAATTCTAAGGACATGATTTATGATATATATATATATATATATATGTGTGTGTGTGTGTGTGCGTGTGTGTGTGTGTGTGTGTGTGTGTGTGTGTGTGTGTGTGTGTGTGTGTGTGTATTAAATAAA
>OZ024740.1:379059430-379099430 GCA_964016885.1 Eledone cirrhosa | reverse complement strand
ATATATATATATTAATATGTTAATAATTCTATATATATATATTAATATGTTAATAATTCTATTGACAGATTAATTGCATAAGTTTATTTTAAAAACTACCCGGCCGAGAGCTTATTAGATTTGTGCTATTTATGCAATTTATTGCATGGATTTACACATACTGAATTCATTTGCCAAAATCTGTGGTTTTTCCCCTGTGAGTTACGCATGTGCTTTTATAAAACACTGTGTCATCCACAATATTGGCGCAGAACAAAATACTTGTTGATAACGTGATATTCCTCGTTCGATCATTATACCAAAAGCTTATTGTTTTAAGCAGACAGTATTATTGATTTAGGTGTCACACAAACCCTGTACTGGATTTTACCATCAATTCCAAGGGTCCAGGTTTGTTATATATATATGTATATGTATATATATATATATATATATATATATATATATATATATATATATATATATATATATGTGTGTGTGTAGGAGGTGAGTTTTATTGTAGTACAATAAAGCAATGCAGATATCGGATAAGAAGCACTCTACAGTTTGTAGGACTGGAGTATACATAATATATAAGATCAAAAGATGGTTAAAAGAGTTCCATGTATTTTATTATGCGCATTTCAAAAACAAATATCATCATGCAATAACATTTGTGTTTTCATCAGATAAAAGAGGAAGACATGATATGAAGGTTAAAAACACTTGTGGATAGTGCAGTTTTAAATCAACATATGAAAAGTAGTTTTAGATTGATGTGTGATATTGGGGAAAACATTTTTTTTAGGGGGGGGTGTGAAAAAGAGGAGGAGATGAGAGTAAAAAGTGGAGGGGGAGGAGTATAATGAGGAAGGATGAGATAGGAGGAGATATGGGTGATAGAGAGAGAGAGATAGCTTTTATAACTGAGAAAAATATATTGTTTTACATAGAGAGGTTGAAAAACCGTTGGAAGATAATGTATAAATTAAAAGAATTTGAAAATTAACGAAGAGAAAAATAATGTAAAGTTAAGGTTTGTATATATGTGCGATGAAAAGAAATTGTTAATATGTATTAAGAATAATATTTAAGGGTTTAATAATATGTGCGATGGAAAGAAAATGTTAATATGTATTAAGAATAATATTTAAGGGTTTAATAATATGTGCGATGGAAAGAAAATGTTGATATGAATTATTAAAAAAAAACAAAAGTAATGTAAGTAAGGATATATTGTGAGATGAGCATGAATAAGTTAGATGAAAGTGAGAAAAAAGTGAGAAAAAAATAATGAATAGAGGATGAATAATCTAACGTAAAAAAAAATGTTTATGTTTACGAAGGATTTTTTTCAAGGTGATATAAAGTAAGAATATATTGTATTGTGTAATAATTGTTTCTATGTTAGGCACAGTGAGAAAAGGTACAGATTAGGGGTTAGAAATTAAAAGAAAAAAGAAAAGAAAAGGAGAAGGAAGAAAGGGAAGTGATAAATAGGAGTCATATAGAATGAGTAACAAGTATTATATAATGTATAATAAATAACTTTGAAATAAGGTAGAAAGATGGGTATATTTTTAAAGAAGTATATATATATATATATGTGCCTTTGAGAAAAGGATTCTGAATTGATAAAGTTTAGGATATTAGCTGTATACTTTATGGAATGTTCTGTGGAATTTATGCAAGCAGAGAGAAAACAAGTCAGTGCGTCTATTTATTATAGAATCTAAATTAGATATAATGGTAAATTTTTCATTTAGACAGAGATTGCAAGTCTTGGATAGAGAACTGTTCAATTTTTTGAATACATCTTCACTTTTCATGATATTCGGATTACAGTGAGTTCTTCATACGGAATTGATACTACCGTACATTTTGGTAGATTTATCTACATATATATATATATATATATATATATATATATATATATATATATATATATATATATATAAAGGAGATTCGATATAGTAACAGTTGCACAACAAAGAATAAAAAATAGAAACCTGTGCGTGTGTACTTCCCCTAAAAAAATAGCAACCAATTCCCCATAAATCACACTCTAAGAAAAAAGAAAGGACATATATGATAATATATGCAACGATGCTCACAGTTCGAACGTCTTTCATCATAAGTGTTTTGTAATGATTATAATACAGATCTAAAAAACAATGCAGAATATATGTACCATTGTGACTGAAGACAACTACCCTCGCCTAAACCCTTATCCTCCAGGCTGGTATCCTGAGAGAGCCGTGTTGGTTCTTTTAAGTTGGTATTTAAAAGACGAATGATGATTATAAAGACGAGCTTTGAAGGAGGTGGAAGTGGAGCCAAAATAGGTGAAGGAATTGGTGTCAGTTATAACTTTAAAGCTCGTCTTTATAATCATCATTCGTCTTTTAAATACCAACTTAAAAGAACCAACACGGCTCTCTCAGAAATCATATGGTCCTTGAAAGACAAAAATATTAAATATAACATCTCTTCGAAAAAGGTTTCTTCTGCTTCTTCATACTTGAACAGTTCTCTATCCAAGACTTGCAATCTCTGTCTAAATGAAAAATTTACCATTATATCTAATTTAGATTCTATAATAAATAGACGCACTGACTTGTTTTCTCTCTGCTTGCATACGGCCCTTTATGGTCTGAGTTCAAATCCCGCCGAGTTTAACTTTGCCCTTCATCCGTACGGGGTCGATAAAATAAAGTACCAGTAATGTACTGGGTAATTGCTGGCCTTGTGCCAAAAGTAGAAACAATTATAAGCGAACCTTCAACCGTCAAGGTTGTTTTTCTACGGGTATGTCAACATTTATAAAACATATTTTGTATTTTATCTGATGAAAGCGCACCAAAATTGCCTTGGTTGCCCTTGAAATATATATAATATAATAAAATAAAATAATTATGGTTTTATAAATATAGTTTCCATTTATTAATAAATTGAATATTTACTCCAGTAATCTGTTTGAGTGCTTTATATCAGTTATAAAACTTTTAAGCTTGTTGAATCCCAACAAATTAAATATAACTTCTGCATAAATATATATATATATATACTATATTATATTTAGAGTTTAAACTCAAAGTCATTTACAATTAATCAGCTCAAAGAAAGAAGCATTTCCGAGCAGTGAAATACAAGTTATATATTAATATATATGATAAACACATACGTGTTTGTATTGTAAGAGACAAAGTTAGCTAGAACGAAATAAACTAATTAAAGTGAATACAATTTGTCTGTCTCGATATAAGTCAATAAAGACAAGCTTATATTGGCAAAAGCCGTGATTCCTGGACAAATTTAAATTTCAAAATCCAAACCTGCTCCGTAGATGAATTTGAACTTCGAAGCCTAAATATGTTTCGCATCGTTGCGAAACATATTTAGGCTTCAAAGTTCAAATTCATCTACGGAGCAGGTTTGGATTTTGAAATTTAAATTTGTCCAGGAATCACGGCTTTTGCCAATATAAGCTTGTCTTTATTGACTTATATCGAGACAGACAAATTGTATTCACTTTAATTAGTTTATTTCGTTCTAGCTAACTTTGTCTCTTACAATACAAACACGTATGTGTTTATCATATATATTAATATATAACTTGTATATATATATATATATATATATATATATATATATATATATATATATATATATATATATATATATATATATATAGCGGCGATGAATTAGTTTTGCGAGGTTTTTTATATGAAATCGTGTGTCGAAACAAATATTCTTAAATAAATAAATAAATAAATACATACACAAGCACAATAACAACAAGCACATAAACACACACTAGTCACCTATCACACAGCAAACAAAACACTATACACACACGCAAACGCATGCGCAAAGAAGACAAAATAAAATAAACAAACAAGCAAATAAATAAATAAATAGATAGACAGACTGAATAAAAATGGCGTAGACATACAATACAACAGGAGGAAACGATAGCACCACTGACGATGTTGCAGATGTGCAACGAAAAATTTATGATAAACTATATATATGTGTTTGTGTCTATATTGTATCTGTATTATTTTTGACCGTCGGTCAGTCAATGGCAACATTGAGGACCGAGTAAGTTAGATTACCGATATAAAAGACACAGAAGCGAGAAGCGAAAACCAACCAAACAGTGAGTGTGTTCTGTTATTAATTCTGGCAATATTACACAAATATGACCCTCCCCAAGTATAACAATATATATATATATATATATATATATATATATATATATATATATTCGCTCACATCTGAGTGTGTATTAGAAAATGTGAGTTAAACGCACTGTAAGTATATCTAAATTTTTTAAGAGACGCTGTGAAAATTCAAATTTCTCTCTTCCTACTCAGAAAAACCTTTATATGTTTTACAATTAATTAGCCGTTCACCCAAAATTGAACTACTTATTCTGATCAAGAAGAACGCCTTATTTATATCAAACACAAACTAGGACTTAGCCGAAATAGTCAGTGTCATTTGCATAATATTCAATCGTCGTTAGTGTAATTTATTAAGTAATACATATTCATGTTCAATACTGCGTAAATTAGGATATCTAATATATATGTAATTGTTACTAACGAAGGCGGTGAGAGGAATCTATAGTATCGGGACAAATAATATGGTGTTACGTAACTACTATCGATTAGTCACTGTATCGATTTATCATGATCAATCACCTTTCTGAAACGAACGTAAAAAATGAACTGATTAAGCACTAAACTTCAAAATACGTATTTCTATGGTCATCAGATCCTGACGTAAGACTTTTTCTGACATCATCAAATGTAAATTACAACGATTAATTAATTATTTACTGGATTACAGCAAACATAAACAGATAATAGAGTAATTAAGAAAAAGAACCCAACGACATATCTATCTTTCAAATACCGAGATGGTATCGCATGGGCAGTACAAAAGGGAGTATACGTAATAATAAAATACAAAGGTTAAACTTCCATAATTTCTTTTATTAAATAATAATCCATATTACGCATTTATGTGGTGACATTGCTACACCATTATGCTATAAAGGAACTATTGTCCAGCTTTCGATGTTGAGACCTTTGAAATAATAACATCGAAAGCAAGTTTGTCTCCATATCAATAGAAATGGAGTACATAATAAATGTATTGTCTAAGAGGCTATCTGAAGACATTATAGCATCAAGACGTAATAATGACACCATGGAAATTCGTATTATGGCTAATTACGTAATAAAAGGAATTATAGAAATCTAGCCTATGTGTTTTATTACTACTAAGTATATCTATGTAGCATAGAATAATAATACAGCAAACGATACCGTACAATGAAGATGTGTAATAGTTTAACGCTTGGTATAGTAAGTGTCTCAACGTTTCAGACATTGGTCTTGCATTAGAAGATAGAATGAGAAATAAAAGAAGAAATATAAATATAGAGTATAGTCAGAAGAGGGAGAAATGGAAAATAAATTGAGAAAAAGCACGTTGTATTCAGTTTTCCAGTTACATCCATAACTATGTTTAAGTTTGTGTAGCATGATCTCAGTATAATGAAAGAGACCAGATAAGAAAAATGGAATTGATATTCTAATTAAACGGCTAATACAGATCTGGATTTGTAATTGTACCCCATGCAACTAATCATAATAACGTTGCCTCTTGGAAGCAAAAAGGAAAAGCAACAACAAAATTAATAATAATTAATAATAAATATAAAAAATATAAATTTGATACGTATAATGCTAATGGCGACTATGACTTGTCAATAATTAAGGTCTCGATTAATAAGCATACACAATTCTTCTCTTGATATATCGGCACCAGTACACACGGAACGAATGTTCAAATTTCCTATTATCATTTTTAATTTTGTTGTTTAACTCTAGGTCTACCCTGGTCGAGAAAACTTATAATGAAAGTCATTCCAGCCTTGATCAATCTTTTTAAGGATATTAGAAATATGTGGTTGATATTTTCATCCAGCCAAGCAACCAGCAAAGGCAACCGCACTGGTTCGTATTTATTTTGAATTTATTAAATTTAGATCGTACCTTTTCACAATAAACCTTTTGCAGTGCTATCTTTATGAAAATGCGTTGGTTTATATTCAACCAATAAGAATTAAGACTGCATGATGTGAGAAGTTTTTGTTACATTTCGTCAACGCATCTTTCATAACCATAGAACCTGCTGGATATGCTAATACATTTATGAGAAAATACATAATATTTGAGAAAATAATCATCTCATTATTTCTTCTGATTGAAGTTTGATACAAAATGATTTTCACCTGTTACAGGAAAGCCTTTTGGCAAAATATTTCGAATTGCAGGATTAAATCATTATTTTTATACTATTCTGGGGATACCTGCTGAATGCCTGCTGATGAATGAATGAGATTTTCATCAGCAAAAATAAACAAGTGGCCCCAGTGGATCTATATTTCTCTTGTTATATCCTTTTATTCCACTATATTTTAGTGTTGCTTGTTTTTGTTTTTTGGTCATGTAATTTAAAAGAACGAAATATTGTAATGAAAGAACTGTTTTAAATAGGAAATTTCTGCTGCATAGAGAATGTAACAGAACGTTAGCTTCTCATACTTTGCTACTAGCATTTCTTTTCCATTTCATTAGCGAAATGCTATTATTCTCATAAATAGATTTACTATATCGACAGTAGTGTCTCATTCGTAAAGATTCTAATACCAATCTTATCGATAAATGTATCATTTTAGATATAAAATGACACATAGACAAAATATATAGAATAGCTTTTTGGGAAGGAAACAGAATCGAGAATACGTTTTTCACTAGAAATATAAACAAACATTTTCAATAACGGAAGTTCAACCAAAGTGCAACCAAAATATATGTTTGTCAATGGTAGAATTTTCAACAGAAATGTCAGATATATATCTTAAAACTTGTCAGTGTGAAAAGTTATAAAAAAAGCATCAAAGAGATGTCAAAGTTACTATATACCATATAATCAGTAAGATATATTTTTAACAACTGAATAAATATAAGATTGAGATGGAGAGTGACAGTATTACGTCGTCGATAACGTAATTACTAGGAGTGGAAGACGCCAGTTCAATCGCTTTTTACAGTTTAACTTTAGCTTCAAATAAAAAGTGTTATTTTTCTTCTTTAACCTCGATCAAGCAAGACAATTGCACATATGCAGAAGATCGAATGCAGGATCTACAGATTTATTGCTACTGATTTACCATGCATTGGCTAGATCATTCTGTGTATTCCGCCTTACCTTGATTAAACGTTTGGGGGGCGATAGTTGTTGTTTCTCAACACTTAACATTAATGGTGTGCACCACAGTACAGTGTTGGGAATTATACCACCCTTACGTTTCTGTATGTTTAATATACTAAGAGGGATGTAGCGCTTTGTAGACGTTCAGCCCCACGTTAAGCCTGATTGAGTAGATTTATGATGAAAGGCATTTTAGCCGGGATTATCCCGTAGAAAGTTATTTAGAGGTACCCAGAACTGCATTAGCTAATGCGCCACTCTTTTTCTTAAGGTCTAACGAACACAGAGAGTCTCACCCCTGTTAGTATTCAAAACTGTTATAGATGTGATTCGGATTAAGTATGTAGAGTAGCTTTGCTTGATTGTCGATATCGTGCAACATACGATAATGTGAAGTGTATAAATATGTAAGCTTGAAAGTTTATTATTTTCATTGTAGAGAAGATTATGTGCCACGGATTCTAATATATTGTATTTTATGATAGTGCTACTCGGTGGAAGGCTTAATACGTCACCATGTTTACTATTTCTATCTCACCCTTGGGTGCCTTTAACGGATTCCACTCTATTCCCGGCATTCCTATCAGGTTTTCTATGTGGGAATTTTTAACTTCGTTTCACCAGTTCAATGGCCATGAAAGGGATTTACAGGCACTGCTCCTCTCACCCTGAGTGATCAGTAATTTGTGTGTGTATGTGTATATGTGTATGTGTATGTGTATCTGTGTGTGATGGGTCAATGTAGTATCTGCCATTGTTCTAAGAGCCTTTGTGTAACAGCTTTTCTTTCGTGATTATATCTTCAGTAAATGTTGACGATATTTTCTGCATTTAATTTAACATTTTCCCTAATGTCTTATGTGCGGGGAATGTTTATGTTGTTGAATGTGATGCTTGGTTGTACCTCATGTTGTTTCAATTATTAAAAACGAAACGATACAATAGGAAGATTGTGTGGGTGCTACTTTTAATCTATTTGTTTGGAGCCAGATCTTGAGGTGACTTATGCAGAGTTAAAGTAAATGCACAGCTATATCTTAGAATATGTGGAAGGGGTTAATAACGATAGAATTTACGTGTGAGGCTGTATGCATATTCTAGAATATGTAACCAAATTTATTTTTGTCTTAAATCACATCGTTCTGTCTTTAAAATGGGAAAATAGATTGGATCATATATCATAGATATTATACTTTGACTGAGAAAAAAATGGGTGTTCTCAGCTTGAATGTCAGTCAATGCAGAAGGAAAGGCCAGCCTGCAGATCAACACTGAGAATGAGAAAAACATAGAGGTGACGAATCTGCGCAAAAAGGTTATAGTTTCATTTATAAGATTGGTAAATTGAAATATTGAAAATCAAGGAAGAAGCCATTCTTGTGTAATATAAGTACCAGCGTTTGAAATATTAATTTCCTTACATAGACACACTATTTCAAATGTATAAATGATGGAGAAGTTTGTGTGAGATTTAATGTTATTTTTTTTTAATAGCGTGTGCAACATTAAACTTAGGTTAAAACTGAGTTCCACAATACTAACCTTACAACATGCTGCTTGAAATATTAATTTTTGACATTGACACGATGCCAGCAATTTGTACGGACAGAAGAATAATCGATTGAATGTATTTTATTGTCAGTAGCTACTTTACCGATCTCATTGGGGTAAAAGGTTTAGTCGTCCCTGGTGAATTCCAACTACGAATGTAACCAAATGCATCAATGCGTTTTGTTCTGCAATCTATCATCTCTGCCACTCCATAGCTTTTGATATTTGAAGTACTAAATGAATGCTTTATGGAGATTTACACAGTTCTTTGACCTTTGTTCCTTAATAAATACCACCAATATCTAGAGATATTTATTCTATCATAAATGTAAATTAATAACAAATTTGGATATATATA
The DNA here is from genome assembly GCA_964016885.1 of Eledone cirrhosa. Taxonomy (NCBI): domain Eukaryota; kingdom Metazoa; phylum Mollusca; class Cephalopoda; order Octopoda; family Eledonidae; genus Eledone; species Eledone cirrhosa. The sequence goes on along the minus strand of OZ024740.1, from coordinate 379,090,249 downwards.
TATATATATATATTATATGTGTGTGTGTGTGTGTGTGTGTGTGTGTGTGTGTGTGTGTGTGTGTGTGTGCGCGCGCGCGTGTGTGTGTGTGTGTGTGTGTGTGTGTGCGTGAGTATGTGTGTGTGTAAATATACTCACATATGTAAGGATTTCCCATTGACTTAGGAGTGGAATCCTTCTAAATCCCCCAGGCATTAGTTATATTACAGTTATGATGTTCACAAACGTTTGAAGTACTTCCACAAACATTACAACTGCGTTGTAAGTCTATTCAGTATTTTTGATGTCAAAAACATTCATACGTTAATAATCTATAAAATGTCTCAAATATGATAATAGCTTTCAATCTAAGCAATGTCAAGCCTATTCACTGAATGAATGTAACGCGGCAGCAAATTGATAATAAAAAAGAATATTAGTGATCCGATGTTGAAATCGAAAGTAAATCTGTTTTGTTTTGTTTTCCCTTTTATCTTTTACCTGACGGAAAGAGTAAATATTTCGAATATATCTTATAGGCATATTTTTATGTATTACTATTACTTAGGTTGTTCTTGGATACACAAGATGGAGATTCAACTTCCGAATTTGAAGTGAAATGCTATATAAGTTGTTTCTACACAAAATAATCTGTTTCACTTTTCATTTCCAGAAGTACTTCACTAGTCTCTCAATACTAAATATATCAAACGAAATATTTAAATAAGTTTTCAATCAACAGTACGCTAGTTAATAAAAACCCCATTAATTAGTATTTATAGTGAGTTTGGATAACCAAGTCGAGATGCTTCTAGAGTGATCAGTGGGGTTTTGCTTTCACTAGCATTGTGAAATGTCTATTACCATATACTTCAATCTACTTTAATAACAATACACATCATTAACGATATGCTCGCAATTACAACGTCCAGCTGTTGATAGGTAGTCAGGTAATTGCATTATTAAAGAATCAAGGAGAAATTTGCTATCTTACAGAACTGTAGAAATAGTTAATTATGGTAGGCCAATGTACTGTCCAGAGGAAAATTTATTTTTCATCTGTTTAATTCTATTGAAACAGGTAATAAGATCCGGCCAAGGGATCATTATTTCTAAAATTGTTTAAGTAATTTTTACATCTGACACTGAAGTTTTATACACTGTTAATCAAAGTGATACACAAACAAAGCTATCTTATGGATACATTTGCGTATTTGAAGTGGTCGCAGCAATCCAAAGCGGGAGCATTTGGCAGAGGTAGTTTAACATACAAAGATAATTCTATTTTAGCGTCATTTATATAAAGATTGTTCATTATATCATCTTGAATTTACATTTTTACAGTTTTCAATGCATTTAAAGTGTTTAACTGATGATTAAATCTAATTTATTCAGAGTGGTGATGATTAAACACCGACACAGACTTATTTACATAGCTGATGGGCGATTGATTTGTAGAATCATTAGAACGTCGGACAAAATGATTTGCAGCCTTTGTTCCAAGTTTATTTTTACGTTCTAAGTATCGCCGAGGTCAACTTTGCATTTCATCCTTCCGATGTTGATAATATAAAGTACCAGTTACTTACTGGGGTTAATATAATCGACTTTCCTCTTCCTTCAAATTGCTAGCATTGTGCTTAATTTAGAAATCATTAATACGTCGCAGAAACTCACTAAATCCTGATATATAGCAGAAATCTTAACCATTCATGTTATTGACATTTTCAGATCGAGTAATCAGTAATGCGATACTTCGAATATATCTGACATTCAGGTAACTCAGTAATAACTATTGATAATTCAATAATATTAACACTGGCATATGGCATCTTTCAAAAATAATTTCAACTTCAATACCATGCAGTTCTGGGATTTATCACATTGCGTAAAATTTTGAACTAGTAAACTGTTACATTACAAAATGGAAGTAAACGCCTTTAATTCCTGGTTTCAAACTTGCATTGTAAAGGTTTTCTGAAACCGGGATAAAATATCACACACACACACGCACGCACACACACACACACACACACACACACACACACACACACACACACACACACACACACACACACACACACACACACACACACACACACACACACACACACACACACACACACACACACATATATATATATAACTTTGATAACTTTCATAGGTTTCGGCCAGTATGGCCCATGCCATGTCTAACTTTAAAGCACTACCTGGCTAAGTCTTCCAAATCAAGTCTAACAGTTAGTTTCTGCAAAACGGAACAGATCAGACAGTGACAGCTGATTATGTATTCTATACAGTGACAGAGATTATGTATTCTATAATGACAGTACATAGCATAATGCATCATCAACGGGTAAAAAGTTCTTCAGAACAGCGGAGAGCTAAAATTGTAGCTGCCTCTCAAATCGAGTCCCATTCTACTAATACGACAGTTTGCAACCAGTGACAACACGTGACGTGAGAGGAGAAAGATAACCGTTTTTACTAATGGCATATCGTATGAATGTGCGTGTGTGTGTGTCTGTGTGTGTGTGTGTGTCTATCTGTCTGTGTGTGTGTGTCTATCTCTGTGTGCGTGTATGTGTTTATCCATATTAGATTTGAAATAATTGGTGCGTCAAACGAATATAATCGGTGATATTTATGTCCGTCTCAGTTATTTCCAGTTGCAGTTATGCAAATAATCCGTTTCATGAATATCATTCATACTATAAAATGTATTTTGTGAAATACAGTTCCGTTCATAAGGTTCTAGCAAAAGTTGTGTTTATGAGAAACGTTGATTTTCAGATATGGATGGAGTAAAGCTCATGAATTTTGCAGGTTCTACTAGACTGCTGAGAGTTATACAACTGATGCTCATCTCGGTCATTGAGCACAGGAAAAAATGCAAACCAAGATCAAATTGTAGTGTTAAAGGGGACCGCTTAAAGTTGGCAGATTTTCCTTCCGTATGAATCATCAAAATAAAACGAGAGTGATTGATTAATAAACTGGATGACATTTAACGCTACATTGTAGAAAGTCTCTGCTTTATACAATGGACTCAAGGGGATGATGATACACAATACTTAATAAAATTATGCTAAGGTAAATATTTGTTACTTGTTATGGAGAACAAGTGCCTATATTTTGGGCGAAGGAGGATTTGACATGTTATTCAGTTTTGTTTTCGTTTTTTTTTTTGGGGGGGGGGGTAGTTGAGTGGGCCCTGATCGAGCAGACCTATGATTAACAACATTCAAGCCATAACAATACTTATTTTTTTTCTTTTGACAATGGTTTACCCAAAATTAGATAGTCCATCAGTGACATTTGGTGGCTGTGCCTAGTAGGTATAGTAACTGTGCTGAGATTCCATTCTTAGTTTGACTTGTTATAATGTTCATGAATGTTGCAGGTGTATTAGCAGTGAACTGGACTTCAAACCTGGATTAAAATATTATATTTTTATTCTTGCTGAACGACAGCCGTAACTTTGGCTTTAAGTAAAAATCAGAACCAAGCATTATAAAACATGAAACGCATAATTAGTCTGATTTATAAGTAAAAAAATTGAAAAATACTATTCTTGTTCATGTAGCTTTTAAGGACGATCGATGCCTGAACGCGACAAAAATTTGGAAACATTAACGTGTAATGCATATATTGTTACAGAATATATTTTATACTAATAATGCTGAAATGAATAAGTAACGGCTACAATATTAATGTCTACTAAAGACATTTTATATGAGCCTGTTACTAATACAAATTATATTTTCATGAATTGATTTCTCATACTATAATAAATAAGCTTTAAAGGGCTAGACTGTGCTGGAATAAATCTTTTTGTCTAAGGAGCTCCTGAATAATAATAATTGTTTCTACGTTAGGCACAAGGCCAGCAATTACCCAGTGTATTACTGGTACTTTATTTTATCGACCCCGTAAGGATGAAAGGCAAAGTTAACCTCGGCGGGATTTGAACTCAAAATGGCAAGGGCCGTATAATAATAATAATTTTTAATTTAAAGTCAAGTAAACTGACTCCAGTATTTGATTGGTACCTTATTTTATTAACACCGGAAGGTTGAAAGTGAATCTCGGGGAATTTGAACTCAGAACATAAAAAGTTGGAAGAAATTATACAAAATATTTTTTCCAAAGCTCTAACAATTCTGCGAATCCATGACCTTCTTGTGACTACTACAAATAATATCGCACTGACTTACGTTCTTATAAGATTTTTACTACAATTTAAAAGATAGTCTCTATAAATAAAGTGGCTTATGGGAATCATAATAGGCTACTTAAATAAAGCATGTTTTCTATTAGTGAATATAATGCTCAATATTTTTACTGCGATGTAAGATATGAAATGAATGTTGCACTGTGATACTTTTTATGTTAACTTTCAGCTTCATTACATTGAACACTGAGTAGGTCAAGAAACTGGAAATAGACAGTAAGAAGCTTTCTATTGTTGCTTTACCTACTTATGTGACTAGTTAGGTACCCACACACGTAAACAGCCACATGCCCACGCGCATACACACACACACGCACATGCAGACACACACATACATATAAATAAAGATATATTTATATGTGTATATATATATAGAAATACATTATACACACACACACACACACGCACATATATATATATATACATATATTACGTATACACATATATTACGTATATATATATATATATATATATATATATATAATATAATATAATATATATATATATACACACACAGACACACACACACACACACACACACACACACACACACATATATATATATATATATACGTGTGCGTGTGTATGTGTGAATGTGTTTTAAGTCAAAAATATATTCGCCTTGAACTGCAACGAGTGTTGACAACGAAAGATGTAGCGACAATAGTTAAATCCTGTGGAGAAATGAGGCTGACAGCACCAACAGAATAATAGAAACATTAAACCATTCCCCACGAAAAAGCATTGAGCATAAATACCAAAGATCTAGCATGAATTGCTAGAAACTACAAGTCTTATAACACACATATGCACACATATGCATGGACAAATTAATGTACTAGAAGCCAAAACATTTTGACAATAGTGGAGATAAAGAAATATTCTAAAATAAAGAAATATTCTAAAATATGTTGCCATTTTTCGTCTTTACTCCTTCATTTTCTCCTTTCTGCATCCGTGTTATCACTTTTCTATATACTAACTGACACCGTGGCAATTCTGCGGTTTAATTAAAGACAACCACCAAGTGTTAAAGATTAATATGATATGTTAAATGTTTTATATATAAGTTATATATGATATATATATATATATAAGATAAACGTCTGCTCTCTCTCTCTCTCTCTCTCTCTCTCTCTCTCTCTCTCTCTCTCTCTCTCTCTCTCTCTCTCAATTTATCTCTATCTTTCTTTATCTCTGTCTGTGTCTCATATATATCTGTCTCTCCCCCCTTCTCTCTGTCTCTCCTCCCTCTCTGTATGTCTCCCTATCCCTTCCCTTCTCTCTCTGCATCTCTCTGTATGTCTCTCTCTCCCTTCCCTTCTCTCTCAATGTATCTATCACTTAATAGTAGAGATATCGCAATAGTGTGGAACAATCAACACGTATGAAGAAATACTGTTGAAAGTTTATCCTAGTCTTACATAGAGTTATAGGAGCGATGAGTGACTTCGTGAACATGCCATACTGGCTCCCCGAAATGAGATAGCACAAGATATAAATGCTCTCATCATTCAATAGCTATCAAAACAATATGTGGCAAGTCAGTTGATAATATAGTTGATATTAACGATGCTGTCAACTATTCGTTAGATTTTCTCTCATCCTCACCTCTCTGGTGTTATGCATCACAACCTATGTCAGAAATTAGGAGTAGCCTCTACAGTGCCATGAATGCACAAAATCTCTCTAGCGATGCCTTGAACAGCACGCAACTACACCGATCACAAATCCTACTATATAAAAAACATTATTTAGATTACTGGATTACACACACAAACAAAAACACACACACATATATATATATATATAAATGTTCAAGACCCCGACGGCAGAGCTCTTGAACATTTTCCTATTACCCACTCTACTGCCCTAAGTATTGAGTACTCTGGTGCGTTATGGTCCATCTGGTCCCTTACCACACTTCCTTTGTTATATATATATATATATATATATATAGGAAAAGAGCCAGACCCCAACGGGTGAGCTCTGGCCGTTTCGACAGTTAGATCCTAACAGTTCGAATCTAGCCGTTGAAACGGCCAGAGCTCAGCCGTCGGGTTCCTGACTCTTTTCCTATTACCCACTCTACTACCCTAAGTTATGGTCCACCTGGTTTCTTACCACACTTTCTTTGCTAAATATATATATATATATATATATATATATATATATATAAAATAGGTATAAATCGAAGTTGTAGTTGCAGTAAAGTAGATACCAGTCGAATATATATATATACAGTATATATAGGGAGGGAGGCATCTATGCATGTGTATATAATATATTTGCATGTGTATGTAAATAGATATGTGTGGGGCGGATGAATGTGTGTTTAGATATCTCTCTATATTTATATAGATTAGTTCAGATTAGTTTGCATTGCATTTGAGCAATGTAGTGGAATGATTTTATTTATTCAAAGTTGTGTTCAAATTGAAGTTTATCGTTTCCACCAAATCGAGGAACTAGGAGAAAGGATTTGCATATACTCAAATAGTCTCTTTTCTATTTATCTGTATATATATATGTGTGTGTATATATATATATATATACACACACATATATATATGTATATATATATACATATATATATGTGTGTGTGTGCGGACGTGTGTGCATGTGTGTCAGTGTATAATCAGAAAAGTACGCAACTGTAGATTGAATATACCTACTCCGTATTCAGTGATGTATTTTCTTTTTATTGTGGGTCACTACGACCATCTGATCAATTTACACACACACACACATACACATATATATAACCAGCGGACATATATATATATATATATATATATATATGTCCGTTGGTCTTTCCAATTACTACTACTATCTATCGGTCGCAACTCCATGTAGAAGGAGCAACGTGAAATAAAGTGCCATGCTCAAGGACATAACGCATCACCTGATCCAGGAATCGAACTCACAACCTTACGCTTGCGAATCCAATTCTCTAACCACTCAGCCACACGCTTTTACATATATGATATATACATATATGTATACATATGTAGATATAAACATATGTGTATACATACACAAACTCATTTAAACAGATACGCTAATTCTAATTACAGAAATTAATATTCAAAAGAACCAGTAAAACCATTCGCTAAAAAACATTACGAAAATGAGAAGGAAAATTAACAAAGAGAAGACAAGACAACGAACGAAAACAATACAAAACGAAGTTTAAAAAATGTTAAAAGATTATTTTTTGAAGATAAGAATACAAACGAAGAGCACAGAACTTCAGAATCTTCAGCCGTTGAGATGGACTTTGGCAGTTTCGACCCTCACCAACGTTACTGCTGGTTCAATCGAAGTCACATCGTCTGACACAAGCCAAAACTCTATTCATGGAGTAAGAGACAAGACAATACTATATATATATATATATATAGTATTGTCTTGTCTCTTATATATATATATATATATATATATATATATATATATATATATAACCATATATATATATATATATATATATATATATATATATATATACCCACTCTACTACCCCAAGTATTGAGTACTTTGGTGCGTTATGGTCCACCTGGTTCCTTACCACATTTCCTTCGTTATATATATATATATATATATAATTCGATGAATAGACCGTTCTGTTGGTTGGACAATTGAAACATCATCGTCCAACCAGACAGATATTTATACAAGGCATTGTAAATGCGAATAAATTGAGTTAAACTGAGCATGTATAAACACTTCGGTTATGTTCCAATTTTAAAAAATTATTACACTAAAGAATAGTGGAACATTGCTTGATTGTACAGTAAAGTATCGTAAATGGGATGTCAGAAATGGCAGTTATACGCTAAATGATTTACAGCAATAATTTCCATTTTTCTGCATCCCGATGTGGAAGACTACCGGGGTCGATTTTACTATTTACCCCTCTTTGAGTGATAAAGTATGTGTTATCTGCATACTAACATCAATTCTATCGATTTGAAACTCTCCCTTTATGTATAGATAGAGCATATGATTAAACAAATAAAGTATGCGGTACTATCACTACCAACAATGTTTACTTTAGCTACATATAAACTGAAACTATTACGGTTACGGTAGGTATTTTGACATTAAACACATTGCAATACCATCTAATCTGGTGACACCCTGCAAACCATCTATTCTTCTGTCTGTAGTTCAATACTATTGACATGGCTAAATTACTATTTGATAGATTGCCAAATGGTGATATGATTAAAAATTCATTATAAACACGCAGTTTATGCCTCTGCGCTTGGTATTTTATAGCTAGCTTAACTCACTGCTTCTTTGATATCCACGAAGGATTGGAAATATCTAAACATGAGTGATATCCGTGTTGGATGACATGGCATCAAACGGAAATGAAATGAATCTTGACTGTATTGAACAGGAAATTGATAAAATGAATAAAATAATTTTAAGCGATAATAAATGATAAAAATAATAAATCATACGATGTCTAGATTTTTAAGTGGTCTGTTGCACATTTAGCAAATAATGTTGGTGGCTATGATTACCTGTTGATTATATTTTGCATTTTTGGTAAGCGCCTCAGTGCGAAATATTAGCAATTGGTAAGCCGAGATTATAAGCATTTCAATTTGATTGGAGTATCTTTACGGTCACTGGAACTGTTTGAAATACCAGTGACATCTCACGCAAATCCTACCGAACCATCTTAAAAATGTAAGGACACAATGCCTAATAAAATCTGTGATAGTGTATTCCCTCAAAACGATAAGGTGTTCATACTTAAAACGCCATTAATCAAAGATTTGCTGAATCAGAAGAAACATAGGATGAAACAACTTGCAACTACATTATCCCTATTGGAATGCTATACCTCCCCCCACCACCTCTTAAAACCAATATGCCTTTTATAGCCACTAAAATCCCATAAATTATATGATGGATAATTAAATATAATATGTCATATTATTATTACCAGCGCAGGTATAGTCCATCCAGTGAGCATTAATACAGTTTCCATGTACCCATTTCCACTCTTTACTAGATTTGCATCGATTTGTTTCACTTCTATACTGCATATTTATATTTTCCAATATGTTGATTAACTGATTTTAATAGACTTTTATCCTGTCTTCAGATTTTAACCCCCCCCCCCCCCCGGAAGTTTTTGTGTATTAGTAGTATAAATAATCTCATTTCATCTAAGTTTTTCAACTCACTCTATGATATACCATATATTATATATGTGAGGCCCTGCCGTAGCTTACAAGGAATATCATGGTAGTAGTAGTAGTAGTAGTAGTAGTAGTAGTAGTAGTAGTAGTAGTAGTAGTAGTAGTAGTAGTAGTAGTAGCAGCAGCTACAAATATCTAAGTTTCTTAGCAAGCCAGCTGATATATTTTATTCATTTCCTCTATTTTATATATTGGAAATATTTATGAGAAAGTTCTTATAACCAAATCTCTTTTTGAAGATACAAAACTGAAGAAATAGTTGATTTTTTAAAATCTCCTACGTAACAAAGCATGTAGATATAACAAGAAAGTGTATACCAAATATGTGGAAATACAATGAAAGAAAACGCTCTAAGATGATAAAGCTTTCAAAACAATTAAGAAGATGATATTAATATTCATTTTATACGAGAGATTAGTTGGAAGAAACCCTGTATATTTTCAAACATCCGCTGAGTAAAAGATAAGCCTCAAGTGAATTTATTTTGCAGCTTAGTTCCGATTTCTTGTTGTAACTCTTATACTTAAACTATGACGGTAATGGTCCTGGAAAATGCGCAGCCATGAGAATTCCTATTCACCTAACTTATTGAAACTAGATAAACATTATTACTCGTTGATGTATATATCTAATAAGCACATATCAAATAATTGAAGTGTTTTGTGTGTGACGTTTTGTGTATGAGAGTGAGATAACTCATCAATCATTGAAGTAATTCGTGGAACATTATTGATTGCTAATTTAGGCACAAGGCCAGCAAATTGTGTCAAGAATAAAGTTGATTAAACTAAACCCAGTACTTGATTGCTATTATATTTTATCGACCCCGAGAGGATGAAAGGTAAAGTTGACCTTGGCGGGATTTGAAATAAGAATGTTAATAATCGGAACAAATATCGTAATGATATTTTCTCCGACGCTCTACCAATTCTTCCAACCCTCCTCCCTTCTGAACATTATTAATGATTGGCAGTATCGGTAGAGTCGGACGTCATGTTTCCAGCATAGTTACGTCCATTTACAGACTCAAATCTCGCCGAGGTTAACTTTGTAATGTACTGGGTAATTGCTGCCAAAAGTAGAAACAATTATTAATATTAATTTCTATTGCAAGCACAACAGTATTATTTAGGTGTTTTGCGATGATATTTATTCCACACCGTCAGTGATACTTCATTTATCGATTAGGGAATGCTTAAACGCAAAATCGACCTCGATGAGATTTTGACTCGTAACGCAAAAAGCTGTAACATTGGGTTGTTTTGTTCAAGAAAAACAATATCATATGATACGAAATACACGCTATTACAGGTGATACTTTGAGATGAAGTTTATCACTTCCTGTATCCGCAGAAGATTTTTACTTACAAATAATTGTTTCTACTTTTAGCACAAGGCCAGCAATTACCCAGTACATGACTGGTACTTTATTTTATCGACCCCGTAAGGATGAAAGGCAAAGTTAACCTCGGCGGAATTTGAACTCAGAATGGAAAGGGCCGTAACTCTATTCGTCAAAGCATGGCGTCCGACCCTCTACCGATACTGCCAATCCACCGCCCTTTTACCACCGCCATTTTTACTTACAAATAATGACCTTCGCGAGGGTGCCTACGTGGTCACTAGATTTGCTAGAAATAGTGGACAAATACCTTTGAAAGTATTGTTTTAAAGTAGAGGGACATACAGAATAATGTTAGTTTTTGATATGTTATACTCGAGAAAGAAGAACGAGATGGTCATGGCTGGAATGTATGTGATATAGCTCAGCTCAGCTAGCTCTGATCTGGAATTAAATAACATTAATAACAAAGACCATATATTAATATCTCTGACTCAGCAGATTAAGCATAATTAATACCGAAAATAGTGAAATTGAAGAGCAAGAAGTAATCACGAGATATGAATCCATTTCATTATCGCTAAAAATGACTTCATTTTTCTTACGCTACTAATTCCGCTGAGAGAGGTATGAAAGAAATACAATTGTTTTCATATATCCTATACATGTGAAGCTTTGTGCATAAGCAAAAGCAAAAACCAATAATGATTGAAAACATACTCTCGCTAAAGGTTCACGCTTAATTTTCTCACAAATTTATTAATTCCTAACGGATGCCTTAATTGAATGTTATTTTCTGTAAACGAATCCGTTTGGGTTTCAGCCCTTAATATAATAGCATGATTCCTTAAAATCTGCCATACTGTTTTAATTGTTTAAACAATTTAATAAACACATTTAATATTCTTTAAAGAAAAAGTCAGTTGGAATATAATAGAATATAACAGATTTTATCTTTCACGCGATCAAAGGAAGTGAAATAACTGGGATTCTCTTTCTGCATTGAATATGCTAACTAATATCAACTTTTTATCTCAACCAGTGAATTATATATAGACTTCAAAGACCATTAATCTCTCTATATTACATTTAAATTTGTATTTATTTATTACACCAGTGACATTGGGAAATCATATAAGATAACAGTTCGCTTTGATCCCAAATTCAGTCTTAAAATATGAAAATTCAAAGGAATCAAGCTTTAATGTATAGAAATATCGTTGTTGTTAAGCTATATTTATATTTTCTAACTACATAAGAAAGAAATTAATATTTCTTTATTACTGACAACAAGCTACAATAATAGAATTCATAACAGTATAAAACACTATTTTCATCTACAAATTATCAATAATATGTAAATAAATAAACATTTAATTGGTGGGTATTTTATTTTGTTACGTCAGCATTAGAATACGCCATTTCTTTTGGCTTATTTATTCTTACCAAGATTGGGTTATACTGACATTTTATTTGGCTACATGTCAATTTTAATATTACTGCAACCACAAAGAGGGTCGGTATTAATGGAATCTTTATTTCTGTTGAGTCCTTCTCTTAATCACAGACCCCAACCTGCACATGATATTGATTTCTAACAGAAACACGCGCCTTTAAATGATGTTATGACTACATTACAGTAATTACATATATTCGGGGGAAATTGAAATGTTATATACACGATTTACGATAGTTGATCAAAATATAGCTAAAACGTAAAACGTAAAGGTGAAATGATACTTTCTTACTCTGTTTAATATTTCAAATTTCATTTTAAAGATGCTTTCCTATCGTTATGTGGAATATTAGAACAAATGTTAGTATGTTTACTCATAAGAATAGACTTTTAAAGCGATGAGAAAAGGAAAAGTTTAAAATAATGCTTTTTGTTAAGTCATTGCTAACAGTAACAATGTTTAATACAAAACAAATATGTCGGCGGTGAATTTATTTAAATCCAACTAGAAATGTATTATGAAGATGGGATATGCCACAAATATGTAGCATATCACAGGTACTTTTTTTTTTACTGATTGCGGACAGGGAATACACAAATTCAATTGATTAGAGTTTAAACTCAGAATGTAAAGAAAAATAACGAAATCCCAGGTTGTTTTGTTCAGCACTTTACCGTTCTCCTTCTACCATTCAGCTCCTTTATTGAAACCAAAATAATTACAAACTTTAACATTTAAGTTGTATTATCTTTGTTAATATTGATTCCTAGCTTTGCCACAACCACGATTTTGTTTAGAAGAAATTAATTTCATTGAATCGTTTCTAGAATAATACTGATATTTACTTTAGCGATCCTCGGTGGATAAACGGTAAAGTTAACTATGGCTGAATATGAACACAACATATAGAAGACAGTTGTAACTAAATACCACAGGCCATCTGTTAATTTTGCTACTTGATGCTCTTGAAGTTAGAGGGCCGTTAAAGACGGGATAGTGTGGAACTACATACTAAACCTACTTAGGTTCATCTGCGTACGTTTGTACTTCAAATGCTACCGGGATTGATTTCACTTTTTGGTCTGGTGTTTATACACAAGTACCACGTACAGGGTTGTTCAGTTCTCTTTGGGCACATTTTTTAATAGCTTTAACTTTGTTCTAACTTGTTCTGGTTATCATTTCTTTTCGGATAAATAATGAGAGACATCCAGCTAACTCAGTGAATGAATAAGGAAAGTTCTAATCGTTGCGTTACAGGCAGAGATTAGTGATTTATAGATTTCACACTTCCTGAAAGTTGCATGGTCGATTGTTGTCAAGGTTCGCAAAAGGCCACTGACAGAGATTCTACAACATTAGCCAAAGGTAAACGGCTAGGTACAATTCTCAATTCCATCAGAAACCCTAAATTTAAAAAGAAAAACCTACAGACAATTATCGATAAGAACCCCCAGAAGGAAAGTTAATTAGAGCCATTGTTAAGGAACTCAAGGTTTTGAGGCGCAATATAGAAAGATCAGTGCAGAAGAATCTTCAAAACAAGTCACATGTGATGTGGAGATGCCAATTTCTGTCTGCAAAGACAAATGATAACCGCCTGATCCGGGCAAAGCGCTTGTTGAGCAAGTTGAAGCATCAAGAACCTAGAATGCTTTGGTTTTTCTTTCATGAAAAAAACGTTGATCGGGATTAAAAGGTCAACCAAAAAATTGAGAGATTGGTATGTAGAGACCCACAAAGACGTTCCATCGGTCATGCACTCAATGTTTCCTGCAATTGTGATGGTTTCGGAAGTGTTGACAAACGAGGGAGGTGCCATGTATCTTCCCCTTTTTTCCCAAGGGTTAATGCTGCTGACTATAAGAAGTTGTTAAATAAAGGTGTGAGGCCTTGAATAGAGAGCGTGACCAATGAAAGATTGAACGCATACAAACAAGTCTAAGCACCCTCTCATAAGGCGAAGATGACCAGAGAATGGATGAGTTACAATCTCCACGATCACTTCACCTTAAGATATGGCCTCCTTGCTATCTAGACATGAATACGTTGGGCGATTACCTATGTGACATAAATGAGAGGGAAGTTAATCAACGCCTACATAAAATCTCTGGAGTCCGCCACACTAGCACAATGACCAAAATAGATAAAGATCATCTCATTCGGGCATATCAACGTTTCAGACCTCGTATTGAAGCAACCATCGATGCTAACGGCGAATTCATTAAGGAGGTGTGTCTAGAAGAGTCTCAAGATTTTTATTCATGTCAATGTTTTCTCAAATAAAACTCTTCTTTCGTGTCTTATGCGTATTTTACTAAATTCATGCAAATATCCTAAAAGAAACGAGCAGCCTATATACACTGGAATCTATTCAGTTTATATTTGCCTAACTCCTGTAAATGTTTGCCTTTTATAAAGGTAAGACATTTAATTTATATTCAATCTAAGGAATAAAGCTAACTAATAATATCTGTAATTCGTAGCAATTTTTTTAAAGCATTTTGTTGAATCAAAACGATACTGTAATTCCTCGCATGTGTATGAAGTAATATGCACAAAGAACAAATGAGATAAAACTTAAAGAAATCCAAATTAAAAATTTAATAGTTTAATGTTGATCAACCAGTTATAAAAGATTGACAAATTTTAATTTCAACGCCGGATTTGTATTTCTTAATATCAGTAGAATATAAAGTGTAAGGGTTTGTATTAATTGAATCGAATTGACTTAATTATACAGAGAAGATAAATTACTTAAATGATAAGCAAAATGATAGGATTTGCTCACTAGAAGACATAGATGTAATAGAAATAAATATAAGTTAGAATAAGTAATTATTAGTTTCAATGATTAATAATATTCATTTGAAAAAGAGAAACGATGTATTTATGACTAAAGAAAATTAATCAGACGACTTTCATGAGTTTTCAATGATTCTCTTACATTTAAAAGCCATAAAAGATATGTAATGTTATTAATGATTTTCTACAGAGCCATAGATATATCACTGAGGAGACAATGAGACACGTTGTCTTCAATGTGTTGTTCCAAGTGTATTAGAGACATAAGTGACGTGAATTTCCTTCGACCAGCGACCAACAGAGAACTTTAATATAGGGTTCGTAGAAATCCTATACATTGTTCTATGCCGTTCTCCATCTAAAAATGTTATTCATTTCTTACTTAGGCATAAGATCACAATTCCATTGTGCTGACTGGTGTTGGTAATGTTTATGACTTTCTCATAGACATTAGCGAGATAAATGGAACAAAACAAATCATATTGGGAACTTCTTTAATTGGCTAGCAGCTAAATAATCTCTATGGTTTTCTACCTTTGAAGAAGTTATTGAAAATATTTTATCAAAACAATATTTTTCTGATCAATATAAGCTGGAAGAAAACATATTATACATACAATTTATATACATATTTATATACATATACATATTATACAAAATTGGTACCTAGAAAATTGGTTCATTTAACAATTTCAAATGAATGAGCAATAATTCCTTAACTATCATCGTTTAGAATATATCAACAAAATCAAGTGAAATCAACCTAGTCATTGACTTTTTATAAAAATAATCAGATTTTACAGTAGCAGTAGTAAATTAACAAATGTAATTAGAGGGGAATTTCTAAAAATTCAGTCAGAGGAATTCAAAACAATATTGAATATATTATGGTGTCTAATGAATTATTATATTATCTAATTATACTATGTGTGTGTTCTTGTGTATGCCCCTTCAAGGTCACAACTGAATAACTACAACTAGTCAAAACATATGTATGTATATATATGTGTATTTGTGTGCGTGTGTGCGTGTGTGTGTTGATGTCATTTAATTTTCATGCATATATATATGCGTATGTGTGTTATATGCGTTTACATATTGAGACGAAGAGAAGCCACAGACAAACAGACACACAGACGAACAGGCTGAGTGGTTGACTGGATTATTCATTCATTCATTCATTATTTGTTGGAAGGATAAAATGTTACAAGATAGGCAGTTATGTTCACAGAGAATAGGTTGATGACTATAGTTGCGTGTTTGTATTGAGGGGTTTGTGCGTGTAAATAGGTCTGTGATGTGAAGGGGAAATTATATCAGTTGATCCATTGATCTTCAAACTGAAAAAAAAAGACAGTAAAAATGTTGAATATAAAGCCAGAAATGAAATTGATCAATGAAAATACGGTTGAATCTCTTCGAAATGATTTCTCATTTCTATGATCAATACTAAAAAGTAGCTATAAGATATAACCCGTGACGATAATGCATTATAACAAAAACAATAGTCAGAACATTAAAATTAATCAATATTCAGTTTGGCTGTTGAAAAGAGTTCTCTAAGCTTTACTTTCCGTGTACCTAATGTGTGGTCAATGATTTAATTAGAAGGGTTTTGTTTAGAATGTATTAGTTCCCTTTGCCTATAATGTGTGGTAATTACCGAATAATAATGAAGGTTATATTACTGACTGGGTCAAAATGTTTAGTTTAATTGGTTATTGTATTTCTCAAGTCATACAGAGGTTTAACGTATTTAGTAGCCCAAATCACGTGTGGCAAGGAGATTATGGCATTGGTGGATTGGCAGTATCGGTAGAGGGTCGGACGCCATGCTTTGATGCATAGAGTTACGGCCCTTGCCATTCTGAGTTCAAATCCCGCCGAGGTTAACTTTGCCTTTCATCCTTACGGGGTCGATAAAATAAAGTACCAGTGATGCACTGGGATAATTGCTGGCCTTGTGCCAAAAGTAGAAACAATTATTAGGAATAAAGGCGGTGGATTAGCAGTATCGGTATAGCGTCAGACACCATGCTTTGCAGCATTGTTATGGCCCTTTGCGTTCTGAGTTCAAATCCCGGGGTCGATAAAATTAAGTACCAGTAATGTACTGGGGTAATTGCTAGCCTTGTGTCAAAAATAGAAACAATTATTAGGAATAGGTCTCAAAATCGAGGTCCTTTATCATGCATCTACAAGTCTTATGTTACTACATTTATTATGTGTATGTTGTTAATTGAAGGAAAAGAAATTCCTGAAATTATATATCTATTATATTTTGTATCATTTATAATTTACTACTGTACTTCATTATACAGTTGATTCCAAGTTCAATAATTAATTAATATTGAATAATATTTTGAAAACTGTTTTCTTCAAATAAGCGAAATTGAGTATTAAAAAAATCCTAACAGCACATGGAATGTTGTCTTACTTTATAAAGAACCTGAACCTGTTTCCCTTCCATAGGGCAGTTTCATTCATTTTTTATTTATTCGTAATTATTATTTTTCCTTTGAATGTTTTGCTACCGATGCAGAACCACACTGGATATTTGATTCCACAGATTCTTGAGTTTATCTTCTATGTGCTGGAAAGTCTCTTCAGGTCAATGGCTGACAAAATGGTAAATAGCAGTCGTATTATTCCTTATCACATGCTTAACTGATGAGTGTATCTTTTAGGCATGTTTGTATCTATACAACACACTCTGCCGTTATGGAACTATTAGCTCGCTCAATGTATTTGTATTTTAGGATATTGTGTTAGCATACAACGTTCATATATATATATATATATATATATATATATATATATATATATATATATATATAGAAGAGCTTCTACAGGACTAGAACTGTTTCATTCGTGAGAAATCATCAGGAAGCTGGCTGTCCAAGTAAATGGTAGTATTTATGTCTTTCCTTATTTGGTGGTAGGAGAGGGTGGGGATTGGGATGGGTGTAGGTCATTGGTTGAAGGATTTAAAGAAAAGGGTGTTCAGTAAAAGCTAATTCTTTAGAGTTATAATATTAACAATTCTCAATACAGCTCAGTAGATCAGGGAGATAAAATATTTGACTGCCGATACAAATTGAACTAGAAAGCACAATAAAGCAGTAATACTCTTGAAAAGTCAACACAGGATCATCTACGTGGCTGTTCATTCTGCTAGAAATATCAGCCAAATCTGCTTCAAATCATACTCTACTGTACTTAATAGACGCACTGCATATTGTAGACTGAACTTATTTGTTGTTGTTTAGTCGAAAAGAAAGGAAGTGCCTGTGATTTTTTCCGAACATCAGAGATTGATGGGAAGAATGGGACGAGGATGGTGTCCTGAAACCTGAGAACTGATCCAAATACTTGCAACATAAAGGATTTTGCTAAAGGAACTCAAAAGCCGATGTGGCGGAGTTAAACTGGACGACGGATTAACTCTACCACAGAAATAGGCCAACTGAAATTCAGAACCCAAAGACCCGGAACAAATTTAGTTAATTCACCGCACTAGGTTGGTACTTCATTTCTCGACACCGAAAGTATGGAAGGATTGAGATAAAGTTAAGCTATGCAGGATTTTAAGCATAAACCCTGTGTTGCCAAATGATATTTTTATGGGAAGCTATAATATTCACGCTTTTCGAAATTCTTTATCAATATAACTACACTATTGTTGAAGATAAAAGAAGGAATGGTCGTAAATGATATGTCTGTTCGGTCTATTATAATTATCAGCTAAATCTACATTAAATGCAATGCCACCATCTTTAAAATGGACACTTTTAATAATTTAGTTTAAACTATAGTATTCTTGAGAAAACAAAGAGGTAATGGTTAGAATTATTTTTATCTTTAGTATGCTTGACCAGGATCATTCTTGAGGCTAAGATACAATAACACTTTACATTATACGCTAGGCCGGGGTTTTATAGATGCTATCAGGTGAAATGTGTTTCTTTATGAATAATAGTGTAATCTCTAAATATTCAGTTGGCAAGAATGATTTAAGTGCATATAATATAAGAAATCTTAAGTAGGATCAATATAGAAAAATTATAGAGAAAACAAATATGTTATATTTGTATAATATGTTATATTAAAGTTGTATAAAATGAAGGAATTTTGGTATATATATTTGTTCTCTTGTGCAAATAGATTTTGTCACCAATACTGGGCAATTGTATTTTGAAAGTAAGGACAAATGAAAGCCGACTTAAATGTATATTGGTCAGTGTTGCAATGTGGGAAAGAAGCAAAACAAAGAAAAAATAGAGTAATAGAAAATATTATAAAATCTGTCTGAATAAATAATACAAGACAGGATATGACACGTTTAAGGGAATCAATAAGGCAAAAATTTATGTTGCAAAAAAGAATACATATAAAGGATAAATAAGTAATAAGAAAGTGAATAGATTCCAGGACTTAATGAAATGAAAAATAAAATATAAAGAGCGGAAGGACATTATCATATGTATAATGAAATGAAGCCAACTAAAAACGTGAACGAAAATTCCAAAGAATAAAACAATACATTACAAAATATTATAGTCAGTGGGAAGAATATTATCAATGAATATATATAAATATATATATATATATATATATATGGTGGGGTGGGGTGAAGGAAGGAAGGGGAGGAGGAGTGGTTGGAAACAATGGGGAAAATATCACTTTGAAAAAGCTAGAAAAATGTGCGAACACTAGCAAAGTGATATAATTGAATAGAACGACGTCAAATCGTTTTATGGTGACAAGACACAGAATAATAGCTCAGATAAAATACCAATTGGAAAGACATATAAGCTTAACCATACATGGAAGTAACAGAACGGTAAAAAAGACACAAAAGAAATTTTAGCATTGAAACTATCTGGAATAACAATATTAGACCAAGAAATATGAACATACTGAGATCAAGTGACGTGAACATTCTAGAACTGGGATCAATGACCAAGACAGTACTAGAACATGGAAATACTAGTATTTTCCTCAAACAAAGTGGGAATACTGAAACTGGGTCATGTAATATCGTAATACTAGAATTGGGATAAAGTAACATGGAAATACTAGAATTGGGATAAAGTAAGATGGAAATACTAGAATTGTAAATCAAGTAAGATGGAAATACTAGAATTGAGATCATGAATATTAGAATCGGGATAGAAAATATGAAAATACTAGAATTGAGATCAAGGAACATGAAAACGTTGTGAATGTCTAGATTCTAAATATTATATTGCAACCAATTGGTGTCTAAATAAAATATTTTTTTAATACTAATTGCAGAGGAATATTTTAATATGATAACTACTTTTTGTTGTTGATGCTCAACACCAGGTCAACCATGTTTGAGTAGACCATTGATCAAAGGCATTACAGTCATGGCCAACTCATATTTTACCTTGTTTATATAATAAGCATGTGATTTGGGGATGAGTTGACAGCTATTTCTAGCAGCAGTTCAAGTGTCAACGTAAAATATCCTTCGTTAATCATGTATATTGGTTAAACAAGTGGCTAAATGAAGATATTGGAGATTCTTTTGAAGCAGTAGAATATGAGAAATACAAAACAAACTTCAAAACTAATAATTGTTTCTACTTTAGGCACAAGGCCAGCAATTACCCAGTGCATTACTGGTACTTTATTTTATCGATCCCGTAAGGATGAAAGGCAAAGTCAACCTCGGCGGGATTTGAACTCAGATCGTAAAGGGACGTAACTATGCTGGATGAAGACCCAGATAAAAGGTTTCAATAATACAGTATAAAATGTTTTGAAGCTCACCATTTAAAACAAGTTCGCCCTCGAAAGCAATATTCTCCGCTATAATATTTTAAAACTGATTAAGAAATAATGGAATATGAGGATGATGATGTTGATGATGATGATAACAAGGACGACGACGATGACGATGAGGATGATGATGATGATGATGATAATGATGGTAATGGTGATGGTGGCGGTAATGGTGGTGGGACTGGTGGTGGTGGTGGTGGAGTGTTTTTAGTATAGGTTGTAGAGGTTATGACGGTGGTGTTGTTATTGATGATTATTTGTTTGTTTGGCACAATTGCAATATTGCAAAGAGTGGATTAATATCAATTCATTCGACCCCAGTATCTTGTCGATGTGTAAATTATTAACGTTGGGCGGCAGGCAGACAAACGTGGTCCCTGAAAACAAGATAAGATAAGCATGGTATAGGTTTCTATTACTAAAATAGAAATAAGAAAACACGAACAAAGCAAAAACGTCAAATTCATGTCAGCCTGAAATCGTAAGACTTCAAAATTATATATATGAGTTTAGCATCGAATACAACCACATGATAACAGATAAGATGTTATTGCAATTTACAGGACATTAATGTATGAAATCCTCAATATTGTAAGTAAGAAACATAAACAAGCGTGCGATTGACAATTGGTATGACTTGGTAGTGTAATGAGTGAACTATAAACACAATAGTAACCCAGAAGCTCAACATAAAAAAACGCTTTTGGTGGTTTCATGAAGTGAAACTCCTTCCTACACAGAACACATTAATAAAATGTCAAAAAAAGTTACTGCAAAATATTTAGTGACAATGGTAGGACTATTGATCACCATGTTTCTGACTGACTAGTATTTGTCAAACTTGATTATTTAGACAGGTGTGACGAAGTTATAAGGTGATTGGACATTGGAAATTTTGCCAAACTGCTAAGATAACAGATGATCTATAAAAAAAAGAAAGTGCTCACAGGTAATAATATACCTGTCCACACTGACAGAGATTAAAATACACATGAGATTGATATATTTATAAATCATTATTGAAGAGACAGAGAAAGCATCTAGACATTTCAACCCTCACCAGAAAAAATTATCTCTCCCCGAAAACTGGACATTTATTTTTAGAAGCATTGATTAGTGTTTAGAATATAGTATAAGGTACGTTTATAAAGTAAACGTTTTTTTTTTTTAGATATATTCCTATATAATTACTACAGTATGATTAAAATTATTCTTTCTCTTATAAATATCCATATATATATATAATAGATATTGGCTACATTTGCAATTATAGAGATCTTTTATTTTATATGAGCATATTAACCTTATTGGCCCAAATCACTGGAGAAACGAAAGTAAATTTTACTTACGTTACACAGACAAATATTCACACAGGATCATACGAGTCATAAACACATGCACATGCACACAAATAAACATATGTACATATACATAAAAGCAATACGAAACACTTAATAGAACAAATATAGAATATTATCAATATTGAAACTTTATTTGTCACAACAGGAATTTTGTTTCTAATTTTGTATCTACCCGAGAATTACGTTAAGGGTACACTTGTTTGTGTGTAGCTCGAATATCAGGGGGTCACTCCGGGTAGAGCCCTTATTTCTCCGAATTGAGAGATCACTGCTCCGATACTCTGGGTGTGTCGTTAGAATGTCTCAGGAAAGAACTCGCTGGACAGATACTACGAGCAAAACCAACCGACAGGTGACCCAAGGGTAGGCCCCAAGCAAGCTGTTTGGATGACATTGTTGAACTTGGCTGGTCTCGCTTGGGGAACCAGTCGGATCAGTTTGAGACTGTTGCTTCTAACAGGACCCGCTGGAAGGAGGACTATTTGAATACTCTGTCCCACGACCCCCTCAAGAAGAAGAAGAAGAAGAAGAAGAAGAAGAAGAAGAAGAAGAAGAAGATTTTTATATAATTCATTGGGTTAAAGGGACAGTCTTTGTGGAGATATATCAGATTGCGTGGCACTCGTTTTTAAATGATTAAAATTCGGAGAAAACAAATGAAATGGTTTCAACGCTGGGTCCACAAACATGTGTACCCTCAACGTAGATTCTGGTAGATTCTGTGTGACACTATGTGTAACAAAACTGATCATTAGGATTACGAGTTGAATTGTTTTTTTGTTTTGTTTTGTTTTGTTTTTTTCTAGTTGGGAGAACTGGGATAACATGAAATAATTGTTTCTACTTTAGGCACAAGGCCAGCAATTACCCAGTGCATTACTGGTACTTTATTTTATCGACCCCGTAAGGATGAAAGGCAAAGTCAACCTCGGCGGGATTTGAACTCAGATCGTAAAGGGACGTATGTATGCTGGAAAGCATGGCGTCCGACCCTCTACCGATACTGCCAATCCAGCGCCCCATGATAACATGAAATAACGTGTCATGCTCAGGAACACTACCATTAATGAAACTCATTCCCTTACGATTGTGAACCGAAACTCTAAACACTAACCAACACACACATAAACACACACATATATGAATATATATATTAATGTACATACAGAGAGAAAGGGGGTGTGAAAGAATCATGGTGGACGGTAGATTTATAGGATTATAACGACAAACAAATAATTACTGATGTACTAACTCCAAATATGTTGTAGCATGGTCTTGTATCTATCATAGCTGGGTTGAGTGGAACGTTTCACGAATGGTATTGGCTAATCATCCACACTGGGTGATTAGTCTGCATTGGTGAAACTCGATTACCTGTCTACTGAGACATTATATATATATATATATATATATATATATATATATATATATATATATATATATATATATATATATATAGCGTAGTTACGTCCCTTTACGAACTGAGTTCAAATCCCGCCGAGGTTAACTTTGCCTTTCATTCTTACGGGGTCGATAAAATAAAGTACCAGTAATGCACTGGGTAATTGCTGGCCTTGTGCCAAAAGTAGAAACAATTATATATATATATATATACACACACATATATATATATATATATATATATATATAAGTATTGAAGTTTCCGTTGAAAATTGAAAAAGTCATAGGAGTGAAGAGTGCTCTATGTAAGTACCAGAGCTAAATTTAATGTATAATAAACAATACAATATAATTACCTCATTACCAGAGGTTTCTCGAATAAGACGAATACGAAAAACGTCCTCATTCGTTCATCGGACATGTGTATATGTGTGTTTATATATTATTGCGTTATTGATGTATTTACCGTTCAACGAAATTGGATTTTAAAATTGTATTGCACACAGACACACACACGCATATATATATATATATATATATATATATATATATATATATATATATATATATATATATATATATATAATATGCGTGTGTGTGTCTGTGTGCAATACAATTTTAAAATCCAATTTCGTTGAACGGTAAATACATCAATAACGCAATAATATATAAACACACATATACACACCCACGGAGAGAGAGAGAGAGAGAGAGAGAGAGAGAGAGAGAGAGAGAGAGAGAGAGAGAGAGAGAGAGAGAGAGAGAGAGAGAGAGAGAGAGAGAGAGAGAGAGAGAGAGAGAGAGAGAGAGAGAGAGAGAGAGAGAGAGAGAGAGAGAGAGAGAGAGAACAGCTGATCGCTCCCTATCAAGAAAAAATTGTAAAAAGCAGAAACAAAAAGAAACACATTTCTCTATAAACTCTTGGCTGAATATTAATGATAACAGGCCGTACATGCAACATCTAACTATAGAGAATACATGGCTCTGTCAACAAAGACTATGAAACTGTTGTTCCATGAATATCTAGCTAATACTGGCGCCCTGTCATAGGGGAATCTTGTACACCCAGATGCTTTATGTCATGGAAACCGGGTTAAACACCGACCTGATGAGCATTTGTGCTTGAAATAGACTTTAGACTGTTACACCTCTATGTACATATCGAATGCTCATTACTTCGTAATATAAATTCACAATCAAGTAACGTTACATCTCTCTCTCTCTCTCTCTCTCTCTCTCTCTCTCTCTCTGTATATATATATATATATATGTGTGTGTGTGTGTGTGTGTGTGTGTGTGTGTGTATATACAGTACATATATATATATAGAGAGAGAGAGAGCAAGAGTGACCTTATGTATAGTTACATATATATATATATGTATAATATATATATGTATAGACCTTATGTATAGTTACATATATATATATATGTATAGTTACATATATATACATATATATATATATATATGTGTGTGTGTATTAGAAAGTGAGGGTTTTTTTACAAAATGAAAAATAACCGGTGTCTTACACGGGTGAAAGTGTAAGGAAAAAAGATAAAATCGAAAATGCAACTGGATTCTTTTTTTAAAATATATATATTTATTTGGTTCCTTTATCGGTTTCGCAGTTCTTCTGCTTTTCAAAAGTAGAGTTGAGATGAAAGGTCTGTGGTTTTTCTCACATCTCTTTTTCACACATACTTTTGAAAAGCAGAAGAACTGCGAAACCGATAAAGGAACCAAATAAATATAAATATTTTAAAAAAAGAATCCAGTTGCATTTTCGATTTCATCTTTTTTCCTTATATATATATATATATATATATATATATATATATATGAAAACAGGGAGAAAGAGACGATTATTAGGAAGAAAAATATTTTTATTTCTCTCTCTTTTTTCTGGGTTAGAAAATGATTAAAACGAAATGTTTTACTTTGTGTGAAGTGTTAAGGTATTAGTTGATTTATTTATTATTTAACAATGGCATTTATTTATCTATTTATATATTTAATAATTGTCTATTACCGGTTATATATATATATATATATATATATATATATATATATATATATATATATATATATATATATATATATATATATATATATATATATATATATATATATATGTATGTATGTGTGTATATCTTCTCCCCGTCGTTCCCTCCATTTACGTCCCAGTCCAATTCTTGACTTTGCTCCAAAGCTTGTTTCGTGATCTTTCTATACTTTTTTTTACAAGGGTCTCTCTGCATGACCGTATTCGCTGAATGTAGTGACTCATATAGTCGGGTTTACAAGACCACACCACATGTTTACCCTTTTTGACAATGTCTACTCTAACATACGCACACACCCATACACACACACACACACACCAAGTGCACAGGCACACATTTTCCAAAGGAAAAAGTTGCTGTGACATCCATATTTCTACAGTGATTCGACGGTGCCTAAAGTCAGTCTAAAGAGACTGACTCATTGCCATAATAATTTTTGGAAAATAAATTACTTACATGTACTTGGTGCTTATTCAGTTAACATTTGACAGTGGGTTGTACGCGTGTGAATATAACGCCTCACCTATATATATACGTGTGTGAGTGTGGACACAAACACATGTGGCTGGATATCACAACTATAAGTGTGCCAGCTGTTCAATTATCAATATTATATACTAATTCCACTAGAGTACACAGTTTCCATCTATCAAGTTGTAATCCTGCCACACTCATACACACACTTGCGTCAATATATATATATATATATATATATATATATATATATATATATATCAGACCTGTCAACTCTCCCCGTCGGACAGGGGGGTCTCCCGACCACTTTGGGGTGGGTAAGGGATGTCATCTCTTGTGAAAATGGGTATAGCTTTCATTATGTTAAATCTCCCTGGATTCAAATCTCGCCGAGGTTAACTTTGCCTTTCATCCTTACAGGGTCGATAAAATAAAGTACCAGTAATGTACTGGGTAATTTTCTGGCCTTGTGCCAAAAGTAGAAACAATTATGTTAAAACTTCCCATTTTGCCTCATTTCTCCCCGTTTTAGGGCACTTTTTTTCATGGGTTTTTAGAGTTTGGCAGGTCTGATATAGTATTTTATTCTTATACTAGTTTATATCGACCCCGGTACTTATTATTTTATCGATGTTCTTTATTGTCCAACACAAACTTTGTCGCGGACGGACACACACGCACAGACACACACACACACACACACACACACACACACACACACACACACACACACACACACACACACACACACACACACACACACATACACAAACACACATATATATATATATAGAGAGAGAGAGAGATAGAGAGAGAGAGAGAGAGAGTGAGAGAGAGAGTCTACGGTGCTGATGAGACCGGTGAGATCACTAATCATGGGAGTACTCAATGCATGGGGAGATGCAGAGTGGGTATCGAGATATGGCGATCGCGGCGTGATATATACACATATACTTATACGACACGCTTCCAAATTTGACTCATAAACCATTGGTCAAGCTGTAGCTGTAGTAAAAGACACTTGCCCAAGGTATCACGCGGCGGGACTGAACCCAGCAGCACGCAGTTGGAAAGCAAACCTCTTAACCACACAGCTATGCCTGATCTCCAAAGAGAGAGAATGTGAAGTAGAGAATAGTACGATAACTAAATGCTGTCCTGTACATGAAACCCGCCTATAGGGCGCAAGCTTGTGCAAGTTTTTTAATTTAGATTTTAATTTATTCTTTTGTTTTGGGCGTTTCTTTTCGTGGAAGACTAGCAGTAACTTCAATAACAAGCATTATGTCTCCCTTATCCATGCAATCGACGTTTTCCGGGGCAAAGGCAAGGGTCAATGCAGCTTAGTACCTGTGTCGTCAAAACGCAAAGATCCGAAACAAGCACGGCAAGGCATGTTGTCCTACGTCGCTTCTGCAATTACACCGATCCAGTGGTTAAACATTTTTTTTTCTATTAACTTCGAATTTCAATTTTTATTTCAATAATTGATTTTTGGTTTAAATGTCATTTTGCGATATTTTATATGAATAACAGTATAATATAATATTTTAGTTTGCTTACCTTCTGGATAAAGATTTACTCGATTTACTTGCCATCCGGATCTTTCTATGAAGTTTTCCTACCTATTTTCGTATGTGTACGTATACGTGTATCTATGCGAGTATGTGTGTTTGTGCGGTTTGTTTATATATATTTCCGATATTATTCCTGTTTTATTTTTCCTTCCTTTTCCGAGTCTAGTGTATAGTCCTCCCTACACAGAGCTTAGTTGTTTAGCAATAGAACTCTGGATATGATGCACGATTAATCACCAGCAACAACATCAACATCAACACCAACACTAACACCACCACCAATACCACCGCCACCGCCTCTGTGACCGACAACACCGCTAACACCACACCAACGCTAACACAACACTGACAGCACCACCTCGATTATCACCATCACCATCATCATAACCACCTATTCAAAATATCTCCTTTCTCCGCTTATTCTGCAAGGTCCACGGAACTAATGTAGTTTACAAATATTAAGATTACTGATATATAGGCAGTTTGTGTATGAGTGTGTGTGAGTGTTTGCGTGTATGTATATAGGTATTATGTACACACGTACGTATGTATGTGTGTATGCATGTGTGTATGTGTGTGTATGTGTATGTGTGTATGTGTGTATGTGTGTATGTATGTATGTATGATTAAGAGCGAATGATAACTTTTTTCTGCACAGGTGAGGAAGCAATGGAGAAATTAGTGGAACAGGGAAAATAAGAGAGAGAGAGAGAGAGAGAGAGAGAGAGAGAGAGAGAGAGAGAGAGAGAGAGAGAGAGAGAGAGAGAGAGAGAGAGAGAAGCGAGAGAGATGGGAGAGAGAGTGTTTGGGGGTTGAGAAACTAGGAAATAAAGAAGTAAGAAAGTTCATCCAATATAAGACAGCAAGCTAGCCAAACAACCAGCCACCCAGCCCGCCAACCAAGAGCCGGTTACGAGCAGCATTTCAATATATCAACCTCGCTTCTACAGTAGGTGAAACACAGCTCTTGCAACAATACTGTCACTGATTGTTAACAACGTCGACGTTGACGACAACAACAACAACAACAACAACGACTACGTGCCAGCGACAGACTGTATGCGGTCGCTTGACCTGCTAGTAATAGCAGCCAATTTCCCCATAAACTACATTCTGCGGTCTTAAAACAGGAATAAGGACACTTTGAATAATGTAGTCAAAGCTGGAATGCTTTTGATCCTACGTTTGTTGAATCAGGGCTGACCCGGCGAAACAACATCACCATCATTAACGCCAACAGCAACGATGGTGATTACATCTTCAAATATAACAATAACAATAATTGCAATTACGAAAACAAACGAAGAAACGTATACATAGTCGCTCTATCTGCTGGAAATAGCAGTCATATTGTACTATCGTGTTTACATCTAAAAAAAGGGACATTGAACGGTGGTTTTGGATACCCTGTACAAAATAGTGGATGGTCACGACTGAAATGCTTTTAATCTTAGGTGCCTGCCTAACGTTGACCGGGAGCTAAACAATAACAACATTGACAAGAAGACAACAGTAAATAATAAAGAGAGCTCCTGTCGTCGTCCCCGAGTTGTTAGAAATAGCAGCTAAATTCCATCAAATCACACCGTACCGACATGGCAAAGAACGCGTTGGATAAGGAACGAAACAAAAACCTGACGTTTTCGTTTCCTACATCATGCAACATGTTCTTTATCATGTCGGTGCAGTGTGATTTGATGGAATTTAAGTGTTATTTCTAACAACGCAGAGAACGACAAGCGGTCTCGAATACTTATTGTTGTTGCTATCTCTGCTTTCCCGGGCTGGCTTGGGTGCATTAATGACAACAATGACAACAGCGATGACAGCAACAATATGTAAACAACAATATCAACCTGAAGAATAACATATATATAATATATATATATATAATTTCTCTCTCGCTCTTTCTCCCCTCCCTCTCTCTCTCTCTCTCTCTCTCTCTCTCTTTCTATATATATATATACATATATATATACACGAAAGACACGAAAAGTAATTAATATAAACACTATATCTGAAAAATAAAAATCTACAACAAAGCTAAAAATTAATAAAAGCCAACGTCGTGACTAAATATTGCGATTTCGTCAACCTGTACAGCTGTTGTACTGCACTTCTACGTTGTTGTGCAACATGCTAGACATAACAGCTAAATCTCCTTCAAATCACAACCCACCTCAGTCTTTGAAAAAAAAAAAAGAAGAAAATAGGGCATCTTGGATAATGCAGTCATTTGTTCGGGTGGCCACTTACAAGAATGTCTTTACGTCATATGTCTGTCTTCTTGACCAGGGGCAAAAGAACAACTAAATCAATGACGACCAAATCAGTAACAACATGACATCAACAACAAATCAACAATATCTACCACGACAACAACAAGATGATGATTATAAGCAACGATAAGATAATGATTTCTTGTATAGGCACAAGGCCAGCAATTTTAAGGGAGGGGAAAGTCGATTAAATCGACTCCAGTACGTTACTGGTGCTTTATTTTATCGCCCCTGTAAGGATGAAAGGCAAAGTTAACCTCGGTGGGATTTGAACTCAGAATGGCAAGGACCGTAACTCTCTGCTGCAAAGCATGGTGTCCGACTCTACCGATACAGCCAATCCACGCCCTAAGCAACGATAATATAATGACGAATGCAATTAACACAACTACATCGATATTCATTATGATGAAGGTAGTGTTTAGATGGTGAGAGCAGGGCGTCGAAATATTGTTGTTATTGTTGGTGATGTTGTTAGCGGTTACCGTGAAGAGGACGATAATAATGATAATAATTGCGATGTTCCTGTTTAGCCCTAGGTCAGTTGTGTTTGAGTAGGCATATGATCAAAGTTTATCCAGCTACGATTTTTCAGTGTTTTCTTAAAGACTACACTATCTTATGAAGGTGTGATTAGAGGGAAATTTTGCACCTATTTCTAGCAGGCTGAACATTGGTTTATTGATGTTGTTTGACCCCAGGTCAGCTTAGATCAAATAGATCTAACAAAAATCATTTCAGTCGTGACCATCAGATCTTTTTTTTTCCTGGACGTGTTATAAAAGTGTATTAGTATAAGTAAAGTAAGGCTTAAG
>OZ024740.1:379044430-379054430 GCA_964016885.1 Eledone cirrhosa | reverse complement strand
TTAAGATTAGATAAAATATACACGAATCTACAAGTATGAAATATTTAACCATGTAATCAAGGAAGAGCAAAAAATTAACGAAACATGACTTACTCATCTGGATCGTACAGCGAACGCAGAGAAAGTGTGTCAGCACAGTATCACCACTAACTGATGTCGTCCGGTCAAGTAACGATCATGCCAAAAGACTAACAAAAGTTTATAGAATTGTATTACACCTAAACAAAGCTAAATTTTAAAGGTCATCAGTTTAAGTTTCTCAAGTTTCAATATAAAATTACACATCCCTTACTTTTACAAAAACTACTACTCCATGCCAAATATAGCATATTTACTGAGATCTCAAGCTGATAAATAATATTAAGAATAAATTAAATTCAGTCCTTACGCTTTCCAAAGCAAACTGACCCACCACCACCACCACCACCACCACCACCACACACACACACATATAACAAAAATTGGGGGATCTTTCTTAAATACGCTAAGATTTTACAACCTTAAATTTCGAAATCAATGTTTCTCAATTGCAAACTATAAATCACCCTAAATTTTCACAAAATCTCACTATTAGCGCCAAGGGACTACGAAAGTGCCGTATCAGAATTTTCTCTTTCTATTCCTACCATATCTAAAAGTTTATTTACAACCTCCGTAAAAATATTCACTTCCTACAATAGCGTATAACTTGGCTAGAAGACACATTGTATCCAAAGATATTGGGGCACAGCTAGATGCAAATGACATATATATCATATGAAACAAATGCACACTAGTTATATGAAATACATGCCATTAAGAAACTCCTGAAAGAGAACACAAAGTGAATCATATCTAACAACAATTATATTACAAAAATGCTAGGATTTAAAATCTTCTCATGTACATGAAACTACAAGCCTCGCAGGACACAAGACGTACTTCAAAAACCCAATGTAATATTCAAAATAAATATGAATGCTGTAAACTTCATGGCTCAAACTGTTACAACGAATACACAAGTGCATTTCTTGTCAGTCGAGAATGCATCTGTAACAATGAAACATTACAGCATATTATAATACGAAACAAAACTAGATAGAAATAATATTATTTAGAAAATTCCTAAATAAAACTGCAAAATTAGCCATGGAAGATATTTTATTGGTAAACTCCAAAAGAAACCTCAAGTCAAAAAAAATGAATCACTTTCTTGAGAATTATACCAAAAGAAGTGTTACTGATGAATACGAGTAACAATTAATATATATATATATTTCAGTAGAGACTTTATGTATGATATCAAAACATGCTTACGCCAAACCGCATATTGAAATTTAATTTGTTTATTAATAAAATAAAAAACATTAACGTGAGAAAATAATATGAGATCCTTAGGCATTAATGTTATATTAAAATAGTATCAGAGTTCCTCGCTACATAAGCTTCTACACGAGATGAACATTTTCCAATCTTATTTTTTCTAGCTGGAACCATTACACATAGCCGGAAACTCCGGGTTGTAACAGAGTAAATCACAGCTTCGAACGAATTAAGACTACCCCCCCCCCCCTTCTCTCTCTATCTCTCTCTCACACACACACACACACACACACACACACACACACACACACACACACATTAGAATTTTATTTATCGCCCTAGCGCAGTTGATACATAAATGTAAGTATGCACACGTACACACATATATACATATACATATGTATATATGTGTGTGTATGTATAATATATGTGTGTATGTATATATGTATGTGTGTATATATATATATATATATATGTGTGTGTGTACGTGTGCATACTTACATTTATATATATATATATATATGATTCCAGTTCCTCAGTGAAATAACAACCCAACCAGGAACTGGGCATATCAGAGTATTGACAAAATTATACACCTCAACAACATATGTACTTGTCTACACCACACTAATACGGATTGCCTGAAGAGGTCACAGCCAATGATGGCTGTCACCGAAATATATATATAGCAGTAATAAACGAAGCTAAATTTTAAACATTTGACTTTTATTTTACGATATATATATATATATGCGAGTGTGTGCGTGTGTGTACATATATACATGGTCAGGTCACCAGTTGGTGCTACTGGTAACATGTGTCCCAGTACAACCTGTCTCATGGTCGGGTCGTTGGCGACTAAACTGGCAACCCACTAAGGTTTCTTGGTGAGGAGGGTGACTTTGGACATCCTGCAGGACTAAAAATAAAACCTGTCAAAGGAACCCCTGGGAGCTCTTAAGA
Source organism: Eledone cirrhosa (assembly GCA_964016885.1). Taxonomy (NCBI): domain Eukaryota; kingdom Metazoa; phylum Mollusca; class Cephalopoda; order Octopoda; family Eledonidae; genus Eledone; species Eledone cirrhosa. Next base: position 379,052,165 of record OZ024740.1, on the reverse strand, counting down.
GCTCTTGGAGTCAATGGCCATCCAAAACCAGCACGGCCCGCCGAAAGGCGCTGCAGTGCCGGAAAAGTCTACTTCCTGCTACTAGTATGCTGGTAAGCTAGTACAACGTATCTCCAGACGGATAGAGTGGGTCCGTAGCTTTGGTTAGCGACTACTCTAGTGCTTGCAACACGAACAATTAGGGCGAGGGTATAAATGCCAGGTTTGTATCTGGCGCCGGGTAACCCACCACACGGAGAGAAAGCACCTTCTTCAAGACTTGGCTGTCAAATTCTTTCACATGTGTGTAGTAGTGGCGCCCACACACATTATTAGCTATTTGAAAAGATGATGGATTTCACAACTAACTGCACCAGGGTTCCTGTTCCTCAGGGAACCACACTATATGGTATACCTGTTGATATATGTCCAGCCCCTGCTTTCCCAGGTCCTGTTTCTGATCATAATGCACCTACAAAGGCATCGAATGATGATGAATTCTCAAATCTCAAGGGACGGGGTTCATCTGATGGAGAAGAAACAGGTCCTAACCAAACAACAAGCAAATCTCGCTTGGTTAGCTGTAAAAAGCAAATAATAGTTAGCTCCTTGAACACCAGAACCCTCCTTCCAACAGGTAGACTCCAGGAGCTGGCAGAGGATGCCAAACTTCAGAACATTGACATCCTTGCGGTCCAAGAACACCGCTTTTTCCACCCAAAGGATGATCTCAAGTATCACACCCTAGGATCCTCCCAACTTGTCACCTCTTCAGCCACCAAGAACCCTGTCAATGCCTCCGTCGGAGGAATCGGCTGCCTTCTCTCATCTAAAGCCAGCAATAATCTTCTGGGGATTGAAACAATCTCTCCCAGAATGTTGGTGCTTACACTAGAGGGCAATCCTAGATCCACTGCGATATGTGCATACAGTCCTCATAACGCCTCTCCTGAGGATGAGGTAAGAGAATTCTACACGACCCTTCGCACAGTTGTTGAGCAAGTACCCTTACACAACTTTCTTATCATCGCTGGAGACCTCAACGCTCAACTTGGCCCGGATGAAGTAAAGTTCACATACAATAGGGTTACTAATCGAAACGGGGAATATCTCAAGGACTTCATGGAAAAATTCAGTCTATTCAGCTCAAACAACAGCTTCATGAAGACCAGAGGCCGGCTTTGGACCTTCGAATACCCAAACCAAAAACGAGCTCAGATTGACTATTTGATATTTCGCAAGAAATGGAGAAACTCAATCAAAGATTCTAGATCTTATTCCTCATTTAGCTCTGTTGGCTCAGATCATCGAGTCATCTCGGCAACAATCAAACTTAACCTCAGGATATCCAAGAGGGCCGAACCTCATCCCATGAAAAGAATAGACTGGAAAGCCGTTTCTTCCAACAAACGACTATCCAATAGCTTCACGCTTCAAGTCTATAACAGATTTCAATCTCTCTCAACTTCTGACATCAATGACGATAATATTGAGGATGTGTATGACTGTCTTAAGCAATCAACAGAGGAAGTTGCACTTGCCACCCTACCTAAAAAGAAAAGCCGAAGCCAAATGAAACCTAGTGCCTCAGAGAAGGTAGTTGAGGCAAGGGCCCATCTTAGGTCAATATCTCAATCTCACCATCAATCACCATCTCAAGGGAAAAAGAACAGCTTACCATGGCCAAAAAATCACTAGACGACGCTTATCTTAATGCTGAAGCCGACTATATCTCAGGTAGGATTGATTAGCTATCGCAACATCACATCAGCAAACACCATCATCTTGCTTGGAAGGTTGTCAAAGATCTTTCAGGCAAAAACTCAAACTCTGCAGTTAGAATCAAGGGAGGCTCTGCCAAAAAGCGTCTTGAAAATTGGTCTGCTCATTTTAAAAACCTTCTAGGGAAAAAGGCCAGACTCCCTGATAACTATCAACTGCCATCCGTTCAGGTTTCAGAGCCTTTAGGAATCAACACCTCTCCTTTCACCATGCCTGAGCTCAAAGAAACCATCAAACAGCTCAAAGCCTCAAAAGCCTTTGGGCCGGATAATATACCTACCCTGATTTGGAAGGCTGAGCATTTCCACATCCTTTTGCTCAACTTATGTAACCATACTTTCGAGACCAATAAACCACCTAGCGTCTGGCATGCAGCTCAAATTATCCCCATGCCCCAAAAAGGAGATCTTTCTTTAGCCACCAACTATAGAGGAATTTCTCTCATGGCAATTGCTGCAAAAATATACAACAAGCTTCTTCTTAACCGCTTAATCCCATTTCTTGAGCCAATCCTTCGTAACAACCAGAATGGATTTAGGAGAGGTAGATCAACACTTAGCCAGATTCTCTGCCTTCGCCGGCTTATAGAGGAGTCCCAAAACCGCAATCCAGACCTTGCACTCATCTTTGTTGATTTTTCGAAAGCCTTCGACTCAGTTGACAGGTCGGGGATGTTTGAAATTCTACAACTCTATGGGATTCCTGATAAAATCATCGCGGCCATACGTGTAATGTATACAGATACCAAATCAACTGTCCTGACCCCAGATGGGGAAACACCACCTTTCTCAATCCTCGCTGGAATTTTACAGGGCGATACCCTTGCTTCATATCTATTTATCATTGTTGTGGATTATGTTTTGCGCATGTCTGTGGATAGGATTCAGGATAGGGGATACCAACTACAGCCTAGGAGAAGCTCACGCTACCCAGCAAAATACTTGACCGACACCGACTTTGCTGACGACATCGCATTGATCAGTCGGTCACTGGAAAATGCTGAGAGTCTTTTGAAGTCATTAGAGCAAGCGTCCAACTGTGTTGGACTGTACCTCAACGAATCCAAGACTGAGTGTGTGAACAGATGCGCAAACAGCCCAATGGTACCACCCTTAAGCAGGTGGACGATTACAAGTATCTTGGCTCATATATCTCCTCCTCCAAAAAAGATTTTCTAACCAGGAAGGGTATGGCATGGTCAGCGTGCAATGACATGCACGCCATATGGACATCTCAACTTACCAACAAGCTAAAACTGGAAATATTCCAAGCAACCATTAAGCCCATATTACTTTATGGATCTGAAACTTGGACACTAACATCACAACTTGAGAGGAGATTGGATGGCAATATATACCCGCCTCTTAATGAGAGTGCAAAACCTATCCTGGAAACGACACCCCACCTTGTCTAAAATGTATGGCAAACTCCCTCGAGCCTCTGCCCTTCTAAAATCCCGGAGAGCTCAATTTGCTGGCCACTGTCACCGTGCCAGCAATGAAATCATATCCGCTCTCTTGCTCTGGAACCCTGACTCCAGCCTGACTAGGAGTAGGAAGCTGTCATTCCCTGACGTTATCTCTAGGGATACGGGAATCAGCAGACAGGACCTGGAGGCAGCGATGGGGGACAGGGGATTCTGGGGCATGAGAGTGAGATCCATCATCTCGACAGTAGTCGACGAGTGATGATGACATATATACATATATTCATGTAAGTTACAATAGATTTCTGAAGAGGTACGAAAGAAAAAATAGAAGGCACTCAATACCTCAAGACAAAAGGAACAAATTTATTTCATATAGAATTGACTTCTACTTCACTAGTCATGTCGAAGGTATTTCTATATTTAACAAAAGAAAGGAGGGAGGTGCCGCGAGCGTCCCAGGTTATATTACTATATTGGCAACAGGTACAAATTTCTGTGATCACCCATCGCCGAAATGAACATAACCAGTTTCGACCCCTACCAACGATACTGTTGGTCTATCCAGGGTGACAGTGTTTGACAAGGTAGTCAAACACTATCCTTGGGGTATTAAGCTGAGAATACATCTTACGTGCATAGAATTCTATGTACTAAATCTAACTCGAACAATACATGACGAAGGGCGCAAGTTATACCTGCAGAGGAAAGCACACATAGAAATTGACGTGCAGAGAAATTTTGAGAAATAGTCATGTGATAGGACAGGAGATATATCACGGGTACCACATGTCAGATGATGCCCTAATCACAGGCTTTACGAAAGTGAGTTTTCCATCTCCTATGCTGGTTGTCTTAATGAAACAAGAGACCAGCCTACCCTTTCGAGCACAAAAATACATATACAATTAAACACATGTAGACACACAGTACCTGTCCACACTATTGGATGATCATTGACACTCTGGAGTTCCCCCCTCGTCTTGACAGATGTGTGTGTGTGTTTATTGGCAGCATGAACCTCCCAAAGTATAACAATATCTGTCACGACACACGTTTTCAGATAAGAAATCTGGCAAAACAAAAACAAAAACGAAGTATATACATATTTATGTGCATGTGTGTGTGTGTGTGTACGCGCTCACGTGCGTGTGTGTATGTGTTAGGACATTTAATTTGTTATTCAATAAAATAATTCTCATAATGAAAAGAGAATAAAACTCGTTAGCATAACAATTCATGGTTATAAAATATAATAATACTTTATTAAGAATCATAAAATGCCAATATAAAATATGCGTACACTGTTTAATATAGGATAGAATGAAATATATTAATAATATATACCTGTGTGTGTGAGTGTCTGTGTTTATTTACATATATATATATATATATATGTGTGTGTGTGTGTGTGTACATGGCACGGTATGTTATGGACCCATAGCTCCAGAGGGATTCGTAGTTCTCTATAGTGACATAAGCGTTTAAATAAGTTTAAAAAATTAGGCTCTGTACCCGATCCTAAAGGGTTAATATATCGAACTTCTTCGCATTTGGTAAGAAACTGGTATTATACACAATTTCTTCATCTCTCTCTCTCTTTATATATATATATATATATATATATATATATATATATATACATTCATTTATTATGGCTATGGGTGAGATTTGTTACTCTAAAGTTTCATCTGTGCACTCACAGGAACACCAGTCTTGTCTGATGACCCTGTGAGTACCCAGGTGAGACTCCAGAGTAACAAGGCTCATCACTTAGCCATAATAAATGAATGTTTAAACTCTACTTCGGTATTCACTTTCTCTTTCATCCCCCCTCTCTGTATCTACAAAAACCAAACTCTGCCCCTCTCTATATCTACAACGACACCGATCTGTTATCCCCCTCTCTATATCTAGTCTCTATATCTAGCATCTTTATATCAATCATCTCCAAACTCTCCCCATCACCATCTCTATCACACTCTGTCGTAATCGTTCTCTCTCTCTCCATCACAAACTACCCTCTCTATATATTTTACGACAGTGCCTCATCCAGTCCTCTCTATATATTGACCATATATTTATCCCTCCCAACCCCCTCATTATATCTACAACCATTTAAATCTACTCTTCTCTATATCAACTACACGATACTCTCTCTCCCAGTCCACCTCTATATATCAATTACCTCTAAACTATCCCTCTCTCTATATCTACCATACACACACACACACTCTCTTTCTCTCTCTCTCTCTCTCTCTTTTCTTCTCACTCTTTCCATCACTACCAAACCATCCCCCTCTCTATATCTACTACACGGAACAATCTTCCAACCCTTCTCTTTATATCAATTAAATCCAAACTCTCCCCCTCCCTATATCTACTACACGAAACTCTTTTCCAATCCCCCTCACTATATCAATTAACACCATACAGTCCCCCTCTCTACATCTACTACACGGAACTGTTTCCCAACACCCCCTCTCTATATCAATTACTACCAAACTATTCCCCCTCTCTATATCTATCAATCCGCTCGCTCTATTCATTATCACCAAACTGTCCCCCTCTATATATCAATTAACACCAAACTCTCTCTCTATATATATATCTATACCTATCTCTCCCATCTATCTCTACATAACATGTACATAAATTGTAGTGCATATACAAATAGATGTGTTTTGGTAGTTTGGGGAGAAAAATATAATTATTGTGAAAGTCATGCCCCCTCTGCCTATCCAGTACCAACGTCCCTCCAACAAATACAAAGAGACATGATAATAAAATCAATTTAGATTTCGAAATAAATACATAGTTTATTTTGTTACTTCTCCGTTTACTATTGTCTCCCTTTTAAACGTTCATAGAAGTAAGTAATGTAGACGAGGTGTCTTCGTCAGATAAACAACGAAGGGAGTCGTACGAGAATATTATCCTTTATGCGGTACAAAAACCGGTGATAACGAAAGCAGTTTGAATATCACGAATACAACTGCACTCAATTATCTATTGCAAATATTTATAAAGTTCGTGAATCTCCGAGATCCACATTAAAAATTGAATTTAAGGTATATTCAGTTATTTGTGATATATGTAACGCCTTTTGCAAAGCAAATCAAGAGGGCTCTTCATATTTCAAGTGAGTCTTTATGTTACCAGTTTCTGTGACGTGGTTCATGTAAGTCATAAAATAGTCATGACTTCTTGCTATTCCACTATCAAAGGAACCATGTATTCATATACTTTTATGGGCGTCTGACAACTAGAAATACGATTGTTTACGGAATAAAGCATAGAATCTATTATGTATTTATTACAATGTGCAGCTTCGGTGTCTTTACACTTAATATGTAACTATATTTTGCTCTAAGTATATTGTTTTAATACAAGGGAAGAACAAAAGCTAGCGACAGTTTATATATATAACTGTTTAACAGAATATAATACCCTAGAAACCATTAATCTGGATACCTAAATAGGGAATGTTACGCGATTCCCCCCCCCCCTCCCCCACAGCCCGACGGACAGGAGGGAGAAGGCGTTCCCGCGGAGGACGGTAAGAGAGACGCGCTGGAAAAGCCACTCCAACTCGCGGGGTTCACACCTGCGACTGGCCAGCTCAGCGCCTATGGTGGTGAGTAGGGAGATAGCCCTGGGACCGAGGACACCAGAAGTCTCCACCGCCAGGGGTACAACCGCAAACCTGTCGGAGAGCGACCGGTATTTGAGGAGCCTGGCCTCCTCAGCCCGACGTGCAGCAGAACATTGGTTAGTGGCAGACTGCACCAGGTTGTGGCTGCAGAAAGTGTCGGTGCAAGTAGCATCCCAGACGAGGGGTTTGTCGCCGCGGAACTGGAAGACGGTCATGCCATCTGGCCTTTTGCCGTCCCCTCGGTCCAGCCCCACCGGCTCGAGCTGGGAAGGGAAGCCCGCAGAGTCAAAGCCATGCTTTATGACTTCGTTGAGGGCAGCATGGCGTGGAAGGCGGCTGGTACTGTGGTGACAGGAAAGCGGGTGGAGGCCGAAAGAGTCCACTCTGGATCCGCAGCGACATTGGTGTGGCTCGCAAACCCGGAAGGGCGAGCCTCAAGGAAACGCTGATGCGTAGGCTATTGTTGACTAGCTGCGTGCCAGTGGAGAAGGAGGGCAGGGCATGGAGCCAGGCACCACTGTGGGGTTTGGAGGCCGCACGAAAGCAGGCAAGGCGGTGCTGGTCGAGCTGGCGCGTGAGCCTGTCTGAGGCCAGGCTTCACTGGATGGCATCCCAGGTGCTTTGGGGAGACTTGACGTCTACTTGTTTTAATTGTGTGTATGAATTGCAGTGGCTGAATTGATAGAAACGTTAAGGTTCATAGGCTGACCAAGATTCTCTCGTGGAATGACCAAATGAGGTTTATTTTTTAAACATAGTCTCTGGGAAGAAACAATGCAATTATTAATAAAAGTTGAAATTAATGCATGCAAGATTTCACAGCTCTAGCTTTATGCATGGTACCTCTTTGAATAAAAGAATAATAACGACACATGTGGATATATATTCAATTG
>OZ024740.1:378969430-379039430 GCA_964016885.1 Eledone cirrhosa | reverse complement strand
TCCCACCAATTCTTTTGATGAGGCAGGTCAAAATGCTTACACATTATCCAATGTATGTATTGTGCAGCTCTGTTTCGGTGTTCGGTTTGAGCTATAGGACTGCACATTGAGATTATATGATCAATGGTCTCTGGGTTTTTTTTACATATACGGCATAATGGGTTGCATCCATTTTTTATTATGTTGGCTTGGTAATTTTTTGTTGGCAGACACTGATCTTGTGCTGATATAATCAGTCCTTCAGTCTCCGATTTCAGTCCAGAGGATGCCAACCACTGATGGGTTAAAGTTTTGTCAACATCAGGATTGTTAGCTCTTTCTGGGTATTTTCCATACAGAGGCTTTTCTTGCCATTTCTTAGCCAGTTTCTGTAGCAGTTCTTTCTTTGCAGTTACTTTTACCTGCTTTGCTTTTTCTGTGTTTTCCAATTCAGCAGTAAATGGGACTTCTGAAATTTGTAGTCCATTACTGTATCTTTGTGCATCTTTTGTAATGGAGTATGATCTTTTGATGCTTTCGTGTTATTATTATTATTAATTGGCAGTATCGGTAGAGGGTTGGACGCCATGCTTTCTAGCATAGTTACTTCCCTTTACAGTCTGAGTTCAAATCCCGCCGAGGTTAACTTTTCCTTTCATCCTTACGGGGTCGATAAAATAAAGTACCAATAATGTACTGGGTAAACGCTGGCCTTGTGCCTAAAGTAGAAACAATTATTATTATTATTATTATTATTATGAGGGCGGTGGATGGGCAGTATCGGCAGAGAGTCGGCCGCATAGAGTTACGGTCCTTTACGTTCTGAGTGCAAATCCCACCGAGGTTAACTTTGCCTTGCATCCTTACGGGGTCGATAAAATAAAGCACCAGTAACGTACTGGGGTCGATTTAATCGACTTTCCCCTCCCCAAAATTACTGGCCTTGTGTCTATACTAGAAATAATCATTATTATTATTGTTGTTGTTGCTGCTGTTGTTGTTGTTGTTGTTATCAAGCTCTCCGGCTTCTTCTAGTTTCCCTTGAAGAAAAAGGTGATGCCCTCCAGTGAATTTGCGTAAAGGCAGGTGAGAGTGACGCTAGTGTTGCCTGGTGGGAAGGTCTAATCTCATAATACGCCAGATAACACGGTTGGGAGAACCCACTTGCGTTTGGTAATAGAGTAGTAAGAGTAACAAATTCTGAATACGTAGTCTTCTGCCTTCCCCTAATGCATATCTGCTATTGGGTGATTCCATTTCCTCTTTTTTTATACGAAACTGTTTTCTCGGTTTAGAGTTTTTACATTACTGATTTCTGGGTTGATGGTCAGGAGAGAAAGAAAGGCGAGAAGTGTAGACAGGAAAAAAGAAGCATCTTCAGCGAAAGTTGTTCTTTTCCTTCATACGCTTACTATTATTATGTGCACAGTCTGTCTCTCTTTTTTGACGAGGGATCTTAACGTTTAATCATTCATATTTTCTTTACTGTTTTAGGTAACCTCGATTGCAAGATTTCGCGTTCAAATGTCTTCTGTTTGTTTTCCTTGTCCGTTGAATAGACCTTGCTCTGTATTCTTGAGTGGCCTTGTGAGCCAAGCGGCTATGTTACGCTTATAACTCGTACAAGTTGTAAAATCATATTATAAAATTAAATTAAATTGAAGTCATTCTTTTCCTTTTAACGTATGTAGCATACTCCTCTTTACAACATATATTACACCTTGATACCACTATAATAGTGATGTCCTCTGGCTTTGGACTCACTACTTAGCCATAATAAGGAATATTTAAACTCTATTTCGATATTGAGTACTCTTTCTTAACACACTGATATATATATATATATATATATATATATATATATATATATATATATATATATATAGCGGTATTAAATTTAGTCTCTACTGGTATCCCGGACAAATTCTCTGACTAAAATTGAAGACTGAAGTCCGCTAAAGAATCGTCCGGTCGCGCCATACTTCCCGGACCTTCTTGAATTTTTTTCGGAAATAAGGAGTGGTTTCTGTGTGCGGTGTTTGGCTAATGAATCAAACGCGCGTAAGACGCGACGATGAAACTGTACAGTTCGAAGCACTGTTTGTGTTCCCGCACAAACCCGTTTATTGACTATATATCATATTGTGTCCACTCTGATATAAATATAATTATAAGGAGCAGGAACAAATTATCAAGATAACATCATTATGTTTATTCGCACATCAGCTCAAGGGTATACATACATATATATATATATATATATATATATATATATATATATATATATAAATTAGAAAAGGGAAGTAAGGATTCTATACAAAACAGTGGATATAGAGAAAAGGTGAAGTTGGAAATAGCATGGAAAATATATTTTAGGGTCTGTTTTTCTTTTTTGATTCGTCAAAGTGACATTATTAAAAAGATAAGATTATTTTTTTTTTAAATGAGAGGGACAAATCTTTTAAAAGCAATTTTTATAATTAAATAAAGTATAAAATATACTTTATACATTGTTTATACATTTTTAAAAATAATGTTATATTTTCAATAATGTCACTTTGACGAATCAAAAAGGGAAAAACAGACCCTTAAATATATTTTCCGTGCTATTTCCAACTTCACCTTTTCTCTCTCTCTCTCTCTCTCTCTCTCTCTCTCTCTCTATATATATATATATATATATATATATATATATATATATATATATATATATATATGTGTGTGTGTGTGTGTGTGTGTGTGTAAAAGGTAAATAGAAATAACAACACAATCGGTACAGTATATGGAAGGGATATATTAGGTTAACGCATACACTAAAATCTATGAGGTTATGTCCAAGCTATAAATAGACGTGTGATGTGATGTAGAGCAAGAGGAAATCCTCGAAAAGCTGATAGAAGTCGAAATTTTTCACTTCATCATGTCACTAATGTTTGAGAGGGGGAAATAGTTGTGACAGCCTTTATTTTCTTTCTCCAAATATAGAAGTCTGGTTATCTCGTCACAGAAAGAAATAGTATATAGTCTTGAGTGATTGAAAATTAGAAATAAGCTGCCGATGGTCTTAAAATACATGTTTCTTGTGTGTGTGTGGGTGTGTGTGTGGGTGTTTTACTGGTTTAATCCAAGGAGGAAGGGTAGAGTCCCTTTTACTGTTTTGAGACTGATATAGGAGGAAAGGACAGAGGTATTCTCATAAACATAGTTCAAATGAATGTAACAAAGTGGACTCTGCTAAAGGCACCCATGTATAAGACTTTAATGTTAAACTGGGAAATCGATGCTTTGGAAAAACATCATCACCGTATCATTTTATTTTACTTCAGTTTTACATATAAACGTCAATATTACACATACACATAGTTAACACTTATAATTTTCAACAAGTTGAATGTTTTCGTTGCCTTTTTTTATTTATATTATAAACTATCAGTGGATTTATTTGACTATTCTAGACATGAAACATCGTATTAATTTATTTTATGTTTCAGCAAATTCGTTTTACAGCTTGCATAACAGCATTGAGTCAATGAATAAAGAATATAGATGAGTAGTAATAAAACTGCAAACATGAGTAATAAAAATAAGATATGGATTATCTTCCAATGTGATAAAGGGTAAAGATTCGATAATTGGTTACACAAATGTACATTTGTGAATATATAAATCAATTTTTGATTGAAAATTGTTTAATATAAAAGCTAGAGTTAAACTCTGCATAGATTTAGTCTTAATTTCATTAATCTTTTCTGTGTTCAAAGGTCAGGTGGAATATCAAACCATCAGAATCAGTTAAAATGAGACTGTACCTAGATAGCACAGATTTGATATAAGATACTTTCCACTGTAGAACGCCTATTTTAAATTAGTAATAGCTTCACTACATATAAGTGCAAAGAGTACTCAGCTTGATGTGACAGCTTTCCTTTTGATAATAGCTAGAGTAGTGTCATTTGTCGAAGACAGCAGCTCCGAGTTGCAGAAGCAACAAGAAGGCAATGATTAAAACAACAATAACAACAATAACAACAATAATAGTAATAACAATAATAACAGTAATAACAGCTCTTGTTATTGCCATCGTCGTCGTCATCGTTTTGTTGCTGTTGTTGATGTTGTTGTTGACACTGCTGCTGTTGCTGTTGATCGTGATGGCGATATTAATGATGGTGGTAAGAAGAAGATAGACAGCAGCAATAGCGACATTGATGATGAAGACTATAGAGGACAAAGATAGTTTTCAATAATTAAACAAAGGATTTGTGAACCGTATAAAAGATCTATAAATATGGAATCTTTTTGAAGAATACATAATACATGTAGTTTTTAATGAAAATGTTAGAAGTAATTTACAAACTGAGAAATGTTAATTAGGTAACCCTCATTCATTCTGTAAACTTTCAGTTTTTTGTTGTTGTTTTTTTATGATTTATGAAAAGGTATTTTTAGTTAAATGAAGTGTCGAACTTTATGACTGATTAAAATAACATCCCTATAGAGGAACATGTATAATCTATCAAACGTATGTGCAACATACGATTGCTATTACTAGATTTAGCGAACCTGAAACAATGGAAAACAAAGGAAATTCCATCACGATTTGAACTCAATTCTGCGTTTGAACTCTAGAGGGGCTAAATCAAATATAAACCAGACATTTATCTCGTTATTCTATCTTTATAGGTGCACCACAGCATATACATGAATAATTCATATTGCAAACGAGAAAAGAAAAAATCTTCATGGAAAGATATTTTTAAAATTTTATTCAGCAATCCCAGTGGGTAATAGACATGTTTTTATTTTATTTATTTTATTTATTTTTTTTTTTTTTAATAAATATAGTCTACTTAACATTTTAGCGTTAGAGAAAAACTGAACTCAGCAACATTTTATTTTCCTTTCAAAGTGATCTAAACATTTACTTTTTAGTATCACATTCAAAAGTAAGGATCTAAATTAGAGCTTCAGTGTCAGCAAACAGTGATTAGTCAAATAGGAGGCATGCATTCCATATATATTATAGATAGAATGGTACAGCTGACGGGGAGGGTTTAATCCTGCTTTCACTTGAATTAAATAATTAATCATTTAAATGAATATATCCTGATGTCCTTTACCTTATACTGACTGGGTTCTACTGCTATAGTTCTGAATTTCTGGGTTTCTGCATGAACGGTTACTGCTCAAACGGTACACTACGTCTCACCTGACGTCAACTCTATCCGTATTCTACTCTTATCAAACTATACCTTCAAGCTTAACTTTTTGTTTTCGAGACTTCACTGTTTGTAAGCTTTACTATTTTTTTAGCTCTGCAGTTTATTTGTTTATTTGTTTGTTACACCCTATTTGTTAGTTTGTATTCCTATATTTATTGTTTATCTTTCACTCCCATGACTACTACGATGTATTATGTCACTCGTCCTTTATGTTCCCGATACATTGTACTTTGCATTAAATAATCCTTCGCATATTTACCATTAACTATATGTATATTTGTCTGATTGATTATCCCATCTACCCTTTGGGATACATTCGCTATATAATATACGATAGTGTCTTCATATTATGGTGATAACCTGATTTGAATGTATGTACCTTGCCTATGTGGATTACACCCAGTATGATTTGGGGACTGACCGGCGCGTGGAACGTATGTGTTCTCACATGTAGACTCACGTCCAAATGTTGAGTTTACATATCTGAGGAGCTTTCGATTGCAGAGTCAGGAACGAACATAATTGATCGTTCCTCGAGCTGATCGACAGTGAAACATATATAACATGTGATTAAATATGTATATGATACAATACTGATTCTTTGTTCCCTAACTATTATTATCGATAATCTGCTCCACAATAGCATCGAGTGCTCATCTTGGCATACCGCCTGTGAACGGAATCCAGTTTTGCACCTTTACTACTATATATATATATACAGAAAAAGAGAGAGAAAAATATTATACAGAGTGCCATTTATTTGTATAAAAACGTAGGGCGTGGATTTCAGGAACTACTTCTATCCGTTCGAGTGACTAAGTGGAGGCTCCTTTGTTGATTCAACACCGGATTCTAGCAGGACTGTCTTTCGTGCTGGTCACGTGAACTGGAATTAAACCAAAACTACATTGTTTACAAATTACAATTTCCTACTGTTTGTGATACCGTTTTTCATTCTTTGAATCCGGATTGCTTTCTAATCTCCTGTGTCCCTCCTAACCTACCAAGTCAATTTACACACTCACACACAGACAGACACTCACATACACAGACATGTACACATATACATACACACATGCATACAAACAGACAGACAGACAGTAAGACAGACATTCTGTATATCTAAGTAGAGGAGAAGATAAAGAAACATTAATTGAGATATATAATTTAATGATGTTATTTCACTGAAAGACAGTTTTACTCTAGGGTTTCACAAAATGTCACATTAAACAATTACTTCAAATATAAGTGTCTCTGTGCACGTGTTTTTGTGTATCTGTGTGTGTTAGTGTTTGTGAGAATGTGTGTAAGCGTGTTTAAGCATATAAGTTTGTTTAAGAGTATAACTACATTGATGTATGTGTATGTTCCATGCTGCCTGAGGAATTAAAAGCGGAAACATTGGCAATCATGTGTCCATTATACCACGTTTTGTAATACTGATGCTATCGGAACAGCTGAGGAATTTACTAAAGCTTTTCTAACACTATTATGCCAATGATTTAACTTGGATCAGTAACTATTGAACAAAGATACTTTTTCTGATCATAATCCATAACAAATATCAGTGTTGCGAGTAGACGACTGCATTATGCTACAACAAAGACAGAACACTAGACCTACATTGAAATATTTGCAGAAAACTTGTTTCTTATAATGTTAGGACAGCTTCACATTGAAATATTATGTGCTACTTTTGGAGATCCCTTACATAGCTCGGAATTCTCACAGAAACAGAAATCACAAAGACGGAGGTAGTAGACACATATTATGGGGGGGGGGGGCATCTGTTCTAGTGAGAACACGATACTTCCAAGAAATTACGGTTATGATCCTAGACATCCTTCGAAGTAAGGATGATCTTTAGTGACTAGGTTGCCAAAGATTAACGAGAAAATCTAACAGAATAATTCTGTATGAATGTAATTTGACAATTTGTAGGTTGGTGTTGGTGAAATCGTAGGGGCGCCTAAGTGACATACAGCGTGACTTGAGCAATCTTAACCTGGCGGAGCACATGTCCTCTCCATGTCTCAGCACAGCCAATTTCCTCTAGAGAAGAAGAAAGAGAAGGGGCAGTGGGAATGAAATATAAAGAATCGACCCCAGTAAAGATGTCTTAAAACACTATTAACGTGACCACTATTTCTGTTTTCTCCATAATGTAAAGACTCTTTTGAAATCTCAGGTTTAACAATATATATATACATATATATCAAGTTTAACAATATATATATAAATATATGTAAATTTTAACACATAAACATAGGAATTGCCCTATGTAGGGCCTACATGAATAACCATTGGATACCTAACTTTTTTACACACCTTTTATCTCAGAAGATCTCATATGACGTAACGTCAGCCATCTTGTCTACTCGCCTGAAGAGAAATATTCCCAAGTAAACCATTATAAAACTTTAAGGCTAATAAAAGGATATGTCTTGAAGCCTAAGTTAGCGATCAACCCTGTGGAGCTGACACTAATAATATTATATATACATATATATATCAGGATTTAACTAATTTTAAACTAGTAATACCATTATTCAGAAGAGTACTCCATACTTGGGATAGAAGACTGTGACAATATTAGAAAGAGTCGCAACGCGACGGTTAAGCTCTTGCCATTTCGACAGCTAATTCCAGACTGGTGTCGAAACAACAAGAGCTCAGCCGTTGGCCCCTGACTATTTCTAACACACACACACATATATATATATATATATGCTGAGTAATATTAAATATTACCCAGTTACAAGTAAGAATATAGCTCAATTAAATGTTTGTTTGAAAGATTAAATACTCATTGATTTACATAGTGTATATATATATATATATATATATATATATATATATATATATATATATACACATCCTATATACAACGTATATACATTGTATATATATATATATATATTGTCAAGTAAGAATATTTTCGAAACAGCGAGTGCGTTTGAAATTATTAGAAATGTAAGCTATCGCCGTATTTTGACTAAAGAAATTAAAGAAATTATTTAGCCTGATAGTGGTGTTAAGAACCCTCGGAGAAATGAAAAAAGATGAGTATTGACGTACATGAGAGTCAATACTCATCTTTTTTCATTTCTCCGAGGGTTCTTAACACCACTATCAGGCTAAATAATTTCTTTAATTTCTTTAGTCAAAATACGGCTATAGCTTACATTTCTAATAATATATATATATATATATATATATATATATATATATATATATATCCTATATACATTGTATATATATATATATATACACATATATACATCCTATATACATACAGAAATCCTATATATATATATTCGTTCTAATCTGTTGATTCATTCGCTCATAATTGAATGAATCATCTGCTTCCAAATAATATATATACTCCACTTCTCTACTTTATGTAGTGACTACTGGTAATTTTCTTTGTCTGCTTACGCACAAATAGATATGTGTGTATGCGTACATGTATATTTATACGTGTGTGTATGTGCAAGCGTATGTGTTTCAGTACATGTATACATACTTTTAATACTTTACAGAAACGTACCATTGTAAAGCAAGTATATGTTCATGATGCCATTGTATGGTATGAGCTTGTGAACATACACGTATTTATTACACAGACTCCTTAGCGCACCAGTCTTCTCATATTAATATTCACCAAAATGAATAAATAAATTTACATGAAGATGCCTATAGTTACAGTTATCTATTTATTTTTGTATTTTAATTCAGTGATTTCAACTATTTAACTCTTAGGTGTTCGGTTCCTCTTTAAAGGCTACATTGTAAAATCCAATTAATTTTGTTTTATCACTTGAACTGATTTTGCATTAAAAAGAGAGATTCTATCCATTAAAACTAAAAAAAAATCCATTCATATTAGTCATATTTTCAGCAATTGGTAATGATATGAGTCAATGTATTCTGTGATATAATCAGTTTTCAATTATGAATACAAACGTTTCACAGTGAAAGTACAGTGACGTTGCATATAGAGATTGCTGTTTGTTTAACAACCCAAGTCATAAAACAAAAAAGGCTGAAGCCTGTCCTTTGCCCGGAGGTTCATCAGACCAGAGCTTATCTTGGCTTCGTTAACGTTAATCCCACCGCAGGGTTACCCCCAGCTGCTAGTAATACTCACTTTCAGCTGAGTTGATTAGACCAACGTGAAATGAAGTGTTTTTGCACACAACACACAAGCGGATTGGCAGAGTCGTTAGAACGTCGATTAGAATGATTTAAGGTATTCGTTCCTGCTCTCTGAGTTCAAATCCCGCCGAGGCTAACTTTGCCTTTCATCCTTTCGAGGTCGATAAAAAAACGTACCAGTTTAAAACTGGGGTCCATTCTTCCTCTATATCTCATCCTCATTTGCTCTCTCTCATTTTCTATATTTCTCTGGAAGAAATCTGCTGTACTCAGGCCTGGAGAGGGATGGGATCCGCCAGGCTTAAAATTCCCAAGAAACACTGTATGTCAATACGGTGCACCTACGACTCTATCAGGATTTACGGTAACATGCATACATTACGGGACCATACCATACCCAATACACCATCCGAACGCATGACATTACATTCATAAGTCCAACACACCAACGTGTTTTTGCTTTCATAAAATGTATCAAATTTCAGATAGAGTAAAATAAATATGAATTTAATTTCATAAAATATTTTATTCAAATAGAAAATTGGAGATAAGTATGATTTTAAATTGCTACAGTGATTTCTTTTAATAAAAAGGCAAATATACAAAGTCAAACTAGTAGAAACGAAATGTCTTAATTAAAATGTTTTGAAATTTTCTTCAGCATTCATGGAGTTTCTTTTTTATTTTTTTCACAAGCGGCATGACCAATAAATTTATAAATTATTTAAATGTAATATTGAGACACTTGTATGTTTACCAACTACACTGATGGCGTAAACGAAGTGACATGGCTTTACCTGGATATTACAAGCAGTTCGCTACCTTCTCAAGTATATGCATGTATGAATTCGTAACACTGGATGGAATCGTAGTGGTGCTCACCCGCTCTCCCAGTTTGAGGAGAATCAATTTCTTCTAGTGAAGGAGAGATGAATTGATGGAAAGGAATCGAGAAAGATATATGGATTGGGGTACTTTTTTCACCGACCTCAGCAAGGTAAAAGGTGAAGTTGACATCGGCGGTATTTGAATTCCGAACGAAAATAGCCGTCAGAAATGACAATGAATTCAATCTGACGTTTTAGTACCTCAACCAATTCGCTATCTTCTCAAGTATTTATTAAAGTACAAATGAAGATTTTTTAATGTATATAATCTATATAAAAGATAAATATAACTTCCTAAATTGCTAAAAGTCCCCAAGACAGAGTTAATCGAGTGATTTGACGAAGTATATTCTTCCTGTCTATTTTATCAAACCCTTGGGAAAAAATCAATGTTCACTACACTAGCATTTGAACTCAGAGGCTAAATGAAAGTAACGCAAAACTGTAACACATTAACTTTAGTCTTGTAAACTAACAATTTTGTTCAACACATATCATTTGGAATGTATAATGTTTGTATATAAACAATGAAAAAGAAAGAGAAACTAATATTAAATAGGATAGAGTGAGTTATGAAGAATATATTTAAGGTCAACTCATAGTATGGCAGCAACAAATACCAGAATGCAATCCTTACCAATACAACCACCAGAGGCGATCTAGCATACAGATTTAGAAGGGCTTTTGATAAATTAAAATTAAATATTAAGATAGAAGAAAAGTATTCCCATAAAATCACTGATTAGTAGAACGTATCGTTTTACGAAAACTCCCTGCACTAATAGAACATGTATAGTCTACAGATTAACTGTAAAACTAGGAACGTAGTTTATAACATAAGATGCATGGAGGTACAGTGTAAGAATAGGAATACAACATATATAGGTGAGACTGTTCGGAGTATAGGCAAATGGATGAAAGAATACTGGCGAGAAGTCCAATACAAGAAAAATACATCAGTACTCTACCAATGTGCCAGGATGGAACATGATGACTCGCCAGAGGACATCAAATGAAAATTATATCTACACACTGAACAGTTGCAATGTTCCGACAGATGACAGAACAACAAATATAAGTGAACTTCGACCAAAATTCGAAAGAAAACACGAATGGAATAATAACAATATAGTGACTAAGGACAATATAAAGACACACAAAAACAAAACTAACAAGATACACAGACTCTGCCCCCCCCCCCCCCACCACCACTACCACCACCACCACTACCACACACATATATAGAATACAAAAATCATTATAACTAGTGACGTAGGAAAGGGAGAAAAAGCACACACATATGTACACAAGAGCTAGTAGAAGCAGAAACACACCGGTACATGCTCGCGTGCGCGCAAACTCATGCGTACTCCATAACGACAAGATGGTGTAAAACAGAACAAAGAGAAGACAGAAAGTAACAACAGTTGTCGCTGAAAAGGTCACAGAATGTGTGACGAAAGAGCTTTGGTAATTAACAACTAAACAGCCATCCGGTTATTAAACTAACCGATGGAAAAAAAAATTATTTACTTAAACAATAATGAGTGAAACTTACCTGGTGCGTGTGTTTTTATAGGCAGCATGGCCCTCCCAAAGTATAACAACACACACACACACACACACACATATATATATATATATATATATATATATATATATATATATATATATTAGAAAGTGAGGTTTTTTTTACAAAATGAAAAATAACCGAGGTGTCCTACACGAGTGGAAGTATAAAGAAAAAGAGATGAAATCGAAAATGCAACTGAAGTCTTATTTTTTTTTTAAATATATATATTTATTTGGTTCCTTTACCGGTTTCGCAGTTCTTCTGCTTTTCAAAAGGTGAGTTGAGATGGAGGGTCTGTGGTTTTTCTCACATCTGGTTGGTCTCTAAATGTTACTTGTTTTATATGGAAAAAGTGGCTCGAAAGCCAGGTTTTTCGAGAAGTAATTTGATTGGTTTGTCAATAATTATAATAAATTTCGCGCCAGTTCGCGTTACAATAGTTCTTCAAATAAGAGAGAGAGAGGGGGGGGTTGTCACAGGTTGTTTTTTCATACATGAGTGTTTGAATTTCTTTTTACTTGAAAAAATGAGGCTCACGAAGGCTTTTTTTTGGTTGGTTATAAATGAAATTTGGCTGTCACGTGAACAAGTTTTCATTACATTTTTGCGCCCTTATTTGGAAAACTATTCTGTAGTCTTTATAGTGAATGTTATGACAATGGAGAGATAGTGGTCAAGGGAAAAGGGATTGGGAGAAATGTTCTGGTTCAGTGAATATGGCCAGCTGTCAGAGTTCAGGTGTCAGAGTTCAGATTTTCTATTGAGACTGAAGATATGTGTTTATTTGTGTGCTTGTGTGTGTGTATGTGTGTGTGTGTGTGTGTATGTGTGTATTGGAAGATGATTCTATTAGTAGAGATGGGGGAGGGAGTTGTGTGTGTGTGTATATGGGTGTTATGTGTGTGTGTGCGAGTATGTTAAGATGGAGAGAATATATATTTTGTGTGTGTGTGTATATATATATGTGTGTAGGAAAGTGGTTCTATTAGTAGAAATGGGGAGGGAGTTGTAGGTGTGGGGGTTGTTATGTGTGTGTGTGGGTGTTATGTGTGTGGGAGTATGGTTAGCATGTTAAGATGAAGAGAATATATATATATATATATTGTGTGTGTGTGTATGTGTGTGTGTAGGAAAGTGATTCCTTTAGTAGGAAGATGATTCTATTAGTAGAGATGGGGGAGGGAGTTGTGTGTGTGTATATGGGTGTTATGTGTGTGTGTGCGAGTATGTTAAGATGGAGAGAATATATATTTTGTGTGTGTGTATATATATATGTGTGTAGGAAAGTGGTTCTATTAGTAGAAATGAGGAGGGAGTTGTAGGTGTGGGGGTTGTTATGTGTGTGTGTGGGTGTTATGTGTGTGGGGGTATGGTTAGCATGTTAAGATGAAGAGAATATATATATATATATATATATATATATATATATATATATATATATATATATATATATATATATATATATATATATATTGTGTGTGTGTGTATGTGTGTGTGTGTGTGTAGGAAAGTGATTCCTTTAGTAGGAATATTTTTGAATGAACATATTTTCTTGACTTTTTCGTGTTTGCTGTTGTATTGCCAGTGCAAACGTATGTTAAGGTTTATTTAGTTCGGGTTTTTATTTTCTAAAGTAGAAGGTGTTATGTGTGTGTGTGTATGTCATATTGTGGTGTTGACATAATGTATATTAAACCTTATTTAATGTTGGTCTATATTTTTGAATAAACATATTTTCCTTATTTATTCGCATTTGTTCTGTTGTATTGTTAGCGCAAAGGTAAAATGGGAAGACTTGGAATTTGGGTGTCTTATTACTTGCGCAAATGTCTAGATGTGCACTTAGTGGTATCTGTCTCGTGGTTGGATCTCGTAATTGTTGGCGATGAACTGTCATTCTGTTTCTGAGTGTGAGTTTAGTTTGTCCTATATAATCTTCATTGCATCCTTTACATTTAATGGCATAAAGTAAATTTTTTGATGAGCAAGTGAAGTGATTTTTTACAGTAAAATTTTGTCCTGATTTAAATGTATACGTGTTGCCTTCAATGAGGTGAGTGCAGGTTCCACAATTAGAGCGACCACATTTGTTGATACTTGGTTGTGGGTTTGTGGTAGGTAATTTGGCATTGGTGAGTAAATATATATATATATATATATATATATATATATATATATATATATATATATATATATATATATATATATATATATATATACAAGTAAAATACAGAGTTATTAACTCATATTGATACCCTGCAATTAAACAATCTCAAAGTATAAATACTGAGAATTATATAGTAATATATGCACTGGGTAATTGCTGGTCTTGTGCCTAAAGTAGAAACAATTATATAGTAATATATGTATAAATAAACACAGTAAATTTCGTATCTAAAATTACGAGGGTAGGGTAGAGAATGCCACAAATGTTTTAAATATTTAATCTTAAACATACAGTAGGATATAATTTTATACTGACCGTATCAAAAACATTTCATCTCTCGGACATATTAGAGATTTAATCTGTTTCGCCCTGAAAATCGTATTTGTAACAGATAATCTGTAGGCTATCATCAGTGAGAGATTAGATCAAATGAAACAAAACACATCTAACACCAACCGGAGGAGTAAAAATATGCTCCTCGTGGGCTGCACGCAATAAGTGGTATGAGTGATTATGCTAGAAATAATAGCCTTATTACACTCAATATATATATATATAAGAAAAATTAGTCAGTCATATACATTACATCTCAGTGAATAATATCGCTTAGAACATAATTCAAAAAAGCTTAGTCCGTGATAGTTGCAGCTAAGAGGTCATAACTAATTTTGCCTCTGGGAAAATACGCATAGGGTTTCCTTTAATTTAAGGTACTCTAATGTGATCTTCCCTATATATATATATATATATATATATATATATACACAGGGTGTCCCAAAAATGTTTACACACTTTTATTAGAATGATGTTGAAGTGCGTATACATTTTTTGGGAAACTCTGTATATATATATATATGTGTGTGTGTGTGTGCGTGTGTGTTAAAAGTGTGCTACCACCTGAAGTGTACGATAATGTTAAATCTGTATACATACAGAGTGGGTAACTGAGACTGCACTAATGTGTATATAAATATACACATATTTAATATGTAGGCATGTAAACATGCCAGAAAATACGAATTTCTTTGTGAATTGAAAATATTGATAAAGACATGTAATGGATTATATATATATATATATATATATATATATATATATATATATATATATATATATATATATATATATATATATATATATATATATATATATATATATATACAGTGGCGGATTGGGTCTATAAATATTGGTTGCCAGATGAAGGGGGCCCACCTACATATAGAATGCTATCAGTTAATTTTTATAATAAATAAATAACATTTTCGAAAAATACATAAGTGGAAACAAAACAGTGCAACCAAATTTTTGCGGGAAAATATATGTATTTTGCGTAATCCAGAGACTTTCAATAATGACCAGACTTCGACCCTAAATATTACTAATAGTTCTAGGAAAGCTATGAACGACACCACATCTTTTTAACTTTGAAAGTACGTTTATAATTATCAATTTTCATTATACTTTTGTAGCTGTCCCCGTGGCCCAGTTGGAGGAATCATAGACCGTCGTGATCCTGGTCTGAAGTTGGATCTTGGTCGAGAGTAGGGTAGCCAGTAAACCTTTTCAGTTTTATTCTATTGGTTGTGAAATAAAAACTGAAAAAAGGTTGACCAGGATTGAACCCAAGGCCAGGATCTCCACCGTTTCTAGTACCTACAGCTAGGCCACAGAGACAACTACGAAAAGCTCATGAAAATTCATACTTATAAACCTACTTTCAAAATGTTCAAACCAAAATGATGTGTGTCGTTCATGTCATTGTTAATGTTATTGCTCCCACTTTTCTCTTAGATGTCATGTATTTTTTGAAAGCAAAGCATTGGCCCCTAAAATACTATAGTGGGCCCTGAAATGCTACTGTGGGCTCTTGCAATGCCACCGTGAGTACCCTAGGGCCCACTTGTCATTGAGCAACCTGGCAACCTGGCCAGTCCGCCACTGTATATATTTCTTTCAATAGGTGTAGAGAGGCCCTTTACTTAATGAAAGTGGAACTTGGGAATCTGTAAGGTCTTTTTAGTGTGTTGGTGACATAGAATGAAATAGATCATTTTAAAAAGGAAATTAAACGACATCGTTCTATTAGTTGAAAGGGTGTCCAGCTGTTGAGTCTCTCTATGATGCTAGCTACAACTGAATGAAAAACAATATTTATCTGAAGTAAACGTCTAGCACGTATGGTTGCAAGTAAAGAAACTTGCAGCTAACCTAGTCAATAATGTGTTGACCTATCAAACAAATCGTTCCGTATTTATATCCGGTAATCAACACTATCATTTCCATAAGAAAGAACACAAATAAGTCAGACTAAGCAGAAGTAGTTACAATGGAAACACTGTAAGCAGTGTAAACAGATAAATATACTATAAGCAAGAGCATTGCATTATTACATTTGCTTGTGTGATTTTCAATTCATATCATTTCTGTATTATGGTAAGGAATGATCTGTACTATGCTGTACTATGCTGACTTATACTAGATTTTTGTTGTTGTTGTATACTTACAACTTTCAATGTATGATATTACAAGATATCAATTTTGCTGCTCTCCATGTCCTATAAACTGTACAGTTTTTAATTATTAAAAAAACAAGCAAATCTTAATGTAGATACTTCTAAAATATTTAATTTGCTTTCATCAACATAGTAGTTAGTAGCGATGAACTGAGCAAGCTGCATTAAATCGTTAATAATATTGTTCTGCCTAGTATAATAATGTTTATATTATATCACATACAGGTAACTCAAATTTTCTATGCTACAGTTTTCAGAGCTTTCCTTTCCAAATCAATACTGAAAAATTGTTTTCTTCACTAAAATGGAGAGTTCTTCGGGTGATTTTTCAAATGTTGCCTTTCATTTCTTTTCATCTCTTTTTCTCACCTTGGATTTCTCTCTCTCTCTCTCTCTCCCTCCCTCTCTCTCTCTCTCGCTTTTTCTCTCTCTCTCCTCTCTATCTATATGTCTCTCTATCTAATATTCTCTCCTTATTTTCTCCATATTTTGCTTTTTTCCATATTTCATGTTTTCAATGAGATATATTGTAAACGCTATTTCATGATGAAGCAAATTCATCTGTGTAATCAAAGGGTAAAGCAAATACAGTGATACTGCAGTAGTTGTCAGAATATCTAATTCCCTTAGTTACCTCTATTCTGTCTCTCAGGTATTATTGTTCTTCAACCCGAGTTTAAAGGAATTACATTTTCAGAGACTACATTATTTAATAGGTATTGGGTGCGCTTTTAGATTTTGTTGCTATTTTAAATCTAATAACCAAATAGGGGCTTCTTCGTTTGGTTCGACTGAGTCTCAGTATTTGCCGTGAGAAAAGGTTAGGTGCATTACACATTACCCGGGAGTAATTTATAAGTAGTCGTAGTAACATATCTTCATTTCCTCTAGTTCCATAGCTTGCTCAAATCATAGACTCTCATAAAGACTGTCATATTATATCAAACATTATTCTTTAATTCAGGATTTATTCATGTGAAATTGACTCAGATGCCATAGAAAATAATTCTATTCACATTATGCTACCACTTCAAATCAAAACACAATTAGCTGTGTTTCTGTGATGCACATACTATTAGTTGCTTTAGTTCCCTTTGAAAACAGATTATAATTCTGAAAGATTTTATTTATATGTAAGGGGAAGAATTCTATCTAAGAATATTGTTTTCGGCTACTGTCTATTTTAGTACAGTAATTTCATCAGGCTTATCTCTCTTTGAAGAAGATAGTCAGAAAGCTTTTGGAAAGTGTATACAATAATAGTATATTGTATATTGTAATATTTGTTACTCAGTGGAAAAGTGTCAGAAACACAAATAGCGTTTAAAAAGCTATTTGGTATCTTTAGATCCGATTATACAATAACCCTTTCGCTAATAAAGTAATTGCATCATTTTTTTCTTTTTTCAAAGAAGATTCTAAACAAACTTTGAATCCAAAGTAAATATAGATAATTCATTCGCTGACTTGTTTTGTAAAAATTAGCTTTCTTCTTTTCTTTTCCATTTTTCCAAGGAGATTCTAAAGAAACCTTGAATCCGATATAGATATAGATTATTTATACACTGACTTGTTTTGTAAGAACTAGCCTCAATTTATAGAATTTCAAACAATTAGCTAAACAATTCAATTAGTTTTTGCATAATATAACTTATTTTAGATTTGTCAAAGCCGTTATTTTCTTCCCTGTATTAAAAGAAACACACCAAACAATATTAAATCATTATTGGTAAAAGCAATAGAATATTTAGTTGTTGTTTGTTTTCAAGTATTTGAAAACCGCAAATGATCTGAAAGTGTAAAGGTTCTTCCGTTGTTTGAAGTGACTACAAAGATCCAAAATTATCGTATTATTTCTTTATGTTCAGATTCCAATATCTATTGAGTATAGGAAATCATTAAAGGAAAAACAAAACTAAAAGAAATATTTTTATCATCTCATTTAGGTTTGACATGGCTGACATTTCATAATCCTTAAAGACAAAAAGAAAACACTGAGCTAATGTGCGTTGGAAAATTCTGAACAAAATGTGCCTGTGGGTGTGATTCCAGTTTTTAACAGTTTCACAAAAGTTACTAATGCTCTTTGCAAAGTAATAAAGACAACAACTTAGTCTCTACGCTTTTCGGGAATATTTTCAAAAGAAAGATCATCAAAGATTCTTTAAAGGAAATTAAACTTCATATATCCATCGAAGATGAAATAGCTGTAAATGGTGAATGAGATAATCATGGCTGTCAGACGATAGAAACAATGTCAAATGTAAAATAAAAATTAAACATGACTGATCACACAGACAAACAAACAAAGAATTCTTACATGTCACTAATTGGTCATTATTTATAGACGTATGACCTAAACAAAATTGAGTCAATAATTATCAGCAGTTATATATGACATACACCACTGGAATTCACAGCTATCAATAAGTTCAACATTCAAGTAAAGTTATTTATATACAGCATGCTAACATTGTATGTATATATATATATATATATATATATATATATATATATATATGTGTGTGTGTGTGTGTGTGTGTGTGTGTATGTGTGTGTGTGTGTGTGTGTGTAATTGGTTCTACTTTTGCTTGCCGAAATTAGTTTCTTATCCCGTTACTAGCTGTGAGTCCTGGTCAAAAGAATTAAGTTTGAATTAATCAGACAGTACATATGTTTCACGGTTAGCGCATATCACCGTTGTAAACTGGTGGGAATATATATAGCTATAGACAGTACCAATATTTTACAGTTCTACACATAAATCACCTAACGTTTAAACACGATGCAACAAGGAACTATTTCCTTTAACTCTTATTATTGGAAGTTAAACGCTTCAATGGTTTTCCTAACATCACACTAAATTATGAAACATTATTTTAAAATTAATTTACCTATCAAGGGGATACTTTAAGTAATTAAATATATAATATTCTAAACAATTGTTCCTAAAATGCTGCTAATAATTGATTTTAGAACACCAAATGATTGAGTTTTTAATTCAGAATAATTAAGTAACAAAAGACAAGAGAAGATAAGTATCACTGGTAATAAAAAAGTGAGTTTGCATCCGAAAGAATTTCATGATAATAAAATTGTAATAATCTCTAAGTTAGTGTAGTCACGAGTAGTTTATTTATTCCATATCAAAGTTATTATTTCTAATGTATTATATGTTATATGCCGCAGTTTCTGATGAATGTTCCAGTTGTTCGAAGAACGAAAAGGCATGCTCGTAATGTTAACGTGCAAGTGACTAAACGTTCACCATACATGTTCACTATTAACGTAGTTTTCGGGTAGATCCAGCATGACACAGTGTGTAACACGGCTCACCCTTTGGGATAACAGAAACAACTCGTTTTTTCTACCCTTTAGACTGGAGCAGCGTGAAATAAATTACCACCCGATCCGGAAATCGAACTCACGACCTTACGATTATGAGCTGAACGCTCTAACTACTCATTCACGTGCCTTCACTATGTATATATTGATATTGAAATGAAAAGCAAAAATTCATAATAAGTAAAACCAATATATCATAGATGTTCTTGAAAGCAACCACTTGTATTTAAAGATATCAATAATTGTTGGATTTATATTTCTAGTTTATCAGACCAAACATAAAGAAAACTGAAGTAACGCAAAGTAAATATCATGACACTAATGAGGCGGTCAGCGCAACTTCAATAGTTCCAGACGAAACAAACAAATAATTAAAGGAGCCCCACTAATTAAGTTGTAAACAAAAATAATATAGAGTTTTCATATAATTGTTGAATGCCGATTCAAGTTTTTATTTTTAGAATTTCTTTCTTATAACAGAATGGTTTGTTTAGTTGTAATATCACTGTGTGACGCCAATTTAGGATAATTCTATTACTAGTTCAGAAAATATAGTTATTCAACAACACAAATGTGGCCCAAGTGTATAGAGTTTTATCCTCTTATATTATGACCAACTGTCCATACTGTAGTTATGTATGGTACACATGAGATATAATATAATGTAGACCACTATTTAACAACTCTAGTTCATTACTGTGAAACAAAATTGCTGAGAAGTGGAGAAAAATTACAATTTCCTATTGGTTTCAGCATGCAACTATGTTTGAAGTATTTATACAGTTTCTTATTAGCATTGCAACATAATTATTGATAATTTAAATGATTTTTTGATATTGATTTATAAATATATAAACTGTAAATATTTAAACAGTTTTCAAACAAATTTTCTTCTGTGATTTCAAAGTCGATAAATATGGATATCTTAAACACGAATAAATATCTTTGATGACAGATGATGGAAAAATGGCAACCGTTCGTACATAACCAAGAATGTTCATAAACTGAATATAAAATGATTTAAATGGAGAAACATAATTCTGGCCTGCATTAGACATAAATGTTTCAATTATTTCTAGACTGTACGTTACAAAAGCGATTGATTCAATCAATTTTAAAATATCTGGTATAATTGGATTTTCTTTCAATATTTGTCAGACAGTTGTATAAATGAAATGTGTTTAATTGTGTCCCTTAGATCGTCAGATTAAATGCTTTGACAATTATTCCGGCTCTATGAGGTTTGATTTCAGTTTTGCCTTTCATTCTTTCAGGGCAACAACTAACGTACCAGTCCATGACTGGTGAATAATCGTAGTTATTAAAGAGTTCAACTTTGCGTTTCGTCCTTTCGAGATGGATAAAAATTTACAAATACTGTGTGAGAGTCGATTCTTTTTCACTTCCTCTCTATCACTTTCTCCCTCTATCGCTCTATTCCCCCTCTGCCTCTCCCCTTCTCTTAACCCTTGTTTGTCTTTCTCACATTTCTACTATCTATCTCTCTTTCCTTCTCTGGAAGAAATCGCCTGTGTTCTGATAAGGAAATGAGATGGGCTCCGCCAGGTATTAGAGCCCCCTGAACGCCGTATGTCACGGGTAAAAATAGAAACTACTGGGCAAGTAAAATCTACAGACTCATAACTTTGTACCTACATTTTGTAATATTACATATATTTAGTTCATACGTTGAAACCTAGCTAGTGTTGATTTTAGTTGTTAAACTGTAGATATAAATTGTCTTCATACTAGTCAAATGAAATCTTAGAATTCGTTTTAAAAGAGTGTCAACAACTTTTAAAAACATCTTAGTCTTCCATTACTTCTACAATTGTAAAACATAAAGCATGTTCATTCATTTGGACTATTTGAAGTATTCAAATAATTTTTTACCAATTCAAACTCACCATCGTGTAATACTATCATGGAGATAAGTCGACAAGCAAGCCTCTTAGAGATCCTCTGCCCGCTATAAATAACACCCCCAAATCTTTCTCAAATAACACCCTAACATGTTACAAAATCACATATTGGATAATGCGATCCTGGGATATCTGCACATAGAAAAAGATGAGTTAGTCATTGCCGGAATGCCTTTGAGGTCTGCTCGAAATTGTGGTCAAGCAATCACTGTGACGGAGCTCCTGTGATTTCACTCGATTTGTCAGAAATATTAAAAACAGACCGAATCATACCTTACCGTCTTAAACTAGGGAAAGATAGATTATATAATGCTCTCCTACATACTCAAGGACGATATGGTTACAACTACAATGACATCCATCATGTGTCTGCCTGGTGAGGGTTGATGTGTGTCTAATCAAAAACATCTACAAATATTAACTGTTTCTACTTTAGGCACAAGGCCAGCAATTACCCAGTGCATTACTGGTACTTTTATTTTATCGACCCCGTAAGGATGAAAGGCAAAGTCAACCTCGGCGGGATTTGAACTCAGATCGTAAAGGGACGTAACTATGCTGGAAAGCATGGCGTCCGACCCTCTACCGATACTGACAATCCACTGCCCAACATCTACAAATATTAACGTGGCATACTTACTTGATAGATTGTTTTAGGCCTGTTTAATATTCCAAAGCATCGATTATTTTGATGAAACTTTATATTTCTATGAATCTCAACCAAAACTATTTACATGAAACTGAAGCTTTCTCGTGAATCCCTCTATGCCATGGTATGTTTTATCTGTTAATGCTCCATTTACAAACAGAAATTCTCCAATAACGTGTCTTATTAGTAACATATTGCTTTCTCTTTACCAATGAACATCAAACAATTACTACTCTATACTGATTATGCAAACATATACTGATCTCTGAGATAGTATTATACTGATTATGCAGACATATACTGATCTCTGTGATAGTATTATACAATGTTAAATTTGAAATGCTTTTCTATTAGATTATTTGAATGTTTCAACATCTTTTTAACGCTTCTTTTTTCTACTATTATCAACAGATCACTTTACGAGTTACAGGCAGAGTGCTTTCTCATCAGACGTGCTGCAAGTGACACACTTAATTGTGTTGTTTAGATATGGATTCCGAAGGAGGAAGTACTTGGCAACAAACATACTTTATTGTATGTCTTGTTTCACATTAAGATGGACATCTAATATTTCAACCTCTCCGTTCTTTCGTTGTTATTTTTTAGCAAATTGTTTTTGTTTTTGTTGTTGTTTTGTTTTTAGTGTACTCCAACACCTCAAAGTAAAGATAATGACAAGTAAATAGTGATTTACAGGCATGTTAACTTAGTGCAAACGCATTTGTCGAGGCCATCAGATTATCTTTTCTTTGAACAAGAAACAACATCTCAGACTACAAGCCTTCCCGAAGGCTAGTACGTACTATTACTTTTAGTTATATATTATTTTTAGCTATGAATTATACATCCTCTGTTCGTCTATAATATATTATCATTTTATCAATCTGAATAGTATTTTTATTTAGTTATTCTATTTAGCACATCAATATTTTCAACGTTCGTTATCTAGAATTACACTGACAGTGTTTCATTGTATCTTAATTTAGTAGATTTGTTATCCGAGTAGTTTCAAATGTTTACAAAGATTGAGACACTGGGATTTTTGTTCTTAGAAATGTTTTAAATGTTTAAATTTATAATGCACAGAATTGTCTCTTCTCAAGTTACAAACTAATTAAAATAATGTTACTATGTTTTGTTTGCAGAATGCTTTTTTCCCTGAGGGTAATAGAAGAAGTAA
This sequence comes from Eledone cirrhosa, assembly GCA_964016885.1. NCBI lineage: Eukaryota > Metazoa > Mollusca > Cephalopoda > Octopoda > Eledonidae > Eledone > Eledone cirrhosa. Next base: position 379,015,835 of record OZ024740.1, on the reverse strand, counting down.
CTCTCAAATTTCTAGAATTTGTTTCAAATTTATTTTTTATTACTGTGGTTAATCTTGATGACAGAATTATTACACATTATATTATTTTGTTGTTCGTGCTGTTGTTGCTGTTTTATTGTCAGCATTGATATTAGTTAGGACATAACTATCAACGATTTCTTCAATAATAATCTCACCGAAGTGTTACAAACATTTCCATTAAATGCGCCAACGTAGTTCCAAACCTATAATCGACTTTAGCATGGCTTTTTTTCAAATTGATTTATTGCTATTTGTTGACTTATCAGGTTTCAGTCGTTTGCTTGTGGCTAGATTTCGTTTACGAGATACTATAAAATAAATCTTGTGGCGTTTAATGCATCCTGTTATAGTAATAATATAGTTTTTAGCTTTTTATTTAATTAATTTATGAGAATAAAAGAACCATTTCCTCGTTATTTGAAGTAAAGTAACACTATTACATCATTTCAAATAAAAAGTCTTTTGTTCTTTATTGCTCGCCGCTTCAAATCAGACAGCAATCTATTCAAACGATGGTAATGCATGCAAAATCTTGAAATACATAACACTGCAACAATAATCCAAAAGCTTAAGGACTAAAGAAAAGAACCAGCGATAAGAAATGTAAAATTAATCACTTCATTTTCTAATTGCTTAAAACGTTAGAATGTTGGAGTCAGAAAGGCGCTTTAATCTTTTCTCAAGGCTTAAAGGAAATAAATAGAGATAATTTATCTGAGAGGTATTCTTTTAATTCATTCAATTATGTAATGAACTACTTTTACAAAGACATGCTTTAGAAAAGCCATAAATACCCTATAGCAACGGTAAATGATTATATTATGAAGATTATAAAATTATTTATTCAATAATTGTTAAAAGGCTGTACAAACGGTTGTGGCAGTGGAACATGTATTAAATGCATTATAGTATAAATCTTTGTCACATTCGGCTCTAATTGAAAATCATGTCGGTTCAGATACATTTTTGCTTATAGTGTCGATAAAATAAGTGCCAGTAATATTCCAGTGTCTGTTCTGTCGACTACCTCGGTGATATCGTAAAGTTGAACTTGTACTAAAATAAATCTGTTTTATTAAATTGGGACTGAAAATCATAGAGACATTAGAACGCTGGACTAAATATAATGCAAATTCCATTAAACTTATCTGTTATTCAGCTGGAGTCGAAAAAATAATTTCCAATAATGTTCTTGTTCCCATCCAATTACGGCAAGAAGTCCGATATAATTTTGCTAATAATAATAAATGTTGAAAACGAAACTTTTCAGTTGAAGTCCGTTACTTTATTCTTTTTCATTCATTCCTGCGAAAAGGCAACGAATTCGCAAAGTTTTCAGAGCGTTGGATAGAATCCCTTGTGGTATTCGTTACAGCTCATCACTGAATCTTGCCTTTTATCCTTTCGGGGTCCATAAATAAGGTAACGCACCAGTATCGGAGTCGATTCTTTTCTCCCTCTGGATTGTATCTGTAATCCAACCGGCTAGACTTATAACATTGATTCATCGCGCTGGTTCTGCGCTAAGGGTACATGAGTCTGTGGAATATTACACGTTAATTTCTCGAGTGGAATTTCATTACTTTGAATAATTGAATACTCATCGTCGAGACCGATTGTAAATCCATTAATACCGATGAAAGGATTATCCTTATTTATCATAATTTCTTCTGTAATAATCAGCAAGAATATTATTTAACAACTTATAGGTAAATATTATCATGCTTCATCGTCGTCAAGAAATTTAGCATACAAAAAAAAGAGAGGAACGAGAGAGAGAGAAACTACGTTATCAGCAACTGGACCAATAAGATTAGTTTTCAATATATCGCACATTCTATGTAAAAAATCAATATTTTGTACATTCTGTAATTTTTCTCAGTGCGTTGTTGTAAAAATTGAAGCACTTTCAGTTCTCAGAAGTGATTCTATAAGAGGCTTACTTGTAAATAGAATATCGTTTATATTGGAATATATCAGAGCCGATAAGGATTCTTTTATGAAACCAAAACTAGACTCCATCAATGCTAGCTTCTACTTGAACTTTAAAAAGAAAACGACATGAAATCAAAGCAAATAATATCTTGATATCTATCTATCTATCTATGGCTCATATTACTGACGCTTATTCAATTGAATAACAGACGGCCTACTAACTAAAAAAAATCAAGATAACTGTATGACTATATGTTTTTTAATATTATGTAATATATTGATTAATCTGTACTTGGTATGATTTATCCAGCTTTCTATACACCACTCTATAAGAAATTATCTAATTGAATCTCAAGAAAAAACATTCTATCAGTATTTTAAAAATAAAAAAACATAAACGAAATTTTGATTCATTTTAACATTCATGAATTCTGCAATTATCCTTTTAGTTTAACATAAAGAGATTCTCTTCTGGAGATAATAAAGTAGGCAGCTAAAAGTATAGGCTTTACTCGTATATTTTATTTTTTATTTCTTATTTGGCTGCTGCATTTATTCAGCACGATCATTATAATATAAATTTGTATTTTTCCATAAGCGTATGCAGTTATGTGGGATTACATTCTCTGTCTATATGCGTCTCAGCAAATGAAAGTACGAAAGTGTAGCAAAGTACAAAGAATGAATGACTTGATTGTTTCTAATACTTCCTTTTTTTAATGTGAAGTTAAATTGATTAACTATACAAACAGGTCATTTGGTGCATATCACCACCTCTTTAATGTGTCATAAGATCGAAATATCTGATGTTTGGAAATTTGGTTTCCAATAAATGAACATATAAGATTAATAATTAATTGAAATTGGTTTTATAATCAATAAATATATCATATCAGGGGTTCTCAACAAGTGGGAATTCTTATGTTCGGGGTAAGTTGAGATTAATATTCAAAAATGCATGTTGGCCTGAAGCTTATGTAGACTTTGCAGAAACATGGCTTGTTTCTAAATTATGCTCTGACATTCACATCATAGTGAATGTCATAGATTAAATTGAAAATTTCAATAAAGACTTTTTTTTCTTTTTAGATATATTCCATTTGAATAAGTTGGACAGAAAGTTCTCATGGTTTTTCAAAGGTTAGACTTAGGCATTTTTGAAAATCAGGAACATTTTACAAGTCAAAATAATCGCCATCATTTGTGATTACCGTTTGCCATCGTTTAGGAAGGCAGGAGATTCCATCCCTGTAAAATTCTTCTGGCTTCGATGCAAAGAATTCTGTCAATCACTGATTTAATTAGTCTTCAATGGCGAAGGTCTTTGGCTGCATTGCATTGCTCATTGCAAGAAAAAGATGATAGTCTGTATGCACGAGGTTGGCCGAATACGGTGGTGGGGCAGAACATCCCAACCTAGCTCCAGCAGCTTCTCATGGGCCATCCTTGATGTATGCGGCTTTACCGTTATCATGAAGGAATCGAACAGGACTATGGTGTGGATGCACCTGTGCAATTTTCGCCGCTAATCTGTTAAGTTGTTGGCAATAGATGTCAGAGGTTATGCTGGTATTCGAGCAGCTCGTAGTGGATGACACCTTACCAGTCCCATCAGACCCTCAGAAGAGATTTGTAATGGCGGAGGGCAGCTTTTGCTGCCTTTGTGGCGTACTTGACATTAATATAGAGACACCATTTTTCAACACCAGAGACAATGGAACGTAACCAGTTAGTTTTGTAATTGTAGGAAAGCAGAGACGTCACCCAACGTTTAAGATTACGGTCAGTCAGATTGTAGGGTACCCTTTGGTCCAAATGTGACACCTTCCCTATTGCATACAAGGGATTGAGTGTGGTTGTTTTCCATGCCCTACGCACTTCGGAGAGTTGACATCATTCAAGTTTGATGGACATCCTGCGCGAAGTCAATCATTAAGGTTATAATCGCTGAAACGGAAGCGTACGAATCAGTCCCTGGCACTGAGTTCAGACATGGTGTGTAACCCAAATGCATTACTAATGCGATGCCTCAATGCTGCTGTGCTTAGGCCAGATTTGAAGTCATAAAATGAACAGCCACTAATAAGCGATTTGCGTCCCCTTTTGATGGGCTGCGATATCGTGCATGCATTAATTTCATTCTTCCTATAACTATATTGTTTCTTTCCAGGGAGTATATTGAAAAATAAACATCATTTGGTATCTTGGTCACTCTATGAACTTTACAGTCTATGAACTTTTCAGCCGATCCTCGTATAAAACTAACAAAGTTGAAATAGCATTTACTGATCCTGAACACAAGAACAGCACTTCATAAGAATTCTCTCAAATCTATGAATCTATGTTCGACATTGGCATTCTAAGAAATAGACAAAAGCGTTATTGAAGTTTCTTATGTCATAACACTGGAGATCAAAGGATAATAAATTTATATACAATTGAGGAAACATTAATCAAGCCATCTGTTCTAAAAATATGAGTATTTTATTTGGGAATGGATTGGAAAAACCCGCATATGTTTTACTATAAAACATCACTATTCAAAGATGGTTTGGTGACATGGCCATTAGTATCAATGATTAAATTACACAGGATTTTATGTCTACAGTATCTAACTTTATGTCAATTCAACTTTATTTATCGAATGCTGCGTCATCTTGTTCTTACTTGTTAGAGTTTGCAAGATATATTCACACAGACTAGTTTAAAGAGTAGTTTATTTTCCTTTTAAAAGAACTATGAAGGTTTTAAAAGATTTTGAAAAATATCTTTCAAAGTATCAGAAACATTTTGTGGGATAATGTCTGTGAAAGATGGATATCTAAAGAACCAGTTATGCTGGGAATAAAATTTGGATTTCATGATTTTGTGAAAAGCGAACTATAAAATTGAAATGCTTTATTGTATGACCGATCATCTGTTACTGGACTTTAAAGCACTTCCAGCTCCATTGGGATTATAAACATTCAAATAAGGAATATTGGAAAAGAAAGAGCACTGAACTCATCTCATAACGTTTCAATTATTCATGTATTGGCATTGGATGCAGGCCATCATTTGCTTCTTTTTATCAGAAACGTTCGATGGATTTAAACGTGGACATATATGAGTTAAAGCATAGATCGTTTAAACATAGAGATGAGCTCAAATTATTTTTTCTTCAGAGGAGGATGTAATTTTTTCATAGTTAAATGAAGAGGAATGAATCGCGTGCCTTGACTATTTGAATAAACTGAATCATCGAATGCAAGGAAAGAATACAATCAAAAAATGCATTAATTTTTTTAACGATTTCACAGACAAGCTAAACCGTTGATGAAGAAATGTCAGTATAACAAATGTTCAATGTTTGAGAAATTGTCATTAATTCCTGTTGCTAGCAGTGACGACCGTTTCTAAAATCTGACAGCACTAGAAAATAGTCAGACAAATTTTACTGAATTACGTTAAGAAGCGCAGGAAAATCCTTTAAATCGTCAGTGACATCAGATTTAGTGATTGTCAAAATGAATTTGTGTTACGTAAGAAAAATCTAAGGGCATGGAATATGACAGATGAGAAATCAATCGCAGAATCCCTGCCATTGATTCCTAATAGTGACAGATGTATTGCTTCTATCTGGTTCAACACATCTTTCAGTGTCAGGTTTTTCTGTTCTGTCGCAAATGAAAACAAAGAATCGAAATAGATTTGAAATTAAAAACGACCTGTGTTATGACCTTTCATGCAATTGTCTGCGTACCAAAAAATTGGCGAAAAAAAGCAATCACAGGTTTCCCATTGACAGCAGTCTTCATCAGAATAAAATTAATTACACTACCCTGGAATTCTATGTAACATTTTCTTTAGCCTGTTAAATAATTAATTAGAAATGAAAAATATTTTTGTTCGATTTTTAAAATCCTCTTATATTTCTTATTTGTAAAACTCAATTATTAAAGAAAAATAGATTTTAAATGTTGTATGGTTATTTGGAATGCAACGTTTGACAACGCTAACGAGCCGCACTTGCCCAGCATCCGAGAGCTGAGAGGTTCGATTCCTTACAAACGTTTCTTTCCCGTTTCCAGGAGTACTCTACCCGATTTTCTCAAGTATTATTTAAATTTGGGTGGCTAGTGTTATGGTCATTTGCATGGGGACGCCACCATTTCAGATTTCAAGTTTCTCAATGTTTTAGTCTCGTGCGAGTCTCATTTACAACCCAAACGCAGCATTGGAAAATGAAATGAATCCTTTTGTTTTGTGCTTTTTGTTTGTTTGTTATTTTTTGTTGTTTTTTTGTTTGTTTGTTACGTTTTTTTTTTGTTTTTTGTTTTTTTGAAGCAGGTTTCGAGAATATATCATTTAGTTAAAAAGTTGGTCATCGGTAGAAAGCCTCTGATTACATGATTACAAGTTTGCTCTGCCGAAGCAAAGCATACCTAGACCGACACAACAATAAAATAACTTGGCAACAAATAGACCCCAAAAGTCTGACATGATTGCAATACATTAAACAAATAGGAAGTCTCCAGGAGCTGTTTCCATCATCTATGGGAATGTTGAAAGAACATAAGAAAAACGATTAATGAATAAAATTATATTTTGTTCTGAGAAACATTCAATGACTAACACTGTGGGAAATAATCAAGCAAAATTTGTTGGAGATTGTGTATACTGCAGGATTGTATTCTAGTTGTTCTTATTAACATATAACGGTTATCAGAACATAACAACGTCTGGGTTAAAATTAAAAAGAAACATTTTAAAATAAAAATATAAAAACTATACATATATATAGAGAGAGACAGAAAGAGAAAGAAAGAGATGTATATATACATATATATATATATATATATGTATATATGTGTGTGTGTAGAGAGAGAGAGAGAGAGAGAGAGAGAGAGAGAGAGAGAGAGAGAGAGAGGGAGAGAGAGAGAGATACATATAGAATGTTTGTGAAACAGACGTCTTCATTTTCTTGTTCTTTTAGAAAAATATTGATATGTCGATTTTACCGCTTATGCGATAATTTCGATTATCTTAAATGTCTGGCAACACATAGCACATACATACATACAAACACACACACATACATACATAGATACATACATACATACATATACAAACATACATACATACAAACATACATACATGCATACATGCATTCATACATACATACCTACCTACATGGTGGCTGCCAACTCGTTTTCGAGTACGGCCACTACTTTATATCCATGTAGGAGAACCCCTACCGATGCGCTGAACGATTGTGACTGTTTAGTCCAGCCACCGACTTGAAAACTCTGGTACAAACACTACACTTGTGACAATTATTGACACATAGTGCTGGGCCCATGGTACCATGTGACGACAAGTGCAGAGAGATCTCCAGATATAAAGCAATGCCTGTGCCGTGAAGCTTTTATAGTGAGCAAAGGCACTGCACAAAGCCAGTCCCACTCTCTTAACCAAGATGATATTTACCAAAAAGAAGAACAAGTCAACATCATTGGATACCAACAGAGTTGCAGGTGTTATATCAGAGTTTTCCTTCTCCTAGAATTCTGCTTTGACAAAGGCTAAATAGTCATCATACATACATACATACATACATACATACATACATACATACATACATACATACATACATACATACATACACACTTACAAGGGGTGTATGTATACATACGTGTGTATGTATGTATGCATGCATGCATGAATATGCGTGTGCGTGTCGAGAAACATCACGAGATCTGTCTAGAAAGAATTCTATATCACTTATTGTATATGCACAAATATCTTTATGTGTATATTTATGTTCGCTGCACAAACGTTTCATAATATTTTGATAAGTGAAATATATTGGATGTGAAGGAAAATGTAAAATAAGAACGTCTAATACTCAAAACTATACCATAAAACATTTGTTTTTTTCTAGTCACATGAACATTTTGCCACAGTGTAAACCCATCTCGACTGATTTCATTTTCTTTATTTACAATATTGATTTTGTATTTTAAGATTTATGTGCGTGCACTTTGTCGTCTGAACGCGATTCAGACTCTTTGTTTCACTTGAAAATACTGTAAATGTTTCTAAAGGTCCGTGGGGTTCATAAGAATCGATGATTAACTCTGATTTCAAAGCATAGAGAGGATGATGAGATAAATTTACCATTGAATAAGATGACAATCTATTCCAAGTAACATTCTTTCAATATTGGACACCAATTTCTTACACAAATATAAAAAGTATGTAAGATGGTGTACAGAGAATAAAATTTAGGAACCAATAACTTTGTGAAATTCTTTCTGGGAAATTGTACTCAAGCTCTATTAACCAATTCATTCAACTGTTTCACCACCACCACCCTATTAATGAGGAAGCCACCATCATCTTCAACAATATCTTTATTTGCCTTTTACATTGCAGTTGATGTTTTGTTGTATTTTTAAGCATGAACATCTAAAGTTTTTTGTCATAATGTTTTGTTGCTTAGCTTCAGATTAACCATGATCACACAGAACTATGCGCAAATACATTCCAGTCGTGCCCATCCTGTTCTTTTAGGATTGGTCTATTTAAGATTACTTTATCCAGTACGTCCTTGCATTTTTATTATATTTTACAAAGATTTGTCTATTATTTTTAATAGGTCCAGTGATTTTGCCGAGGCTCCCTATTTATTGATTGTTTATGTACTCCATAAGAAAGGGGCATTTTAAAACGCAATAAATAAGCCTATATTATTTTCATATATTGGGACACAATTTTACAGGAAAAGTGAAATCAGTCATATTAGTGATGAACGTTAAAACATATAGCGTCAACATGAAAATCAATCAAGAATACAAACTCGACTCGTCGAATGTTTAAAGCTACATTTGAAGAAAATTTAGTAATAGGGGTTATGTTTTTAAAATGTTAATTGAAGTGTTCTCAAAACAAAACAAAAATGATTTTAGCACAATTGCGTCTTGCCGGAACGTCGAGAAAATAGCTGGGTTTCGCAGGTTATCAAAAACAACAACGAGATGGAGAAGAAATTAACTTTGAGCCTCTAGCAAAGTAACAGCTGAAAACATTGTTTGCACCAAATCGTCTATGACTGTCTGAGAGATAAGGAGTGTTGTAGAGATGTTTTGTCGCAAATACGTAAGTTTCATCGTTATATAATTTGACCGCAAATTAGAAACCAGAGGGTCGGACGCCATGCTTTGCAGCAAAGAGTTACGGCCCTTTATGGTCTGAGTTCAAATCCCGCCGAGGTTAACTTTGCCTTTCATCCTTACAGGGTCGATAAATAAAGTACCAGTAATACACTGGGTAATTGCTGGCCTTGTGCCAAAAGTAGAAACAATTATATTACTATTACTTACTTTATTGGTATTGGAGAGGTGAAAGTTTTAATCGTTCCCAGCATTGATGTATCATTTACAGAAATATAAAACAACTATTTATCCAGCACCTTATCGTTTGCGATTCTTCCTATTCGCTGAATTATATTATCGATAACGTTATTTTGGTGAGATTATTACAATTAAAACAAATTATGACTGATACATTAAGTATGATAAGTATCAGATAATTCATTTATTGCTGCAATCAATTCTTTAAATATTTTGAATAATTGAATATTACCGTTAGGGATCATGTTTAACCTTTCATGTAATAAGTTTTTAATTGAGTTTCTACAAGGAGAACGATCAATACTTTACTGGGGTATTTCACAGATGGCCGTTAAAAGTAGGTGTTTATTACATACGAGTAAACACATACGTTAATACACAGTAGTTAAGTGTGAGTAATAGTTTTCTCTTTGACGTAGATAATTGTATACAAGACGTTATTGATTAACACAACAGGTTTCGATACATCTTTAAAACAACCGTAAACACTTAGAATATTTCTTTTAGATGAAAACAAAGACCAGGCTATATGAGTAAATTATTTATTTCCTTCACTGCTTTCTCCATCTTCAAATCATGTTTGTTGGTGTAACAGTAGTATCCGAGAAATTACTGATTGTCTGCGTTGGAGAATCCTAACACATACTAACAGTTCCCAAAATTGAATAAATTAATTTGCCGCAAGGAAAAGCAGAAGTCTAACCTTTCGAACAGGACGCTTCGTGATTGTCAGCATAAGACTTCTTTATGCCATTTGTGTTATTAAGAAAAGCAATAACGCTATGCAATTTCGTTTCCTTTTTGAATATCAGTTCACAGTGTCGTTTCTATGTAAAAATTAAAATGATTCATTAATGCTACAGATGTGGTCGGTAAAATATCTTATCCTACATTTCGTTGGCAATGATATTCAGTGGCGTTTTATCATCCTGTGTTCAGTCCATTAGTAATTCTGTATGCTTTTGTCTCCCAATAGAAATGGAAAATAATGTGGTGCTATCTTCACAAGCAGGTGGTATCAGGTTAATGCTGTCAAGTTAATGGTGCCAGAATTTCGAGATAATTTTAAATAGCAATAGATGCAAGAATTAACAAGAAGTCGGTAGGTTTGCAACTAAATATCTTGGGAAGCAAGTCCATCTTGGCTATTATTAGTGACTGATCCGTTTCCTGCCTAAGTGATCGTGATTTCGTCTAGACCACTGGGGAATAAGGACTAATCTCTCTCAGAAATGAGTTGAACATTTAACGAAAGCAGAGAATTCCTCCGTTCCTTCGTTTGTGTATTACTAACTTTTATCGGAAACATTTCAAGTCCAGGATTATGGAAAATGTCCACAGGTTCTTGGCAGAGAGCTACTATAGCATGGGGTGTGTTAGGTACAAAATAACCTCTACAGACTTGCTACAGACATCAATGGAATGCGTTCAAGATGTGGGAAGAATTACGAAAATATTCTTCATGTTCAAAGATCTGTTACCACTGAAATTATTAGGCCCAGCTCCTATCATCACTAAGACGAGTCAGCAATTTCATAAATCGTTAAGGCAGAACATTAGGTAGTCAGTTCAAATCCTATTGGTTTAAACTTTCATCACTCTAGCTTTGATTGACTAAGTACAAGTTGTATGCTAGGATCAATTATATTCTCAACACAATGAAGACTTGTGCTTAGTGAGAAAAAGAGTTATTATCATAATTACTGCTATCGCAATTTGTGACAGAATCATAAGAGTGTCGTACAAAATACCTATATGTATTTAGTTATACTTCTCTCTGATCTATGTTCAAATTCCACCAAGGTTTACCTTGCCTTTTATCTCATAATATGTTCCAGATTGAACTGAGTGTTCCCACACTTAAAATAACTGAACTCATGTCAACCATTATTATTTTGTTGCATTTATTTTGGTTTTTATATTTTGTCTTTCATAATTCTTCTGTGATTGTAGCTAACTTGAATGTTTTCCTATCACTGTGAAATTAATGAACACTATAATTTAACCGCACTCAAATATATCCACTGAACGCTGACATGTCAAAGTAAACAACGGATCAAACTTTGTTGCGACAGGAATTGTATCGTTATATTTCAGATTCCACCATTTTACTACACCGATAAGCTTCTAAATTATCTTTTATTCCCTTTGTCGCGATGTTCTGTTTTGGTTATGTAATTTTTGAACTTTTATTGGAACAATAAACGCCTGAAAAATTGTTTCCAATAGATATTCTGACTTATTCTAATTTTCTCACTTCCATTTATTCGCGATTTATGCCAACATTTTATTACATTTTATATTAACATTTCATGGATTGTGCATTCAAACCAGTGGCTGTCGTTTTGATGTGCAACTGGTCATAAAATATATCGAATATACTTTTATTGGTCTAACTGTCAGGAATTATTAGCATATTTCTATACGTATGTTTGTTTCCTTGAAACCTGTGTTGCTGGATACTCCAATTTTGTATGTATATGCAGATATGGTGTGAATACTGAAAGACAAGTATTTCGTCTGCCTACATTGAAACTGAAAAGTACTATTTATTTGGATTCGTGTCAAGTAGCAATATACGTCTCAGTCCTGCAAAATATATATTGGTACTAAAACGACATAAAGGTCACTCTTGTACATTCATATGTAGTACTGTAAAGTTCACAAGTACTCCCTTAGCCTCACCTGCTGAATTCAACTTTGTGCGTGAGTATAGCTTAGAGAATGATGTTTCTACTACACTGGCGTTTACTTATTAGTCAAAATTATTGTAAAGCCTCCCAGAATGATGTAGTTGAGTTTCAGTGAGGACAATTATAGGTTGGTGCGTGCAGGAAATGTATAGTGTGTGTGTAGGGGGGGGGGGGTGATACTGTCGCAGTTCTGAGGGAAAACTACTGAGAACCGTGTTTGATGCAGCATCTGGGACGAGAAGTGACAAATGTGTCAGAGGTGCCTGAATTAAATAAGCAAGCATTTCATGGCTGATCGTTGTAGCATCGTTTGAAGGGGTAGTGAAAAGAAACAGCATGTGTCAAGACAAAATCTTTAGAGATTCCGATATCATTTCATGATTAATAGAAACTAACCCAACAAATCAATAAGCATATATGCGCAAGTGTGTGCGCACGCACAGAACAGATGACGTCAATTGTATGAAGTCACGAGAGGTTTAATGTGATTTGTATTTTGACAAAATTCATTTATTACAATGCTGCAAGTAACTTACTCCATTATTAATTTCCTGTATTTTATGTTTTTTAGCTACTGATCATAATAACGAAATTGTTTTATAACGGTTGTATGAATAACTTCATTATACTGATTAGAATGTGTACTGTAATATTCAACTGTAATATTAATTTATACATTACAAGTATATTCAATATTCAATAGAAAATTCTATTTCATGTTTCATATGATTTCGTTAAATTTACCTCGTGGAAAAATATGACCTAAGAACAGGATATTGAGAAAACGTCCATAGAGTTTTCGGACCCATATAAATGTTTTTACGTAAGTCATAAAATTTGACAATGTTTATATATATATATATATATATATATATATATATATATATATATATATAAATATATATATATATATATATATATATATATATATATATATATATATATATATATATACATATATATATATATATATATATATATATATATATATATATATATATATATATATATATATGTATACATATATATATATATATATATATATATATATATATATATATATATATATATATATATATATATATATGTATACATATATATATATATATATATATATATATATGTATACATATATATATATATATATATACACATATGTTTTTATATATATATATATATATATATATATATATATATACATATATATATATACATATATATATATATATACATATATATATATATATATATATATACATGATGAATTTCCTGATGATTTCTAAAGAATGAAACAGTTCTAGTCCTGTAGAATCTCATCTATATTAAAATATATATACATATATATATGTGTATGTGCGTGTGTGCATACATGGCTATCTACATATATACAAATGTAGTCACGCCTTCTGAATATGACGAGTGGAGGAAAAACTCAATTCATCAGAGACTATCTTTACATTGTCAAGACCGAAACTACTTTTAAGGGCGCTCGGTCTTGGAAGCAGGAAAGGAAGATAAGTCCTGCAGCCTTGGCTGAGTTAAGCTTTAGAGTGGACATTGTTTACTAGACCTGAAAAATGCGCAAGCTCAAAAGAGCGACAGAATGTTATAATAAACCTTCAAAAGTGTGGGACTAGAGTTGTTGCTCAAAAATATTGTAATCATTATCTATCGTACACTCTGTGGCATCCTTTTATAAAAAAGAGACTCATAACGAACTCAAGACGACACGATAATTATTTAAGCTAATGTTCAATATCTCATATTAGATGTTTAGTAATGATTAATACGAAATGCACTTAAACCGAATTCTATATTATAAATTCACCACGGCCAGCGAAACCCCTTGAATTTTGTATTCACAAGCTACGCATAAGATATACAGACTTAAAACATTCTGTAGTTAGTCACTGCGTGTCTAACAGATAAGCCAACTTTTTGAAAACAAGAGACATGCTGTTAGATCTCAGCGAATGATATGCACATTACAAGTTGACTAAAGAAGCCCCGATAAAGATATAGGAGTAGGAGATAGAAATAAAGACCCTTTAGGGATATTAGGTCATGGAAGCAAGCAAGGAAAATAAATCCTATAGACTTCGCTGATGTAAGCTTTTTAAAACAACATAATCAGCGCATTATTTCTTTCTACTTTTCTATATCTTTATTAGACCATCTTTAGTCACAGAAACTTGCAAAGTGTATATGCTTCACTGAGAAGATATTATGAGTTTCTCACCCATCCTCCAAATTAAGAATGTGAAACTCTATTTATATGCATAGACATTTTGCAGAGTGCTCCCCTTAGATATTTTCGCTCTCACGCTTTGCTGACATACATATATATATATATGTGTGTGTTGTGTGTGTGTGTGTGTTTGTGTACATGTGTGTGCGCGTGCTTTTGTCTATGTGTGTGTTTTACTCCGTTATACAATTGAAATAGGAAAATTTCGACAGTGCTGAGTTTGTGTGCTAGTTTACCTATTTGAAACCAATTTCCTTCGTTCAACGCCAATTATTCGACGATCTAATGCTCCTCATTATTAAATTTAAACCTTTATCTCTCTAATTAATTGTCTTGTCATAATAATAAAGCTGTCAAAAAAAAAACTGAAGCCTAAAGTCATTAATATGAAAAGTTTGATAATAGATTTAGGAGCTTTTACAATATGTGCGGCGATACATGTGTGGGTGTGAGTACATGTGTATGCGTGTATGAGTGTATATACATACATACATACATACATACATACATACATACATACATACATACATACATACATACATATATATATATATATAAAGAATTAGTATATCTACCAACATATGTATACAGAGGCATACCTATGTTAGCAAATATATATGTTTTGTCTTAGTAACATTGTGGTTCTATGCAAGGGGATGCAGAACAATTATATGAAAGACGTAAATAAGAAAGTTATGAAAATTGACTTAACTTACTAAAATTTCACTCCAACTAATTAGTTTCTGTAAGGGGATAAATATGGTTACGGAGCGTATCCACAGAGAAGCCTTACGTCATCAGGGAGTCTATTCTCAGCTAAGCTTCCAGGCAATGCGAGGACACTGGGAACTTATATTAAAATAATTCAGTGGATGGAAAAAAGCGAGCGGGGACTAGATTCCAAGACATTGAAAAATTCACTGCCTACTTGGTCAAGTGGCAAATTCAAAAGAATCAATCACGTGACACTGAGGTTAATCAGTGGGGAGTGGGGGTGCTATTAAGACAGGGCTTAGCCACTACTATTAATCATAGTAGTAATTTCGGCAAGTTTTGCTGAGAATAGACTCCCTGATGACGTAAGGCTTCTCTGTGGATACGCTCCGTAATCATATTTATCCCCTTACGGAAACTAATTAGTTGGAGTGAAATTTTAGTAAGTCAATTTTCATAACTTTCTTATTTACGTCTTTCATATATATATATATATATATATATATATATATATATATATATATATATATATATATAATCTGCCTGCACTAACATGATAAATTTTTCGTGAGATTTTACTATATTTAAATAATGTATTGCATAGAAACAGAAATAGTGGCGAAAACTAAAATCGATTAGTCTTAAGGAAAGTTGTCTGGATTAATTAAACGTTAAATTTATTTCATCTGTTTCGCATATTTTATTAAAGTTCAAAGTTTGGGTTATATAATGATTTTGAATATCATACAAGAGTCAACTTATAATTAGTTTTTTTCTTCCTGTTAATGTCGACAGTTGTCGCAGAAAAGCTGCAGTTATAAAACAGTAATAGGATAAAAATCAACAATATGATCGAAGCAAAAAATACCTTCAATGGAGTGCTTTCCATACTACGGTAGGGTCTCACATATATAGTACAGTGACTTTTAACTTTCACACCAACCGAAATTCAAACAATTAGTGAACAAATGGTCTCTCTGGAGTGTTTAAAATCTAAAACAACCAATAAAAAAAATAATTCCAATATGAGAAGTGATCGGAAGTTTTTAGCAAAATACATAGTGCTGTTTAGATTGGAACTGCTCATTAGTAGAAAATGGGGAGTGTAACCAACATCTTTCGGTGTCCTCTCTTAGAAGGAAGATTAAGAATGACCACTCTAAATATACACATATATATATATATATATATATATATATATATATATATATATATATATATATATATATATATATATATATATATATATATATATATATATATATATATATATATATATATATATATATATATATATATACAGGAATAGAATGAAACGAAATTTCATTTCTCACTCTTAGTACGGCACTTACTTAAATACATACATACATACTTACATTTATATATATACATATATATATATATATATATATATATATACAGTATTTACGTATCGAGAGAGAGAAAAAAAGGGGAGGATAGGTGATACATATAGTTATTTGCCAAGTAGCGTATGCCAAAGGTGCTCGATACTAGTGCCGGCAGTATTAAATATTCGAAGTGTTAATATTTAGTGGGCTAGAGAATTAGCAGAGCGTAAGCACGTGGGAAAGTAAGAAATCGGAGAATAGACCGTTAAAACATGTTTATTTAAAACAGCACCTACGTACGTTTCGCCCGGTTGGGCTTCTCAAGGGCATAAATAATCAAAAGTGTTCCTTACATTGCTCGGAAAGAGTTTTGGGGTTAAATCTACGTCAAGGTTCATTGCTCGCAAAAATAGGTTGTTTTGATTTTGCAGCAGGTCAAGGGAGGTAACTCTGGCCGGTGTTAAATTTATATATATATATATATATATATATATATATATATATATATATATATATATATATACATAGAAATAGATGTAATATAGTGGCATATCAACAATGTAGCTGAAGTAACTCCTTTACTTGTTTTTATTATTATAAACACCCTCAGAGGAAAATTGTGTTTACTAATATTGTTATTTTCGGGGAGGGTCATGTTATAATATTGTCAGAAATATATAATAAAACACACTCACTGTTTGGTTTGGGTTGGTTTTTGATTCAGTATATGTTGTATCCCTATAGTTAATTTAGCTGGCAATCAATGTGTATCATTGATTGACCAACAGTTAAAAATATAGATATCTATATTTTTAACTTGTAGGGATACAATATATACTGAAGCGAAAGCCAACCCGAACCAAATGGTGAGTGTGTTTTATTAAATATTTCTGACAATATTATAACAACATGATCCTCCCCAAATACAACAATATTTGTTTCAACACACAATTTCATATCAAAAACCTTGCAAAACAAACTCATCGCCGTGGGTATACTAATTTCTTAGAAAATTCCAGTTTATCTAAAGATTTGAATTTACTGTGATATTTTCTTCATCTGTATTGTTGATATAGAATTTGGAGAAATATGACACAGAAACGCCTTTACAAAATTCTAGATAACTAGTTTTGAGAGACTAGAAATCTTCAGAAAGGTATTGATATTAATATAATTAAATTTTATTTCAACTTTATGGATATTTGTGTAACAAAATTTGATATCAGCTCAGTAAAGAGAAGGGATTTTTGCACAGGCATTCTTCTTCTGATTTAGAATGTTCAGCTAGCTATAACACAGGCCTAATAGCACTCGATGAAGATAACTTCCTGGGCTTAAATATTTAGCAGCAGAAGCGTTCATTTAGTCAGACATCTCAAATGCTTATTTTGTATTTTTTACAGTGAAACGAAAGTCTCCCTTAGCCGTTGGAATATATTTAATATATTTCTGTAATGTGCCTATATGTGAAAAGTATTTTCTCGTCTGTTTTGTATGTTTATTATCTCAAAATCACCGTTTACTTGGTGTGTCAAAGTGCATTTAGATAGTGACATACAATCTACGCCAGAACAAAAACACGCTCAGAGAAAAAAATGTCTTATACGTGATGTTTATTGAACTGAACGACAAATTTGGGTTTGTTTCTAATAAAATGATTGAAGAAACGCTATCCTTTCATGAGAACAGTAAATTAACTGTCCGATTCATTTTCTTTTTCTATAGGCACAAAGCAAAGAATGCCTGTGTTCCGTTGGCTTTTATAACTGTTCTTGGTTCTGATTGACATCTTAATTTTCAATGTAGACAATAGTGTAGATAACCTTAGACCTAGTAGATACAGGTAACATTCAGTAACAATAGAATAACGGTTATCTATTATTTAGTGGTGACTGTGTCCTTGTCACTAATAGACAAGTAAATACCTAATGCAACATTTACCACTCTGCTAGAATGCAACTAGAATTTTTTCACTATCCGGAAGACGGAATTGTTTCTGCAACCAGTCGCTAATTCCGTACCAAACAATCAACTATCTGATCGATAACCAGTTTCTGAAACCGTCACACTACTCAAATCAGCAGCCTAACTCATCATAAGTTTTCATAGCTATTTTGGTGTAGGCATACATAGTGTCTACAGCATACTCATAATATATAGATATCTAAAGATCAAATCAATGAAGTTTCATACATAACTCCGTAATACATTGTATATTTATTTCACTTGAATAACGCTGTGTGTACTTGTATTCATAAATATCCGTCTTTAAAAAGTAACTGAGTTGAAATTCTGTATCGTGCAATTTCAGCCAATTAATGGACTTGGAGAAGCTGCTGAACAGTTTCATGGCATATATAATTTATCATTATTACAATATTTAAAGTATGAGTTGAAAATGTGTGCTTCGACCACTTAAAATTGATAAACCCATAAAATATATTACCAACTGTGAAATACCATTCTTAAAAATCAAGATATTATGTTGATCTAACAACATAGCCAGAGCTAGACGTATTTTGCAAATAACTCATTTTAAATGGTTTTAAATCAATATTTTCCATTACATTCTTTTTTTATTTTCAATAGACGGATATATAAATGTCAGTTAAATACGATTGTAATCATGTGTATTGTAACTCATTGATAATAAAACCACCACTGATGGGTTGGTGTTTATAAAATGTGTGGGTGTGTATCAATTCAGCTCGGTAGTAAGATATCAAACTCTCATTACAACCTACGAAAATATTGTGGTGACGTAGTAGTGCTAGAGAGTCAAACTAAATGTTCTTCTTGTATAAACCAAATATCAGTCAAATAGAGGAAGCCCATTCAATCGACTATATTCACTCTAAAAATCATTTCGTTCTGTTGCTGCTGAGATGAGTTGCATATTTGCTTATTTACAACAACTTTAATAAGAATTTTTGAAATTCCTGACAGGATTGACACTACAAAGATTATATATATTCTAATCAGACACTGAATACAGGTGGTCATGTATTATATAAGGAACTGCTTCTCACAAGATAAAACTCCAATGAATCCTTTTCGAGAAGGCAGTAAAGAGAATGCGGAGACGAATCTTTACTATTCCAATCACACGTGTAGATTATGCAGGATATCTTTAACAACACCAAACTTCCATGAAATTTCCTACTTTTAAACAAATACAAATACTCGCGCACTCACATATGCATGTGTATAATTACAACCACTGGTGCACAATGAAAATAATGTTTTCTAATTTGCGAACAAGGCCAGCAATTTAGAAAAAGGGAAAATTCAATTATACTGACCCACTACATTACTGGTTCTTTATTTCATCGACCATGGAAGGGTGAAAGACAAGGTGACTTCGGTTGGATTTGACCTCAGAACTTAACGAGACTGAGCAAATGCTACATAGCACTTGTCCGACATTCTAACGACTCTCCCAATTCACTACCTTCACATATGCAGGTAATGGTTTCTAAATTAAGCACAAGACCAGAAATTTAGGAGAAGGCAAGATTGATTAAATCGGCTGCAGTACTCGCCTGGTACGTTCTATTATTGACCCTGGAGGAATGTATAAGCAAAGTTAACTTCGGTGACATTTGAACTCAGAACGTAAATAACCAGTAAAAAATACTAACCATTTGTCCGGCGCTCTAATGATTCGCCACCTTCATATGAAAATAATAAAAATGCTAATCGTATAGTGTGCGTACGTGTGCGCGCACACATGCATGTGAGAGGGAGAGAGAGATAGGGGGAGAGAGAGAGAGAGAGAGAGAGAGAGAGAGAGAGAGAGAGAGAGAGAGAGAGAGCGCGTGTGCATGTATGTGTATGAGGGTGTGGTAAAATTAATAGGAAAAACTTTAACTAGAAAATGTAATGAGAAACCAGAATCGATGATATATGCTTAAGTCCCACGAATAAGGAAACCTGATTTCAGTAAGCAAATCATATCTAACTCTAAACAAGTCCATATTAAAAAGAAGATGACAGCCTATCATTTCCAAAGCTAACGAGTTTGTTAGCTTCCGTTTATGCTTCGTTCTCAATTGCCATTAACAAACAAATTCACACCTCATATTTCAAATCAATTTCTTTCTTACACGAACAACCCGTTCTTTTTTTTACTATAAATCTTTTTCCTCTGCAAATACGTATTGACTTTAATACCTTTGGGTGTAAAAAGAAATTCATGATTTGGTCTTCACAAATAGCTAAATCAATTAATAAACGCAAAAAATGGTAGCCTGGTAATTCTCTACTTGCATGTATGTATGCATGTATGTTTCATGTATGTATGTATGCATGCATGTATGCATGTATGCATGTATGCATGTATGCATGTATGTATGCATGTATGTATGTATGTATGTATGTATGTATGTATGTATGTGTGCATGTATGTATCTATATATGTATGTATGCATGCATGCATGCATGTATGTATGTATGTATGTATGTATGTATGTATGTATGTATGTATGTATGTATGTATGTATGTATGTATGTTATCTCTTTCTCTTAATTTCGAGTATATTTTTTGACCGGCCACCTTCCTGGTGGCAAGGTTGTAAAAGAAAAGAAATTGTCATCCCTTGAATCGCAAGAATGTTTTGCAAATTTTGAAGGTGCCAGCTATCGCAGCCATTTGTAGACTAAGAATTAGGGAGCTGCGCTTTTTGTCCGCAAATCCAAGTTCAGTCATACTTTGGTCCGAGCGGGTTGGTATATAACCCGTAGCTCCAATAATGATGGGTATGAAGCTAAAGGTGTATCTTGGATACTGGATTTGTAAACTCCTCATCAATGGTCCGTAGATGTCCTCCTTCTCCTGTATTTTTCTGACAACGTTTACATCAAGTGGGCAGCTGATCTCCACAACAGAACACGTTTTCAATGTGTGGTCCCAAACAACAATATCAGGCCGGTTGTGCGTTAATTTGGTGGCAGTTTTTATTTTCAGGTTCCACCAGTATTCCTTAGTGCCATCTGTCTCAATATATTCTTCCACGTTTGTTGTTAATTTTGTTTTCCGAAGTGCGTTCCAGATGATTCTAGCTATCCCAGCGTGTCTCATGTGGGGGTAGTAGCGAGATGACATTCTTTCGCAGCTGGCAACAATGTGGCTTACATCCTCGATCTTTGTTTTACATTGTGCAGCAGATATTTGGTAGGGAGTTCTTGTTCCTGTATTGCATAGAGATATCCCTCAATGTGTGATGTCATAAACTTGTCGGAACTCCATGCCAGGCTTTTTGAGTGGTTTATCCCCTCTATGGTCTGTGTTTTACGCCTCAAGTATCCATGCACAACTTTTTCTGTAACTTGGTCAATTTTTTTATCTTGTTTGAACATTGAATAGGATCTTCCGATTTCTCTGGGTGAAAGATTTATATCAGGCTTTATTCCATATCTCTCCTCCAGATCAGTCGCTTTTCTAATGATATTTTTTTTTTCATGCTCATAAACCTCGGCAAGATGGTTGCCAACGTTTTTCCTCTGTTGAAGGTGTTGCTTCAGTGTTACTATCCGTGTCTTATATGTTGTTAATATTGATTTTAGACCCCGGCCACCTTCCTTGCGTGAGAAGTATAGCCTATCCACATCACCATCGATGTTAAAGTTCCCAGTAACACTGAGAAGTTTTCGAGTTCTTACATCCATCTCACTTAGTTCTTGCAATGACCAGTTCAGCAGGCCAAATGTTGGCGTTAGAATTGGCACAGCATAAGTTCTGATGACCAGTTCTGATGACCAGTTCTGCTTCTCTCCTTATTTATAGGTCCATCATATCTGACATTCTCATCCTGTCCAAGATATCTGTAGTTGTCACCTGAATGTAGAGGTTGTATTGTCAGGCCGTTCATCTCTAGATTTTTAGAGAAGGGCACAGCTCTTCCATATTTTACTGCCAAATATGCACACTTGGACTCACCAAATTTCATTTTGATGTCGGTTGAAAATTGTGTAATGAGGTCCAATTGTTTCTTGATGTCATTGATATTTGGCCCATACAACTTCAGGTCATCAACAAAGAAAAGATGGGAGATACTTCTGGGCCCACTTCTTTGTCCACCTTGTTTCCTGAGTAGGTAAGATAGTGGATTCAGTGAGAGAACGAAGAGTAGCACTGACAAGCTATCACCTTGAAAGATGCCCTTCTGGTAATGTATCTTATCAGTCTTAACTTGCTCCTTCTCACCTCTAAGGATCAAATTGGTGTACCAGTTCTTGGTCAGGCGTTCAACAGCAGCTACCAATGGTTGTGGGACTTTAGCTAACTGTAAAGCCTTAATAATCCAACCATGAGGTACACTATCAAATGCTTTTTGATAGTCCAGCCACACCACAGTCATGTTTCTGCGATTCTTTGTTGTTTTTTCCTGAATCATTTTGTTAGTTAGTAGGTGATCAATGCAACCCCACACCTCCCTCTTTCCACCAGCTTGCTCAGGTGTTATGATGTTGTTGGTAGCACAGTGATCCTGTAAGAACAGGTTAAGGCACCCAGTATATAATTTATACATGATGTTTTGGCAGGCTATTGGGCGGTCATTTTTAGCAAGGGTGGTTTGGCTATTTTGGGGAATGAGGAGAGTAGTGGCAGTTGATAACCATCTGGGCAGTTCTTGTGTGCCTTTAATGGTTTCTGTAAACAGCCGTATGAGATCTTGCCGATAGAAAGTGAAATTCTTCAACCAGTATCCTGTAATGAGGTCTGGGCCTGGCGATTTCCTATTCGACATTTTCCGTAGAGCTGTTTCCAGTATTGACCCATCTATGTCATATTTTTTTGTCTGGACATGTTGGCAGTAGTCCTGTGCCAGTTCTTTTAGCCAATTAGTTTGTCTGTTGAATCCGTCATCCGTTTCCCATACAGATCTCCAGTAGCTCTCAACCTGTTCTTTTGTATGGGTGTCGTTTACAGAGATTGAGCTTTTGCCACCGAAGCTGCGATAAACTGATTTAGGATCTCTGGCAAACAATCTATTTAGCACTTGTCGTTTATGTGCTGTTGACCTATATTTTAGTATTTCTGTTGTAGCTGTGAGTTGTTGTTTCAACTGGTGTAATTTGGAGTTCAAAGTTTTAAATTTTGTATCTCCAAATCGTCTCTCTAACTTTTTTTTTAGGTCTTCCTGGTGTCGTGTGAAGTTGCTCTCTATGTTGCATTTCATAACGACTGCGATGTGTGAGATACTTCGTCTCAGGGACAAAATTTTGGTTTTTAAATTTCGCATCCACGCTGGTTCAGGCTTTCTGTTTGTATCTTGATTGCGTGGTTTTAGATGTGTGTTATATGATAGTAATGTGACAGCTGAAACATATAACAAAACATTAAGCGTTTCAAATGTCATGTCATTTCTACACCTTTAGATCGTATAGCCTTCAGATAATTGCCAGCTATTTCGTTCACCGCTTCCAATTCCAATTTAGTGGGTTCTTTACTGACTCTAGTGTTGTATGGTCTGTCACTCACATTAAGGCTGTGTATCTCTTGAAACATATCGTTCCATATCACTTGTAGGGTGTCCACAAGTTTTTGGTGCTCTGTTTGTTCAGTAGAGTCATGAATTTCAGCCTCGTTGTTGATGTGGTGACAATTACTACTAGAATTAGCTGACCATTCTCGCTGTTCTTCAGTGGAAGTGGGATGGATTTCAGCAAAATTGTTGGTGAGCTGTTCACTGTTAGATTTAGCTGGCCATTCTCTTTGTCTGTCAGTGGAGGTGGGATGGTTGTCTACAAGGGCTGTATTTGTAGTATCACTCAATTCCGTTAGATGTATCAATTTACATCTAATGATACGTTTAGCCTGTTCATTTAAATGCTTTGGAGAAAAGTCTAATTCTGGGTGTTTAGAGTTCCATAAAGTGTTTAGCCTTTGCATAAAACCGAACTTTTGGGGTTCAGATTGTTTGTATGCTTCATATAATACTTTGTTAAGCTCGTAGCTCCAATGTATACAACGGTTGTAGTTGCTATTTGGTCGAAGGAGACTTGTACTTTTTGCCATGATGAGTTCGTCTATTCACTAATATTTCGTATTTATTTTTCAAAATAGTCGATGATCTTCTTTAAAAGTTTCGACAAAGTTCTGTCAGAATCAAATTTAAAGTTATTCACAGCTTGGGTAATATTTCTTTTCAGTTAGTTTTTAATTCTACAACTGTGTTTTAAACGTTGTTCTTGAATCGTTTGAATCGAGAACAAAAAGAACCGTTACTTAGTATATTTCTTTATGAATGTAATATAATATAACAACGCTGTATTTATATGTTAAGTTTATGTATCATTCATATAAATAGGTGTTTTACAACCTATTCACAACATATTCACAGTTCAAACACTTATGTTTTTGTTTCTGAATCGAAAACGTTACTTGTATATTTCTTTATAAATGTAATATAACAACGTTACATTTATATGTTAAAGTGCATGTATCGTTCATATATCATAAGTGTATCTATCGTTCATATAAATAGGTGTTTTACAACACACTTACAGTTGAAACACTTATGTAGAATTATTGTATGTCATCTTACCGCGTAATGTAGCTCAACTTTTTCCAATATATGGTATGTTGCCTTCATGTAAGCCGTAATTACACACGTCCGATTATCGGACACTGTATGTATGTATGTATGTATGTATGTATGTATGTATGTATGTATGTATGTATGTATGTATGTATGTATGTATGTATGTATGTAGTCGGTGCTACTAGTAACATGTATCCCAGTACAACCTGTCTCATGGTCGGGTCGTTGGCGACTAAACTGGCAACTCCACCAAGGTTGCTTGGTGAGGAGGGTCACTTTGGACATCCTGCAGGACTAAAAACAAAACCTGTCAAAGGGCAAAGGAGCTCTTAAGAGTCAATGGCCATCCAAAATCACCGGGAGATATGACCCCTTAGCCTTTGTCAAGGCAGAATTCTAGGAGAAGGAAAACTCTGATATAACACCTGCAACTCTGATGGTATCCAATGATGTTGACTTGTTCTTCTTTTTGGTAAATATCATCTTGGTTAAGAGAGTGGGACTGGCTTTGTGCAGTGCCTTTGCTCACTATAAAAGCTTCGCGGCACAGGCATTGCTTTGTATCTGGAGATCTCTCTGCACTTGTCGTGACATGGTACCATGGGCCCAGCACTATGTGTCAATAATTGTCACAAGTGTAGTGTTTGTACCCGAGTTTTCAAGTTGCTGGCTGGACTGAAAAGTCACACTCGTTTAGCGCATCAGTAGGGGTTCTCCTACATGGATATAAAGTAGTGGCCGTACTCGAAACGAGTTGGCAGCCACCACCATGTATGTATGTATGTATGTGACAGGTTTTTTTTTTTTTTTAGTCCTGCAGGATGTCCAAAGTCACCCTCCTCACCAAGAAACCTTGGTGGGGTTGCCAGTTTAGTCGCCAACGACCCGACCATGAGACAGGTTGTACTGGGATACATGTTACCAGTAGCACCAACTGGTGACCTGTCAAAGGGCAAAGGAGCTCTTAAGAGTCAATCGCCATCCAAAATCACCGGGAGAGATGACCCCTTAGCCTTTGTCAAGGCAGAATTCTAGAAGGAAAACTCTGATATAACACCTGCAACTCTGATGGTATCCAATGATGTTGACTTGTTCTTCTTTTTGGTAAATATCATCTTGGTTAAGAGAGTGGGACTGGCTTTGTGCAGTGCCTTTGCTCACTATAAAAGCTTCACGGCACAGGCATTGCTTTATATCTGGAGATCTCCCTGCACTTGTCGTCACATGATACCATGGGCCCAGCACTAAGTGTCAATAATTGTCACAAGTGTAGTGTTTGTACCAGAGTTTTCAAGTCGCTGGCTGGACTAAAAAGTCACACTCGTTCAGCGCATCGGTAGGGGTTCTCCTACATGAATATAAAGTAGTGGCTGTACTCGAAAACGAGTTGGAAGCCACCATGTATGCATGTATGTATCTTTATAAGTATGTATGTATGTATATATGTATGTATGTCAGGTCACCACTTGGTGTTACTGGTAACATGTATCCCAGTACAACCTGTGTCATGGTCGGGTCGTTGGCGACTAAACTGGCAACCCCACCAAGGTTTCTTGGTGAGGAGGGTGACTTTGGACATCCTGCAGGACTAAAAACAAAACCTGTCAAAGGGCAAAGGAGCTCTTAAGAGTCAATGGCCATCCAAAATCACCGGAAGAGATGACCCCTTAGCATTTTTCAAGGCAGAATTCTAGGAGAAGGAAAACTCTGATATAACACCTGCAACCCTGATGGTATCCAATGATGTTGACTTGTTCTTCTTTTTGGTAAATATCATCTTAGTTAAGAGAGTGGGACTGGCTTTGTGCAGTGCCTTTGCTCACTATAAAAGCTTCACGGCACAGGCATTGCTTTATATCTGGAGATCTCTCTGCACTTGTCGTCACATGGTACCATGGGCCCAGCACTAAGTGTCAATAATTGTCACAAGTGTAGTGTTTGTACCAGAGTTTTCAAGTCGCTGGCTGGACTAAAAAGCCACACTCGTTCAGTGATTCGGTAGGGGTTCTCCTACATGGATATAAAGTAGTGGCCGTACTCGAAATCGAGTTGGCAGCCACCATGTGTGAATATATGTGTTTGTGACCATATAGGTTATCTGTAAACGCGGTCCTAAATTTTACCTGAGAATAATATGGAGTCGAGGGAATCTCGAATGGATGTCTACAGTGAGTTAACATCTGTATTAATAAGGTAAAATGGTATATAAGAAAACTACAGATAGATTGACACCGGGACCGTATGACGATATCCATATATATATATATATATTCGATAGTAACATAGGATCGAGCGAGTTTCGAACTCACGACCTTTCTGCGTGTTAAAAAGATGTGTGAACCACTACACATTGGTTCACACACACACACATATATATGTATGTATATATATATATATACATAGATTCCTGATGATTTCTAAAGAATGAAACAGTTCTAGTCCTGTAGAATCTCATCTATATTAAAACTATATATATATATATATATATATATATATATATATATACATATATATATATATACATATATATATATATACACATATATATTTAAAGGACGATCGACTTTTTTGTCAAATCGGACCGAGGGAACAATGTTTCCGTTGGTCTTTCCAATTGCTAATACTATCTATCGGTCGCAACTCCAAGTAGAAGGAGCAACGTGAAATAAAGTGTCTTGCTCAAGGACATAACGCATTGCCTGGTCTAGGAATCGAACTCACAACCTTGCGATTGCGAATCCAATTTCCCAACCACTCAGCCACACGCCTTCACTACACACACACACATATATATATATATATATATATATATATATATGTATTATATATATATATATATATATATATATATATATATATATATATATATATATATATATATATATATATATAGAGAGAGAGAGAGAGAGAGAGAGAGAGAGAGAGAGAGAGAGAGAGAGAGAGAGAGAGAGAGAGATTTTAACTTTAATTATATCTCATAAAATAATACAACTGGCTTTTCCACATAATACATATTGTTAGCACCTCAAACACTTAAATTGGGTTTATATTAAAATATAACCTAATGTTTGTTGAGTGAGATGGTTACCAGTCAGAGATTAGCTTTAAACTATCTCTGTTATTGTATTTATTATATATATATATATATTATATATACCCTACACATTGGATCACACACAAATACACACACACACATATATATATATATATATATATATATATATATATATATATATATATATATATATATATAGATCTCAAAGTATCCTGAGGTAAGCACTCAACATCCTGAAGCGTCGTAGATTGCATCAGGTGATCCTGGCGAAGTATATGCCGTGAAAAATGAATATGCAAAATGGGTTTTTACAACAATTTATTCGGAAATTTTCCATTACAATGTTTCGACGTGTTTGACAACATTACAGTGTGTTGGCTTCATAGTATCAATCCAGCCTCTTCATATCGTCTTCCGAACATTATTTTTATTCACCCCTGGTTCTCTGGAGAACCCGTATTGGGGAGATGGGGGAACTGATAAAATTGAATCTCTCCTCTCTCATTATTAGCTCCTCTATAAGAGAGCGACCACACGGCTTGTTTCGCGGATGAATTAATTTAATTAATTCTCAATCAGTCAGTGATTATTATTTCAACACATAAAGGGTGATGGAATAGCAGTATCGGTAGAACGTCAGACAACATGCTTTGCGGCATATAGTTACGGCCCTATGCGTTCTGAGTTCAAATCCCGCCGAAGTTAGCTTTGTCTTTCATCATTACTGGGTCGATAAAATAACTACCAATAACACACTGTGATCGATTTGATCAACTTTCCTTTCCTCCAGAATTGTTGGCCTTGTGCCTAAAACAGAAACCAATATTAGATATATCAATAGGGTGATGGATTGGCAGTATCGGAAAAGCGCTGGACAACAGGTTTTGTGGAGTATAGTTACGTCCCTATGCGTTGAGTTCAAATCCTTCCAAAGTTAGATTTGCCTTTCATCATTACTGGGTCGATAAAATAAAGTACCAATAACGCAATGGGAGTCGATTTGATCGACTTTCCCCTCTCCTAAAATTGTTAGCCTTGTGCCTAAATCACAAATCATTATTTATACGATGCCGAGGTTAACTTTGCCTTTCATCCTTACAGAGACGATAAAATAAAGTACCAGTAATGCACTGGGTAATTGCAGGCCTTGTGCCAAAAATAGAAACAATTATTTATACGATGCTTTACGATTTGAGTACAAGTCCCACCAATTTCTGGAGTTGGTAAAATGTACCAGTGAAGTACTGGTGTCGATTTAATCGACTTTCTTCTCCCTCAAAACTGTACCTAAGGTAGAAATCATTATTCCCACGCCTGTAAGCGAGGTGAACTGACAATATTGATAATGTGTTAGACAAACACTTTGTCATATTTGTATCGGCACTTTACGCTCTGGGGGCAAATCCGTCTGAGGTCAACTTTACCTTTCATCCTTGCGAGGTAGAGAATATAAAGTACCAGACACATACTGATTCGATTTAATCGACTTTTCCCTTACCCAAAATCGCTGTCCTTCTGTCTATTTTAGAAACAATTATTTTAACACGTGCGTCCAACAAATGACAGTTATTTCTACACAGACTGTTATGCGAAGAAAACCATGATTAAATCCATTGTAGCAACAAATAGTGGTTAATTCTAGACACGGTGTCGTCAGCAGAACATAATACACGAATATATAATCCTGATTATATCACGTTGCAGCAACACAGAACAGATATTATTTTACGATATTATTTGTAGACCATCCTTTGCGTTCTGAGTTCAAATCCGCCGAGGTTAACTTTGCCTTTCATCCTTACGAGGTCGATAAAATAAAGAACCAGTGGTGCACTGGGGTAATCGCTGGCCTTGTTCCAAAAGTAGAAACTCTATTTATGGCGGTGGATTGGCAGTACCGGTAGAGGGTCGGACGCTATGCTTTGACGCATAGAGTTATGGCCCTTTCATTTCTGAGTTCAAATCCCGCCGAGGTTAACTTTGCCTTTCATCCTTACGGGGTCGATAAAATAAAGTACCAGTAATGCACTGGGCAATTTGCTGGCCTTGTGCCAAAAGTAGAAACAATTATTTGTAGACCATCTCCTTCGACACACCCTGTCGCCAACAAAACAGATTCTACACGTTGCTACATGGAGAAGCGAAATTTAGCATCCTTCATCTAAATTTCACCTAAAAGCAGCTTAGCTGATTGCAGCGAACAGGTATATACACAACCATACGATTTATGCTAACTTGTTCATGGTCATATAAAAATGTATAGACGTATACAAACAGACATTCTCGCTCACACACACACACACACACACACACATACACACCCCCACACCCACATATATATATATAGAAGAAAGTGTGGTAAGAAACCAGGTGGACCATAACGCACCAGAGTACTCGATATTTGGGTAGTAAAGTGGATAATAGGAAAAGAGTCAGGACCTCGACGGCTGAGCTCCGGCCGTTTCGACAGCTAGATCCGAACTTTGATCTAGCTGTCGAAACAGCCGGAGGGGTCTTGACTCTTTTCCTATATATATCTATACATATATATATATCTATACATATATATATATATATATATATATATATATATATATATATATATATATATATATATATATATATATATATATATATATATATATATATATATATATATATATATATATATATATTAGAAAGTGAGGTTTTTTATACAAAATGAAAAATAACCGAGGTGTCCTACACGAGTGAAAGTATAAAGAAAAAAAGATGAAATCGAAAATGCAACTGGAGTCTTATTTTTAAAAATATATATATATTTATTTGGTTCCTTTACCGGTTTCGCAGTTCTTCTGCTTTTCAAAAGTAGAGTTGAGATGGAGGGTCTGTGGTTTTTCTCACATGTGAGGCCCTCCATCTCAACTCTACTTTTGAAAAGCAGAAGAACTGCGAAACCGGTAAAGGAACCAAATAAATATATATATATTTTTAAAAATAAGACTCCAGTTGCATTTTCGATTTCATCTTTTTTTCTTTATATATATATATATGTAGGAACAGGTATGACCCCGACGGCAGAGCTCAAGCCGTTTCGACGGCTATTTCTGGACTATTACCTATTACCCACTCTTCTACCCTAAGTATTGAGTACTTTGGTGCGTGATGGTCCATCTGGTTCCTTACCACAATTCCTTCGTTATATATATATATATATGTGTGTGTGTGTGTGTGTGTGTGTGTGTGTGTGTGTGTGTGTGTGTGTGTGTGTGTGTGTATATGCTTGTGTGTGTTCGAGCAGAAGTACCCGGTGTTGCCTGGATGAAAGAAAATAACGAAATTTCATTCAAATATTTTTCTGTGGGACATCTGGAACTACTGATATAGTTGTTTCATGTATGTAACATATATTGTAGTTGCAATATGATTTCATACTTTGTTTCTTTTTTCCTTTCATAACTTGTCTGTGCTTCGGTTTTCATATTACTGTGAAATACAACTGTACATAGTTTGGTTCTTCGCCTGAAAGTGGCTGAAGAAGTCTAATTATATGGTACACTTGCCCTGCAAGGTAGCGCAATACATGTTACATGCTTATCCAACTCCTTTTCGGATTTTGGTCTTTGATTTATTATTACGGCGATAAATTAGTTTTGCGAGGTTTTTTATATGAAATCGTGTGTCGAAACAAATATTGTTATACTTCTGGCAATATTACACAAATATGACTCTCCCCAAGTATAATAATATATATATATATATATATATATATATATATATATATATATATATATTCAATAGTGTAACGTTTCTTTCAATCTTTAAAATAATACAAAGCAACAGGTCCTAACATGCAATCCACCTCAAAATTATTCCAGATTTTTCAATGTAGAATAACTGATTAATAATTGTTTTTGTTTTTTTTTGCACAAGGCCAGCAATTATCCCAGTGCAATACTGGTGCTTTATTTTATCGACCCTGTAAGGATGAAATGCAAAGTTTACCTCGGCGGAATTTGAACTCAGACTGTAAAGGGGCGTAACTCTATGCTGCAACGCATGGCATCTTATCCTTTACCGGTACTGCCAATCCACCTGATTAATAATTGTTTCTACTTTAGGCACAAGGCCAGCAATTATCTAGTGCATTACTGGTACTTTATTTTATCGACCCCGTAAGGATGAAAGGCAAAGTCAACCTCGGCGGGATTTGAACTCAGATCGTAAAGGGACGTAACTATGCTGGAAAGCATGGCGTCCGACCCTCTACCGATACTGCCAATCCACCTGATTAATAATGAATCTAATTCACACGGGAGATCAACAATTTTCATACAACTTTTATAATCCCACATGTAAGTCGTGTTAGATTGAATTCTTTTATATCACTACTCATATGTTATTGTATTTTTGTGCATATTCGAAATTAAGAACTTTGAATGCTAGCAAATAAGTAATTGATATTAGCAAATACTTCGCCTTTTTCCCTGATAACCCTCATACCTGAAGCCGAGACGGGATGATGTAGACTTGCAGACTGAAGATTCTTAAATCGTCGATGGCTACATTGACTTAGCTGTAAATAGATATCATGCGTGAATTTAGCTTCCTGTTTGTTATAAACAAGGGATGAAACGTATAACTATATGTCTCGTTTGCTAGCGTTGATGAGATCCCATTTTAGTATCGATTTGTTTCGAGCAAAATACGCTAAAGCTGGTTAATTAGCTGGCTCTGCATACACCAAATTCTTACAGTGGCGTAAGTAACTAATCACAATATTATATTCATTTTTGAGCAACAGGAATCAAAGAAAAAATATACTTGTTAAGAAACAAACAAATTGGGGAAAAAATCAATCGAAAAACTAAGGGAAGAAAATAAATTATAGAATCTATTTCTATAGGCATAAAGAGCTATTTTCTCTTCTTTTTTAGTATTAAAATCGAAATACATATCCCAAAATATATAATACTTCTCATCCTTCCACATCTAGGCAAGGCAATGTAAAACAGCCTAAGAGAAAGACGTTTCTAAACAGTTACTATATTTTTAGAATATATTTTCTTGGTTTCATCTACTTTGATGTCAAAAGATAGTTGTTTTTGTATAGCCCCAGTCCATCCTTATAAGCAGATCTATGATTAAAGACGTATCAATCACGACCAATACATAGTTTCGTTAATACTAGAAACTACATTATCCAACTTTATTGTTTTATCTCAGCCGCAGATAAAGGGTGATTTAAGGGAAATTTGCTTTATATTTCTAGCAAATCAAACAACCTTGTAGTTCTTGTTGATAATTAAAATTGTTTTTTAGTCCCAGTTCAGCCATGACGCTTTAAAAGTGTCTCGAACAGTATTACCTTATGTATGTGTTCAATGTTTATGACGAGTGATATGAAAGACATCTCGCTGCGATCAAGCGACCGCATAGAAGCTTCCTTGTTCTTCAAACTTTCGATATTCATTTTCGTTGCGTCATATTCTTCGAATTCTCATATTTGATTTCATTATATAAAATATAGTTCATTATATAAAATATAGTAAGGGCGGTGGATTGGCAGTATCGGTAGAGGGTCGGACGCCATGCTTTCCAGCATAGTTACGTCCCTTTGCGATCTGAGTTCAAATCCCGCCGAGGTTGACTTTGCCTTTCATCCTTACGGGGTCGATAAAATAAAGTACCAGTAATCCACTGGGTAATTGCTGGCCTTGTGTCTAAAGTAGAAACAATTATATAAAATATAGTCTGAGTTCAAATCTGCTTTTTATCCTTCCGGTGTCGGTACAATAAAGTACGGCTTAATGCACTGGGGCCGATTTCATCGATTTCTCCTTTTCTTTAAATTACTGGCCTTGAGCCAAACGTAGAAACAATTAATTTACATATAGTTTGAGTTCAAATCATTCCGAGTTCAGCTCTGCTTTCCATCCTTCCGGGATCGATAGAATAATGTACCAGTTTAGTACTGAGGTCGATAAATCAATTTGTCCTCCCTCAAAGTGCTGATCTTGTGTCAATGTTAGAAAGACTTATCTATTATATAGTTATATATATATATATAGTATATAGTTAACCATTCTAATTGATAAGAAAAATCCTGTAAAGTATTGCATTTTGGAGGGAATACTAATAGACTTTGTCGTATACCACTGCATATTTTGTGGTAGATTGCTAACTATCTTAAAAATCAGCTTTCTATATTTTCATGGCGTAGTCGTTAGAGGGAGGACAGCTCCCATGAATTTTTCAAAACACGCAAGATTAGTGTTAGAAAGCAGACTCCACTAAAGGTATCCAAGTATCAGATAGAAGTGTTAAATCGAATAAAGACTTAAGTTTTAAACCCAGTAACAAATACAGTTCATCTGACAAATATCCGCATAGTTTTCGTCTATCCACACGAGGCTTGATATTACCAGGTTATGATAGAAGGTATTTTCGTGGTTGTCGTGAAGTGGGGTCGATTTTGGAATGCCTGATTGCAAAAAAACATTTTACCACATGGCTTATGGAATTAAGCTCATATATTTAGGAAGAAACGAACAAAATAATTTGATTTTCCATATTCAAGATCAATCTAACGTTAATTATTTATATATTTCAAAGCAAAATTAATTGGAAACGACCACAGCAGTGAAGTAAGTGGAAAATGTTGTGGCGTTATCAATTTAAGAACTGTCAACAATAACTCGGTCCAGTAATTTTCTCTTGTCAATTGGCAAGTGACATACATTTTCGCATTATACTCAGAAAATGGAAGCAAAAATCAATCGTAAATGATGCAATTCTTTCTTGGTTGCATATATATATATATATATATATATATATATATATATATATATATATATATATATATATATATATATATATATATATATATATATATATATATATATATATATATATATATATATATATATATAGATAGATAGATATATATATATATATATATATATATATATAGATATATATATAGATAGATAGATATATATATATATATATATATATATAGATATATATATAATTGAAAAAGTGGAGAATAACATAGTCAACAGTACAAAAAAAGGGGGATTTATTTACAGTCTAACAATCGTTTCTCTGATAAAGTTGTCTAAAAATTGCTGAACACTAGAAGCAGTGCCACTCAATTTATATATATATATATATATATATATATATATATATTACAATAAAAGATTAAAATTTAAGCAAAGCCCTCTTCGGATTTTAGTCTTCACATTTATTATTATTACTATGTATATATATATATAATCTATATATATAAAACTGTGGTTGTCTGTCTGTCTATCGATTTTTGGCACACATCTCCTCTTAGAATCTCTCACGGAATTGCACCGAAATTGCTATACTTCTACATTGAGCCCTAGCGAAGACATCGGAAAAAAAAAATTTCAAATTGACCCACCCTATGTGACGAAATCGAATATAATGTATCGATTTTTGAGCGTAAGTGATCAGTTATTTCCCTTTGTTCTGTTTACATTGAGCGTCTTACGTAAAAAATTACGCTGGCTTTCTCAGCGTTTAAAATGACATTAACACAATACACGAACTTTTGCTTCATTTCCATTTAAAAGCATTTTAAAACAATATTTTTACTTGAAAACAAGTCTATTTAAAGACTACGTAAAACAAGCAAATATTTCGTAAAAAAAAGCAAAAATTATATAAGTTTATTTAAAATATATGTATCTGTAAATTTCGTTAGGCGTGCAGACAGACGGTCGTGCAGACAGACGGTCGTGCAGAGGGGTGACATAGGCGTGCAGACAGACAGTCGTGCAGAGAGGTGATATAGGCGTGCAGACAGACAGTCGTGCAGAGAGGTGATATAGGCGTGCAGACAGACAGTCGTGCAGAGAGGTGATATAGGCGTGCAGACAGACAGTCGTGCAGAGAGGTGATATAGGCGTGCAGACAGACATAACTGATAATTTGGTTACGCTAATGTTTTTCTCTGCGTTGCAGTGTTTACATTTTCGATCTTTGTTAATAAATAACCAGTGCAGTTTCTATCCCCAGCATCCTATTTTGTTATAACATTCGGGTTATCGTTATGTTTTCTTAACTTCATAAGGCATATTGTTGGTTGAGGGAATATTAATCAAAAACACCACATGCAAGTCTGCACAGTAGACACTACAGTTTTTAAGCCAAGAAAGAAACTTAATATTGTAACTTTAACACAGCTACTGAGCGACCCCGAGCAACGCCGGGCTTTACTGCTAGTATAATATAAAACGAAAAATCAGTGATGCATCTGAACACAATTTATTGTGTGTTACAATTGTTTCGCCGGCGGACAGCTCGAGACGCGATCAGTGTGTGGATCTGTTTGATTCTGGACCCGCAGGTTCGACGGACACGTCTAATGATTTCGGAGCATATTTTTCCACTGGGGTATCTGACCCTGTGGGCCAATACTGTCAAAAACTTCATCCTCTTCGCGCGTCCAGTGATTGGCCGCTGGTTGCCTACGTCATCATAAATACTGACCACAGGTATTATTTCGCTGTCGTATGTCTGCTACGCTTCAATTAATTACTGCTGTGTTTGGTAGTCCACACATCCATGCGCGCACTCACACACACATACACACAGACACAACCACATAGATACCGACTGTCGTAGCTACCATCCGACACACACACACACACACACACACACACACACACAAATATTTATATATATATATATATATATATATATATATATATATATATATATATATATATATATATATATATATATATATATACATATATATATAGTGTACCAACTTATGGCAACGATTTTTAAGAGACTGCAGTCATTGAGAAGTATGGCCCAAGAACCCTTTAACATCCTTTAAACATTATCAGCTACAACTTTGAAACAACTTATAAAGAGAATATGTAGAATATAAATCAAATCAAATATTATTCCCAGTTAAGTAGCGAGAAAATATTTTAATCCCGTGAAAGGATATTTTCAGCAATAAGGGTGTAATGTCAAAAAGCATTATTCATGAATCAAAGCTATTAAAGCTGAATAATTATTTCGATATGTGAAATTAGATACATTCGAAATATATTTAAATAATTAATCTTTATTTAAATCAAAAACAATAGATATTTTCGTCTATTACCAAAAAGGAGACATTTTCATCTGTTATCACAGAATAGGAAAGGAATTAATTACTACATCAAATATTGACTACATAAAAATAGTTTCTTTCAAGAATGAATATTCTTTCTTGATGGAAAATATCTCTTGATAATTATTCTTGCGAAAGAACCTAATTACAGTATATCGGCAAAATATATTGTTTTCGCTTTAAGTAGTATGATGAATGAATTGACTTCAAATGTTTCATCGTGTATAAAGTCTTGTGTTATTATTTTAACTCCAGGTCAACACTAATTGAACAGGCAAATGGCCAAGAGCATTCCAGTCGTAGCCATCTCGTCTTGTTTGTACACAAAACTTCATTATTCAATGTCTTCTTACTTTTATTATAATACAGTAGAGTAGGGTGGTGGAATGGCAGTATCGGTAGAGAGTCGGACACCATGCTTTACCGCATAGAGTTACGGCCCTTTATGATCCGAGTTCAAATCCCGCCGAGGTTAACTTTGCCTTACATCCTTACGGGGTCGATAAAATAAAGTACCAGTCACGCATTGGGGTCAATTTCATCGACTTTTCCCTCCCCCCAAAATTGCTGGCCTTCTGCCTATACTAGGAATCATTATAATACAGTAGAGTATAACTTATGGAGATTTAGCTGCTTTATTTCTAGCATGTTTTCTGCTTTCGCTGTCAATTGATTAATTCATTCTAGCAGGATATGAGCTCCGAAAAATGTGTTGTCTAACAAAATGTAAAATAAACACGTCTTTGAATTCAAGACATATGCGACATTTCTAAAATCTTTTTGGAAGAAAACAGCATGATATTTTATTACATATATTAATCTCTTACTTCATTCATGAAGAGGAGATAAACATTTCCAGCATTCACGATTTCCATGGAGTATTATCAATATTAAAGAAACCAAACTACTTCGAGCAAGAATCAAAGCAGGTTAGCGCATGGAAAGATTTTAACGCAATATGTTTACAATAATCATAAGTAACATCAAACATGTTACAACATTCATATCTTCCCCATATACATTAGCTGTGCAAATCAATTCAAGAATGTTGCGAGTGTTAATCGAAAGCATCGAATCAGCTACATAAAAACTTACAGTGAACATATTGATAAGTATTATGCGTTTTACGAAACGCAGGTTGTCGTTAAATCCTAGATCTGAACAGAAAATAACAAGACTGATCATGTGTGTATTCTGAAAATAAACTGGGGAAGAGGTAATTGAAAAAAAAAAGCTTTTAATCACGACTTTTTAAAGTAGTATTTCGATTGAATTGATTGTTTAAATACAAATCAACAAATCAATTTAATGGTTGCTCTCTCTCTCTCTCTCTATCTATATATATATATATATAAACAACTTTAAAGAGGAGATGGGCCCCCCCTTGCGTCGGGCCCATTAACCGCGTTCTCATTAAAAAAAATACGCCACCCCCTTCCCAAACACCCACACAACTCCAAACACCCCAACCTCGCAACACACTGATGCCCCTACACTTCCACAAACCACCACCCCACCCAACAACCCATCCCCCACCCTAATGGAAATTGTTCAGCCCGATACCCGGGACGCAGAGAGGTAAGTGCCTTTTCTCTTCACCACCAACATGGCTATGCTAAGAGTAGGCTGTCTAAATGCGCGTGGCCTGGGCTCAACTTGGAAGCAAGCAATGCTGCTAAATGACCTCAGGTCACAACGTATAGATGTGATGGTTATTTGCGAGGCCCGGATCAGCAACGTGCGACAGCTGGCCCCCACCTTTATGACTTTGAGATGCACGCATCTCTCTGTCAACCCAGAGGCGGGGGTGGGGTTGTCGTTCTGCTGCAAAAACATCTGGGTCTCGCAACACAGACGGTACATTTGGACTCGGAGGGTCGACTAGTGGTTCTGGACCTTGGCAGTGGTGAAGACGGAGCGTTTAGGTTGGTAGCCGTCTACGGCCCTTTCGGGTCAATGCGGCCGGACTTCTTCCATCGTCTGGAGACTTTTCTATGGACGACCCGCTCCTTGCTATTAGTGGGGGACTGGAATGGTATCCTAGATGCACGCTGGGACTACGTAGGGGCCTGTTCCGATAGAGAGGGGTGTAATAGCCGCAAAGGATTAATCGGTCGATTTGACCTGGCCGATAGATATCGACTAGATTTTCCGACTGCGCCAACCTGGACTTGGGCAAATCGCAGCGGATCATCTAGGTCGTACCTAGATAGGTTCTTAGTTAGAAATAAGGATAAGGACTTTTTAAGTTGTCCAAAAATGCGCATGGTTGGCTATTCAGACCATAAGTTAGTGATCTGCATGGTCAACCTCGACAGAACGCATAGACAGGGAGCCGGTTACTGGAAGCTCAACTTGTCCTTACCGGCAAGTAAGGCTTACAGGGACCGGATTAGCACTTTAGTTAAGGAGCGGTTGACGGGCGCCATCGTCAACAGCAGGTGGTGGGGATCTCTCAAAAGAGAGATTAGAGTAGTCTCTATAGAATTTAGTAAGGAGTTAGCCTCAAATAGAAATAGGAAGGAAAGGGAGTTGGTAGATAGTGTAGAAGAGGCAATTAGAAGCGGTGACGTGGACAGAGTGCTAGCGTCGAGAACGGCCCTGGGCCAGTTTTTCGACGCGAAACACGAAGGCTGCATCGTCCGAAGCAAAATACGTGCTCTGGGAAACGAGGGGACCAAAGCTGTTAGCTGGGCCCGCGTGACAGAAGCCAAAAGAGGGAGTAGATCCACTATCCGGTCTTTGCGAGACCAGGATGGACGGGTGATCCTTGAGCCTAAGCAGATGTGCGAGGCTTTTCAAAGGCACTTTGCCAGATTGTTCGGAAGGGGCGGGGAGCCGGTTGGGGAAGTGGACTTCGGTCCATACCTCGACGGCCTGCCGCGTCTCTCGGACAGGGAGGCGAAGTCCTGCGAGGGGCCGATTTCAGCCGCTGGGATAGAGGACGTGCTGAGCCAATACGGCAAACGCAAATCCCCTGGTCTCGATGGTCTTCCATACGAACTATATCTAGCTATGCCGGACTTGTTCCCCGATCTCCTCGAGGCGGTCTACTGCAACTGGCAACAGAACGGGAGAATTCTCTGTGCTGTGACCAAGGGCGTAGTCACGCTACTGAGGAAGGACGAGAACAAGGGGTACGATATAAATAATTTCAGGCCCATAACTCTGCTAAATACAGAGTTACAGATTTTGGCCAAGGTGCTAGCAAAGAGGTTGGCGCTTGTCGTGGGCAACCTGGTGGGAGATGCGCAGACATGTGCTATCCCGTCCAGGTCCATCCACGACAACCTCCACCTCATGCGATACATCATAGAGAGGGTTGGGAACGAACCCGGCTTTGGTGGGGCCCTGATCAACTTGGATCAATCTAAGGTGTTCGGTAGGGTCGACCATGATTAGCTGGATCCGGTGCTAGTGGTGGTAGGATTCGGACCCGTTTTCAGGGGCTGGATCAATGCCATGCACAACAGCCGCATCTGCTCTAGGGTCAAGGTGAACGGCTACCTCTCGGAGCCGTTCGAAATCGCGCGGTCCATCCGACAAGGGTTCCCTCTCTCTTCCCTTCTGTATGTAATGACTCTAGAGCCACTGCTGCGGAAGTTGGAGTTGTTGCAGGTCATCCCATTGGAACCGGGATTGCGGAAAGCGGTGTCGGCCTACGCCGACGACGTAACAGTAATGGTGTCGATGGACTCTGAAATCGGGGCGATCGGCACCTTACTGGAGGAGTACGAAAGGTTTACAGGGGCTAAGCTGAACCGGGACAAGTCGATCGGTCTGCAACTCGGCACGTGGAGGGGCAGATCGATGCCCTCCGATGGCGTCGTCGGGCGCTGGACGGAGGGCCCGATGAAGTTGCTCGGGGTCTTGTTCGGACCAGACCTCCATGAGGAGAAGAACTGGGGTGAGGTAACGAACAGGGTGTTTGCACTGACCCAGAAGTGGGCCGAGTGCAAACTGTCCCTGAAAGGTCGGGTGGAGGTGGCGAACACTTATATAGCGTCCGTCATCTACTACCGCCTGACCGTTGTGCCTTGCCCAAGGGAAACGCTCATCAATTCCTTTGGAAGAAGCGGGCTCCTATGGGGAGGAGATCCATCTGCTGTCAACACCCTTCGAAAGGAGGGCTGGGGATGCCGTGGCTAGTGATACGTAAACACGCATTAAGGCTACGGCACCTCCAGGTATTCCTCACCAGTCAACCGGTGTGGGCCCCGTTTGTGAGGCGAGCCTTTCCTAGACTCGTCTCCCTCACCGAGCTGCAATCCTGGGTCAAGCAAAGACCGAGAAAACTGGGCGCCTGGCACACCGAGTGTGCCCAGGCTCTCACGGCTCTCTGGCAGGCGGACCCGGCTGTCAGTGGAGAATCCACCTCGTCATTCTATAGAGGGCTGGTGGTTAGCAGGTGCAACGACGCCCTCGGAGAAGCCCTAGGCATGGAGGAAGACGAACCGGCCAACCTGTTCAGTAGGACATTCAGCCCGGGACCCATGGATAACTTCCAGAGGTCCCTGGACTGGCAGTGCTACGAGGGGCTCTTCCCGTTCGAGAAAGGCTCTACAGACACGGACGCCCGGGTAGGGACCCCTCAAAAAAGATCTGTCCCAGATGCGTGTGCGACGAGGAAACCGTTGCACACGCATTGGTACACTGCTCGGGCATTGCCGATCTGTGGGGCTATGTCGAACAACTGCTGTCAAGGGTGGGACCGATCCGGTTGACCACCGAGTCTATTGTAACGATCAAGCCGCCTCCCCTCTTCAAAAACGAAGGAGAGGCGGTGTTTCTGTGCGTAATAGCCATGGCGAAAGAGGTTGTATGGTGGACGCGTCTGAAAGGACTGAGGTCAGACACCTTTCTCTCTGGCCAACAACTGGTCCGTTTCTTCCGATATCATTTCGGAAGAAGGATCAGGATGGAGAGAGAGGTGCTGCACCCCAGCCGTTTTTATGAAAGATGGGTGAAAGTGGCGAGAATGGCCCGTGTGAATGGGCCTTCACTCTACATCAGACTATAGGTGAGGAAGATGAAAGATCAAGGGAGCACCCCCTCTCTGTGCTCCTGAGGAGAAGGGTTGCACACTTTTTTTCGGAGGTGTATGCGACCCCCCAAAGCGCCTCCTCCCTATTGAGGATTTTGTTATAAAATTTATTTTGTTATATTTTATTTTATTTTTATATTTTGTTATTGCCTCCTCCTTATTGAGGACGCCTTGTTATGTAAACTCCCCCCATTGTACTTGTCCCACTTTTTACTGCTCTGGTGGCAAATAAAAAGAAAATTATCTATATATATATATATATATTTATATATATTACAAAGAAAGTGTGGTAAGAAACCAGGTGGACCATAACAGTTCGGATCTACCTGTTGAAACGGCCGGAGCTCAGCCGTCGGTGTCCTGACTCTTTTCCTATATATATTTATTATATATATATATATATATATATATATATATATATATATAGGAACCAGTAAGACCCCGACAGCTGAGCTCAAGCCGTTTCGACGGCTAATTCTGGACTGAATTAGCCGTCGAAACGGCTTGAGCTCAGCTGTCGGGGTCTTACTGGTTCCTATTACCCACTCTACTACCTCAAGTATTGAGTACTTTGGTGCGTTATGGTCCACCTGGTTCCTTACCACATTTCCTTCGTTATATATATATATATATATGTGTGTGTGTATATATATATATATATATATAACGAAGGAAATGTGGTAAGGAACCAGGTGGACCATAACGCACCAAAGTACTCAATACTTAGGGTAGTAGAGTGGGTAATAGGAACAAGTAAGACCCCTTGTGGTCTTATTTGTTCCTATATATATATATATATATATATATTCTAGGGCGGGTAAAATTCCCGAGATCCATGGACGAGTTCTCTCCAGCGGTCTCTGCCCCTCATTATCGCTGCCATGTCCTGCGGGTCCAGAATCAGACAGATCCACACAATGATCGCGTCTCGAGCTGTCCACCGGCGAAACAATTGTAACACACAACAAATTGAGTTCAGATGCATCACTGATTTTTCATTTTCTATTCTCTCTCTCTTTCTCTCTCTCTCTCTCTCTCTCTCTATATATATATATATATATATATATATATATATATATATATATATATATATATATATATATATACAATATTAAATAAATGGAAACTATAAAACCATATTTATTATATATATTTCAGGGATATCATATTAACAATATATATAATAATATATATAATGAAATAAATATGGTTTTATAAATATAGTTTCCATTTATTTAATATTGTAAATATACTCCAAATATTTGTCGAGTGCTTTTATATCAGTTATAAATATTTACTAGTTGTAACCCAACAATTTTAAATATAACTTTCCATATATATATATATATATATATATATATATATATATATATATATATATATATATATATATATATATATATATATATATATATTATATATATATATATGATAATAATGATGGCTGCGCGTTGCAAATTGTGGTGCATATGAAAAAGTAAGTCCTTCATCAGTGACCCTCCAACCGTCCCAGGCATTTCATCGCTTTAAGGGCCATATGCCTCAGGTTGGTGCGAACAACGGCTAAAAAAAGTCGTTGGGACACGTAAATAAAGGGGACGTTAGGGTAACAAACAAAATGGTTTAAGCAACGGAAAGTGAGAAGAAATAGACAAGTCCCAGATCTCTATGAATATAAACTCGGTGAAATCGTGAACAAGAGACAAAAGACCATCAAACCTGGTTGAAATGTGAGCAAGGAAGGAATTTCGCACAGGTCTAACGGGGGGGGGGGAGAAGAAGAAGAAGAAGAAGAAGAAGAAGAAGAAGAAGAAGAAGAAGAAGAAGAAGAAGAAGAAGGGGTCTGGTCTACGAATTCGGTAAACATAAGTTTTGTGAAGTCGCAGACGAAAGAGAGAGAGAGAAAAAAATTCCATACCAGCTTGACCAAGACCGCGCGAGAAAAGAATTACACACAGGTCAAACTTGAAGGAGGAGGAGGAAAGAGGAGGAGGAGAGGTAGTGACAGAGAATGAGTGAGTGAAAGTTGAGGAGGAGGCTAACAGAGAGAGAGACTGCTAGAAAGGGTAAAAGGTACAAAGAACGAAACAGACGGGTGGCAGCA
The DNA here is from genome assembly GCA_964016885.1 of Eledone cirrhosa. NCBI lineage: Eukaryota > Metazoa > Mollusca > Cephalopoda > Octopoda > Eledonidae > Eledone > Eledone cirrhosa. The sequence continues at coordinate 378,971,587 of OZ024740.1, read as the reverse complement.
AAAGAAAAATTATGTGTAAATATGATAATAATGATGGCTGCGCGTTGCAAATGGTGGTGCATATGAAAAAGTAAGTCCTTCATCAGTGACCCTCCAACCGTCCCAGGCATTTCATCGCTTTAAAGGCCATATGCCTCAGGTTGGTGCGAACAACGGCTAAAAAAAGTCGTTGGGACACGTAAATAAAGGGGACGTTAGGGTAACAAACAAAATGGTTTAAGCAACGGAAAGTGAGAAGAAATAGACAAGTCCCAGATTATATATATATATATATATGGGTGTGTGTGCGTGTTTGTGTGTGTTTGTGTATGTGTCGGCTATATCATTTACAAAACACATGGGACATACAAAGGACACAGAAATCTAGAAAAGACGGATACAAGGATAGTTGCCCCTCGTCGACTGTCTTTGGAAATCATTATAATTTCGGGTGCTTATATGTATAGCTTGCATGCATGATCCTGTAACTCCTGGGGGAGTCGAAGGGGCTCCGTTTTGACATACGGCGATTCTATGGCATTTTTAAACCTGGGGAATCACATCTCCTCTCCAGGTCTGAATACAGCAGATTTCTTCCAGAGAAGGACAGGGAGTGAGTGAATGAAAGTGAGAAAGAAATATAGAAGAAGAATCGACACCAATACTTGACTGGTACTCTTTTTATGGATCTCAAATGGATGAAAGGAAAAGTTGACCTCGGCGGGATTTGAACTGAGGGAGCAGAGAACCAAGCATTCTATCCGACGTTCTAACGATTCTGTCAATTCGTTGCCTCTTATATGTATAGACGTGTACATATATATATGTATATGAAGAAGTGCGCCAAGCAGCCGAAATGTATAATAAAGTTATATCTGTGTGTAAACAATGTGGGTGCCCGAGACTGCGCCAATATATATATATAAATATGCACATTTTCTTATATATAAACATGTAAACATGCCAGAAATAGAATGTCCCTGTAAATAAAAAAAAAATGAAAAGCACCTTTAGTCGATTTACGGACCAAGTTGGGTCTTCACAAGAATGTGTGAAAATTAATTAAACAACATAGAAACACGTACTAGTAGTTAATTAAGATATGCATTAAGAAGTGCGCCAAGCACATGGAGCGTGCGATAAAGTTAGATATGTATATATACAAAGTGGGTAACTGAGACTGCGCCAATGTGTATGTAAATATATATATTTTTAATATATGTGGACATGTAAACATGGTAGAAATACGAATTTCCTCGTACTCTGTTTATGTTTACGTCTCTTTGAATTTATGTCTTGTGGCTTAAAATAAGTAACAGACTTGCAAAACTAAGTACAATACCCCAGAATGATATGTGTGCATGTATATGTATATATATATATATATATATATATATATATATATATATATATATATATATATATATATATATATATATATATATATATATATATATATAATCGTCCATATACCTATTTAAGAAAATTGATTTTCTACTACGAGTTATCAGTTAATGTAAAGCTAGTAATGGATATAAAAGGATTTTTTCTTCTTTTATTGCAAGTAAATATATTATAGAGAAACACTAATGGAAGGATATGAAGCGCAAGTGGTCTACTTTTGTAGAATTTATTAAGAGAGAGTTATGAAGAAGAGCTTACTGTCATGGGAACTTTTATCTAACAAGTCTTCTCCTTGCAACGTTGAAGACTATTTGTTTGAAGTCTGTTGAAGATTCCAATTGACAACCGTCACCGTCATCATCATCATAACTATCATCATGATCATTATAACTATCATCATCATCATCATAACTATCATCATGATCATCATAACTATCATCATCATCATCATAACTATCATCATGATCATCATAACTATCATCATCATCATCATAACTATCATCATGATCATTATAACTATCATCATCATCATCATAACTATCATCATCATCATCATAACTATCATCATAACCATCATAACCATCATAACTATCATCATGATCATCATAACTCATCATCATCATCATAACTATCATCATGATCATCATAACTATCATCATCATCATCATAACTATCATCATGATCATCATAACTATCATCATCATCATCATAACTATCATCATCATCATCATAACTATCATCATCATCATCATAACTATCATCATCATCATCATA
>OZ024740.1:378951930-378964430 GCA_964016885.1 Eledone cirrhosa | reverse complement strand
GTCCACCATACAACCTCTTTCGCCATAGCTATCACACAAAGGAAAACCGCCTCTCCTTCGTTTTTGAAGGAGGGTGGCGGTTTGATCATGACAATGGACTCGGTGGTCAACTGGATTGGTCCCACCCGCGACAATAGTCGTTCTACATAGAGATAGATAGATAGATAGATGTGTACCAAACACACACATTTCTTACTCTCTCTGTCCCTCCTTCTTTCTCTCTTCATTTATATATATATATATGTGTGTGTGTGTGTGTGTGTGTGTGTGTGTGTGTGTGTGTGTGTGTGTGTGTGTGTGTGTGTGTGTGTGTGTGTGTGTGGAGCGTTGTTATTTGGCGTTGTTGAAAAGAGCAGTGGCCTTTGACCTGGCAATAAAAAACTGTAGACAAAATTCTTTCTGTACCCAAACCAATATATATATACATAGATAGATACACAGATACACACAAACACACATAGACACGCACACACGCACACACACACACATACATACATACACACAAACTTGTGTGTGTGTATATATGTGTGTGTGTGTGCGTGTGTGCGTGCGTGCGTGTCTATGTGTTTGTGTGTGTCTGTGTATCTATCTATGTATATATATATATATATATAAGGGATACAAATATTACTTTCTCACTGTCCCCAAGCATCATTCGTTGCTAAGTATTTTATTTTGCTACGAGGTATTTTATTTTGCAAGATACTATTTTTCCCCTGAGTTTGTGATTTCAGAGAAAGGTAAGAAATTCTTCATATTTTATATCTTTTGTATTTTGACTTTACAGTTTGAATTGTAGAATTGTTTATCCAATCAAAATATTACAACCGCTAACAGTGAAATATAGAATTTAAAAAAAAAAGCTTTTTCGACTGAAATCAAGTCTTTGAGAACATTCACGTCTATTTTTCAAAAATATATAATTTGAAATAGTTTGCTTTTGTTTTGGATTGAAACTTTTTTTGTATTTAATTCGTACGGGTATTTTTTTAAAGATCATTCTAACATAACTTGATTTGGCCCATTACGTGCACTGCGGCATTCATATTTCTCAACTTATTATAACTAAGTCTGTACAACAAGCTTCACTTATCAAAAATGTTCTTGGTTGCGTGAATCAATTGCGGAAACTATATAGTACATCAGGAAAATTTAAGCAAGCGTATTTATCACAACATGATGAAGAAAATGAAGTATCGTCACCACGCTCCTTAACACCTGTGTGCCCTACTCGATGGCTAACACGACTTTCTGCAGTCAAAGCCCTTCTTGACAATTATTCAGATGTCCCTATTTCTTTACAAGAGGCAACAAATGTGTTTGGCACCAACATTGCATCCAGAGCTAATGTTATTCTTAAGTGTCACTCTCCGGGCCAATGTGTCCTTGGATTGCACGTTGTAGTTCCATTACTTCAATTCCTTGAAGGATTGAACAAATATTTTCAAAGTACCACCTTCAATCTAGGTAGCATGTTGCATAGTGTCAAACTGGTGCAGGAGGAGCTAAAAAAATCTACGCAGTGAAGAAAAATTTCAGGAGCTGTTGTTCAATACAGCAGAAAAAATGATTTATCAACTCGATATTTCTCTTTGAAGCTACCTAGGCAATGAAAAGTTCCTAAAAGATACCAGGAATGGAAATGTTTGTGCTGAAGTGATCATACAGTATCCAGAGCTTGATGAATTTCTTTAAGGAACGAAATACTTTTTTTATAGAAATCATCATAGTGGATCATCTCTCGAGGATCATCGTAAAATATTCGGTGAAATGCAACCAGAAGTCCGTCGCATGTTTCTAAATGGTGTGCGATTGTTCAGGCTACTTTTAATGTTTCCAACCAGTTCTTGTGAAGCTCAAAGATATTTTAGCGCTCTGCAGAGACTCAAAGCTTGGTTGCGATCGACCATGACTTAGCAAAGGTTGAATCATATTCTAATATGAGACGTTCATAAAGATGTTTTGAAAAAGATTAGTTGTGAAGAAGTTGCTAAATTATTTATTGACAGCAATGATGCGAGATATGATACATTTGGAAAGTTCTAAAAGAAAATAAATTTACTTTATATGATTTTTATTCAAACGTCTATGTTTTATTTTTTGTTTATTTGATATAATAAATACTTTTTAAGCTTTTTTTTTTTTATATCTGAACTTCATTTGAATATATAAAATTTAATTAGCGTAAAGAAATTTTTACTTATGTGATAGGGTTCAGGAAAGACACCATAAGTAATACTAAAATGCTCCAACAAATGTTGGTTTTTCCCCCTCACATTTTTAAGGTAAACGAGGCCCCTGGAAAAGAGCAACATTATTCACTGACCCGTTCATCACCGTGATCGGCTTGACCTCGATACTTCAGCTCATTCTTACTAACATTCGGTTTGCTTGACCCCATCTTATCTTCATTGCATTTCCACATCATTTATTCTACAACTAGGTTGTTGCTATTCCTATATAAACTGACTGTTTATACTACGATCAAGTCTTGTTATAGCCTTGGGCTTAAGGAAGTGCTTTTGTAGTCTTCAACAGTCATCCATTATAATTGCAGCACCATTACAAGAATATCACAGTGATGCATTAAGGTAAGGGGGATAATTTGAGTAACTCTGACTAATAAGTAATGTCTTAACTTAGTATTATCGCGTCTTATCACTACGTGCTTAATTGATGAATTCCATTTCAAAATAGCACATTACTAGTCATTCTTGCATTAAGTTCTCTTGAACTCGTTGCCTCGTTGATCCTTTATTGAGTCTGCCACCTTAATTCCTTCAAGCTAAGTTATTACTATTCCTACATGAAAGACTGGTTAATCTCCATATATAACTTGTCTCGACTTGGTTAATTAATGACAGTATTTGTCTTTTTCATTGCAGTTTTGTTTATTACAAAGTGTTATTCCAGAACATTACTTGAAACTTTATCATACTGGAGCAGGACTCATTATAGTAAGTTCCTTATACATAATTTTATAGGCTTATATAGGCAAATCTTTGCGTAACTTTACCAAACACATTCGCTAAACAGAAAATGGCCTCAGAAATGAAGAAAAAATGCAGGCAGTACAGCGTTGATTACTTACGGTTCGGACTCATCCCATCGCCGTCGAACCACCTGTCACCCATGTGTTTAATTTGCAAGGAGTCCTTTTCGAATGAGGCGATGAAGCCATCGCGTTTCAGTAGACACTTGGAGGTGAGGCACCCCGATAAGAGATATAAAGATTTAGCATACTTTCAGTCTCTTAGGGACCAATTCCAGAAAACAACACTAATTTCTTCTGCCTTTTCAAAAGTTGAAGCTTCAAATGTTGTTGGACTTGTCGCATCTTACAATATTGCCAACATAATCGCAAAGTGTGGCAAGCCCCATTCCTTGCGTGAAACATTGGTAGCCCCTGTCATCTCAGAAGTTCTTTCAACAGAAGTTCTTTCAACGTCAGAACCCGTTAAAGACCTTGAAATGTATTCCGTTGAGTAACGACTCAATAAGGAGACGCATCGACGAAATGGCGGAAAATGTTGAACAACAATTATGCAACATCTTGAAATCGACACAATTTGCTTTGCAACTTGATGAAAGCACACTTTCCGGGAATCAGTCCTCACTACTGGGATACGTGCGATTTTTCCACCAAAACGAAATGCACGAGGAGCTTCTCTTCACTCTGAATCTAGCCACAGATACTAAAGGTGCCACGATCTTTGAATCTGTCAAGGGATACCTCGAAGAAAAAGAGATACCTCTTAACAATATTGTATCATGTGCTACGGACGGCGCAAGAGCAATGGTAGGCCAACATATGGGTTTCGTCTCTCTTCTGAAGAGGGAAAATCCATCTGTATTTGCTGTTCATTGTGTCATTCATCGACAACACTTGGCTGCGAAGCAGCTCAGCGAGCCGCTGAGCAAGTCTTTGCAGGTATCCATTGATGCCCTCAATGAACGAATTTTCCGGCAACTGTGCGAAGATAATGACGAAGAATTCGTCGAGTTGCTCCTTCATACTGAAGTGAGGTGGCTTTCAAAGGGCAAGTGCCTTACTCGCTTCTTTAAACTGTTCAACTCTATCATTGAGTTTCTTCGAGGACGCAACACAGAACTATATTAAAAAAAAAACCCTCGATGTGAGGCAAGACTATGCCTACCTCGCCGACATCTTTGACAAATGCAATAGTCTCATTATGGCTTTGCAGGGGGAGAAGATCACCACAGCAAGGAATGCTGTGAAAATATTCCTGGCCAAATTGAAAGTCATCGAAAGGAATCTTTGTCGACGGGAATTCTATAATTTTCCTAGTGTCGCCAATGTTCAAAACATTGTGAGCGATGACCAACTGCAAATTTATACCGCGCACCTCCGTGCACTACAAGACAACATGAGCGAACGGTTTGTAGACCTTTTGCAGATGGACATCCCAATGTGGATAGCAGATCCCTTCATAACCAACGTCGACGATTTCGAAGTTAAATTTCAGGAAGAATTAATTGAACTTCAGACATGACATGATCAAAATGAAATTTTCCAAAATAGGTGAACCCCTTTTTTGGATGCAAAAGGAAATTCAGCGTCGATTTTTACTCCTACATGCAGAGGCTAAGAGATTTGCTTTGCCTTTTCCTAGCTCATACTTAGGCGAGAGGGGGTTTGGCGTTGTTTCCAGACTGCATAGTAAGGCTCGCAATCGCTACAATGTGATTGCACGTGGAGATCTCCGGCTACAGCTCACGAAAATCCAGCCTGACGTCAAAGAGTTAGCTAGACTCCATGAAGCTCAAGGGTCCCATTGATACGAGGTCAAAGTCGATTTTTTATTTGTAGTTGCAGTCTGACTGGACTGGAAACCATCTACCACAATTCACTTACTCATTTGTTGTATATATTTTACCGTTTACTAATGAATATACCCTCTTACGAGGTCATGAAAACCCTCTTGCGTGGTCACAAAGCGGAGGGGACATCAAGTTAGATATCAACATTTATTCTGTCCGTTTCATTGAAGGGAAAATTGGAAAGCTTTGAAATAATACAATTGCCACTTTCTTCCAGATAAGAGCACTCTTTGAATAGACAGAATTGCTCTTGTATAAATGTTCAAAATAGCTGCTATCGTCTGGTGGGAATATAACAAATTCAACTGGTCCTAATTCATAAAAAATAACATTTATGTTCCTTTTTTTGAAATTTATATATTCCTTTCAAGGAATGTATTTATACTCTCAGCTGCCTGCAATGGTATCTTTGGAATATCGTTAATCATTTTTTTAGTAATCTACTGATATCAAAATCAGTAGTATATTGAAAAATGGAAAAAAAGGGTAGGGGGGCGTTTCGTGATTTCGAAGGGAAAAGGGGGCGTTTGGCCGAAATGGGTTGAGAACCTTTGATGTAAATCAAAGGATATCCTAATTATGATAAGAAAATCCAATTTGTATGTTTTAAGAAACATTGTATATACTTTTAATGTAATGTATTGCTGACATCACATCTTTGGGAATGTTTATTTAAAATTCTCCATTAAATTTAAAGTTGGTATCGTCAGCGATGTTTAAAATTACGTGACCAGAGGGTATCAATTTGCTAAATTTTAAGATGATAAGATAAGCTTGCTGCTATCCATAAAACTAATTTCAGATTCGTTAAAAATGTGATTAAATTTCATTTAAATAGCAGTCATAAAAATATGCTGCATTATTCACGTTGAACGTACGCTGTAGAAGAAATGTTATTCAAAATTACAGGAATATTTTAGTTTTTATTAATCAGTAAATATTCTGTTATTCTGCCTAATTTGTTGGCAATTTCAATTATCCCTGTTATGTATATTTCTTGGCTTCTTTTTTTTGTTCTTTTGTTAATTATTATGATTCTGAAAACCACTCTCAGATCTAAATGTAAAGACACATATATAAATTATTTAACCATATACATTTATACATATATACATTCATACATAGATACGTATAAAAACGTGTGCAAATATGTATATATATATATATATACATTTATTGGTCTGGAGATTTTTTTTCTATTTCCTTTGAAGGGTTACTATTTTGTTTTCAGTCGAACTTAGCCTCTCTCTCTCTCTCTCTGTCTCTCTCTCTCTCTCTCTCTCTCTCTCTCTCTCTCTCTCTCTCTCAGTCGCTCTCTCTTCTCTCTCTCTCTCTCTCTCTCTCTCTCTCTCTCTCTCTCTCTCTCTCTCTCTCTCTCTCTCTCTCTCTCTCTCTCTCTCTCTCTCTCTCTCTCTTTCTCTCAGTCTTTTTTCACTTCTTTTATTGCAGAACTTTCGTAAACAGAATAAAATAGAAAGAAAAGTATCGCACACAAAAGGTAATTCCTGAGCATATTGGCGCAATATTTGGTTATATGATACGCCAGATTTAAATATGGAAATTAGGTTGATATGTATAAACATGAAATAAAATGTCTAGAAATATAAGTGCAAGTATGCTTACATTTGTCTTCAGCACGTGCAGATATTATATATGAACGTGCATTGAAACTCTCATTTTGATGCGAGTTTTGGTATATAAACATATTTCAGCTACTGAGTTATTTTACTTTAGATAGAGGGTGATAAGAAAATATCTAGATTAAGTATGCTATAAATAATTTGTTAACACAACTGGGGGAAATATAGAGCTGTAGAATTTTCACTCTCATTTATATATACATTTACATAGTGATAACATAACTTCAGTCAGTAGTTCCGCAGAGTGGGCGGTATTTCTACTCCAATGACTCAGAGAATGAATGGGATTGTCTAGAGGTGAGCTCAAAGACAAAGATGATTGTGAGGACGTTAGATAGTACTGGCAGAGAGGTTGCAGTACTCGAATAGGTAGATCCTCCGTCGCTTTCGAGGATGAGCTTTCAGTTGTTTGCTTATCTGAACCTTCTACTCATTAAATTAACATGTAAGTGGCTGAGTATTCCACAGATACATGTCACTCTTAACGCAATTCTCAGTCCAAAACAGATTGACAATATGTGACAAAGCTGGACGTTTGAATTAAAGACAGATTTCATACGACGTGTTTCCACACAGTTTCTGTTAAACCAATATTTACTCACATGGCTTGGGTCGACATGGGGCTATGGCATGAGATACTTTCCCGATAAACTCACTGTAGGATCGAACCCATGTCTACGTCTATGCTGGAATTAATAACTAGGGCTGTTTAGTTTTGTCACTTTGCATTTTATTTCTCTCAAAGGTTATATTTAACTTTGAAACTTCCTGTCGATATGATAAGACCCTCTGGTAAAGTAGAGATATTCAAACAAATATAACTTACCCTAATAACGCGTGGGCTTAGTTAAGAAATAAATATATTTAGTAAGCATGAACTATAGGAAATCGCAAAAGATCTAAATGACGTTAAAATGACTATAGTCCCTATGCTAGCACCCTCGTTAGAGGCGTAAACACTATATCTCGTTTTTTGTTGTTTTTTTATATATTCATAATGTTTATGCTTTTCTCCAATTAAGTATACTTGCATATTTTGATATATTGTCCTTCAATTATCACGGGTGAGCTCTGATTGTACAAACGTCTAATCAAAAGAGTGTCCGTCGCTTTTAATTTAGTCTTTCTTTAAAGCATATTATATCTAATATTTCATTGTCTAACCTAACCTGCTTTACTAAGGATGTAGGGTGTGATTTAATGATATTTGGCTGCTTTTTCTAATAAATTGAATAGCTCTTCGCCTCTTGGTTGTAATTGTTGTTGCCATCGTTTATCCCCAACATTAGCCCCGATTTAACAGGTCTACGATCAAAGGTTTTCTAGCCTTAATCATGCGGGTTTTCTTTATGGTATATTTAAACTTATTATCCTGGATCCACACTTCCTCGTTTTAATATGATCGGATGTGTTGAATCGTTTGGGGCTGTTTAAACCATGAAGGGTGAATGACCACACGGTTGAGCATGCCATTGATGCTGTTGCAGCTTCTTATATATTTTTCATTGTTTGGTCGTCGTTCCTTTCCGAGATAACGTTGTAATCAATGAGATTGTAAAGCTTTTCCAAATTCACTATCTTGGATTTTGCTGCAAACAGCAAAGAAATGCATATTGAATAATGAGTACGAAATACAGAGCTTTCTGAAGAAAACATTATTTTAGTAGTTCTAAAGAAACGTGTACAAATTTTGTTTTCTGATGAATAACATTATACCCGATTTCATATGAAAAGGTTTATTTCTGCTATAATTTGAACGATTTTGAAGAGATCTTCTCTTGTGAAATTTACATTACAATGGAATAGTTGCTGCAGTTTGATATTCTGACATTGCTTGTGTTCCATCATTTATATTTATAATTTGATAGCTCGAAAATTAGAGTTTCAATTCCTAATTGTCCTTTGTTATAGGTTTTTTGTGGGGTGGGGAGTTCTTTTTTAAGATAACAGCTAGATAGCTTCCATTTGATAGCTTGCATTATCAGAAATCGATTCACTTCAGTATTCACAAGAGTTGAATAACGGAAAGTAATTACGTTATTTTTGTAGTCCAAAGCTCTTATTATATAAGTCAGTCACCGTTTTTGACCATAAAACATTAAACTATTGCTCGAGAGACTAGCATAATTTAGATCAATGGTAAAATAAAAGAAAACATTACATTCAAAATACAACGACAGCAGTTTCAAAATTAAAATACATTTTAATATAAGTTTGCATTAACAAATGACACAAACAACATCATGTTTTTGTAAATGAAACATATTCAATGGTGTACGTGCCATCAGCATATACTATAAAGCTTCGAAGCATTATCGATCGAGGATCATCCTAAACAACATTTACTTTGTAAACAATGTGACATCATCTGGACGAGGCTACAGAGTATAAAAAATAACTAGTAATACCTTTATTCGAGTAATTTATTTGGAAATATTCTTGTAATTTCCAAAACCAAATACAGAATAAATAAGCTATGAACATTATACATTTTAGACTGCATTGATTCGTCGGCGGAATTTCCTATTCAATGAGGGAATTTAAAATAGAAAAAATATGTACATTGAAACATTTTTACAGGAAATTAAATGGCGTAGAACGAGTATGAGATTAAATTAGTCATGGCAACAGATGAAACAACATGATGATAAGTGAAATTGTTCGAGAAGATAATTTCTATTTCCAACTTCGAATAAATAACTATCGCAGACAATCGTTGTTTGTTGAGTAAATTGATAGAATTAACACAAAAATTATTGTTTTCTTTACTTTCAACGCCAAAAAGAGGATAAATGCACGCCAGTGATTGTCTGCAGACTTTTGAAATAATTGTAGCATTATGTTAAAAGAAGTTAGTGTCGGTTTTTACCAAATCGATTTACTCATTTCAAATATTAAATTTAAGCAATTTATTCAACATCGGCTAAACCAATTTGATTTTAATAAAAAAGAATTTCCGTCATAATGGTTTCCGATTTAAACACAAAGCCACCAATTATGGGGTAAGGGGAAAGTCGATTAAATCGACCCCAGTGCGTTACTGATACTTTATTTTATCAACCCTGTTACGATGAAAGGCGGTATTTGCACTCAGAACGAAAAGGGACATAATTCTATGTAGCGAAGCAGAGTGTCCGGCGTTCAGATGCACCTTGTTAGCATCGGAAAATGCTGTTGTGATTGGGGTTAGAAGATCAGCAAAGTATTCTCTCCACCTCGCGAGGATACACCTCTCTGAAAAGTAGAGAACTCCAGAGGCGTTCTTAATAGCAGGTGTGGAGGGGGACATATTATTATGAAGTCAGCGGGTGGTCTGCCAGAACACTTTATTTGTCTACCTGACGTCGGATTCCAGCTTAACCCTCAAATCCTCCCATGTCTTAATTTCGGGCGCCTTTACTGTCTCTGCTGCGATTCTTTGTGCCTGATTGTACCACAAGTTAAAAAAAGATGACGTATTTCCAAGCCAAGCTTTGTAGGCCTCCTTTGCTTTCCTGATTGAACCTAGGCGTTCTCCAGCCATCTGGCGCCACACAAAGCGTCTTTCGTCCGCAGCGTTTCACAACTGAAGCAGAAACAACTGAGCTGAACAATCTCCACTTTGTCTCAACCTCCTCAGCTTGCTCAGTGCGTTCTCTGAATTTGGATGCAATAGTGTCTGCACACCTGGTTTTGAATTCTTTATCCACCAACGCTTCCCACTTTATCCTGTAGGTTGCAATGCAATGTTGTTAGCAAATTATTTTTATGAGCAAACCTCTGACACAAACTCATCTCTTTACATTTCGGGGGTGGCGTTACCCTTTAACACTGTAAATAGAATAAAACACTTCACTCATCCTATAAAAATGAGTGAGAATACTATGGATGAAGTATTCGAGAAAAAAGACGGGGTAATCAATTTATTTAAATTGGCTGTGAATCAAATGACTACAGAACACCTCCAAAGGTTAAGAGTATCCAAAATATGCACGTATATATACAATTAGATAACACTAAACAATCCTAAATTACAATAAAATTTCAATGGAAAGCTGAAATGTCGCCATTTTCTTTTTTCTAAAATCTGAAAACCTGCCTTAACAACAAACAAATTAGTATACACCAAATGAAAGCAAGTATAAAAATGTCGAAAACGTAACTCGTACAAAATATATTTTAGCATCAACAAAAAAAAACGGAATGCAGAGTAAACCATAAAGATATTTATATTCTCAGAGTGGATAAATATATTTTCTATTTGCCGATAAATTAAGTTAGCTGTGACAAGCTTGCACAACAACAATAAAATTAATGTTCCATAAAATATGCGATTCAATGTGGAAGTGAAAACTATTATGCAAAATGCTAAAATGCTATTGATTACAGAAATTAACAAAGCGTTCTACAAATGTTGTTAATGTAGTATACACATACATAGTTGAGGGAGGTAAATGTATGTGTGTGTGTGTGTGAGAGAGAGAGAGAGAGAGAGAGAGAGAGAGGGGTAGTGTGTGTGTGTGTGTGTGTGTGTGTGTGTGTGTGTGTGTGTGTGTGTGCGCGCACGCGTATGTATGTAGAACCAATATGTTTGCTCTCATGAACCGAGTATATATGACGAAGTAGAACAAATAGCATTTAGCTCTCATCAGCAACCCAACAAACATAGATTCGTGTGATTCCGTACTATTACGAGCATTATTATTGTCAAGATCAGAATGTACAATAAGAAAAAACAATTCACAGGGAAAGATGCACGTAGAACAATACAACAACAAAAGCTTAAACGTACGTAAGATAAAGGCACGGTCTTACGCCATGAGTACAACATTATAGCAAGGAACAGAATAACAAGTTAGGGAAGAAACAAGGTCCATTGACTAGAACAAAACTCAGTAGACGATAAAATTAAAGGAGTTACAAACCACAACGAATATGAAAATATATAAACAGGTACAATGAAGTTTCAAGAGGGGGTTAATATAGAAAAGAAAGGAGTGTTGTGGAATGGCCACGAAGGACATTTCAAAGAGAGGAAATAGAAAGAGAGGAAGAAAGTGTTGCAGAGAAAAATCTTTATATATGTATATGCGTGTACGTGTGTGTGAGAGAGAGAGAGAGAGAGAGAGAGAGAGAGAGAGAGAGAGAGAGAGGGGTAGTGTGTGTGTGTGTGTGTGTGTGTGTGTGTGTGTGTGTGTGTGTGTGTGCGCGCACGCGTATGTATGTAGAACCAATATGTTTGCTCTCATGAACCGAGTATATATGACGAAGTAGAACAAATAGCATTTAGCTCTCATCAGCAACCCAACAAACATAGATTCGTGTGATTCCGTACTATTACGAGCATTATTATTGTCAAGATCAGAATGTACAATAAGAAAAAACAATTCACAGGGAAAGATGCACGTAGAACAATACAACAACAAAAGCTTAAACGTACGTAAGATAAAGGCACGGTCTTACGCCATGAGTACAACATTATAGCAAGGAACAGAATAACAAGTTAGGGAAGAAACAAGGTCCATTGACTAGAACAAAACTCAGTAGACGATAAAATTAAAGGAGTTACAAACCACAACGAATATGAAAATATATAAACAGGTACAATGAAGTTTCAAGAGGGGGTTAATATAGAAAAGAAAGGAGTGTTGTGGAATGGCCACGAAGGACATTTCAAAGAGAGGAAATAGAAAGAGAGGAAGAAAGTGTTGCAGAGAAAAATCTTTATATATGTATATGCGTGTACGTGTGTGTGAGAGAGAGAGAGAGAGAGAGAGAGAGAGAGAGAGAGAGAGAGAGAGAGAGAGAGTATATATGTGTGTAAATACGCATGTGTAAACATGCAAGTAAGGTTTGCAGTGGTATTTTCGTTTTAAAGTATATACACATATAATTCTAAATTCTACATATATACATATATAATTCTAAATGAAAGCTATGCTTGATAGTAAGGCAGTATAATTTATTTGTCGAATGTTCTTGAAAACTGTTGGCTGTGAAACATGTCAGTTTCTGGTTCAATGCATTACAGTAATTCAC
>OZ024740.1:378944430-378946930 GCA_964016885.1 Eledone cirrhosa | reverse complement strand
TGCAATAGCAGCCAAATTATGCTCTATATACATAGAATTCTATTTTGACACTTTAAACAGCAGATTACACCACTCCTAAGGCAGGAAATGTTAAATCATGGTGAAATACACGATAAATATATAAACTATGCATCTAGTACATACTAAATGCATACTGCAAACAACAAAGAATACAAAAAAACTATAGGTTGCACATAGACTACAACAAGGATCACGTAAACAATGAAACAAAACTACTGAAACTGAAAGACCACAAGACATATCTAAAAAGAGCACCCAGATATATCTAAAAGCATCCTCAGAACACTACTACAGCACTATAATAATACTATCCTAACAACGCAGTCTATAAAAACTCAAATGGTTTATACACATTATCAAATGATGATTGCAAAAAACAGTAGCTGCTATACTCCGACCACGTCCATCTAGTTATGCAATTGATGTTCGCGTTTAGTTTCAAACTTTCTACATTTATACACATAATGCCCTTTGGTCAAATACAGATGTAACATCATTTCATTTATGGTCTTGGTGACATGAGAGGCTCAAAGCTAATTAAAACATCAATTCTCAGCACCTTTAAAATTGTTATCTTATTACGACTTACATTTTTATAAAGACTTATGTTGCATGAATGATGATGCTTCTCTACACTTATCTGAAAATTATTATAACATTCGTATCCATTTCAATTAGATTTGAACTTGTCTTTGTCAATAATAATTCATTATTCACCAAATAAATGAATGTTTATGTATCTAAAGTATTATAAATAATAAGAATATGATGTCACATAAATAATTCTCCAAGCTTACTCATTGAAATATTTCTCAATTATTTAATCCTTGCTATCCAAATCAATTAGATATATTGCTCCAAAGTACTTATTTACTGATAGTTGGTCTAAACCAGTGTGAATCTTAAGTACTTTGATCGTGAACACAACGCACTCACGAAACAACTTTTCATCCTGAGGTCAGTAAACTGACACCCTCTCAACTTTGCTTGCAGTAACCTCACATTAATTCATACGACGTCCTTGTTTTGACACAACACACTGAAACTAGCCTTGACAGTTTCCTGTAAAATATGTACTAAGATAAGAGTGAGCAGAAGTTAAATAATACCTAAACCCCTGTGGTCCTATGAACCATTAATTAAATTAAAATTTTCCAACACAGTTTTAAATAAGAAATATACTCTTAGTTACTATCTTCGTTTTAAATAAGAATTATACTCTTAGTTACTATCTTCGTAAATCACTCAAAATTCTTCATCAGTTAATTGACATACAATGTATTTAGTTAGAAATAGTAACGAAAACTTTAACGCGTTACAGTTTTATACTGTTCATTACTTGATAACACGTTGAAGGAATTGAATTTACCTTACACAGTTTCTGGTGAACAGAACGGGTACTTGGAAAATACTTCTACTTTCAGAATAATTACAAAACTAATTTTAGAAACTGCATTTTTTATACTTCTCCAAACACTTTCATAAGGCATGCCGTTGAGGTGAACATCTTGTGGTTCTGATTCAGAAACCAGCTTTGATTCGTGGTAGGATTAATTTACATGAGAAAGGCATTGAAGTCCCAACATCTCTTTCTATATGAAGCATTGTGACGGCATGAAAAATATTTACTTGATGGTTAATAATTCTTTTCAGAATTAATTCTCAAGTATATACATCAAAAAGACTTAGCTAACGTTCTACAGCTGATAGGTCATATATGTTTGACTATATAAAAAGAACAAACTAAATCGAAAACAGAGAAAGAACTTATATCTTGAGACATATATCCACATATATGATACACAGAAATAGAGAGAAGGTGGGAGAAAGAGATAGGTATAAATGCAAGCCCAAACATATATACATAAATATACTTAAATATTAGTATATAAATGCATATGTGTACTTGTGTGTATGTAATGTATGTGTTTATGTCTATATAAACATTATAGATAAAATTCTAAGAAACGTCATGTAGCATAATTACCAAACAGCTCATCAAACGAAAGTACATGTAATGTTAATGATGTATAAATATGCTTGAAACACAATCTCGCTGAAACGTAATGATTATAGCCTCAAGTATTTTTGTGGAGTCATGGAATTATCAATCTATGATAGACTTCAAGAACTCCTTTACCATATGAAAATGGAAAATGTTGTACTCGAATGTAAAGTTACTAATAATATAAAGTTACTAATAAACAAACTCCAATGTTGTTGTTGCTGTTGGTTTACTTCCTGTTCAAAGGTTTCCAGCCGTGTCTATCACGTCTTTTTGCATATCATGCATTACATTGCCCATTATGCTTTTTTTTTAATTGGAATTTTTGAAGGAATTTGACAGCTATTTCTAGGTAAAATTTCAAGTGAGTTTGACAAACATTATTGCAAATTCATAGGCGTAGATCGGATATATTAAAGGCGATGAAGGTGGGAATTGCTAGGCTGGCAGGGAAAATTACACGTGTTAAAACTG
>OZ024740.1:378901129-378936129 GCA_964016885.1 Eledone cirrhosa | reverse complement strand
TACACTAGTGCTATTACTATTATTTCTATTGATATTAGGGTTAGTTGCTATAATGTTATTTTGAAGGTTTATCGTCTGTTGTGATTTAGTTTGCTGGAAGTAAGAATTAATTGTTCTTTTATTGCTACTAGCTATGTGGTATGCTATGTTAGGCGTAGTAGAGTAGGAGATTTTAATAGTGTTTTTGTTTAAAAGGCTATGGTACTTGTGGCCGGATGGGAAGTTTTTATCTAGTAGTGAGAAGAAAGCCCTAGGTAGGTTGGTAGAGACGTTTAGATTGAAAGGAGGGTTGAAAAATGTATTATTTCTTCTTCTATTTTTGTTTTTTATGTCTGGTGAGTTGCTTCTTTTTATGGTACTATGGTAATTTCTGTGGTGTGGGTTACTTTTGTTGGCATCCTCCGTATTAGTGTGTGTGTGGTTGCTATTCCTATTACTAAATTTCCTCATGGACATGTTGTGCGAAATAATGTTGTAGCTATGTGTTTTTGTAGGTAGGAACTCGATCTCTATATTATGGCCTGATCTAGCTAATGCCTGATTATAATATTGCGAGTTTTTGCTAAATATGTTTACGTCATAGGATAGATTAGAGATTCTATTAGATATTCCCTTAGAGATAGAGTTTAATATAGATCTAGGGTGGTTAGACTTGGTATCTACGTAAATGAGTTTTTCATTAGGTTTGTGGAAAGGTGCATATATCTTTGAGTCTAGGTAGAAAGGCGTCCAGGAAGTTAACGTTTTTAGTGTTTTTGTCCATGGTAATACTAAGGTTATAGTTTTTGAATGTCTTGTGCAATAGTTTTCTAGTTCTTTCTATATTGAATTTTTTATAATTCTATAAGTAGAAGTGCATCATCGCGGTACAAACCACCGTTGAGGTATGGAAGGTCCTTATGGATTTCGTTAAGTAAATATAGGCCGACTAAATCAGTGACCTGCGCCGAGTCACTAGATCCCAGGGTTATGTCGAAGTTGTTTTGCGTATCCTTGCGGGTCCATAATTGGTCTTCAAAGGTGATTACTGTTTTACGGGCCGCAAGTATGACATCAATCTGGGGTCTAGTCAGGTCACTATTGTCCATGGCCATGATAAGTGCCTTATTTAATAGGATAGGGGAAATAGAGGTGTAGTATGAATTGATATCAAATTGAATAAACTTTTTATCCTTGTTATCCTTGATATCTTTGAACCATTCAATCACTTCACCTGTTTAAGGTATATCTTGTGTTTAATCTGTGGGATGATTTTATCTAAAATTTTCTTACTGATAATGCCAATGTCAGACATGGAAGGGCAGATAAGTCTAATCGAGGGGTTGCTAATGAAGTCCTCCTTATGGTCCTTCAGAGAGAATCTAGGGGGGGGGGTATATGGTTGTGTATGTCTCTGAAGTCCTAGTTTGGACACTATATTATAGCCTTCCATATTAATATCTTCTAAGTTTTTCATAGTGGTTTTCTTGTAGCTTTTATGTAGTTCATTATATATAAACTTTCTATAAGTATTATAATCTAGGCTGTATATGTTATTAGTTTTGTCCGCATGTACAATAATTTTATTACTAGTTTTGAAATCATTAATAGAGGTGCTAAGTTTGTTTAAGAAGGTGTTGTTTTTATTACGGTGCTTTTTGTATTTAATATTCTTAACTAGTTTTATTAGGTCATTTTCAAAGGAGTTTAGTAGTATGTTATGAGGCGGGCTTCTAAAGGTTTTAAAGCCGAAGGAGTCAAATTTGTTAGTATTATTAACCTTGTTAGATTTGTTTTTATCATAATGGAATGTCCTCCATCTCACTCTATTGATAAAGGAATTTACACTGTCGATCAATAATTTTTCATATGTATTTTTGGATGGTATTGGTATGTTCTTGGTTGACATAGGGAGTTGGTCTTTGATCAGCATAGTGGTAATTTATTGTATGTCAGCTCAACAGTATGGAGCAGTTAATAGTATTAAGGATACTATTTATGGTTATGTATATACTAAAACCTTTTATAGTTATATATATTTTATACCCTAAATAGTGAAAGACAGTAATGTATTACTATCTTATTACCCGTAAGATAAATAGCTCAATGTAACAACATCAGTTGTTTTACAGAGCAGTTATATAGAGATTACATGAATCAAAGTTCTGTTTAAATCATTTATTTGCTTACAATTGTTTCTTCCAAACCGAGGTTTGGAATCTTCGGAGCAATTATTCAGTGATTTTTAACATACTTGACCTCCTTTTCAGCATAAGAGACATATAGAAACATATGTATATATTGACCCAGAGTGGGTTGACATCCATTATAATAATATAGCATGGTAATTTACATACAAAGATTACAGTCATATTAAAGGACAAATTAAAGTTAAAATTAAAATTAAAATTAAAATAAAACATTGGCAGTTTACTAAGATAAAGCAAGAGGAAAGTTTGGAGTAGCCAGTGTATGCAACAGTCACACGTGTGGCATGCACGCGTGTCCTATTTATACAAGATTATAGTGCGGCAGATTGTTACATGTAAAACAAGCAGTCAAAGCAGGCAATCAAGAGCATCATGGTGGCTGTACTGATAAAGCATTATCACACACACCTGTACGATATAGAATCCCGTGTGTAGAGAAACACCAAAAATATCAAAAATATTACAAATGAGAAGTAAAACAGCACCACTCTCACAATCCAGGAAACGCAATTTATAGACTACATGTCCATCTCACAATCCACGATGATTCAACATTGGGTGCCTGGTGAATCATGCTAGAACATCACAGCTTGTCGTTCTTTAGTTCGATTCTATAGAGCAGGTTGTTTTTGTTGTGAGAGTTGACATCGTATTATATTCCGGAAGTGTGTGTGTGATTAAGGGGAGTTAATGCGTAAGGGGAGGTAACTAGCTGATTTCTATAGCTAAATTTATTATCCTAAAGTACATTAATGGTGTCTCAAATGTGTTCCTATCATATAAGGTTATAAACAATTTCTAAATTTAAGTATCTTATCTATAAATTACAGTTTAGTCTATCAAGAAGTACTAAAGGTGTACATATTAGGATGATTACCTTCTATCTTACGGGTAATAAGATAGTAATAAATTACTGTCTTTCACTATTTAGGGTATAAAATATATATAACTATAAAAGGTTTTAGTATATACATAAACATAAATAGTATCCTTAATACTATATATATATATATATATATATATATATATATATATATATATATACATTCATTTTTATCGCTATTGGTGAGCTTTGTTACTCTAAAGTTTCCCCTGCGTACTCACAGGATCACCAGTCTTGTCTGATGATCCGATGTACACAGGTGAGACTCCAGATTAACAAGGCTTAGCCATAATAAAGGAATACTTAAATTCTACTTCTGTATTGAGTTTTCTTTCTTTCTTTCAATAATTCACGTACTCTCAGGTCTTGAATAATCGTCCCCACCCCCACTTATTAATTTGTCAGATCTTTTCTAATGCTCCTCCCCCCCCCCCTGGGTTTTATTCCAACGCCACAATCCCACCCCACCCGCTTATTTAATTCCGCTGATCTATCTTCGGCGAAATTTTATAGTAAGTGATTCATATTGATATAGCAGCTGGAGAATCTAATAATTATTTTATTTTACATTAAAAAAAAACATTATATATGACAAAAGAGGAACATTATAAGAAATCCCATATTTACGAACGTACACTATACTATACAAACCACCACCACGTCACCCCATTATTGCCACCTCTCCTATTATTTCAGACCTGAGAGTGCCACCAAACTCTCCTCTCTGTGTCTATCACATAAAACTCTCTTTTATCTACTAAAACCAAACTCAACCCCTCTCTAAAACCAAATTCTACCACGACACCGCCTCTCTTATCCCACTCTCTATATCTAAGACTAATACACTCTCTTACTCTCTATAGATATCTGCACTTCTCACTCCCAATCCCCCTCTGTATACCAATCACCCCTAAACTCTCCCCCTTTCTATATCTACTACACGGCACTCTTCCATTATCTCTCAGTATATCTACAATCATCAAATTCTCCCCCTCTCTATATCAATTAAAACCAAACTCGCCCCTCTCTACTACTTCTACTACACGGAACTCTCTTCCAATCCCCCTCTCTATATCTATCAATACCTATCTCTATCAATCCTCTCACTCAATTCATTACTACCAAACTCTCCCCCTCTCTACATCAACCATACAACACTGTCTCTGAATACCCCTCTCTATATCAATTAACTCCAAACTCTCCCCCTCTCTATATCTAGTACACGGAACGCTCTTTCAATACTCCTCTCGATATCAATTAGCATCAAATTCTCACTTCTCTACTACGCAGAATTCTCTCCCAAGCCCCTCTCTATATCTCCCATACATCACTCTCTCTCATCCCCTCTCACTCTATCTATCACTAACATACTCTTCCCTTCTCTATGTCTACTACACGGCCTATCTCTATCAATCATCTCGCTCTATTCATTAAATATATCCATCTCTATATCAATTACCACCAAACAATCTTCCTCTCTATATCTACCATACAACACTCATTCCCTCTCACTCTATCCATCACTACCAAAATCTCCCTACTCTATATGAATTAATACCTATCTCTATCAATCCTCTCCCTCTATTCATTACCACCAAACTCTCTCAATCTCTATATCTACTACACGAAACTCTCTCCCATTCCTTCTCTATATATAAATTAGCACCAAACTCTACCCCTCTCTATATCTACTACTGGTAACTCTCTGCCAATACCCCTCTCTATATCAATTAAGCCTAAACTCATCCCCTCTCTATATCTACTATACAGAACTCTCTCTCAATACCTCTCTCTATATCAATAAACATCAATCTCTCCCCATCTATATATCTAATATACTACACACTCACCCAACCTTCTTCTCTATATCAATTACCACCAAACTCTTCCCATCTCTATATCTACCATATAACACTCTCTCTCATTCTCTCTCACTCTATCCATCACTACCAAACTCTCCCCCTCTCTATATCTATATCTATCCTCCCATCTGTCTCTACATAACATGTACATAAATTGTAGCGCATATACAAATAGATGTATGTTTTGGTTGTCTGGGGGGAAAATATATTCATTTTTTTTTTGGGGGGGGAGTCCCATTCCACCGCCCCTGATATATATATATATATATATATATATATATAACTTTCTTTTTATTTGCCACCATTATATAGATAGATAGATAGATAGATAGATAGATAGATAGATAGATAGATAGATAGATAGATAGATAGATAGATAGATAGATAGATAGATAGATAGATAGATAGATAGATCGATAGATAGATAGATTTCTTTTATTTGCCACTAGGGCATCAAAAGTGGGACAAGTACAAAGGGGGGAGTTTACACAAAAAGGCGTCCTCAATAAGGAGGAGGCAATAACAAAATATAAAAATAAAATAAGATATAACAAAAAATAAAATTTTTAACAAAATCCTCAATAGAGAGGAGGCGCCTTGGGGGGTCGCACACACCCCCGAAAAAAGTGTGCAACCCTTCTCCTCAGGAGCACAGAGAAGGGGTGCTCCCTTGGTCTTTCATCTTCCTCACCTATAGTCTGATGTAGAGTGAAGGCCCATTCACACGGGCCATTCTCGCCACTTTCACCCATCTTTCATAGAAACGGCTGGGGTGCAGCACCTCTCTCTCCATCCTGATCCTTCTTCCGAAATGATATCGGAAGAAACGGACCAGTTGTTGGCCAGAGAGAAAGGTGCCCGACCTCAGTCCTTTCAGACGCGTCCACCATACAACCTCTTTCGCCATGGCTATTACGCACAGAAACACCGCCTCTGCTTCATCTTTGAAGGGGGGAGGCGGCTTGATCATTACAATAGACTCGGTGGTCAACCGGATCGGTCCCACCCTTGACAGCAGTTGTTCGACATAGCCCCACAGATCGGCTACGCCCGAGCAGTGTACTAATGCGTGTGCAACGGTTTCCTCGTCGCACACGCATCTGGGACAGATCTTTTTGGCGGGGTCCCTACCCGGGCGCCCGTGTCTGTAGAGCCTTTCTCGAACGGGTAAAGCCCCTCGGTAGCACTGCCAGGCCAGGGACTTCTGGAAGTTGTCCATAGGTCCCGGGCTGAATGTCCTACCGAACAGGCTGGCCAGTTCGTCCTCCTCCATGTCTAGGGCTTCTCCGAGGGCGTCGTCGCACCTGCTGCGTACCAGCCCTCTATAGAATGTTGCGGTGGAGTCTCCACTGATAACCGGATCCGCCTGCCAGAGGGCGGTGAGCGCCTGGGCACACTCAGTGTGCCAGGCGCCCAGTTTTCTCGGTCTTTGCTTGACCCAGGATTGCAGCTCGGTGAGTGAGACGAGTCTGGGAAAGGTTCGTCTCACAAACGAGGCCCACACCGGTTGTCCGGTGAGGAATACGTAGAGGTGCCGTAGCCTTAATGCGTGTTTACGCATCATTAGCCACGGCATCCCCAGCCCTCCTTTCGAAGGGTGTTGACAGCAGATGGATCTCCTCACCATAGGAGCCCGCCTCTTCCAAAGGAATTGGAAGAGCGCGCGCTCCATCTTGGTGAGGGTTTCCCTTGGGCAGGGCACTACGGTCAGGCGGTAGTAGATGACGGACGCTATGTAGGTGTTCGCCACCTCCGCCCGACCTTTCAGGGATAGTTTGCAACTGGCCCACTTCTGGGTCAGTGCAAACACCCTGTTCGTAACCTCCGCCCAGTTTTTCTCCACCTGGAGGTCCGGTCCGAACCAGACCCCGAGCAACTTCACCGGGCCCTCCGTCCAGCGTCCGACGACGCTATCGGAGGGCATCGGTCTGCCCCTCCACGTGCCGAGTTGCAAACCGATCGACTTGTCCCGGTTCAGCTTAGCCCCTGTGAACTTTTCGTACTCCTCCAGTAAGGTGCCGACCGCCTCGATTTCGGAGGCCGTCGATAGATCGATAGATAGATAGATAGATCAATAGATATATATATATATGTTTACATATATATATATATATATATATATATATATATATATATATATATATATATATATAGAAGTAGTAACACAACAGTTAGTTCAGCATTCCGAGAACAATTATTTCATCTTATGCGATCTTCATATATATATATGTGTGTGTGTGTGTGTGTGTGTGTGTGTGTGTGTGTGTGTGTGTGTGTGTGTGTGTGTGTGTGTCTGTGTGTGTGTGTGTGTGTGTGTGTGTGTGTGTGCGTGTGTGTGCGTGCGTGTGCGTGCGTGTGTGTGTGTGTGTATGTATGTATATATATATATATATATGTGTGCGTGTGTGTATATATATTTATTAAAATAACAGATTAAAGTTTAAGCAAAGAATCGCTTATTATTATTATTATTATTATTATTATTATTATCATTATTACTGTGGATTGGCAGTATCAGTAGAGAGTCGGACACCATGCTTTGACGCATAGAGTTACGGCCCTTGCCATTCTGAGTTCCAATCTCGCCGAGGTTAACTTTGCCTTTCATCCTTACGGGGTCGATAAAATAAAGTACCAGTAATGTACTGGATAATTGCTGCCCTTGTGCCTAAAGTAGAAACAATTATATATATATAAATATTTGATATATATGTATATACAACAGGAGGAACATATTAGTACCACTGATGATGTTGCAGATGTGCAACGAAAGAACTTTGTTAGAATATATATATGTGTTTATATCTATATCATATCTGTATTTTGACCGTTTGTCAGTCAATGGTAAACATTGAGGACCGAATGAATTAACTGTGAAGATATAAAAGATATAGAAGCGAAAACCAACCAAACAGTAAGTGTGTTCTGTTATTATTTCTGGCAATATTATTACAACAATATGACCCTCCCCAAGTATAACTATATATATATATATATATATATATATATATATATATATATATATATATATATATATATACGTGTGTAATATAGAAATGGCTTCTACAGGACTAAAACTGTTTCATTCGGGAGAAATACTCTGCTGCGTATTAAGTACCTTACTTACTGTGGTTAGCCCTCATTAACCCGGCATAAACTTTTATATATATATATATATATATATATATATATATATATATGTAAAGTTATATTTAAAATTGTTGGGTTACAACTAGTAAATATTTATAACTGATATAAAAGCACTCGACAAATACTTGGAGTATATTTACAATATTAAATAAATGGAAAACTATATTTATAAAACCATATTTATTTCATTATATATATTTCGGGGATATCATATTAACAATATGCTATGCCTTCATCAGACAAAATACAATATAAACAGTTTTATATATAAAACATGAGAAGAAAGAAGAATACTACGTGGTTTGCACATGGGTTACATATGATAAAAATAGTCCTTCGTCAGTGATTTTCCAACCATCATTGGTATTTCATCGCATTAAAAATCATATACCTCAGGTTGGTGCGAGCAATAACTAAAAAAAGTTATTGGGACCAGAATTCGCGTAAGGCGAGGGGGGCAAGTAAACAACATAGAAAGATAAAACCGAAGATAGGAAAATAAACAAGCAACATGGTTGTCCGGTCAGCATAACTGGGTGGATTTCATGAGCGAGAGAGGTACATACCGTGTTGATGTGTGTGAGATGTGAGCAAGAAATATATATATATATATATATATATATATACACATATCAGTGTGTATCAGCCGTACTAAGAGTGAGAAATGAAATTTCATTTTTTCCAATTATATATATATATAAAGAGCTCAGGATCTCTTCTCCTTTGAGCACATTATTTACAGGGAATAGCGAGGGCCTATGCCTCCGTTAATTTATCGTTTTATATATATATATATATATATATATATATATATATATATATATATATATATACGGATGGGTTTAATTCGGGCTGTTTGTTTACAAACACACCGAGCATTATAATAAATGTTCGGTAAAACCATACGTACATATATATATGTGTGCATGTATGTATATATATACATACTAGTGTACGTCTGTATACTTACATGTATGTACGTATACATACTTATATTTAAGTATCAGCCGTACTAAGAGTGAGAAATGAAATTTCATTTTTTCCATTTATATATATATATATATATATATATAAGTATGTATACGTACATACATATATGTATACAGACGTACAGTAGTATATATATATATACATACATGCACACATATATATATATGTACGTATGGAATATATATATATATATATATATATATATATATATATATATATATATATATATATATATATATATATATATATATATATATATATATATATATATATATATATATATATATATATATATATACAGATATATATAGATATAGATATAGATAGATAGATACATATTTGGTTGGAGAGATATGTATAGATATATACATATATACATTATGTACACATATATATAATTAATAAAGGAAACAAAACAACACAGGAACGCAAAATTTCTGTTATATTAGACATATATATACACCTACACACCTAGATGTGTGTGTGTGTGTGTGTGTGTGTGTGTGTGTGTGTGTGTGTGTGTGTGTGTGTGTGTGTGTGTGTGTGTGTGTGTGTGATAGGAGAAATGCGGAAGAGGAGTGTTGGTTTGTTCTCTAAGTTATTTGAGTAGAGTTGCGCGTGCGTTATCCATCAGCCCTCATATGCTGTGGCCTTGGAATGAACTCTGGTGAGTAAACAGTAACGATACCGCCATAGCAGCTGCTGGATTAACACGACTTTCTTCTCATGGGGTACCCAAAATGACTCACCATCTTTGTAATTAACAGCCCCATTACGTTAATGACGACAACTTGCTTATCGTGTAATTAACTTGTTAGCTATTCTGTAAGCGCTTCTCATATTTGTTAATGTAGGCGAAGGTTACTTATGTTTATCCTTCAATCATTCTCTCTGTCTCTCTCTATCTCTCTCTTTCTTCTTCTCTCTCTCTTTCCCTTTCTCTCTCTTTCCCTACCCTTTCTTTCTCCCTCTCTCTCTCTCCCTACCTTCTCTCTCTCCCCTCTATCTCTCTCTTCCACCACCCTCTCACTTTCTCCCCTATCTCTATCTCCCTTGTTCTCTCTCTCTCTCTCTCCCTCTCTCCCTCTGTCTCTCTCTTTCTCTCTCTCTCGCTCTTTCTATTTATATATATGCATTTCATGCAGAGTTTTCCCATGAAGCATTTCCCCTCTACTCTTCTTGACATACACAATCAGCCCATAATTTCTTCTTTCTTATATTTTTTTCACTGTTCCAGACTAACTAAGTTGCTGAGTGATTATGCTTCACTGAGGAGAACTAATATAATCGAAACATGCCAGTTGCTTTAACTATGTTGACATATAGATGAGTTCTACTCTCACAGTATTGCCTTAAATTGACCTCTAAACATAATTCAACTCTTCAAATATCGCTCGTCTGCTGTTTACTTATTTTGTCATCACTATATTCCTCCAAGTATATAATTGTCTATTCCTTTTTCTATCCCTGTCTCTATGTTAGTTTTGTCCATACAACCGTTACTTTCTGCGTTCTTGTACCATTTATTCTATTTTTTCCGTCTCGTTCTACGTCTCGTTCTTTCCGTCTCGTTCTACGTCTCGTTCTTTACGTCTCGTTCTTTACGTCTCGTTCTTTACGTCTCGTTCTTTACGTCTCGTTCTTTACGTCTCGTTCTTTACGTCTCGTTCTACGTCCTTTAAAGGACAGTGTTTAACTTTTTTTCAGTAAAACTAACTTTATTAATATTTAAAAACGGAAAAGGAAGAGAAAGCAAGGGCTCTAGGGCCACAGAAGAATGGGATGGGGGAAGGGGGTGATGGGCTCTTGGCCTATGGCGTGACGGTGTTGGGGCTGCACCTCGCGGGAAAGACCCCAAAAGCATTTCCTCGGACAATGGCCAGCGACACATACTGTAACAGCCACTCCACTTCGCGGGGCTCCTTCCTGATACCGGCTGCCGACCTTCCGATCTTGCGGAAGAGCTCGGCAGTACAGTGTCCGAGTACACCTGAGGTCTCGACGGCATCCGGTGCGAAGAGGAAGCGGCCGGATTATCTTGCTAAACATTCTAACCCTTAATGAATCAGCAGTACCAAGGATTGATACTGCAGGAGACTATACCGACAGCTGGTGATCACAGTGTTTTCCTCTACGTTCAATTTGTATCATGTATTCGTCTAACAGTCTGAGTTTCTGAGATGTTGTCTTTTGCCATTTTGCCAACACTATAAGTATGTGCGTGAGAGAGAGAGAGAAAGAGAGAAAGAGAGAGAGCGAGAGAGAGAGAGAGAGAGAGAGAGAGGGAGAGAGAAAGAGAGAGAGAGAGAGATAGAGAGAGAGCGGTGGGGGATTAGAGGTGCAATCTATTCTATAGGTTTCCGCACTATTTCCGTCCACCCAGTTTCATTTATTTATATCCCTTCTCTGTCTCGCCTTTCTCACTATTTCTCTATCTCTCTTTACATATATATATATGTCTGTGTGTATGTGTGTGTGTGTGTGATTTATAAGCTTCGTTTTAAAGACGTACACATAAAGATGGGAAAAAACTTCTTTTGCACTCCTCATACACAGAAAATGAGAGATTATCTTTACATGCCCACAGTGAGTTGGCTGCTCTTTAGACTGCATATACCCTTATTGTTCCACATTTAAAGAGAACTTATTGTCAAATATTATTTATATCAAACATGGATTGACAGTATCGGTAGAGGGTCGGACGCCATGCTTTGCAGCATAGAGTTACGGCCCTTTATGGTCTGAGTTCAAATCCCGCCGAGGTTAACTTTGCCTTTCATCCTTACGGGGTCGATAAAATAAAGTACCAGTAATGCACTGGGATATTGATGGCCTTGTGCCAAAAGGTAGAAACAATTATTTATATCAAACATAAACCAGAACTGAACTGAAATGGTGAATCTAATTCGCAAAAGTTTCATAACGAGCATATATATTTAAAGTCTAAGATAATTAATGCATATAGAACTACAATGATACATTGTTTCATGCACACATCACCAAAATAATGTCAGTGTGGAGACGTCTTGTGGGTTGGATTCTGAGGACATTCAGGACCCGAAACCATATTGGACCCGGAAACCATATTGGTCCTCTGGAGGACTTTCGTCCTCCACCGCCTGGACTATTGCTCTCAGCTACAGTCGCCCCACAGTATCAAACTAACTGCAGAATTTAAAGCAATCCAACGAAGCTACACCAATGGGATTGTCTCGATGAAAGGGATGAGATACTGGGAGAGGCTGGAGAAACTAAAGCTATACTTCCTGGAGCGGGGACGGGGGAGATACGCACTGATATACATATGGAAGATCCTAGGAGGGTTAGCACCAAACCTCGGCATTGAAGGCTGGACCAGTCCACGTATAGGCCGCCACTACGTACTGCCAAAGGTCCCATACCTCGCATCGAGAATAATGACTACATATTGCAATAGTTCAAGTGACCCAAGCTTTTTAATAAGCTGCCAACAAATCTTGAGAGATCTCCATGGTGTGTATGTAGATGTTTTCAAAAGACATCTCGACATTCTACTGACCAATATCCCGATTCACAACACGAGGCAAAGCACATATAAGAGCAGCAATAACAAACTCCATTTTGCATCAATGGGAAAGCTGGCTATAGGAAATGTGCAGCATCGTTGGCGGTGCCCCAGCATGAATTTAGCCCTCGGCTGGAACACATAATCGAATAATAGAATACAATGAATGAGGGTTGCAAATTATGCCAACATTAAATGTAACTTAATTAATTATTTACTTCATGCTGCTTCTTGCTGATGCAAATTGTGCTAATTAGACAGGTCATTTCATTAAAGTTCTGTTTTGTTTGATATAAATAGCATAGGATTGTCTTCGTAGTCAGAATGGTGATCACCAATTATCCGTAGTCTTGAATGCATTCTTTCTGGGTACCGTAGAGGATAGGCACAGCTGGAATGTCTTTGGTTGACGGTCTTCTAGATGAAGCCTCACTTGCGGTTAAGCAACAATATAGGGTCAGTGTTCCTAACCAAATATTATCCATTTATTAGTTATTATTTACCCAATAGTCGTGAATGGGGCGGTGAATTGGCAGTATCGGTAGAGGGTTGGACGCCATGCTTTCTAGCATAGTTACGTCCCTTTACAGTCTGAGTTCAAATCCCGCCGAGGTTAACTTTGCCTTTCATCCTTACGGAGTCGATAAAATAAAGTACCAGTAATGTACTGGGTAATTGCTGGCCTTGTGCCTAAAGTAGAAACAATTATTTACCCAATAGCCGGCGAATTTGTAGAGTCGTTAGAACGTCGGATTCAATGCCTTATGGTATTCGTTCCGGCTCCCTGCTCTCTGAGTTCAAATCCCGCCAAGGTCAACTTTGCCTTTCATCCTTTTGAGGTTGATAAAATAAAGGACCAGTCTAGTACTGGGGTCGATTCTTCTTCTCACTGGAATAAATCTGTTCTACTCAGGCCAGGAGAGGGATGGACTCCGCCAGGCTTAAAATGTCCATGAAACACCGTATATCAATATGGCGCCCCTACGACTCTATTGGGAGTTACGTGACCATACATACATTTATCCAATAAGGTAAACTTTTAATATATTCGTTGAGTTATATTAGCATAAATCTAGTGCTTTATATTAGCATAAATCTAGTGCTCTTGAAGCTTAAAAGAGAAGATTCTTTAACCACAGGTTTTCCTGCATGAGACACTGAAAATTGTACTTCAATGTAAGAGAAGAGTTATAGATTTTATTTCAGCTTTCTAGACGTTTTCTTTTGATAACAAAACAGCTCTGTTAGATATGTTTACGAGCAGCGGCTTCCAAAATCAACTAAACAATAATGAGTTTATACTATCGCAGCTAAATTGTTATAGCCGTAAATCGCATCATATTGCATGCTACTTATTTACAATTGGATTGTCACTGTCAGTGATGGTTAAATTGATTTTACCAGGACAGTAAACGCTTAGAGGCAAGTGTATTACAGATCTAGAAAGGGACAGACATACACACATACATACATACACACACATACACACACACACACACACACACACACACACACACACACACACACACACACACACACACACACACACACACATACACACACACACATATATGTGTATATACATATATATATATATATATATATAGTTTTGCGAGGTGTCCTGCATGTGCGACCCAGCAGAAATGGAAAGACACATCCAACACTTCATCAACCGCATGCAATTCTCTGGCTACAACCAAAGAGACAGAATCAGAGTATACGAAGGAGCCACGGAGAAGTATAAGACCCTCATAGAACTGGACATGAAAGGAATTTGCTCATTATACAGGAGCAAATCATGGAATAGCTTAGAGAGGGCTAGACATAAGATAGGGAAAGCCACCTCATGGTACGACATGGTAAAGCGGTAGGTAAAATGATAATATTGGGTAAAATAGTGGGTAAAATAATGATAGTGGGTAAAATGGTAGGTAAAGTGGTGGGTGAAATTAAGAAAGGGAGAGAAGAGGGTAGGAAGTTGATTAAAGGGTGGTAGGGAAAGAATGGGTTCGAAGAGGCAGAAGTGGAAGAAGGGGAGGAAAACCATCAAGGGAAGGAAGGGTGGAAAAGAGGAGGGAAGACAGCAGGTTAAAGAAATAGGGAAAGAGAGGTTAAAAAATGGGGAAAAGTAGGGAAGAGGGGTAAAGAGGGATACGAAGTGTGAAAGTGCGGGAAAGAGGTGGTAAAGGGTGTAATGAGGGAGAATCAATACCACGAGGTCAACCACAAGACAATGAGGTCACGTAAAGTGATATGTGTTTCTTTCACAAGAAATTTGAAGCAAAAGATACCAAGTAACCATGTAACTTCAATAGCTCTTCACCATCGACTCCGGGAGAAACTCTAGGACCAACCACCAATAAACACCCTGGTGGTCGGCAAACATGATCAACTGTCCTGTATGTCTATGATCAGATCTCCAGTCAGATTCTTAATCGACACAGAAGTAGAAGTCAGTGTTATCCCGGCATCTGTAAACGACCTCCGTTATAGAGAGGGGAGTCAGTGGCAGCTGCCAATGATTCTACAATCAAAGCTTACAGATACCGTACTCTCTCCCTCCACAGAGGCTCACAGTAATATACATGGACATTCACCGCCGCTGATGCCCATCAGCCTATCATTGGAGCAGACTTCCTTCGGGATCACTCACTGCTGGTCGATAATCAGGGGAGATGACTCGTCAATAGCAGTAAGTATGCCTCTGTTTCTCGGGCAACATTTGCACGTGTGACTTTCATATATCAAACGTCTCTGAGACCAAGAACGAGTTCTCGGAATTCCTTTTGAATTACATGAAACTCATTATCATGACATCTCCCAATCCACAACTCACCACAGAGTAAAGCACTACATTCCAACCACCAATTCTCCAGTACACAACCGTGTATGCCGTCTACCACCAGACATATTTGCTATTGTGAAGGTCAAATTTGACAATATGGAAGCTTTGGGCATCGTTGATCGATCAAACCGTCCCTGGTCTTCACCTCTACACGAAGTGCCAAAACCCAATAGAGCTTGGCGACCCAGCAGGGATTATCGCTGTCTAACAAAAGTACCTCACCCTACTACTACTCCATTCTGCACATACAAGGCTTCTCGGTTCAGTTAGCAGGGTGCTCGATTTTCTCCAAAATCTACCTCAACCGAGGTTATCATCAATTACCTGTACTAGATGATAACATGTAAATACAATTTAATACAAAAAGAAAAAAGAAAATTTAGATTGAGAAGAAAGAATGGAATGTAAAATAAGAAAATATTTCAAAAAACGGAAAAAAAAAGATATGGCAAGGGCTCTAGTATATATAATAAACATTCTTTTAGCCTCGATATGAATTTTTAACTGTGATCATGTCACTGCTATTCACATCAACAATGGCGCGGGGGAGCACCCTCACGGTAACGATTGGGGATTTTTGTCCGGCCTCAGAGAAACTTACTCCGTTGCTGCTGAGACAAAATAAGCTGAAAACATAGTGTTTTGCTTATGAACATCACCTGATGAATCTCATTTGAATCGCATACAGAGCAAAGGTTCCAATCAATAAGCAGTAGTAATGCTCTGACATAGCATGAGTCATAGCAAAGGTTGTATATTGGTGTATATACGAAATGCTTATGGATAATATACATCCTTTTAGTCTCTCTCTCTATATATATAAGAATCTAGCGTTTATATATATATATATGTGTGTGTGTGTGTGTGTGTGTGTATGTATGTATTTACATTGGTGCTCCGACATAGCGATATACGCATAAATGTACGTATTGTATATTTAATAATATACAGGATGCTTGTGAGAAACATCTGGAAGGCCTTTCGCTATAAATTTTAAGGTTGTGACGCTCGTCACATGTCACATACCTAGCTTTAGCAAAATTAGGAGGAAGTAATCATATATGTTATTATACTGGGGGGGAGGGGGTCATATTGTCCTAATATTAGCAAAAACTAGTAAAACACTCTCACTATTTAGTTTTCGCATTTTGGGGAAGGAAAATTAGTTGGTGTCGGTATGTTCTTAGAGGAGTAGTCTCATCTGTTCGGGCTAATAGGCTCGTCTATCATACTCATGTATGACAGACTTTGTCACAAAGTTCCATGCTAGGAGAAATATTTGTGCGCAGGATATACGTAGATAAAAGGTCAAGGAAAACAAGGCTCAATCTATTGCAAAGAAAGCTTATTTAGTATAAACAAAGTTTCATACACTTAATATATATATATATACGAGGTGTATCAGAAAAGTTCCAGGACTGTTGTCACAAAAGATTCATTTCAAGCCCAAACTTCACACAAAGAGTTTTCTCCTTCAAAGTAATCCCCCTGGAATATGTAACTGTAACCTTAGCTCTCTGAAGCGATCAAACTTTTTTCTTCATAATTTTATATACATGGCCTCTGTTTCAGGTCGTCAAGCAATGAGCACAGAGCAACGAACAAACTTGAAGTTTCTGGTACGGTTGGGGAAAACTCCGTCAGAAGCACTGGGATTGCTGCAGCAAGTATATGGAGATGAGACGATGTCACGCTCACGTGTTTTTGAGTGGTGCAAGATGACCCCAGGAGCGGAAGGCCCTCAACAACCAGGACTGAGGTCAACGTTGAGCGCTCAGTCGGCTGACTGTTCGACTGATGGCAAATGAGCTGGGCATGAATTGGGACAGCGTCTGGAAGATTCTCACTGAAGATTTGGACATGCGGAAAGTCTGCGCGAAGATGGTACCAAAACTGCTGAACGAACGATGACCAGAAGGGTCGGCGCATGCAAGTGTGCCAGGACATCCTCGAGCGTCTTGAAACTGAACCAGGCTTGCTAGAGACAGTCATCACCGGTGATGAGTCATGGATCTTCGAGTACGACCCGGAGGGGACCCGTTTTGAAGACGTCGACGACACCAAAAAGGCCGTGACGACGGAACTGAGGAGGATCCCGGAAGAATCCTTCCAGGAGTGCATGCAAGCGTGGCAGAAAAGGATGGAAAAGTGCATTAGACTCCAGGGGGATTACTTTGAAGGAGAAAACTTTTAGTGTGAAGTTTGGGTTTGAAATAAATCTATTGTGACATCAGTCCTGGAACTTTTCTGACACACCTCGTATACTTATGTAATAAACAATATAAGATAATTATTTCATTTACCAGTGGTTTCTTGAAGACAGATATTTATATTTATCTTCAGTCGTTCTGACGACTGAAGACGGATATAAATATCTGTCTCAAGAAACCACTGGTAAATGAAATAATTATCTTATATTGTTTATTACATAACTAAAAAGGTCTGTAGCCTACATAGAGCACTCTCTTTTCTTTTACCTTTCCTACGGAAATCCTTCATTATATATATATATATATATATGTCTGATGCTAGCTAAGATGCTTCCATAGGCGCTATGCCGGTTGAGCCCTCGATGCTCTTACAGAGCAGAGTATGATATAATAGAAAACGAAACATCAGTGATTCATCTGAACTCAATTTATTGTGTTACAATTGTTTCGCCGGCGGACAGCTCGAGACGCGGTCATTGTGTGGATCTGTCTGATTCTGGATCCGCAGGTTCGACGGACACGTCTAATGATTTCGGAGCATATTCTGTCACTGGGGTATCTGACCCTCTGGGCCAGTACCGTCAAAAGCCTCATCCTCTTCGCGTGTCCTGTGATTGGCCGCTGGTTGTCTACGTCATCATAATTCTGACCACAGGTACCAGTCTGCTGACCATCAGGGCGTTGCCTCTCCCATGTCTGCTACACTTCAATAAATTACTGCTGTGTTTGGTAGCTTACACATCCACGCGCGCACTCACACACACACACACACACACACATAATCACATAGATAACGACAGTCGTACGCATAGACTCGCGCTATACACACACATTTAAGGAGAACATAAACATACGCATACATGCATCCAGAGAGGCACGTACATACACAGACACATGCCCACATGCCTATATACATCAACATACACACACACACATGTGTGCATACACATGCATACACGTATATATACCCGTACACGCAAAGACGTACAGACATATACATATACCCCCCTCCACCCACGCAAACACTCGCTCACAAATACACATATATATACACAAACAAACCCTTTCCCTACAGGGGTGCTAGTACACACACACACACTGGCTCATGTACACTCCTACAAATATGCGCATATTCACATACACACCCACGCATGCATAAAAAAATATATGTATATATATATACATCAATAGAATATTCACACTAAGTCATATAAAGATACCAATGGGTCATACATGAAAGGATGCGTCTTGTTATAAACATGTACATACATAGAAAATACATACATACACACACATATATATATATATATATATATATATATATATATATATATATATATATATGCGACCAGCTCAAGGCACGTTCGATACGATGATCGAAACTGACTCTGAAATCGCAAGATCCTCAGATACGTCTCGATCTTTCCACTTGGAAACTCAGGTTCGATTTGGAGACTCAGGTCCTATCATCGCATCGATCGTGCCTCGAGCTAGTCGGCAGAGAAACGATTGTAATATGTCTAATAAACTTTAATTCGTCGCACCACTAATTCTCCGTTTCATATGTGATATTATACTCTGCTCTGTAAGAGCATCGAGTGCTCAAACGGCCCACCGCATACAGACGCTTTAAGCATCCCACACCAATTATATATATATATATATATATATATATATATATATATATATATAATAGAAAACGAAAAATCAGTGATGCATCTGAACTCAATTTATTGTGTGTTACAATTGTTTCGCCGGCGGACAGCTCAAGACGTGATCATTGTGTGGATTTGTCTGATTCTGGACCCGCAGGTTCGACGGACACGTCTAATGATTTCGGAGCATATTCTGTCACTGGTCTGCGCATAATATTTAATGTAATACCATGAACGCCCATTATGTGGCTTTGCGTGAAGATTCCATATGTGGATTGATCCATGTTCGCAACGTAACAACATCTTTGTAGACACATATAACCGGGCGCACCCACTGTGTATCTCCATGTGCCGGTAAATGTATATTTTTAATATATTTTATACTTTTATATATATATATATGTATATACGTATATGTATATATATATATATATATATATATATATATATATATATATATATATATAATTTGTGTGGGATGCTTAAAGCGTCTGTATGCGGTGGGCCGTTTGAGCACTCGATGCTCTTACATATGAAACGGAGAATTAGTGGTGCGACGAATTAAAGTTTATTAGACATATTACAATCGTTTCTCTGCCGACTAGCTCGAGGCACGATCGATGCGATGATCGGACCTGAGTTTCCAAATCGAACCTGAGTTTCCAAGTGGAAAGATCGAGCCGTATCTGAGGATCTTGCGATTTCAGAGTCAGGTTCGATCATTGCATCGATCGTGCCTTGAGCTGGTCGCCAGAGAAACGATTATAATATGTCTAATAAACTTTAATTCGTCGCAGCACTGATTCTCCGTTTCTTATGTGATATATATATATATATGTGTGTGTGTGTGTGTGGAATCGAGAAAGAGGAAAGCAGAGATTATTATTTTGTAAGCTCTCAAAGGATAGAGACCCATTGAGAGGCGTCTCTGGAAATATAGTGCTGTGTGAATTGGCAGATGAAACAACATAAAGATACAACACTTCTTTGTGGTTGTGACTGTAATACGTACATTCAATAGATGCTGTCTAGAATGTTAGTGTATATGACAACAATTCTGTCCCATATATATTTGTGGTACATGTTATAATTTATAGAACATCTGCAGCGTATAGAAGTATATTCTCCCCACAAAGAGGAGAGAGATGAGACCCATAATTATAGCCATCCTAATGATCGGGGATCAACCCATCTTGTTAAGGGTGTCTAAGGCTACATTATCAAATGTGTATGTTCTTTATTCTAGACGGTAGTAAGTGATTTGTGTGATATTTGACTGCTATTTCTAGAAGGTCCAGCGACCATGTAATAGCTCGCCCATTGTCTCAATGTAGATAGTTGGTACATATGTTGTAGATAAATTTTCATATATATTCGCGTGAGAAATAATCAGAGATTTTGACGTATTTGTAAAGTGTGTGAAGATTTATCTGTGTACTGTTTATGAGTAAAGAAGGCGTATTCTGATGTGTTTCCTTGATATATATGTAATGTCTATTTTCGTGCTGTCGGAAAATAGGTCGTCATATCTTCACTGGATGATGTTTTACTGCCTTTGTTAATGGAATTGGTGCATTTAGTGTGAGATATGAATGACGCCTGTGTGCAAAAGGTTAAGAAGCAGTGAAGAAACTGTGTAGGAGTGCGAATCATTAAACATATAATATAATGGATCATTGAGATATAAAAGAAAAAATATGGGCAATATAGCTTAATATTTATGCCCAAAGAATTTAATAGGACATGGGATAAAGAGAATCGTATCGACAAATGCCGAAATGAAGTAGTCTAACAATTAAATACCCATCCAATTGTTATACGACAGATGGAGAGTATGTGTGAATTGTCACAGCTGTTGTTATTTAGACACTAGGTGTGTTCTAGTTGAGTAGACCTGCAATAAAAGGCTCTGAGCACTTCATTTTTTTTTTTTCGTTAACCTTTTGAGTCCCTCCTTTCTTTATGACGACATGGTGTGACTTTATAGAAACGTGTTTCTTATTTTTAGAGAGTATCAAGTTACCACGCTGAGGATCTCTTCGAAGTTTTCAAATGTAAGTTCTACCGATGTGTGGTAATGGAAAGCATAATTCCTTTGTGTATTAGTAATCTCCGATTAGGAACGTAGTGAGCGTTTAATACTGCTTCCATTTATATTTGAAATGAGTGCGATACGTTAGTAGTTTTCATGGTCATCGAGCTTTCTCAATGAGGATAGAATATATTGTCGCATGATACTATGTGTTGTGTGGCTGGCTAACACAATTTTCTGTTAAATTACTTAGTTCATCTAACTGGAAATAGACGAGATATTGCAAATTTAACACTGTAAGTGGTTGCAACACATTTATATTTACTGACTATTCCGCTAGCTTGAGTGCTGTATTTAACTTGTCGTGTCGTTAAATCTTGGAGAGGTTTGGATCCCACGAAGCTATCCAATCTGTTACGATACTCATCACCATTATAACGGCAGCTATATTGACATTGTTATTCATACTTTAACAGAGGCGGTGGAATCATTTCTGAATTAGAGGGGCCAAATTTTGACAATTTAGTTGTAGTAATTAGTTTAGCTCTTTGAACTATAAAATAGTCAGAAAAATTCGATATGCGATAAACATAAATTGCAGCGCATATCCAAATAGATGTGTGTGTTGGTAGTTTGGGGAGAAAATATAATTAAAGGAACATCCTCCACCCAAAGTTCCACCGCCACTGTATATATATAATTTAAAACAATTACGCTCTGTGTCCTTTTCTAAGGGGTTAATATATCGAGCTTCTTCACATTTGGTAAGAAACTAGTATTACACCAAATTTATTCACCTCCTATATATATATCTCCTATATATATAAGCAGAAGGGATATTCAATTTGTTGGTAATTCAACAAATATAAATGCTTATAACTGATTCAGAGCACTCAACAAGTTTTCTGGAGTATAATATACAATGATATTAAATAAATGGAAAATATATTTATAAAACCATATTTATTCTATTATATATATTTCAAGGGTACCAAAATGTTTTATAAATTTTGACATAACCAAGGATAATATACCTTAACGGTTCAAGTTATCCCTGGATAAAATTTTATAAAACACACTTCGTATTTTATCTGATGATAGCGTACCAAAATGTTTGGTACCCTTGAAATATATTATAATATAATAAATGTGGTTTTATATATATAGTTTCCATTTATTTAATATCATTGTATATATATATATATATATATATATATATATATATATATATATATATGTGTGTGTGTGTGTGTGTGTGTGTGTGTGTGTGTGTGTGTGTGTGTGTGTGTGTGTGTGTGTGTGTGTGTGTGTGTGTGTGCGTGTGTGTGTGTATATATGAATGAAATCTGAGTTTTTCGAATATTAATAATAATAATCGATTCGTTTGCAATTATGCAAACAGCCTCTTTTAAGCCATGTCAGTAGAATGAGGCCCTCATTCTTGCTCTTGTATTGGCATGTAAACAGACCTGCAGACACTAATGTTTCTGGGTGATTACCTTTCATCAGTAAACTGCACTGATGAAAGGCAATCACCCAGAAACATTAGCGTCTGCAGTTCTGTTTACATGCCAACACAAGAGTAAGAATGAGGGGCTCATTCTGCTGACATGGCTTAAAGGAGGCTCTTTGCATAATTGCAAACGAATCGAATATTATTATTAATTTTCGAAAACTCAGATTACATTTATTGTATTCAGCCATAACCTTTTG
Source organism: Eledone cirrhosa (assembly GCA_964016885.1). NCBI lineage: Eukaryota > Metazoa > Mollusca > Cephalopoda > Octopoda > Eledonidae > Eledone > Eledone cirrhosa. The sequence goes on along the minus strand of OZ024740.1, from coordinate 378,913,056 downwards.
GCAGTTATTATATATATATATATATATATATATATATCCTTACGTGGTCGATAAAATAAAGTACCAGTAATGTACTGGGTAATTGCTGGCCTTGTGCCAAAAGTAGAAACAATTATATATATGTGTGTGTGTGTGTGTGTATTATAAAGTAAAATGACAGGAGGCCGGACAGGTTGAATTCCCTTAATTATTTATTTCTGCAAACACTATGCACATTTCAGTGGCCAGGCTGCGTATGAACCCGGTGACATCATCAGGTATATATTGCATAATAGTTGTATACTAAAGGAATGATGGTAAACACATTCCAAGAGTCATGAAGGAAAAAAGCAAAGAAAAACAATGTGTTTTTGTTTTTGACTCAGAGACGATCGTGTTAGTATGTTGTCATTTCGCCTCCTCGTCTCTGAATTAACACCAAACTCTCCCCCTCTCTATATCTACTACATGGTCCTCTCTTTCATTCACCCTCTCAATATTAATTAGCACCAAACTTTCCCCCACGGTATATCTACTACACGGAACTCTCATCAAATTCCTCTCTCTGTATCAATAAACATTAATCTTCCCCATCTCTATATCTAATATACAACAGACTCTCCCAACATTCCTCTCTATATCAATTACAACCAAACTCTCCCCCTCTCTAAATCTATATCCATCTCTCCCATATGTCTCTACATAACATGTACTCCAATTGTAACGGTATTCGAACCCTTAATGCATACTGTTGAAACTGAGTACCATATAACAATTAGTTCGACGTTTTTCTGTACCGAACATTTCACTTCTCTCTCGTTTTATCAGGTGGTATACAAAAGGAAATATTTAAAAGGATTCCCTTTTTAAATTTTCCTTTTAACGACTACTGACGATAAACTTCATCTAACGTTTTATTTTCACAAATATAACATTTATCTAGCGTTCTATTTTCATACGATCTTCCAAAAGAAACATAAAAGAAAACGAATATCGTTAACTAGATCTATCTACAAAATAAATAACTGGTGTCTTTTATTAATTGTTTTCCATCGGTTTCATCATTCTGAAAATTCGTCGCCTGGAACAAACAACCAACACCTGCTTCTTATACTTTAGAAGCTACAACAGATTTAAGTGCTTCTCGAGAAATTTCATCACTGAGTGGATACGTAATAGTTAGCAGATACTGAAATAAGGTTTTAATCTGATGAAGATGTTGTATTTAGGCACCAGCCCAATTTTATAAATTACAAATGTTAATCTTCTCAAGAATAGCAGAGAACTATAGAGATGTTGCTGAAACTGGTGTTTGTAGTGTTAAGTCGGTGAAAGAGATTTGAATAGGTGAATTATCCATTACAAATACATTCCCAGATAACCATACACATATTTTCCCATGTAATTAAATTGAATCAATGTAGAATTTGTTTTCTATTAAAATGTTAGCAAAACAGATAATTGTTAACTTCAGCGTCATACTTATTTCATCAGCACTAAAAACAATATATAAAAAGCCAATAAAATGCAGTTCTATGTAGTAAATAGCTCTCATAAGAATATACACCTTTTCCTTTTCTTTTTTCTTTCTTTTTTTTTCATAATATATTATATATTTCTTTCAAGACAGCATAAGTCCTAATTGTTTTATAGTAATAGATCTAGTTTATGTAAATTGTGGCAATTTATCACCTCTACTTGTTTTATCACTTGGTTTTTTATATTTTATTTTTTAGTGTTGATGAAATAAGTATAACGCAAAAGTTCCTCTATGGAGGAAATAAAACCAAAACTGTGAGGAGACAAAATTGCTAAAGTATTGCAACAGTCTTACTGCTTCAATCATCTTCCCATTCGTGTTGCTACGTAAATCATTGATGTCATACAAAAACGGTGTAACATCCCATATTCACAAGGAACAATGTAAAGATACGATATCCGTATATTACTTATTAGTGTGTGGAATCTAAAATGGTTGTAAACGCCAATGTAAATGAAACTGTCTCAATTGCCTAACAACGTCGCACCACACTATAACGTTTTCTTGCAAGAACAAGAAATTCTACTTAATAGAAGGGCAAATAAATAATGAGCTTCAAGAATATTAGTAGAAGTGTCTCTCTGATAACAGCAAACATGTATGCCCTAAGCTTTCCTTCATTTGTCATCTCGTACAAACATTACTTCTTCCTACGCAATCAACTCTCTCTCCATATAAATTTGGCAATCGCAGTTGTTAATCAAATATATTCAGTTTCGTAACTAAAAGTCCTTGTCCCAACCTTACAAAAACATACATTTGATGATTATTGTGATATTTGTTCTGGAACTGCACATTCTCGGTTCAAATCCAGCCAATGTCAACATTAACTTTCATGTTACTGAGCCGATAAAATAAAATACCAGTCAATACTGGATTAATTTAATAAATTTTGCCTTTCTCCTAAATTTGCTAGCCCTGTGCATAAATTAAAAATCAATGTCACTGATAAAGTTTTCTGTTACAGTTTTAAAACCGTTATTGAAAATTGTATGTCGCATACGTCATTCCTCCTCAAGAATTAGGGGGAAATACACCAGACCTTCACCCATGCATCTTGCCTGATTAGTAGAGTAACGTAATTATATAGTATGGTAATATGCATCAATCTCAATGTGAATGTGTGTCCGTGAAACATATACATATACACCAGGTCCGAACACAAAGGAACCAAACTCCCACTGTCACTGCCTCAATCTCTCCTGCTCTCCCCATTTCTCACCATTATGTGCAAATTGGAGCCCACGAGCTGGCCGCCCTGCGACCCCGACGGATAGAATAGAGAAGGCATTTCCCCGGAGGATTGTGAAGGAGACGCACTGGAAGAGCCATTCCAGCTAGTAAACTATCGTTTTATTTTGTTAATATACTTCTTGCATACATCAGTATACTTTACTTCTCAGAAACTTCTAATAGTTTGAACTTATTCATTGAAGTATAAATGTCTCTGCAAGAGTCATGTATGCGTTTGTACATGCATTCGTGCGTGGAGGTGACAAGATGCAGACATTGTAATGGCTGAATCAGCAGCATCTCTCAATTCTAACGGATAGTAGTAAGCTAAGCATCGGAGAATTTTCTTTGAAGTTATAATTTGATACATGAAGATAATCAAAGTTTTCATCTATTAAAATCTGCCATATCCTCTTTACAGGAAATCAAAAGAACTAATAACATTATATTATGCTACTTATTATATGTAATATGTTTTTAATCACAGGAAATCAGTATAATTTGAAACTTATTTTAGTTGAAATGAATCTTTTTATGCCCATATCTCTCATAAGATTGATGCGGCTTTTGTTAAACTTGAACATCTGTAAGTGGCCGTAGGCCGTGTATATAGAATGTGGTGAACCCTACATAGCTAACTCGATCTAAATACACCACATAAAGACCACATAAAGAGCATGCCAATCATAGCTATCACATATCATTTTAAAACAAAGCGTATCTAGGATTACACTATCCATCATATGATGTGCTTTGATGCAGATTTGGCTACAGTTTATAGCTGCAACGTTCAGTTCTCTCATTATTCTTGTCATAGTTTATCTAGATACAGATACAGACACAGACACATACACATATACAGACACACACACACACACACACACACACACACACACACACACACACACACACACACACACACACACACACACACACACACACACACACACACACATATATATATATATATATATATATATATATATTGCATTGAAAATAGAACTGAACTGTGTTCAGTTTCGTCTTCTTTATTGTTTTTCATATTTGCCAACAAGGGGCTATTCCAATGCCACACAACACAAAACCAAACTAGATCGGGAAATATTAGGGGAAAACACATCCATAATCTACAGAATTCTCCACAAATTTGGACGATTTATGATGTAACGAATGCTCATAGCACAACACAACGCTACATTAAATACACGGACAATATTCACTAGCCAGGTACAAAAATAAACACCTGATGTTAAGATATATCGGTTAAAATACAAATTCTAGCGGTAACCTTTACACAAACCACATTGAACCTAAAGATGAAGCAATACGTCGCCATTAAAATGAGACTGTGAAGATCAAAAAACTATGATTGATTCAAGAAATTTACTCCAAACAAACTGCAAGAAACTCGTATGAAATAAGATAAAAATAAACATAATTAAAAAAATTAAAACTACTGAATTGAATACGTCTAAAGGTAGCGATGTTCGTTGTGATATATATATATATATATATATGCGTGCGTGTGTGTGTGTGTATTATATTATTTATTTGTGTTCATATACGGAACAAAGGCGCTACCCAAGGTTTAAAGGCCCAAATTTGACCATACCTCCAGAATACAAGAGACATCAAATTAGTGACCTTCAGGCGTTTGCGTTTATAGGAAACTATATACACATATACATACACATATACGCACACACACTCATATATATATATATATATATATATATATATATATATATAGAGAGAGAGAGAGAGAGAGAGAGAGAGAGAGAGAGAGAGAGAGAGAGAGAGAGAGAGAAAGAAAGAAAGAGATACAGGTAAACATGCGTAAATATATGTATGTATATATATATATATATATATTACTAGGTGTTAAGAGAATAGATAACAGTATATATAATAAAAGAAAATTGCGTATATTCATAGTATGAGTTAATCTATGACGGCATATAAAGAGTTTACCATTTAGGAAAGGTTTCAGTGTTTTGCATGAACAAAAGGATATATGCCCAGAGTGTCTGTTAAGATGTGCTGTATTTACAAATGGTATTTTAAAACTTACAGTTGTACTAAAATGACAAGGATTTTTATTAATAGAATATAATTTAGCAAAGTAAATGCACTTCAATTTTAAGTTACATTGCATACATTTTGCTTCCAATTTCCAATACATTTGGCATTACATCTATTCTAGTAGTATCTAAATTTCAAAGAATTTGAGATGAGACTAATGGATTCCCTGGAGAGGTCATTGCTTTCTACTGTTGCCTAGTATACAATATCTTTAATTTGGCATTTGGAATCTAAGGAGCAGTTATTATGGTTGATCCAGTTGCAACAGTTTATGGTAGTTGTGTATCGCTCTATTCAGTTTACATTGATTTAGAATTGGCATGGCTTTCTATGAAATCAAGGAGAGTAGAATGTGAAATATTGATAGTATAGCATTTGTGCTATGCTATAAAAATTGTTTCTTTATTAAGGTGAAGAATATAGTATTTTAATGTGCATATGATACAATAATTTTGTCAATACTACTTACATAGTTGATAAATAAATTTATTATTCTCTCACCTATATTTTATATCAGAATTGAGTTCTTTAATGCAGTTTATTGTTTTTCTGTTTAACAAACGCACATTCAAATAACTTATGTCGTTGTGTTGGGCCTTTTATTAACCACGATTGAAATATGCTGAAACCAAATCAAACATTTCTACTAAAAATGTAACTATTCCTCCAAGAAAAAAAATCTGCCAAAAATGTTTAATGCAGAAAACGGATCATTTTATGAAAATAATGATGTGACAAGTATTTTTCTTTGATAATACTGAAGATAACGATAATGACCAGTGTGACTACATCCAATAAATGCTCACGACAAGATAAGATTCTCCAACCATTTTTGTTGAGAATATCAAACTTAGAGAACACAATACTATCAGTGGGGTTAAGTTGGTGGTTTAAAGCTACATTATAAAAAGTATATTAACATATTAATACCATTTTCATCCAATTAGAAAGAAAAACATATTTGATAGATAAATCTACATACCTCAACTTTTTATCTAATTAAATAACATGTATAAAACAATAATGAGACGTTCGAACTATATCAATACTCAAGAACAAGGCCTGTCATCCTAAAATAGACAACAAAACAACCCTTTTACACCACAACTCCCAGCGTGTGACTATAAGAACAAATTCGAACTAACCTTATCTATTCGACTAAGAAACTCCCCGGAAGGAAATATTGGAGCTTCAGTAAGTAGTATGTTTTATATAAAACCATATCTAGACTTCAAGAAGTCGCACGCCTATAATTATAATATAATAGCCATGCTGTCATAGAATGTTTATCATCCATCCCTAACAAAACCTACCTCTAAATACTTAATGCATTTAAATTGGCCAAACTAATAACTAATATAAAAAATTCTGAATGTGAAACCATCAATTATGTCCAGGTTATTTGGATTTTTTAATTTTCTTACAGTGCATGAGGATTTCTAAAATTTGTTTACATAGCTGAACTCAAAAACATAATCATTTTGTATATATTATCCAAACAATTATAAATTTACGCAAATTGAATGTGATCTTTATAAAGCTGATAGCATTCTCCACTTAAGTAACCTTAATTCGCAAAATACTGAGTCTCTGATGATGATAATGGTAAAAGGGGTCAATCGAATAAATAAATGAATGGATAAGGTGTGGTGATAATAATTGGTGATAATAATTGTTTCTACTTTTGGCACAAGGCCAACAATTACTCAGTATATTACTGGTACTTTATTTTATCGACCCCGTAAGGACGAAAGGCAAACCTCGACGGGATTTGAACTCAGACCGTAATGGTACGTAACTATGCTAGAAAGGATGGCGTCCAACCCTCTGCTGATGTTGCCAAATAATTGTGTCTACTTTTGACACAATGCCAGCAATTATCGCAGTGTATTACTGGTACTTTATTTTATAGACCCCGTAGGGATGAAAGGCAAAGTTAACCTCAGCGGGATTTGAACTCAGTCCGTAAAGGGGCGTAACTCTTTGCTGCAAAGAATGGCGTCCGACCCTCTACCGATAATGCCAAATGATAACCAGTACGATGGTATTTATTGTTGCGGTGATGAAGAAGAAGCTGAGTGAAGAGGTAGTGGCGGAGATTTTAACAGTGCGTTGGGAAACAGACGAGGACAAATAAGGATTGGTGGTAGTGGTAACTGTGATATCAGCCGGTCGTAAAGCCGACTGCAGGCATATGGGCTGAGGTGAAGATGGTGATGAAGTTGGTGACGATGATGGTGACCATTTGATACTGACTATCTGACCACATTCCAACAGCCTATTTTATTGCCTAAAGCAGGCATGTCAAACTGAGAATCACCAAGAGTCGCATGGGTCACATATGTGTTGTCTGAGGGCCGCACACGACAACTAATTGTGCACATTACCACTAATTAAAGTCATTTAATAAAATTTATTGCAGAAAAATGTGTTACTTAAATTTAGAAACATACAATGTACATACAAATGTTTTAGCAGCATTCGTGAATACAAAGTAATGGAGTGCTTTGGCAAAAAACTAAAATTTTAGATGGCAACATATACTTGCAGCTTGCAACAGCAACAAATACTTCGTACAAAAGTTACAACAGTTCAAAACTGAACATTTATTTGCTACTACTCAACCATTTTTAGTGTTTTGACCTGTGGTATGACACTTCTTTTTGTTGACAATATTTGGTATGTCTGGCTGAAATGTCTGTACAGTTTTGATTTTGATCAGAGATGACAAGTATTGACCAGTCAGCCTTGTTCTCTGAGAAGTTTTTGTTAATTTCCTGAAGGCAGTGTTTTTCAGCTCTTTGTAATTAGGAAAATGAACTAAATTTTCATTTGACAACTGTAACTTCCATAAGCTTACTTTTCTAACGAAGCACTTCATGTCATCATTCAACTGAGTTTGTTTTTACCTTGTAATTTTAAATTAAGATTAATTAATTGTGCAGTAATATCCACAGCAAAGGCCAAACCTTGGTGTCAACTTTGATCTTTTATTTCATCTGTGTTTTGACCTTTCATCTCCAACAGACTTCTATATAGAATGGAACATCGGTGAACTGATTATCCATATCTTCCAACAACTGGCTAAACTGACAGTGATTGAGAGCACGGACTCTGATATAGTTAAGTCTTTGTGACCAAGCTAAACACATGATGCAATTTTAAAATCTTTGAACACAAATTTTGCTGATGAATGATACAGTGAAAATGTGAAAATGATGAATCTGGATGCGAGTTTTCTATTTTTGTTCGTAACTTGGCAGTAACACCATTATGTCTGCCAACCATATTCGCAGCACCCTCAGTAGATAAGCGTGCAAGTTTACTTAAATCAAAACCCATAGTCATGCAGAACCTGCCCGACCTTCTCAAAGATGTCCTGGCTTGTTATAGTGTCATACGTGGGGACATGTTCAGTCAGTTCTTCATAAATATTAAATTCACTGTCACAGGCCCTGATGAAGAATGAAAGCTGTGCTATTCCAGTGATAGCAATAGAAAAATGTTCAGACCTTGATGATACAGCCTTCAACTGTTGTTTCAGATCACCTGACTTCATCTATCCTTTCAGCAACAGTGTTCCTGGTTAATGAAATGTCTTTGAATAACTGTACTTTCTCTGGACATACAATTTCAGCTGTTTTTACAAGGATTTACAAAATCTTCTTCAGTAAGATTTCCCACTCATGGCGATCATTCGGCTGAGTTCCTAGCTTGTAGTAACGGAAGTGACATTCTCTTCCTCAGTTTTCATAAAGCAGGTCTGTTGTTATCTCAAGTTAGCCTTCAATTCCTTGAGTCTTGAAACACCCATTGGGCCTTCATAATTATCATAAGATCGATGGTTCGTATCATAATGCCTTTTCAAATTGTACTCTTTTGACGTGGCGATGCAGTTGTTGCAAATTAAACAGTGTATCTTTCCCTTAACCGTTGTGCAAAAATACTGTAATTCCTACTTTTCTTGAAACACTTGCCCTTCTTCGTTCAATTTCCTTTTTCTCTTAGCTGGAGGAGCACTAGCCTTTTTAAAAAAAAACTTTTGAAATTTTGAAAGAAAGTTTTCTGTTTACAATTGTTAATGAGCTGCTCCTGATTCGTCGGAAGTTAAAAATAGTTGACAAAAATCACACAAAAAAAAAAACAATCGTATCGAAATTGTTTATTATTTTATATTACGAAGATAAAACATGCTCACGTTGTAAAAACCTTTGTGCGAGCCACAGGTGTGTTTGCAAAGGGCCGTATGTTTGACCTGTCTGGTCTAGGTAGATGAGAAACAAAACGAGGGTGTAGTTTATGGAACACCCAAATTATTTAGAAATCGACCTTAAGTAAGAGCAATAACATTAAGAAAGACACGGACGACACCACAACATTTTGTATTGAAAATTTTGAAAGTAGGTTTATAAGTATGAATTTTCAGTAGATTTTCGTAGCTGTCTCAGTGGCCTAGCAGTAGATACTAGAGACGGTGGAGATCCTAGTCTTGGGTTCAATCCTGGTCAAGAGCTACATATAATCTTTTTCAGTTTTTATTTTACATCCCATAGAAAAAACTGAAAGGTTTACTGGGAACCCTATTCCCGACCAGGATCGAACTTCAGACCAGGATCACCACCGTTTATGATTCCTCCAACTATGTCGCCGAGACAGCTACGAAAGTATAATGAAAATTAATAATTATAAACCTACTTTCAAAATCAAAGTTTAAAAGATGTGGTGTCGTTCATGGCTTTCCCAGAGCTATTAGTCATATTGGGAGTCGACTTGTCAATCTTCTCTCCCTTTGGTATCAACCTTATTATTTCTACGCGTGTTTAACTGTTGAATTAATTTAATTTAATTATTTTAACAAACAAACACTCTATCTCAAAATTATTTTTGAAAAGCATTTAGAAATGCGCAACCGGTAAAAACTTAAAAACTTAAAACCACAACTGAATACTAACCCATACAATCACTAATACTCTTTTATTCCTAATTAAACCATTTTTCAACTGTGAACAATTTGTCAGCATTTTCTATTCCGTTTACCAATATATATATATATATATATATATATATATATATATATATATATATATATATATAATGCCATTGTAAGTCTGAATCTAACTGACATGCAAAAACATATATATATATGAATAAGGTAAGCCCAAATCATAGTAGATTCAAATACATAGAGAACGAGAGAGAGAGAGAGAGAGAGAGAGAGAGAGAGAGAGAGAGAGAGAGAGAGAGAGAGAGAGACAGAGAGAGAGAGAGTAGGGGTAAATGAGGTGCGACAGAAATAAAACATGGATTACAGGTTAAAATATAGTCTAGATCAGGCATGTCAGACTGAAGATCTTCCGAGGGCCACATGGGTCACATATGAGTGGTCTGAATCCCACACACGACAACTAACTGCACATATTACAGCTAATTTTTATTTTATTTTATATTACGAAGATAAAACATGCTCGCGCTGAAAAAAAAACCTTTGTGCGAGCCACAGCTGTGCTTGTAAAGGGCTGCATGCGGCCCGCGGGCCACGTTTTTGACATGCCTGGCCTAGAACATCACTGGCAGATCGAAATCATATAAACCAGATTTTAAAATCTGCTCCCGCTACATCTTTTAAAAGCGTGTAATCTTCTTCAGCGTGCACAGCATTCCAAACCTTAAAACTGAACTAATTTCCTTTTGCAGACACAGTAACAAAAATGTTAACCGCCCGCAGTGTTAATTTAAAATCCCATATCAAAACACATATCTATATCTTTTTTTGTTCAACCACACCACTATTTTTAACAGAAAAATGTAAAAATACGCTCTTGTGTATATATTTACGAATACGTAACCATCTACGACATTATGTGTATACTTGCATGTATATATGAGCATATGTGAAATCAGGCATAGTTGAAGGAAGTTCACTTCTCCGTCGTGATGTCTCTGGTTCAACCCTACCGCATGGCTTATTGGTAAAATGACAGTCACCAAAGCTTCGAGTCGACTCATACTTTGTGATTGAAACTGCTTAGGCGGAAATTGTGTAGAAAGTCGACAAATGGACGGTACTTATAATTCAAATGGTCAGCCTTGTTATAAACTGTCTCACAGATTCTGCCTGTAGTTTATGTTGAGAGTAGAATTGACTGTAGAATATTTAGTAGCCTACACTATAAATCAATGAGTTCGGTCGATCGAACAACTAGAATCCTCATCTATTATTTGCATATCTATGCAATTCTATATGATCATGTGTGCACATGTCTGTATACGTATCTTATATTAATGTATTTAGGTGTAAACGTACGTATGTTTGTATATATATATATATATATATATATATATATATATATATATATATATATATATATATATATATATATATATATATATATATATATATCCATGCATGCATATACTTACACACACACGCACACACTCACACACTCACACACACACACATATATACATATATATATACATGTACATATATGTATATATGTGTGTGTGTATATGCATGCATGAATATATACAGTATTTATATATATATATATATATATATATATATATATATATATATATATATATATATATATATATATATATATATATATATATATATATATATACATATGTGTATACCACCAAAGATTTATTTCCAATATTCCGATATTCCATTCAGATGCTCACATAAACATCGCATTCCACCACACCCAATAAACACTCACGTTTATTCAGCTCTAAACATGGGCACCCAACCCCTTACATGAAAGCACTAACACAACCACATACATCCTTAAACCCCATGCCCATCCTAACACTGACAAATCAATATCTACACAGCTGTCCCATTACCATGACACTTGAGGTTTCTAATTATTCTTTTTAATAATTCATATATATTTTTATTCATACATTTTCTTCATATACTTAATATATTAGGCGGGAGCATAGTTGTATGGATGAGATTGTTGCTTTGCAACCGCATGGTTTCCATTTCAGTCCTACTGCATGGCACCGTCAGCAAGTGTCTCTTACAATAGCATCGGGTTGAGTAAGTGAAATTTAATAAGCGCCAACTGAGCAGAAGCCTGCC